>OU342742.1:92011749-92702300 GCA_910589775.1 Avena eriantha
GGGAGGACACTGAATGCTGCTTGGAGGTTTGTCTTCAATTTCTCACATGCTGCTATTGAATCAGCAGTACCTGTCCCAGAATTCTGGACAGCAAAGATTGAAAAATAAACATCAGGACCATAGGATGTTGGGCATAATAAGTATGTTGAAAAAGCTGACTGTAGAAGATATTCCTTTTTTATTTCTGCATGCTGAAACATTTTAGCATGTAATTTAAAAATATATGTCATTAAACAATGTCATGGCCCCTCTTGCTGTAAAGAATCACATCGCCAAGCCTGGTCTAAAAGATGTATATCATGGGGGCTATCAACCAGAATTCTTTAGGTTAGGCTGTCCAAATTAAAAAAAATCATATATGACGTGGATACCATCAATAGTTCAAGTGCATGCATCCTTCAGTCTATCAAGTACAGGTTAGAGGGGATAGTAGACTAATACTACTAGCAAGCAGGTCTTATAATGAAGGATGGTCTTAAAGTGCCACTAGATATGAATTCATCAAACAAGTTATACAGTTCCAGTATTTTTCCCTATATTTTTCTACAATGATATGCTGACTATCCACGGTAGTTATTGACAGGATAGAGACAGAAGAAAACCCAATGTGGTCCCCTTAAGCTAATGTTCTAGGAATTCATGACCAGAATATTTAGCACTTAGTCACACATAACATCGACAACATAAAATTTAAATTTTGCCCACATAAATTTGAAGTCATGGTCATCCGGAAAAATCCTGTGATTCGGAAAATTCATGAATTGTGTCATAAGAGGAAAGGATAATTCAACCAGACCAAGGAAGTCCACACAAGTACCAGGCATAACATACTTATTAGGTTGCATCCTATCTCAACAGAGGAGCTCCAGTCTAAGTCTGATTTTATTACGGATTTTGGTAGGGTAGGGGTCGAAGACAGGAGTAGGGCACTCTGACTAGCGTAACTACCGCAGGGCCTAATCCATGTCCTGGTGGCAAGGCTCTAAGGGATGAGTTAAATTCAGCTTTGCTTGTATAGCACAGCCTTGATCGATGCCAGACTCCATTAGTAACCAAACTGCTCTCTTAACTTAACTGGAGACCTAGAGAATTAACTAACCAACTAAAACTCTCTTTTTAATCTCTAGCATAGTCGTCCTGCTAGTGTCCTACACAGATATAACTCTTCTTGCTACATAGAAATGATTTAAGGATCTCATCAATAGCTTATCTCATCTTCTTATGGTTATCCTATTGCTTTATTAACTTCGTTTATGTGCCCGTCCAACTTAGGCATTCTTCCTGCTTGGTTTGTGCTGGGTAGAGCCCATAGCTAATTTAGGCAGTCCTTGTGTCAAAATAAAATAAAACATCACGAACTAAATCGATAGGTCTTAGTTATGCATATTTATTGAATTATTGATAATGTGGGTTATCCCTGAGCTTATATTTGTCCTAACAACAAACAACCGTAAAGGATTTCTGAGTTAAATTTCCATAACTGGTCTAATTGCTCGTTAAATGTCGAGACATGTAAATACTTGCTATATAGGATTATTTATTTATTTTTATAAGACACGGTTAACTTAAAGTATGCATCAGAACAAAATTACCTCCATCTCTCTGAGAAGGTACTGCTCAATAACATTAAAAGAATCAATTCTCTCCAACTCGGACATCTTTGACATTAACTTCTCAATGTCAACATTCAAGCGAGCTTGCCTCCAGAGCCTCTGCTGATCTTTCTCTGCAGCAGAACGTCTTTGTCGGAACCAAGGCATGAAGTTAGGGCCTTCCAAGAATTTCCTGATAAAGATTAGTGGTGATACAAAATGAAAAGATAACTCAGGATTCCTCATTTTGACAAGCAATTCAAACTAAAAAACAATGCTTCACCAAAGAAATATGGTTGTGCCTTACCTATATAGATTCAGCCAATTGGACCTCATCCTTTTAGACAAAAACTTCCCTGGACCCCTAGCAGCCAAACCATTGACAAACTCATCCGCATGAAATGGTGGAAGTAACGGTGGATCAACAAAGGGAGAACTCCCTTCCAGTGGTGTGGTAGTTCTCAGATATGGCCCAAAAGGCGCGAGGAAGTTGGTCGTTAGCTCCAAGAAGTGACGCCGCAATATCTCATTGTTGACGACCGACATGGACTCCTCAATCCTCGGTGACACGCCAGCATCAATGAGCCTATTTAGAACAGATGTATCGGGCTTTGTGGTTGGCACATATGTGCTCCATAGCGCCTCTCTATGCTCTGTCATAAGGGAAAGAGGGCCTTCTCTTCTCAACTTGATGGAATTCAACAGACCAGTGGGAGAGAACTTATTGATTGCGAGTTTGTCGAGCTTGAGCTTCACAGGTGTCCCATTGGATCCATTCGCCGATGCTGGCGATTGCCCACCTGCTGGGAGCACCCTGGTAGAATTCGGATTCGGGCTTCCCACAGACACGACATTTGGAATACTCTTGAGACTCTTCAAGAAAAACAAGTTTGTCACGCCGAGCACCATGGGTGGGAACACCTCCCCTTCTGCAAGCGCATTCAGGCGAGCAAAGTCCGGATCATGAATAGTGAAGTAGGGCCGGAAGTCCACACTGTACAGGATGGGAGCAACAAGGCTAACAAGGCCAGCCACAGCCTCGGAGCATTGAGGAGGTGATGGCGCAACAACCAGTATAGGTTCGCCAACCACCATGAGCTCCCATAGCGTCCACAGGTGGAGAAGCAAGCCACGAAACGCAGCAAACATGTCAGCATCGTGGAAGAGCCCGTACGGCACCGAGGGGTTGGCCGGCAACAGTGCAGGAGGCGGGCCTGGGTCGTCTGCCGCAGGCGGGAGGTGCACCCGCAGCGCGGCGCTGCCAATTGGGAGCTCCATTGGGCACCCTGGCGCTGGCGCCGGCCATGCGGCGACATGGGAGGCCACCATCGTCAATGCGGTGTGGCCGATGTCGAAGCAGAGTGGACCGAGGATCTGCAACAGCAGGCGGAAGAGGGAAGAGTATGGCGCGTGGGAGAGTATGACGACGGACTTCTGCTCGCCACCGCGGGGGAGGCGCTCGTCCTGGCGCTGGCGGTTGAAGACGAAGCCGTAGAGGAAGCCGCGGCGGGAGCCGGCGGCGGAAGGGGAGGGGTCCGGGACCCGGAAGGAGAAGAGCGAGTCGTGCACGGAGGAGCGGTGGCGCGGGAGGTGGTGGGACATGGAGTCCGGGAAGGAGGAGAAGGCGACGAGGCGGTCGAGGCTGCCGTGGGCAAGCGCGTCCGGCGGGAAGCAGGCCTCCACCAGCTGCCCGCGCTCCAGGTCGAACCGGATGACGCAGAAGGCCCGCGCCCACCGCGCCAGCGCCGCGGGGTCGGGCGCCGCCGCGCCCGCCTCGGCCGCGTCGCCCCGCAGCGAGACGGACGGGATCCGGTTCATCCCGGCGCCGGCTGTTGGGGGCGCGACGATTTGGCTGTTCGGGAGATGCCCGTCGAAGATTGATTGGAAACGCGCGGCAGAATTGGGGTTGTTGGACTCGGGAAGCGACGCCGCGGCGGGCGGCGGCGTCGCAGACAGCCGCCGACGGCCGGGGCGGAAGGAATGGGGGGAGGGTAAAAGGTCGCTGGCGGATCGGACGGGGCGTGCTCGCCGTAATCTCCGTCTGGTCTGGGTGGGATCTGCCTGGCGGGCTGTGGGTGAGTTCCGATTAGTGTTGCTTTCCGGCGCAGACGTGCAGTTCTGTTTTGTTGCTTGCCAGATTGCCGTTACGGGTGATGTTCGGTTACACGAGTCGTCTCGGTTCATCGGTTTGTTACCTCGTTGGAACTTGACCAGTTAGCCGTAACTGTTCTTTGCTCCGCAGGTCAAGTCGTTAATTTAAAATACTCATCACTCGTTCTAAAAAAAATACTCATCACTCCTTTGGGTGTACTCCGTATGTAGTTTTTTTGGGGTTAAAGTTTGATCGATTATATAGAAAAAATACCAACATCTATAATATCAAATACACTTATAATATGAAAATATATATTTGATGTTGTTTCTAATAATATTGATGTGAGATTATAAATGTTGACATTTTTTCTATATAGTTAGTCAAACTTTAAAAGGTTCGAATTTGACTATGAACAATGTGCATCTTATTTAGGAAGGGAGTACATACATATGCACTAAATAGGTAGATTTAGTTAGTGGGTCCTAGAAATCAGCCATAAAAGAAAGGAAAATGATGCACTTCGCCCGGAGATCCCCACTCGTTCGCTTCCTTTGACGTCTCGTGTGACTGGCGTCGGTCACGTGGTGGAAAAAGGAGAGCCCACGATGTGTACTCAACTTTATCGACTCCCCTCTTCTCAACTTTGAGAGGCCCTCTACATAGAGAGACTATCCATCCTATAATTAGGTCTTCCAACTAACAATATTTGACCCGGTACAAGAGAAAATATATCAAGAACATATATGTGCCTTGCGCATTCCACTAGAGCTAGTTAATGGCGACCCTGTTCTCCTTAAGATGGAACACCTTTTTTCATTGTGCTTGGTTATTGAAAACTCGAAAATTGCTCCCCTAAACCACTATGGAAGATCCTTTCTTAGGCAATCTTCACATGCCCATTATCCCCAAATGAATGACAAGCTTCGAGCAAATAATCTCTCTAAGATGACCAACTTAAACATGCACTTTGTCTTGATCAACATTTTATCTTATCTTCTCTATGACCATTCATTTAATCTTCTTTTGAATATCATCTTGGTCATCAATCGATCTTCTTTGCTTTCTTCTTACCATAAAACCAACATATGGTTTACAAGCATCGTCTATGGGATAAAACCTTTAAGTGTAACTAAATGAAAATATTAGTCTATAGTGATCTATATCTTCTTATAAAGTAAACCTCCACTAAGAGTCATTTAAGTTTATCTATCTCAACATGCAGGCTAGCCACATCATTGCATAATCAGAGCCCAACGTTTCAATTGATCCGGACGTCCATTTTCCTACTTCCGTCGTCACGCTAGAAACTTTATTAGACGTACGAAGTCTGGGCCATGTTACCCGAAGTAAAAATGCACCGAGCATACTAACGTGCACCACCCACTCGCATGCTTAAAGAAACTCTTCTTTTCCCCATGGCGCGAGCCGCCGACGTATGCCCCTGCTCGTCGCCGGCGCCCTCAGCCCTTTCTTGCTCGACGCCTCCATCTTCTGCCCAATTCCTTCCCCGTGTCATGCCTCCAGCCTCTGGCCTCAGCCCTGCCTCTCCGCTAACACAATCTCATGTATTTTCCATTACCCTCAAGAACCACTCAACTCCCATTGACGCCTTGGTGACCAGATTTCAACACAATCCCATGCATTTTCTATTTCCCTCAAGAACCACTCAACTCCCATTGACGCCTTGGTGACCAGATTTCAGATTGAATGCCAATTAATCCTCTGCAATGTGCATTGTTTGTAACCCCTGTGTTAGCTGTCGAGCTCCCTGAAATATCCCACGATAAATAATGCTCTAATTACTCATAAATTTTCATATCTATGTTCTCTATACAAATTCCGTCCTGGCTATTTCATTATTCCTGCAGTATTTCTTACCTTGGTGTATTCACGGTCTCCACATCCTCATCGGTGACTACGGTCAGGCTTCCATTCGCTTCTCTTCTCTTCAATCAAACGGTTCATTCTCAATCGCTCTTCTTTTAGCACTTGCCTTCAAGTTTCATCCATCCAAGAGTGCTCTATTGATATTCTCTCCATGGATGGTTATTATTATCTCAATGGAGGTTGAATATCACGTGGGATTTCATTACTCTTCCATTATCCTAAACTCTCAAGAGACAAAGACATGGAATTTGTGATTGGACAACACGTGGATTTCTTTGGTATGGTATGGATTTGCCCACTTTCACTTTTGCTATGGAGTGCATCAAGATCAGCGTGTATATATCAGATGCCATCTTTATTAGAAAAATAAATTCGGTATTGGTTCTGCACAGCTCCTTTCGTACTCATCAAGCTGCATGCACTTTCTTTTCATGGTACACTCACATTCCTTTTCCATTGTTTCCATTCTGCAAAATAATCGTTCACTTTGTTGGAGGTTTTGAAGATTGTACAATTGATGCTTAGGCATGTTGGAGTTGAACTCATGTGCTCAGGTTGGCTCCCGACAAGCATAGCTGAAGCCTTACCGTACTGATGTACTACTGTGCATCTCCCAATTTCCACAAAAAGAAAAAAAAATACTATGCATCTCTGACTAGCGTGCAACTACAATCTCTCATTTCTTTATACATAGAAGGTTGCAACTATCTTTATTTGTATCAGTGGTAATGTTCATTTTTATTGACATGTCTAATGCGCGTAGTTCGTATATTTTAAAATAGGATAAGATTATGCACATATAAATAGAGCAAGTTAGGTTGTTCTTCCTACGTATGTGTTATCTCTTTCATAATGTACCTCTACTTGAATACCTTTAGTTGGTCAAATGCATGATCATTCTATGTCAACTAAATTTAGCCTCTCGACTATGATGAAAAAAAGATTCTATTATTCCTATTACAAAAGTTTCTATATATGTGTGCTCTGAATACAGTTTCATTTGCTAATTAAATTCCTAAATAGATTCCCGCTGCAACGCACGGGGCATTTTCTAGTTGTCATTAATTACTAAAACCACACATGGTGCACACATGCTCTTTCACATCATGACATCACCCCCACTATCCATGTCTTATGGGTACGACTACCCTTATCGTGTTACATGAGATGTTCTTTTGATCTAGTTGACCATCCACTGTCTGTATGTGATTCAAAGAAAAATGGTATTGTTCATAGCCAGTGGTATTTGGTTGTAGTGTTATGAACCTATTTATCTATTGGCTCATGCATTAAAAATATATGCATGTTGTACATTAAAAAAATACGTGCATGCATCTTTCTGAGAGCCTCTCTTTCTATTGATCTCTCCATGCCACGTGGACAAAGATTGTATGTTAATTCATTTGAACTCAACCAATAAGTTTGGTCGTGTCAGATGCTTTGAACTGATGCACTATTATGTATTGAATGGCTTACTGTTGCCTTTGAACCACTTTTGATGTGCATAGTGGATGGTCCTATAAGTTGGATTTTCTAAAAAAATAGTTGGGCTAAGGAATTTTCGTAATATATCCCAATGGATATACAAACTACACCCGAATGTAAATGCTAGTTTTTTTTGTAAAAATCGCCTTTTATTGGAAAAGGGACCCATTGGCATTTTGTGTGAAACTATAAGGTATTTCTTAATTTTCTTTGTTGGAAAGGCCGTCTTGGCAATTCTCATGGTATTGCAAGTTTTTTTTTGCAAAACTCTCTTTTGTTAATAAGGTATCCCTTGGCACATTCCTATATCTGCATGGTCTTTTCTTCAAATTTTCTTTGTCGAAAAGGACCTATTGGTAATTTCTAGAACTATGTTTTGAAATTGCATTTTATTGAAAAAAGGGACTCTTGGGCAGTTTTCTTGAAACCGTAGGGTCAATTTGAAAAATTCCTTTTGTTGAAAGGATCCAACAATATAGGCTAATCTGTCTCCTTAATGTTAGCTTTAAGATAGTCACCAAGGTTGCAACAATCAAAATAAACTTAGTGGCAGATCATGTGGTTCTTCCCTCTCAAACTGCTTTCATGCAAGAGCGTAACATCCTCGATGGAGTGGTTGTCCTACATGAGACAATCCATGAATTACATAGGAAAAAGTTGAATGGGGTAATTTTAAGATTAATTTTGAGAAATCGTATGATAAAGTTAAATGGTACTTCCTTCAACAAACCCTCAGAATAAAAGGTTTTTCTGAAGAATGGCATGCTCTTATTAATAGCTTTGTTTCTAGTGGGAGTGTTTCCCTCAAAGTCAATGATGATGTTGGTAAATACTTCAACACCAAAAATGGGCTAAGACAAGGCGGTTCATTATCACCAATGCTATTTAATATAGTGGTTGATATGTTAGCTGTCATTATTGAGCGTGCAAAGGTTGCTGACCAAACTGAAGGTGTGGTTCCTCATCTAGTTGATGGAGGTTTATCCATCTTTTAATATGCGATGATACAATTCTATTTATGAAACATGATATCGAAAAAGCAAGAAATCTGAAACTTATTCTTTCAGTTTTTGAGTAGCTTTCGAGTCTGAAAATAAAATTTCATAAAAGTGAATTGTTTTGTTTTGGCGAGGCTCAGGAACATGTCAATCAATATGCTTAACTTTTTGGCTGCAGTCAAGGCTAGTTTCCTATTAGATATTTGGGATTTTTGATACATTATTGGAGACTCACAAATACTGAATGGAATCTTATTGAGGAAAGGCTACAATTAAGGTTAAGTAGCTGGAAAGGAAAATTGATGTCCCTGGGTGGAAGATTAGTTCTCATAAACTCCATACTGAGTAATATGGCGCTTTATATGATTTCAAAAGGAGTCCTAAAAAGGTTGGATTATTTTTGATCAATATTCTTTTGGCAAGGGGACAGTGAGAAAAAGAAGTATTCATTGGCTAAGTGGAGTGTTGTTTGTCGTCCCAAAGACCAGGGAGAATTAGGTATTCATGATCTTGAGATTAAGAATACAACCCTTTTTGGAAAATGACTCTTCAAATTACTTTCTGAAGACGGGATGTGGCAAACTATCCTTAAAAGGAAATACGTATGAAAGGTTTTTCACCTAGGTGGTGTAAACTGATTGAGCAATTTGTTCAGGGAGGGAGTGTTGGAATAAGGGTTAATGATGATATTGGACATAACTTTCAAACTAGAAAGGGGTTACGGCAAGGAGACCCATTGTCCCCCGATGTTGTTCAATATCGTTGTAGATATGCTAGCCATTTTAATTGCAAGGGCAAAGGAAGATGGTCAAGTGGGAGGCCTCATTCCACATCTTGTTGATGGAGGGGTTTCAATTCTACAATATGCGAATGATACTATTCTTTTCATGGAACACGATCTACAGAAGGCCGTGAACATGAAACTAATACTATGCATTTTCGAACAACTATCGGGACTAAAGATAAATTTTCATAAAAGTGAGATTTTCTGTTTTGGTCAAGCAAAAGAAGAGGAGCAGTAATACAAGCAAATATTTGGTTGTGAGGCTGGATCTTTGCCTTTTAGATACCTGGGTGTGCCTATTCATTACAGAAAACTTAAAAATTCAGATTGGTATCCAGTAGAAACTAGATGTGAAGGAAAATTAGGTTACTGGAAGGGCAAACTATTATCTTATGGCGATCGCCTAGTCTTGATAAACTCTGTACTAACAAGTTTACCTATGTTTATATTGTCGTTTCTAGAAATACCTAAGGGGCTAATGAAACGATTGGATTTTTATAGGTCTCACTTTTTTTGGCAAAGTGATGATAATAAAAAGAAGTATAGGCTCACAAAATGGAATGTAATTTGTAGGCCAAAAGATCAGGGTGGTTTAGGTATTGAGGTGTTGGAAATTAAGAATAGATGTTTACTAAGTAAATGGATTTTCAAATTAATGAATGAAGAAGATGTATGGCAATAACTGCTTAATAATAAATATCTAAGTCAGAAAACTTTGTCTGGAGTCCAAGCAAAACCGACGGATTCTCCATTTTGGAAAGGACTTATGCAGGTAAAGACCGAGTTCTTTACTAGAGGTCATTTCAAGGTGGGGGACGGTGTAAACACTAGGTTTTGGGAGGATACATGGTTGGGAGATACACCGTTAGCGCAACAATATCCATCATTATACAATATTGTGCATTAGAATAATGTTACCGGAGCACAAGTTTTAGCTCAAGTACCGCTGAACATTGGTTTCAGGAGAGAACTTTCTGGCAATAAGTGGAATGTTTGGCTTCATTTATGCCAAAGACTTATGATGGTTCAACTGTCGTCGGATGAGCAAGATAAGTTTGTATGGAACTTAACTTCGTCTGGGGTGTTCTCAGTTAAATCCATGTATGAGGATCTTATGAACGACCATACGGTTTTCCGTCGAAAATATCTTTGGAAATTAAAGATCCCGCTTAAGATCAAAAAATTTATGTGGTTCCTTCACAACAAAGTGTTTCTTACTAAGGATAATCTAGCTAAAAGGAATTGGATAGGATGTACCAAGTGTTGTTTTTGTGGGGCGCAGGAAACCATAAAACATTTGTTTATATCATGTCCTTTTACTCGTCTGCTGTGGCGTATTATCAATTTTGCTTATGATCTACCCCCTCCAACTGATATAACACACATGTTTGGAAATTGGTTGAATGGAGTTGACAAAACATCTAAGGCTAGAATTCGCATTGGTGTTTCTGCCTTATGTTGGTCTATTTAGAGATGCAGAAATGACATTATCTTTAACAAAACAAAACTTTCAATTTTTTGCAGGTTATCCATATGATGGCACATTGGGAGCAGCTTTGGGCGTTCCTACTCCCCCAAGACCAGCGGGATATTATGGCTACTGGGTGCAGCCATTTGTTGATGGTCGCGCACCATTTATTCAGCCAATCGTACTGGCGGCAGCTTAATCGCATACAAGATGTGTAATGCCTTTTTTCTACTTTTGTTTCGTTGGTTGATCCATGTATCAACTTTAAGTGACCCGTGAATTGTAACTGCTATAGAATGATAAATGTTGGATGATGTTTTAATAAAGGTTGTGTGCATCAACCGATGCAGAGGCCGGGTTTTATTCCCCTTTTCGAAAAAAAACATTGGCTTTAAAGCTTTGCCCCAGGTTATTGAAAACCCGAGGATTCACATTTCTAGGCCAGTCTAATATCAAGAAAGAAGCATTCCTGCCACTCTATATCCTTTTCCATTAAGGATGGATCGGATATACAGTTCTGAGAGGGTAGGTGGTTGGAAACTACTTCACTCCAAGAACAGTATCCGCCGTTATATAACATTGTTTCGGCATAAAGGTGATATAATCGACACAATGACAGAGTCTTCTCCTCCGAATGTGACCTTCAGGAGGGATTTGACTGGACCTAGACTAGATTCTTGGAATGCCTTGCTTCAACGCCTGGCATCAATCCAACTAGTATCAGGGGCCGATGAGTTCCGGTGAAACTTAAGCAAGAATTGTCAATTCTCTATTAGTTCCATGTACAACGCTTTGATTTCATCTGACTTACTAGTTGAGAACAATAGAAAAATTTGGAAGATGAGGATACCTTTAAAAATTAATTTTTTTGCCTAGTATCTTCCTCGGGGAGTTATCCTTATTAAAGATAATCTTGCTCGGCGAATTGACATGAGAATACAAAGTGTGTTTTCTGTCACCATGAGGATACAATAAAACATTTGTTTTCCATTATAATTTCGTCCTTTCTATATGGCCAGTCACCCAAGAAGCTTCAGCCTTGTATCATGTAGCGTTGCTAATATATTTGGAAACTCGGTACATGTATAGGTTACAAGTACAAGATATTTCTTAGGGTGAGAGCGATTGCAATTATTTGATCGCTATGGCTGTGTAAAAATGATAAAGTGTTTTAACGATAAAAACTCTTCTCTTTTGCAGGTTATGTACCGGTGTACCAGTACTCTTTGCCTCTGGTCTTCCCTACATCGTGCGGAGTTGCGGAATCTTTTTACGGATGTGTGTACACGTCTAGAGGCTACAACGAGAGATTTATTTACCCATCTTGGATGGCAGCATAATCTATGAATTGGTCCTTCACCTTAGGCTCTACAATTTGTCACTATGATATGTAATTTGTCTTTTTTATTTTGTTTGTAACTTTGGACTTGTTTCGGTTGTGTGCATCCTAGTTATATAGAGACCGGGGGTAATGCTTAAAACTCTTTAAGTAATTAAAAACATCCTTTATAAAAAATATAGTCTTAAACTTGATTGAAATTTACAAAGTATGACTTATAATAGTAGAATAAAACCAATATATGTACTCCCTCCCATTCATATCCATATTAATATTCTTAACTTTGTCTATCCAGTTAAATATTTAGACTAGATGTATTAGTATCTGATAAAATTGAGAACGGTAATATGGAGCCGGGGAAGTACTCCCTCCGTTCGGAAATATAAGGTTTTAGCTTTGTGCTATGAGTGTATCTAGACATCTTTTATGTAAGGTTCACTCCGAACCTCGACGAACCTATACAATAAAAGATGTCTAGATACATTCGATTCACAAAGCTAAAATATCTTATATTTTCGAACGGAGGGAGTACTTTATTTTAGCACGTAGGAAGTGGACTTGCAGGCCCAACGGATCAAAGGCTAGCGTGGACGTCCGACCCAAGATTGGTCGGAAATGTGGAACCACGATGCTCGATGCTCCAGGATGGGACAGGGAGGCGACACAAAAGCGGGGTCTCTGGCCGCGGGGGGGGGGGGGGGGGGGGGGGGGGGGGGGGGGGGGGGGGGGGTCAGCGCCGCGGCCGTGCAATCAACTCCATTCTCCCAACCCGCTCCCCAACGAGGTTGCTCCAGCTACCGCCGCCGATTTCTCATCGATAATGGCCGGGCCAGTCATTGAGAGCCCCGAGCTGTGTTGAAAAGGACGTCTTGTCTCTACGGTCTGCGAATCTACGACCCTACCGTGGAGTACGTGTTTATGGAACCTTAGCTGGTTTCTGATTATTCAGCCGCTCCCGTCCTCGCTACCGTAGATGGAGCGACGCCTGCAGAATTCCTACATGGCACGTCTTGCTGTCGACCGATGCACGTTGTAGCTACGTTACGTGCGACGACTAAACTAGGTGCGCCGGTTTCTCCCGCTGATGCCGAAATGGCGAGTGAAAGCCATTCAATTACTCTCTTCTGCAAGGCAGGGATTGAAACTGACAGAGATTTCAAAGCTGGCTTGCCATCTACGGTCTATGGACTGTCAACCGAGTGCTGCGCGGGTATTTGCACCAAAATAATCTAAACTTAAAAAAAATTCACAGAGACTGAACTTTGTCCAAAACAATTTCACCGGATCTAACCATTTTTACGCTACACCGCCATACGTAACGTTGCACAACACGCTGCAGCACCGTCGGTCATGACGTTGCGCTTACAAAGTGTGGCGCCACCGTAAGTGGCGTTGCACAACACAGTGCAACTCTGTCGGTCATGACATTGCACTTACGAAATCAGGGGGGTCAGCGCCGCGGCCGTGCAATCAACTCCATTCTCCCAACCCGCTCCCCAACGAGGTTGCTCCAGCTACCGCCGCCGATTTCTCATCGATAATGGCCGGGCCAGTCATTGAGAGCCCCGAGCTGTGTTGAAAAGGACGTCTTGTCTCTACGGTCTGCGAATCTACGACCCTACCGTGGAGTACGTGTTTATGGAACCTTAGCTGGTTTCTGATTATTCAGCCGCTCCCGTCCTCGCTACCGTAGATGGAGCGACGCCTGCAGAATTCCTACATGGCACGTCTTGCTGTCGACCGATGCACGTTGTAGCTACGTTACGTGCGACGACTAAACTAGGTGCGCCGGTTTCTCCCGCTGATGCCGAAATGGCGAGTGAAAGCCATTCAATTACTCTCTTCTGCAAGGCAGGGATTGAAACTGACAGAGATTTCAAAGCTGGCTTGCCATCTACGGTCTATGGACTGTCAACCGAGTGCTGCGCGGGTATTTGCACCAAAATAATCTAAACTTAAAAAAAATTCACAGAGACTGAACTTTGTCCAAAACAATTTCACCGGATCTAACCATTTTTACGCTACACCGCCATACGTAACGTTGCACAACACGCTGCAGCACCGTCGGTCATGACGTTGCGCTTACAAAATGTGGCGCCACCGTAAGTGGCGTTGCACAACACAGTGCAACTCTGTCGGTCATGACATTGCACTTACGAAATCAGGGTAGCGTTGCTCTATAGAGTGTAGCACCGGTCTATACGGCGCTGCAGAAAGGGTTTGACCCAGTGAAATTGTTTAGGCCAAAGTTCAATCTATGAATTTCTTTTAAGTGTCATTGCCGTGCTGCGCGGTCAGACGGTCAGATCAGCCAAGTCGTGCTGGGAACTCCACTACGCAACGCTGATCGTGTCGTCCGGTTCAGCACAACAGGAGTATCTCCATTTTTGCAAGTCACCAAATCAGCACGTACACATTAGCCGGCCGCCCAGCAAGGAGCCGGAAGAATTCTAAGAGCGTCTTCACTAGCCTTATCAAAAACCACTTTTCGGCGAGTTTTACATTTAGATGGACGAAATTCGTCCTACTCACGTTCTCAGGACACCGACTTTATGCGGATTTATACTTTTTTTATCCGATGTTCTCAGACCGATCTCAACGCGTTAGGAATCGCCTAGAAGGCCGGATGTAGCAAATCTCGCTCTGTGGCCCACGCGCCAGTGAGGAAAACATTTTCTCTCCTCCCGCATGCCCATCTTCTCTCTCTCCCTTCCCCACACGTGGGCCTGGACAGAGGAGCTCGGATCATCACCGTCTTGATCAAAATTAGGTTTGTATGAATTTGAGGCGAATTGTGGTGAAATATCGCTAAATTTGCCAAAAAAAGACGTCTGTCTAGGAACGTCATCTAAGAACACGAGTGGGAATTCGGTCATTTTCATACCAAAAGTTACATCTATCCGATGATTTTTTATTCCGGATTTCGGTCTGGAACGCAGAACGAGAAGAGAGGCTCTAACCTCGTCCTCCTTCCCTCCAATCAAAATCAAAGCCGGATAAAAGCGTGCTCACTCTCGTCTCATGGGGTCCAAAGTCCAATCCACTGCAATGGCCGGCCCGACCTTTCACCCTCAAAAGTGAAAGCACAGAGAAAGCTTCAAACACAGCTCGCTCGCTCGCTCGTATAGCCAGCACCCAGCAACCCACCCATCACATTCATGATTCATTCATTCTCCCCCAAGCCTTTGATACTTTCCTTGGTCTCGCCTGGCAGCCAGTACTAGATTCCTTCCGAGGACGCAGAGATCGCGCCCGGTTTTCATGCCGCGGCAGCAGCAGCGCTAGGGATCGATCAGGGGAGGGAGCCATGTCGCCTTCGTCGGCGTCGTCCGCGAGCACGTACGCGTCGGCGCTCCACAGGAGGACGCACAGGGTGACGTCCGCGCTGGCGTACGCGGCGCTCGAGTGGACCCTCATCGCGCTGCTGCTCCTCAACGGCCTCCTCTCCCACGCCGTCGCGCGCTTCGCCGCCTACTTCGGCCTCAGCCCGCCCTGCCTCCTCTGCGCCCGCGTCGACCGCCTCTTCGGGGCCGAGGAGGAGGAGGATGCCGACGAGGCGGCGGCGGGCGACGCGCGGTGGCTGCGGGGCGTGCTCTGCGGCGCCCACGCGGCGGAGATCTCCGGGATGGGCTACTGCCTCCGCCACCGCCGCCTCGTCGCCGAGGCCACCGACATGTGCGAGGGCTGTCTGTCTTCCTGGAGCAAGGAGAAAAGGGACGGCGGGGGTGCAGCGGAGGAAGGCGCCACGGCGTGCTCTTGCTGCAGAGCTCTCGTGGAGGGAATTCCTTCACGCGCTACGCATCCGGCGAGGGAAAATCATCCTCCTGTCGTACACGTACACGACAAGGCAGAAGAAGAAGAAGATCAGGGCTATGTTCTACTGGATCAAGAAGACCACGAAGAGGAGGAGCAAGCAGAGGCGGAACAGCGAGGGCAGCAGAACGAAGACGAGATTAAGGTGGCCGCTGTGGAGGACGAGTCCTTGGAAGTGATGGCTCAGGGCGAAGAGATCACGGCCGGGGACGATCGGCTCAAAATTATGCTCTACTGGCTCCTGTGGATTACGATGGCTGCTGTGGAGGACGACGAGTCCGAGGCACAGAGCGAAGAGATCGTGGCCGAGGACGACCAGTTCGTGCCGGTGGTGGCTCTTGACGAGATTGCGGACGATTCGGATGCCGGCGAGGGGGAAGATGACGTGAATCGTATAGATGATCTCGATACCACGGTGGTTCTGCAGGAGAAGAGGATGCTCGCATCTTCGGTTGCAATGGCGCCTGCCACGATGGAGAATTCTATTCCCCAAGATGAGGAACTGGTCCTTGAAGATAGTACTGTTGAAATTGGAGATTCCAGGACTGAAGAAGAAGAAATCGTTGTTCCTCAAGGTAAGCTCTTCATTCGTTTCCTGACGCACTGTATTTTACTCTAGTCAAATTACTTAGACGATCTCATATTTTTGGCTCTGTTCCAGTGACTGAAGCAGTTTCTGAAGATTGCAACAGATCAGCAGAGGTGGAGACAAACTGCGAGGTATCGATCGGAAGTGATATATGCGAACAGGAGCAAGATGGCCGAGCCGTTCCATTTCAAGAACTGGTGGCGCTTGAGGAGCTATTTTCTCCATTGGATTATGCAGATGATCGGACATTGCCACTCCTCCATGAAGCATCCAGAGCTGAGCAAGGTATTTGCTTGCTCATTTGAGCACTACTCTGATTCTCTTGGCTTACACTTTTGTCCCATGGAAATGCTTTCAAAATGTCTGCGTGTACAATCTTAATTTGTTATTTATGTTTTTTCCCCCAGAAGCAAGTGAAATCGAACAGAGATCAGATTACCTATCAAATGACCAAATCGAGAACGACCAAGACAGGGCGGCACCTGAGACACCCACCTACAGCTTTACTACTCAAAACTCTGGCAGGAGGTTTTTGCTCGAAAGGAAGCTGTCACTGTCCTTATCCATGGATGGAAGCGTGTCGAGCGAGATAGAGGGTGGCGAACCTCTCACCATCGATCAGCTGAAATCGTCGCTGCAAACAGAGCGAAAGGCGCTCAGCGCGATGTACTCCGAACTGGAGGAGGAGAGGAACGCCGCGGCCATCGCGACCAACCAGACGATGGCGATGATCAACCGGCTGCAGGAAGAGAAGGCCGCGATGCAGATGGAGGCCCTGCAGTACCAGAGGATGATGGAGGAGCAGTCGGAGTACGACCAGGAGGCGATGCAGCTGCTGACGGAGCTGGTCACCAAGAGGGAGAGGGAGAAGCAGGAGCTGGAGAGGGAGCTGGAGCTGTGCAAGCAGAAGCTGCTGCATTACGAGGACAAGGAGAGGAGGAGGATGGCAACCTTCAACGACAATGGCAATGGCACCTCTGCGTCGTCCAGCGATGAGGACAGTGATGAGCATTCCGATGACGACTGTGAGCTGGGCGAGTCTCCGGACGGCGATGACAATCTTCAGAGCTCGCCCGATGCTGCTCTTAGCCCCAGGACGGGTCAAGAAAACACCAGTCATCTCGCCGCGCTGGATGATTCCCTGACCTACTTTGAGATGGAGAGGCTGTCCATCTTGGACGAGCTCAAGACGCTTGAGGAGAGGCTCTTCACACTGGAAGACGACGACACCAGTGTGGCTCCTCGTGACCATTCCTCAGACCATTACTTGCTGTCAACCGACGGTATCCATTCTCCACAGAATGGTCTCACCGGCGGCAACAAGGCCAAGTTTGAAGGTAGAGGCTCTGTTTCTAGAGGAAAGAGCCTTCTGCCTCTCTTTGATGCAGTTGGTGAAGAGAACCGCGATCGAACATCGTCTGCAGAGGCTGATGATTCGACGAAACCGGTGGCCGTGTTTGCGAAAGAGCAAGAGAGGCTGGCAATAATAGAGGAGGTTGATCATGTATACGAGAGACTGCAAGCACTAGAGGCAGACAAGGAGTTCCTCAGGCACTGCATCAAGTCCCTCAAGACAGGGGACAAGGGCATGTATCTTCTTCAGGAGATCTTACAGCACCTTCGCGAACTCCGCAATGTGGAACTTCATGTGAAGAATGCCGGCGGCGGCATTGCAGTAAATTCAGCATAGGTGTTGCATCCATGTATTATATCTGTGGTAAGTTTCTGCTCCTACATTTTTTGTTTTCTTCATTACCTTGCATTATTGAGTTAATAACACTGCTCAAAACAAGATACGGATTGGCATATAATTGTCAAAGAGCTCATACATCTTTGATCAGTACCTCTATGAACTTCTTTTCCAGGAAATAAGCATAGCCAATATGAATTAACGAACAATGATTCCAATGTGCAAAAGAAAGATGAAACACAACAATTTCTACTTCGAAATAGATCAACTTTTAGATGGCACCTGAAACAGCCTGCATGCTAATAAAAATAATACCCTCCTTAAACTGCTTTCAGATAGAGTAGTTGAATTACTGTAGCTGTTTACCAACAATAATAATGTCGTATGCTTTGCAGATTTAGTTGTTCGGCTATGGTGAGTCGATTGGAATGGTCCAGATACTAGATCTGTAATATGGTCCCTCTGCAAGATAATGGCTTGTTTTAAGGGACGCATTGCTCGTCTTGCCTGTGGGGGCCGGAAGCAAGTCTCCCCTTCTGCGCTGGTCCAGCATTTGCCCGCTTTATGATGTGGTTGGTGGTGGCAGGAATCATTAGGCCTTCCACAGCTTCACGAAGCTGAATCATGGTGCCAGCTTCGGAGGCACGCACCACACTTCAAAAGGAGAGATTAGAGAAAGAGAGAAAATCAGAAAAGTGTAAAGTTTGTCTGAATGGAGATGTTGAGGATTTTTCTTGTTTGTTTGTTTTGGCTTCTTTTCCTTTTTCTTTCTTTTTGGTCAAATTCTCAGATTTGTTTGTGCAGAGGTGGAGAACGTTCATGGTTTTGGTATTTTACATGAGGTTGTAGGTTTGTAGCTTTGTACGGTTTGCTACGTGCAGTATGTTCTTGGTTTGGTACTTTGTAGCCAGTTTTGATGAGGAACGAAAGCTCCTTATGATGGATCCTGTAGCATTGCCATATGCTTCTCTCGTCTTTGATGCTTCTCCTGTACATTAGTCAGTCTTCCCATCATCCCCATCAGCTTTGTATTGTAGCATATCTGTATGATAGCACGGCAGCCTGAGCGAGCTCAATTATGATGGTTTTGATGTGTGTCCTTGAGCTGTCTTCACTCTTAGTTCGGGGGAAACTAGAGACAGATAGCCCCATTGATAGAATAACTGACTCAGTAATCTGGACTCTGAGAGCACATACGTCAATTTATCTGGCAGTCCGTTCAAAAGAATTATTTGACAGGCTAGCACTGGTGTAGTACAATGGTACCATTATAGGCTTCCAGCTGCAAGATGAAAAGCGGATATTATGTACAGGCATTTATAGGCATGTGCCATGTTGTTGTAATGAATCTAAAAGTATAATTGGTGCCCCCCTCATAAGGCATCTCACAGCAATTTGAGCATATGGTCCGTCGGATGGGCTTCTGGGAGGATCAACCGTTCATTCTTTTTAGCACACCATATAAAAGTAGTTTCCAAACCCTAGCCGCCACTTACTTCTCCCCCAATCCCCGAACTCCCTCTCTCGCTCAATCCCCTCCTTCCCTGGCCGCCGTCTTGCCCCCATGGGTGTCCTCTCCTGGCCACCGCCCCTCCCTCACGTGCGCCCTCCACTGGGCCGAGTCAGCGACAGAGGAGGCGGAGAAGCTGGCCGCTGCCACACCCCCGCGGGTGCCCTTCTCTGGCCGCCGCCTCGCCCTCACGTGCGTCCTCCCCTGGTCGCCTCTCCACCCCCACGTGCGCTCTCCATGCGTCCGAGTCATCGGCCGAGAAGAGCCCTCCATGGAGTCGTGGATCTGACGGGGGCGAACATGATGGAGCTCGGCAGCCCGACCGCCGGGGACCTGTTCGTGTGACGAAGGATGTGGACAGCCAGAGGTATATACATCTATCCTGCTATTCTAGATCGTTTGATTTTGTTTTTCCAGGTAAACAATATGGTTCGTTTACTGTTTTAGTGCTAGCAGTCCTAGGTGTGCATCTAGAATTTTTTGGTTATTCATCAGGATTTATAATGCTAATTTGGTATAGTATGCTAGATTAGTAAGGACCTAGATTAATTTGCTGAGAATTTGCACCTGCTTTAGAATCAATGGTAGGACCTGACAACATTAATCTTTGTGATGTAAATTAAGTTTTGCTCCCATGGATTCACTTAAATGAAATATGAAATTTGTATCTGCTTAATTAATCTTTGTGATGTAAATTAAGTTTTGCTCCCATGGATTCACTGAAATGAAATATGAAATTTGTATCTGCTTTTAAATAAGCATGTTGCTTACATGAGGTCAAGGCATCAATCTTTTCTTACTTAGAGAGACCTATTATTATCTGAATTATGTTTGTGCTGATACTTATTTGCAGCCTCCTGTACAAGACCTGCTGCACAAGGGAGCTTCTAGGGATTTTAGTTCAGGGAGGTGGAAGTTCGATTGAATAGTTTGCAAGTTATCATACCCCATGCAGGGTTATGGATTGATCTGCAAGTGGGCTTGAACATAACCAGTTAAAGGAAGATATTACGTCACATGTTCATGGTAAGTAAAGACATGTTCCATAATATCCATTATATAGAGTATTTCTTTCTTTTCCTTGATACACTCCTAACCGGTCATTCTTGGTATTTCCTTTTAGGTGACTAACAAGGCCGGTCAGATGCTTGGGAAGTGACCCGTGATATGAGATGGAAAGCAGTGGTTGTGTTTTCTACAACAGAATTTAATCTCTACGTTTCTCTATTTTGGTATCCATTTGAAGAGAATGTCGCATCCTATACTCTCTTATGTGTTGTCACTATGAAATAAATTCTTCTCTGATATCGCTACTACTATTTGATTGTTAGGATACATTAATTATGGCAACCAGACTCATCTATCATTATTGATTTTGTGTTTCAGATTTAGCCAAAAAATGCTCTTGTCCAAGCCATGCCTGCAGTATTTTCTCTTGAAATCTTGATCGCTGAAAACCAGCCATGCCATTAAATCCAGTTTTAGGACTAAAAGGTATAATTGGTGCCCCCTCATAAGGCATCTCACAACAATTTGAGCATATGGTCCATCGGATGGGCTCCTGGGAGGATCAACCGTTCATTCTTTTTAGCACACCATATAAAAATAGTTTCCAAACCCTAGCCGCCTCTCACTTCTCCCCCAATCCCCGCACTCCCTCTCTCGCTCAATCCCCTCCTTCCCTGGCCGCCGTCTCGCCCCCATGGGTGTCCTCTCCTGGCCACCGCCCCTCCCTCACGTGCGCCCTCCACTGGGGCGAGTCAGCGGCTGAGGAGGCGGAGAAGCTGGCCGCTACCACACCCCCGCGGGTGCCCTTCTCTGTCCGCCGCCTCGCCCCCATGTGCGTCCTCCCCTGGTCACCTCTCCACCCCCACGTGCGCTCTCCATGGGTCCGAGTCATTGGCCGAGGAGGCGTATGAGGAAGCCCTCCATGGAGTCGTGGATCTGACGGGGGCGAACATGATGGAGCTCGGCAGCCCGACCGCCGGGGACCTGTTCGTGTGATGAAGGATGTGGACAGCGAGAGGTATATACATCTATCCTGCTATTCTAGATCGTTTGATTTTGTTTTTCCAGGTAAACAATATGGTTTGTTTACTGTTTTAGTGCTAGCAGTCCTAGGTGTGCATCTAGAATTTTTTGGTTATTCATCAGGATTTACAATGCTAATTTGGTATAGTATGCTAGATTAGTAAGGACCTAGATTAATTTGCTGAGAATTTGCACGTACTTTAGAATCAATGGTAGGACCTGACAAAATTAATCTTTGTGATGTAAATTAAGTTTTGCTCCCATGGATTCACTTAAATGAAATATGAAATTTGTATCTGCTTAATTAATCTTTGTGATGTAAATAAGTTTTGCTCCCATGGACTCACTGAAATGAAATCTGAAATTTATATCTGCTTTTAAATAAGCATGTTGCTTACATGAGGTCAAGGCATCAATCTTTTCTTACTTAGAGAGACCTATTATTATCTGAATTATGTTTGTGCTGATACTTATTTGCAGCCTCCTGTACAAGACCTGCTGCACAAGGGAGCTTCTAGGGATTTTAGTTCAGGGAGGTGGAAGTTCGATTGAATAGTTTGCAAGTTATCATACCCCATGCAGGGTTATGGATTGATCTGCAAGTGGGCTTGAACATAACCAGTTAAAGGAAGATATTACGTCACATGTTCATGGTAAGTAAAGACATGTTCCATAATATCCATTATATAGAGTATTTCTTTCTTTTCCTTGATACACTCCTAACCGGTCATTCTTGGTATTTCCTTTTAGGTGACTAACAAGGCCGGTCAGATGCTTGGGAAGTGACCCGTGATATGAGATGGAAAGCAGTGGTTGTGTTTTCTACAACAGAATTTAATCTCTACGTTTCTCTATTTTGGTATCCATTTGAAGAGAATGTCGCATCCTATACTCTCTTATGTGTTGTCACTATGAAATAAATTCTTCTCTGATATCGCTACTACTATTTGATTGTTAGGATACATTAATTATGGCAACCAGACTCATCTATCATTATTGATTTTGTGTTTCAGATTTAGCCAAAAAATGCTCTTGTCCAAGCCATGCCTGCAGTATTTTCTCTTGAAATCTTGATTGCTGAAAACCAGCCATTAAATCTAGTTTGAACCAAAAGGGAAATTTTGAATGCCATGGGCATGCATGCCTCAGTTTTGTGCTATTGATGACAACCACTACGTATCCAGTAAGCCATGCTACTGAAGTTTTAGCTTTCAAAGAAGATTTAAAGAGGTTACATGTTCAATGTCATGTACATCTTGCAGATCTCCACTATATACATTCTACAATTCTGTGCTTTCAATATGTCATTGACTGTTCTGTCTCTAACAGACTAAACTTTCATGTTACAACAACAATACAATAGTTAAGACTTTGTTCTATCTCTAACAAATCACGCCGCCGCTCACAGAGGATGCATGCCTGTAGCGCGGTGGCCGACGGCTTCCCTGCTCTGCCTCATCTTTATACGGGACCTACAAGTTTCTCCCCTGCCTCTGGATCCCCTTCTTACAGTGATCTGTTGTGTAGGATTGTAAGTCATCTCTATTTTTCATATATGGGGCCTAACTCGAACCTGGAGAAGCCTGTTATCGAACAAGAGTAAGTGATGCTACTCTGCTTCTACAGTTCTGCTTGGAGTAGTTCATGTGATGGAAATCCGATTTATAGCCTACAATTTGGTGATAGGGCGTTCCTATCCATGACCAGCTAAGAGTAACACAAATTCCGAAGTATATATCTAAAAGAGATATTTATTAACAAGTGTAGTGTGGATTAATCATAGAATATTTTTTGGATTACAGTTGCTTAGGACTCTCTCAACATACCAGTCCGACAGAGTCCCATAATTAAGACCACCAACTTCGTACTGAATTAGGCTACATCATGCGCCCACCATTTGCCTATATCTGCACTCTGTAGCTTGCCACCCGCTGAATGATACTCTGAATTTATTGAATAATAAGCCCGATGGATGCTCTACTAGGGGGCTGGCTTGTGTTTGCTTTTACAACTATACTACAGTAACGTTGGCATGCATGGTGGCTTTTTTGGCGTGTTCCTTCTTGGCATGTGTGACACTCTTCTTTTACAACTATACTACAGCCTGCAATTTTTATTTTTCTTATTTGGCAGAAATATTGTTTTTCATGATTACAAACTTTTTTTTTTGAAATGGACGCAGGAGAGCTGCGTATTTCATTGATAAGAGGAGAGAGTTACAAGGAACTCTGCATATGAACCGTGGTTGACAGAACAACCTCACGGAGAACAAAATAACAAAAGGAAAAGGACCAGCCCTTCGGCCTTTGCCGAAGAGCTGAAGCAAGGCAGCGCCTGCTGATTACTCGCGGCTCCTGAGATGCCGGCAACCGGCCATCGCCCACGATGAGCATTCATCCAGGGCTGTGTTGAAGACTGCCGTGGGGGGGTGCGCTCGGACTCTCTGAAAATGCGGGCGTTTCGCTCGTTCCATATGAACCAAAGGACCATCAAGCTCAAGGTCCTACTGCACCGAATGTCAGCATCGCTCCCCGTCGCAGAGAGCGACATGAACCAATCAAGGAGAGACGCCGATTGCACCCAACTAGCCGGCTGGAGGCTGGACAACCTGAAATGGGCTGCAACTTTGCCCCAGAGGGAGCGAGACCAAGGACACTCCACGGCCAGGTGGTGCGCTGTCTCAAGGCTGCGTCTGCAAAGTGGGCAGAAATACGAGTTCGGCCATTGCCGTGCCATGAGCCTGTCTGCTGTGAGGACTCTGTTCTAGACCAGGAGCCAGGCGAAAAAATGACACTTTGCCGGGGCCCAGGTGCGCCAAACTGGCTGCATAAGCGGTGACGCAACAGATCCTAGAAATTGGAGGCGATAGGCTGAGGAGGAGGAGTAAACACCCGACGCCTCACATTGCCAGCGGAAGGAGTCGGGGACGCCAGTGCGAAGTTGGGTCGCCGCCACGCGAGACCAGAGCAGCACAAAATCATCCAACATCTGGTGGGGAGACGCGACCGCTCAAATCCGCAACCCAGCGCTGATTACAAACTTCAAATAGGGAAAGTCGATGTTATCTTACTTTTGTGTGCTTTATTTTATCCATGTTAAATATAACGGGAAACAATTGCAAATGTTTTATATTACATCTGCTGTGCATGAATGGTACTTCCAAATTGATCTGTGTCATCATTGATTTATGCTCACGTATTGGGCTTCCACCTGGAAAATGACTTCTCCAACTGCAAGACCAATGGATTTTGCGTATTTGAAAGCTAGCTGATCGATCGAATGATGGTAATTTAGTCCAGAATGCCTGTTAATTATTTGTTTTGTTCTTCGATTAAAACGTTCTCATGCTCAAAATCTTCACTGTTCACCATTCCAAAAAGCACTGTGCAAATACACCGGTATATACTGACCAGACCCTTTACTGATGAAGCCACCTGCTGTTGATATTTTGGCTTAGAGCCTCACCAAGTAAGGCCAACAAATTTTCATGTGACCAGAAAAAAATACATAGCTACTAACAATTATCTTTCGCTCGATTTCTTATATGTAGGTAATCTTATATCATATTACTATATCACAATCCAACAGTTCTATACTTTGGTGTCATTTTTTTCCTTTTTCTCTTTTTTCTTCCATCGTCCCTCTGCTCTAAAATCTGATTTTTTTCTGGATAGTTTAAAAAGTATGTTTGCCAGAGGTGAAATATATTGATTACTACGGAGTTGATAATGTATTGATGAGTACATATTTTATTTGCAAAAACTCTTATGGAACTTACTATCCTTTTTTAATCTTTCATTCTGGTTAGTCTGGTACAGGCCCATGTGGATCAAACGTTCCTATGATATTTCGTTGACAAGGTGTATCTGCTGCTGCAAAGATTGTAAGGAAGGCACGGCAATATAAACCCAATCCTAGCTGATCAATAAGCTAATCTTTAACTCCAATTATGCACCCCATCAACTACTTATCATGTATATTGTAGAAATATCCATAAGAGGAAATAGGAGTATTTGTTCAGCATGGTTGGGGTGGATGGACGCAACTATGACTACTGAAACCAATTTGTGCAGATATTGTTGCTTAGTCATTATATTTTAGTCTTTCAAAATAAAGTTAAACTGTAATATTTTGCATTGGAATATACTAGTATAATTTTGTGCTTCCATGCATTTGAAATAAACCGACCAATGTATGAAACTTGCGTGCACGTGCACACTTACTATGGGTAGAAAAAATTGTGACGGTTCGCTTTTACATTAACAATTTATAGTACAACAATGGTTACTTGCCTATTTTCCTACTTAATACTGTTTGAATATAGATTATGGACTGCTGCCAGACTACACAACAGAGGGTGGACTCATATCGATAAATGCAGCCTTTGTGATCAGTCTTTTGAAGATGCCAACCACCTGTTCCTGCAGTGCCCTTTCACCAGGGAAGTTTGGACATTTCTTGCTCCAGTTGAACCTTAGCTTTGCCAGCTTTCGATGTCCTCCCCAGAGCTAAGTTCTTGGTGGAAAAAGCTTCAGAAGTTAGAGCAAGAGAACCGGAGAAGCGATATCCTTACGCTGGCATCTTATGCTCTTTGAAACTTATGGAACAAGAGAAATCTTAGGTCTTTCGTCTAAGAATCTTCTACCGCATGCTATTGCCGGTGTAGTTCATTTCAGAGTCAAAACTTATATGTTTGGGTTTGGTTCCAGGCTATGTTGTTGAGTGTAAATATATATACCCTGTTGGCCCCCCTTTCTAGCAGAGCTCCTGCTTTTCACGGGTTAAAAATAAGGGATTCTTATTTTCGTGTCCCTGGTTCGTTAGTTGTACTCAGTTCTCCCCAGCTGCTTACTTTTTCCTTACTTTCCCCTCCCTCCATTACGAAACCTTCACATGCGCTCGGACGGGGGGATGCCATCAGGTTAAAGGCTTGACCGTTACATGCTGACAGGTGGGACCGCGTTGGGGTAGGTCCTGTGTTAAGCGTTATGTTAGGTCGCCTCGACCGTTACGTGCTGACGGGTGGGGCCATGTTGGGACGGATCCTGCATACGTGGTGAAGGACTGAAGGGTGGGGCCGCATGGAGACACGTCAGACCGGCCATTCTCGCTCAGAGTCTGGAACATCTCCCATACCGCCCCTCCGCTCTGCTCCCCCGCCGTCGTGCCCTCCTACCTGAGAGCCCCTCCTACCTTATGTCGTCCTCGGCCCCCGAGCCGCCCCCTTCCCCTAGTCGTTGAGCCCACTCCGGCTCCGCTTCCTCCACCGCTAGATCTACCCCTTTCGTGGAACAGTATGCGATGCCGGCGGGTGTACCTGTCCTCCTTGTCGAGCGCGGAGAAGATTGGGTGGAATCGGAGGGATCTAACGCATGGATTCCATCTGGGTAAGTATTGTTTTCCTTTGTGGATTGATTATAGGCAGTAATTGAGCACGAATCGCCGGTACTCAGCTAACTGCCTTGCTTTTCGAATAGTATTGATCCAGCGCTGGCATTTCGGCTGGCGGTTAAACTGGATACTAGCATAATTCGTGGTTGTGAACGGTATCTCTCTGGAATTTACTTCCCAGTGGTGGTTGCAACCTCCATAACTCTCAGAGATTTGAAAGATAAAATATATTCTAAATTCCCCTGGAGCAATGGCGATTCAGTTGATTTGCAATATTTCAACATTAGCGAGGAAAGATTGCTCCCACTAACTAGTGAAGCTGATCTAGTAATGCTTTTCTCTTTAAATGCTGCCAAACGTTTTGGTCGAATTCGTCTCCATGTGCAACCTAAAGTTGAACACAGAGGAAAGAGGGCTAAAGCATCATCTGGTGGTCAAGCATTATCAGGTGGTCAAGCATTATCAGAGGTCTCAGCTGTCTCTGCTAATAGTGTGCGCCCCCACCCTCATTGTAGGTCCACATCAGTACCATCTGTTTGCACTGCGAGTGTAAGCCAAATCGCTCATGCGACCGATGTGGAGGACGAAGCAGAGCTTGCCGAGGGAGCGCATCCACTAGATGATGAGGATGAGTTGATGTTTCCTAAATTGGTAGATAGATTCAGTAAACAGGCACTAGAGGATCAATACACAGAGGAATTGGCCCACGGTGCTAGATTGATGACACTGATGAAGAAGAGAACGAGGAGAACAATGATAGTCTCATTTTAGCCGAGTACGATGGTGAGGACATGCCAGTAATTGAGTGGGACATGAACGATCCTAAGATTTCAGAAGGCACCGTATTTGAAACGATGCGGGACTGTCGTAATGCCCTTACTACATATTGCATTTGCACCAATAATGATTATGTTGTTATTAAGAGTGAGCCAGCAAGGTTCACAGTGAAGTGCCCATACAAGAGGTGTAGGTGGAGGATGCACGCATCCACTATGCTCAGGAGTAGTTTGGTTCAGGTATTACAACCAGTTGTATATTTTAGATCATTGTGTAGAATTTGTTAACTGTATCTTACATTTTCATTATATTTTAGATAAAAGATAGCTGGTTCGAACATTCTTGTCCACCTCAAGGGGGACATCCAAAGGACAAAACAAAACTGGCAAAGACTAGGTGGTTGGCAGATGCAATCATGGATTGGATGAGAGAGAACCCATCACTTGGTGCAACAATGCTCATAAAAAAAGTTTCTAAAAAGTTTAATATTACAGTACCTTACATGAGGATGTTCTATGCAAAGGAAATGGCTCTTGATAGGATCAATGGTCCATGGAATGAAAGTTTTCAGTTGCTTTACAGCTTCAAAGCTGAAGTGAAGATGGCTAGTCCAGGTAGTGTTGTATAGATAGACATACATACAGTTCAGTACAAAATAAGAGGGAAGACAATGGAGAAGGAGTGCTTTAGAAGGGCTTTTGTTTGTTTCCAAACTTGCTGACAAGGGTTTTTGGATGGTTGTAGGGCTTATTTGGCCGTGGATGCAACAACTCTTCATGGCAGATCTAAAGGACAGCTAGTAGTTGCTACTACAGTTGATGGCCACAATTGGATGTTCCCTGTTGCTTTTGGAGTTTTAGAGATTGAGTCAGAGGAAAGTTGGACTTGGTTTATGGAGAATTTGCGCGACCTTATAGGTCATCCACCAGGACTTACTATCCACATAGACGCTTGCAAAGGTTTGGAGAAAGATGTAGAAGCAATATTCCCTGGAGTGGAGCATAGGGAATGTATGTGACACTTAGTGCATAATTTTCAAAGAAATTCAAGGGTAAAGTTTATACTGACAACCTATGGCCAGCTTCATACACATGCAGTTTGAGGAAGCATCTATATCATTTGGAAGTGTTGTATAAACAAAAACCTGCGGTGAAGGAGTACTTGGATGCACATCATGGAATGGTGTGGTCAAGAAGCCAATTCAATGAAATTTGCAAGGTAGACTATGTGACAAGTAACCTTGTAGAGAGTTTCAATGCAAAGGTCAAGTCATTGAAAGGGATTATGCTGTGGCAAATATTTGATAAGATTAGGCAGATGATCATGATAAAGATCAATTTGCATCAAAGAATTGCATCAATAGTATATGTTGTCCATCTCATCCTCCCATATTTGATTAAGGCATTGCATGCCAGGGCAAAACAATTGAAGATGAAATGCATTAGAAAAGTAATGGAGGCTGAGGTAACGTACACTGATAGTAAAGATAGGCAATGGAGGTATCCAGTGAGTTTGGCTGACAGGACATGCCATTGTAGGCAATGGCAACTCCGTGGGAAACCCTGCATACATGCATTGTTTTTCATGGGTGTTCTAGGAGATGAAAAGGGTCAAGTTGATCAGTACATTTTAGAGTATTTCTCTGTTGCCAAATTTAGGGCAGCATATGCTTAGAATATTCCAGCCTTGTTGGGAAAAGACCAATGGATGAAAGTAAATCTATGCTTCAAGCTATACCCTCCAGTTTTTACTATACCTGCAAGTAGGTCAAGGAAGAATAGGATGAGAGCTAGTGTAGAGGGTGGTGCACCACCTCGACGACGTAAGCACAAACATTGTGGGATCCTAGGGCACATTGCTAGGCTTTGTAAAAATGTAGTGGACCCAGCTTATGGAATGGATGATTAGGCGGGAGCAGCAAATGTAGATGAGAATGAAGTATCTAAACGAGAGGAGAATGAAGCATGGATGTTGGGGATATACTTTCCGGGTATCCTCATAGTTCCTCACTGACCAGGGTGGCCCACTTCGGGTTAGAGCTTTGCTTCACGGGCGGCCCAGTCAGGGAGAAGAGACAGAGTCTGATCCGGCTATGGGAAGTCCCAGAAGACTTACCGACATAGGCCCATAGTGTTACTTGTAGTTCAAGATGTACTCTATAACCGACTCTTAGCCGTAGCCTGATAGATCTCTCTTGTAAACCCTAGGCCAGATATCTATATAAGTCGTCCTAGGGAGAGCCTTTAGGGCACCCAATAGTCTACAATCTCAACTCGCATAGGCGAACCCCTTGTAACCCATATTCCGGCTCTGCCGTATTATTGGATTGCTAGCAGGAGTAGGATCTGTCCAAAGCCGGCGGATTCGAACCTAGGTAAACTTGTGTGCTCACCGTCCCGGAACACCGTACGCCTCACAACCCTCTCTTCCGCACGCCTCGAGGACCCCCTCATGGCGTACTTGTCATCAATCCGACGATAGTTGGCGCCCATCGTGGGGCAAGTGAGCTTCGGATCTGTGTTCCGAGCGGAATCTGCAAGAATCGGAATCGGCGAGACTATCACCGTCGGTCGCATCCTCTACGCCAGCGACGTCCCTCTCATCATTCTCGACGAGACCTGGATTCCGGCTAGGGAGGCCATGACTTCTTACACCATCATGTCCTTTGGCAAGATTGATGTTTACATCGTGAACCTGCCCCACCCACCCTAGCGGTGATGATAGAGGCAGAAGAAATTTCTGGCTCCCCTTTGTCTGTGGAGGCGGCAGAATTCTGGATCTCAGAAAATCCTAATCCCACCCAGCCCGCACCAATAGCGGAAATAGTGGAGAAAGCTGAGCCTAAAGCAGATCTTGCGGTTCAAGTCGAATCTGGAGTGGATCTCCTGGGTAAGGTCAAATCCCAGATCGATCTGTCTGCTGAGGTCGAGATCCAGGAGGAGCACAATAACAACCATTGTTCCGGCTCTGCCAACGCCGGAACAGACCAACCGTTCCTAAGGCATACGTTGAGGCGCATGATACTACAAGACGCAAGTGTTGATGAGGTTCTCGAAACCATCAGGATCTTCGAGGAAGCCCACAAGGAAGCCGCAACTACCTCAGGACCCACACGTCACACTTTGTCGGATACGCTGGATCCAGATCCGGTTCTGCCGATGCTGGAGAAAACACCGACTTAGTGCTGGAGGCGATCGGAACAAATGCCGACGTACCCGCATCCTCGGATGATTCAATGACGTCGGCAGATTTCCAAAAGTTCTCCGTGGAGTATGAAGAGGAGTATAACTCCAAAGCTGCATAGGAAGAAGAAGCCATGGATGAAGGATCCGGGGAAAACTCTCCCAAAGCGCAGGATGACATGGAAATCGGAGATAATCCCGAGGTCCAGATGTCCGAAAGTACCGATCAGAGCTTGACTACAGGAAAAGGACCCAAAGCCGTCTTTGCTACCGATGCTGCCAAGAAGGCAAAGAAGAAGAACAAGAAGAACAAGACCCCGGCGAAAGACCCTCCGGCAGAGGAGGTGATTGCCGAGGAATATGAGGAAGACTCGGATGGAGCGCTTATCCCAGACGAGCCCAAAGAAGAGTCGGTGGATTGACACGTGATCACTAAAGGTGCGCTAAACTCATCGATGCTGCATTAACCACACCTATTCCTACAGCTGTAGAACTTACTGCAGAAGAGTTGGACGAAAGGGCCCAAGCCCTAGAAGCGTGTCGCCAAGTACTCCTCGATGAAGCCAAAAACCTTGAGGAAGAAAAGAAACGCATGGCAACTGTGGAAAAGTACAACTCTAGGCAACATCAGAAGACCAGGAAACGTCGTACTCATGACGACCAATTCCCATAGATTCACAAAGTCCTTTTTGGAGGAGAACATGGGATGCCTCGACGCGACAGCAACGGGGATTGGGTATATCCAACACCAGTACAGAACACCGATGCAGCTCGAGAAATCCTATCTGCTAATCCGTGCCCAGAACAGATCCGATTGGGCATTAAGCTACTCAACAAGGGTCTGGAGCAGCAAAAGGTCGCCCTGTCCGGAAGCCAAAAACTGGTCTCCCATTCCGACCAATGTCGCACAGATCGACCCTGGGTTGACGTAAGACCCCAACGTGTTCTGGAACAGCATCATCGTTCCGACCGTCGAGAAGACAACTACTCAAGAACCAGATCTTCAGGACAGCACCATAAAGCTGCCCGTGACTGGCGTAACGTTACCCCAGTTGCAGAGCAAGAGGCAATCGCTGCACTGAATCCGAAGAATCCTCCCCGGTGAGATTCGAAGGACCACAGGGAAGAAGATAAAGAGAAACGTCGGGAGGAGGACTCACAAAGAATGCCACCTCCTAGACATGCAAGTCGTCCGACTAACAGGCGAAGGAACGACGAACACCAAATAATGACGCTCTGGATGGAGGCCGGCGATCAGCCGGAAATAATCCAGCTGCTCCACCATCTCCGCCAAGTAGCCATCACAACGGCTCCCAAGGAGGCCAAGGAGGGCGTCGTGGTGGAGAAGGTGGCGGCAAAAGCCGAAGTCCAGCTCCAGGGCACCGCAGCCATAGCCGTCATTCGGGACGATCTTTATCCCCAAATGACGCAAGGCACAAGATTAACTCCAATATAGAGGCACGACGCTACGAAAATGATGATATATACGTGGGCCCAAAATGCTACGGACCACGCATAAGAGCTACAAGATTCCCGGAAGGATTTGCTATCTCAAGACACATTCAAGCCTACGACGGTATAACTCGGCCAGATACTTGGCTCCAAGATTTCTTCCAAGCTTGCTGTATCGCCAAAGGCGGAAACAACCTGGTCACAACCTGGTATCTCCCACTTATGTTGCGGAAGACGGCACGATCATGGCTCAATGAACTTCCGGAGAACACCATCCACAACTAGTATGGCATGCAAATTGCGTTCTTTCAGAATTTGGAAGGCACATACCAGAGGCCCTGTACGGTCGAAGACCTGCAGCGTTGCACCTAGAAAGCCGGAGAAACTTGCCGGGATTATCTCGGATGATGGTCGACACCAAGAACTCCTGTGAAGGAGTAAATGACCAAACTGCGATTGAAGCTTTCATTGCAGGTCTCCCAGTTGGTTTACTACGTCATCGCTTGAAGTGTGACAAAGTCACTGATTTGGGAGAGATGATAGAAATAGCAAGCAAGTATGCAGATGCTGACGACGATGCAGAGGGATTACTGCACGCCCTAGGTGCCACAGTCGGCAAAACAACCAAAGCAACAAGCTCAGAAGCACAAGAATACCTTGGAAGAAAAGCCCAACGCAGAAACGGCAGTGATCACTGCTACTTTCGGGTCTAGAGGACGAGGAGGACGTGGCGGTGGCCGCGGACGCAGTCTTGGGACGTCAAGAGTTCAAGGTAGAGGAGACCAGCAACCTGGCAAAACCTACTCTTGGTCCGACATTGCCAATAACCCATGTGTGCATCACCTAGACGCCAATGGGGGCTCGTCCCACACAAACGCCAAGTGTCTTTTAAATGACGACATTAAGAGAGATGATACCGCTGGCTGCAGGGCTAAGCGGAAGAAGGGAAAGAAAAATCCCGAAAAGTATAAAGGGACCAAGGAAGATTCCGACATGGAGGACGCAGACGCTTCAAATCCCAAGCCAGAAGGGAAGAAAAATTTTCCGACCAAGAAAGACACTTACGTCACCTTCCTCGGATCTCAACCAGCAAAAGTCAAGAAAGCAGTTCTAGATGAGCTCAATGCAACAGTTCCGGCTGTCCCTCAATTCCTGGACTGGTCAGAAGTGGCAATCACCTTTGACCACGCTGATCATCGCCTTAATCGTCAATCCACTTATTGACGGTGATGGTTTCTCCAAGACTCTCATGGACGGCGGTAGCAACATTAACATTCTGTATGTCGAAACGCTATGCCGGATGAAGATCTCGGAGACCCAGCTGAACCATAGCTCTGTGATCTTTCACGGGGTTGTCCCAGGAAGACAAGCAAATTCCCTGGGGGAAATCACTTTGGATGTTACCTTTGGAACTCCAAAGAACTACCGGACGGAGGCACTTTCCTTCGAAGTGGTCCCGTTCAGAGTGCATACCACACTATATTCGGACGTCCGGCTTACTGGGCTTTTATGGCTCGTCCGTGTTACATTTACAATATGATGAAAATTCCAGGTCCCAACGGCGTAATCACTATCAGGGGAGACCCAAAGAAAGCGCGAGAGTGCGAGGATGGAAATACCGCCTTTGCTGAAGCCGTGCTGCACGCCTAGGAGTACCAGGAGATCAAGAAGAGCATAGATCCATCCGAGATGCCCGCAACGAAGAAGGAGGTGACAAAGCCGAATCTGGAGTTCAAGGCATCAGAAGAGACGAAGAAGACGCCATTGAAGGATGATGACCCCTCCAAGGTGACCCAGATAGGCGTAGGGCTAGATAGCGCATAGGAAACCACGCTCTTCAAGTTCATCAAAGAAAATCAAGATATCTTCGCATGGCAGCCATCTGACATGACCGGAGTACCTAGGGAACTTGCCGATCACTCTTTAAATGTAAACCCAAACGCTAAACCTGTCAAACAGTCCTTACGACATTTCAGCAATGAAAAGCGTAAGGCAATAGCTAAGGAACTAGCACGGCTCGAGTTAGCCAGATTCATAGAAGAGGTCATCCACACTGAGTGGTCGGCCAATCCTGTAATGGTCCCTAAAAAGGACACCACTGATTTAAGGATGTGTGTTGATTACGCTGCCTTGAACAAGGCTTGTCCTAAAGATCCGTTTGCTCTGCCTAGGATTGATCAAGTTATCGATTCTACGGCAGGCTCGGAACTCCTCTGTTTTCTCGACGCATATTTTGGTTATCACCAAATCCGGATGAAGGAATCTGACAAAGTCAAAACTTCATTCATAACCCCCTTCGGAACCTTCTGTTTTGTTATGATGCCCTTTGGGCTGAAGAACGTAGGAGCTACGTACCAACGCACTATGCAACGTTGCCTCCACGATCAAATCAGACGCAATGTACATGCATATGTGGATGATATTGCGGTGATACAACATAATTTCTGACTTGGAGGAAACATTAATTTCTGACTTGGAGGAAACGTTCGCCAATCTACGAAAATACAACATAATGCTTCATCCGAAGAAATGATTCTTTGGAATCCCAGCCGGAAAATTGTTAGGTTTCATCGTGTCTCAAAGAGGCATAGAGGTGAACCGAGACAAAATCAAGGCTATACTCAATATTTCTAGGCCAACTCGCCTGAAGGACGTACAAAGACTAACTGGTTGCATTGCCGCAGTCAGTCGGTTTGTAAGTCGGCTCGGTGAAAGAGCCGCACCATTATACAAACTCCTGAAAAAGACCAAGGATTTTGTATGGACCGACGAAGCTGAAGCTGCACTGCAAGACCTGAAAGAAGTACTCTCATCTGCTTCCATCCTTGCTGCACCGGAACCACATGAACCGATGTTGCTCTATCTTGCTACGACAAACAAAGTCGTCAGTATCATCATGGTAGTGGAGAGACCGGAGGAAAATCAGGAACACTTGGTGCAGCGTCCGACTTACTTTCTCAGCGAGGTCTTAACAGAATCGAAGCAGCGGTATCCGCACTATCAAAAGCTAGCTTACGGTGTATTCTTAGCATCTCGTAAGCTACGGCATTATTTTTAGGAACATCCAATTACCGTGGTGAGCACAGCTCCCATGAGAGATATAATCAACAATAGTAACGCCACAGGACGCGTCGCAAAATGGGGCATAGAGCTTTCAGCTTTCGATATTGAGTATAAACCTCGGACAATAATAAAATCCCAAATCCTTGCTGACTTTGTTGCTGATTGGATAGAGACAAAGGAGAATATGACCCTCCCTGAGTCGGAATATTGGACCCTATATTTTGATGGGTCTAAGGCTCGCGGGGGCTCGGGGGCTGGCGTGGTGCTCAAATCACCCCAAGGAGATAAACTTCTATACGTGTTGCAGATCCACTTCACAGCGACAAATAATATTGCTGAGTATGAAGCACTGCTGCATGGAATCCGGATTGCTAAGGATATCGACATCCGACGTTTGATGTGTTACGGAGATTCGGATCTTGTTGCTCAGCAAGTGTCGGATATTTGTAATGCAAATAAGCACATGGCAACATATAAAGGTGTCGTGGATGATCTATCTAAATCGTTCGAAGGGTTTGAGGTTCAACACATCCCTTGAGCAGAAAATGAGGAAGCAGATGCATTGTCTCGGATAGGCTCTGCGCGGAAAGAGGTCCCGGATGGTGCTTTTTTAGAGCACCTCAAAGTTCCCTCAATAAAGGGAGTGGACGAGGAATATCCGACCAAATCCGACTCACCTCTAATAGTAGTTCTTGCTATAATTCCCAGCTGGACTCAACCCTACCTTGACTATTTGGTAGATGGCAAATTACCCGAAGACGAAGTCCTGAGCCGGCAGATCATCCGACGAGCAAGAGCCTATACTATAGTTAGTGGTGAGCTCTATAAGCGGAGTGTGTCTGGGGTCTTTCCGTGCTGCGTATCTTCGGAAAAAGGAGTGGAAATCTTAAGAGAAATCCACGAAGGCAAGTGTGGTCACCATGCTGCAGCCAAATCTTTAGTGGCAAAAGCTTTCCGGCACGGTTTTTTTCTGGCTTATAGCCAAGGCAGATGCCGAACAGCTGGTCAAGACGTGCAAAGGCTGCCAAAAGTACGCCAAACAAGCTCAGGTTCCGGCTGATCAGCTGCGAACAATACCTATAACATGTAGGGGTGGGCGTTCGGTTCCCCCGAACCGATCGGATCGGTTCCTCGGTCATTCAACTATTTCAGTTTTGAAAAGATACGCACCGATCGGTCAGTGGATTTTTAGCTAACCGAAACTTCGGTGGCCCGAGGAATCGGTTCGGTCCACCGATCTGACCGAACAGACCGAGCGACGCCCTAGTCTTGGGAGATGTCGTCGTCCTCGCAGCTCACCAGCGGCACCAATGGCCTGCCGTGCTTCCGCCCCTTGCACCTCGCGAGCAGCCCAGCACCAACAATCGCCATGTCTACTTCAATTGGTGCAACAGCCTGTGACACATACCGACAACGCTTGATGTCATGTTCTCCGTATGCGCCTGGGACGAAATCTAAATTAGAATGAATGTGGCAATCGATAAGCATTCACACATTTATTAGAAAAAAATCACGCAAGAACAAATTGGATCTCAACACTGAAAAATCCAAATCGGACAGAACCAGAAAATAGTCTTGCATATTGCAAACTAGTAGCAACATCAGCTTTCGATGCGGATGTCTTCCGGGACAAATTAATCTTCCCATGTGGGATTCCATCGAAAGGCGCATCACCCACGGCCACGGCCATGTACTAGAGCGGATCGAGCAGATCCCAACTCATATATGGAACTGGGGAGGCAAAATTATCAAGCCACGTGACTGGCGCAAGGCTTGGGGAGGGCAAACATCACTCAGCGCCATGATTTTTGGAGAGGGAGTTCGTGAGGCTGTCGCTGATTTTGGGGGAGAGAAGAGAATGGAGTCAAAACACGTCTGCCTCGTCCGCCAATCTCTTGATAGGGGTGGGTCTCGGTTTTCGGTCACTTCGATGTACCCAAGGGCAGGACCGAACTCACTGTAACTAATTCGGTTATTTAATTATGCTAACCGAGACCAGTACCGAGTAAATCAGTTTCGGTCACTCTGGCTTCGGTCCATGTTAAATCGGTTCGGTGATTCGGTTTCCGGTTTATATGCCCACCCCTGATAACATGGCCTTTCGCAGTCTGGGGGCTTGACATGGTAGGACCATTCAAACGGGCTCCAGTTGGATTTAGTCACCTCTTAGTGATGGTGGATAAATTCACCAAATGGATTGAGGCTAAACCCATCACTAGTTGTGATGGAGCAACAACCAAAAGATTTGTCCAAGATGTTATAATCTGGTATGGTTATACGCATAGTATCATCACGGACAACGGGAGTAATTTCTCTATGGGAGAACTTGTCGAATTCTGCAACGAGCAAAATATCCGGCTGGACATTGCGTCAGTCGCACATATGTAGGCTAATGGTCAAGTTCAAAGAGCAAATGGTTTAATCCTACAAGGCCTAAAACCGAGACTCGAAGAACCACTACGACGTGCTGCAGGGGCTTGGCTAGAGGAATTACCTTCTGTAATATGGAGTTTACGAACAACTCCAAATAGGTCAACCGGATACACACCTTTCTTCTTGGTCTATGGCGCATAATTAGTTCTTCCTAGTGATTTGATTCACACTTCTCCTAGAGTGGCCGTGTATTTCAAAGAGGATGCCGAGGTTTCTCGACAAAATGATCTCGACTTAGTCGAAGAAGTTCACGTTGTTGCTAAAATGAGATCAACAACCTATCAGCAGAAGTTACGCAAGTATCATAGCCAGAGATTCAGAAACTGGTCTTTTAATAAGGGCGATTTGGTTCTCCAGCTTGTGCAACAAAGAAAGCACAAACTTTCCCCAATATGGGAAGGGCCATTTTTAGTTAGTCGAGTATGACACAATTGTTCATACTACCTAAGTGATATGCGGCCAGTCAAAGAAAGACCTGCTACTAAGAAGAGAAAGAGAGCTAGAGGCAGTGCAAATCCGAATGAGTTAGACAGACCGTAAAATATTGCTCACCTACGTCCCTTTTATTCTTAGTTTATCATTCTTTGTAATCATATATATGTACATGTTCTGTGAGAAATAAAAGTTTTGGTTGCCTCAAGTTTTTTCTGAGAAGTTTTTACTATCTTATTTCCGAATGATTGTGTCACACGTCGAAAATCCCAGAATACTTGAAAGTACTTTATGCTCATGCTTGTTCTGGTTTAGATTTCCAATTCTAAAATTTCTACCCTTGGGTATAAATCTAAAATTTCTAATCTATACTTTGGTTATTTGTCTGATTGCCGGATGCGGGTATTTTCCGAGTAGTGAATTGTTGGTACTAGAAGCCGGCTTTGTTTCCAAGTTTAAACTGGTTTAGCAATTGAGCTCCATCGTGCTAAAGGTTTAGCCGGCTCACGAAAGGGACAAGGCGGAAAGCGAGATAAACGATAAATACAGACAAAAAATACAAGTGCTTATACAAACATTTCAGGCACACAAAAACTTAAGTCAAAAGTGCTGAATAGATAAAAAACTTAGCACTATCAAAAGTATTATGCTACTTATTTACAAGATCCATAATGTTTTCAGAATAACACATCTGTTTCTTTCTGATGACTTATGATGCAGGAGGAGAGGTAGGAGCTGCCGACTCGCTGGATACATCAGCTGCACCTTTATAACGATCCGAGATGTCCAAATCCGATATGGTTTGGTCATCGTCGGAAACTTCGGCTATTTCTTCGGAAGGCAGAGGCGGCGTGTCCACGCGGGTGAAGAAGGGAGTGTCGTAGCTGGATAAATTAGCTACGTGGCACCCATATCCAGCGTAGGAGTCCATGATGGCTTTGATATCTTGTTTCTGGCCGTCTTCGTCCACAGTAGAGTATCCTCTGGTCACTTGCCAGATTTCCCTGCTTCCATGGTGGCTCATGACCATTATGAGAGCGTTCTGCGCTGCGGATCACGCGTTGGACATGTTCCAATCCTGGACAAGATGCGACATCTCCTTTGCCTTGTCTCACACCTGAAAGTCGGACATGCTATGCATATCCGGAACCTTGAGAGCTTCGCCAATATCCTCGAGGGATTGGTGGAAGTCATGAAGCAAATCACCGACTTGGGTAAGCCGGTGGGTGCGAGGCTCGGTAGAGGCGGAGTCCGTCAAGTTCTGAGGACCTATGCATATAATGCAAAGCGGTTAAATAAACCCGACATCAAAAGAGTCGAAGAAAGTAAACAAGTCAGAAAGATGGAAACATACCAAAGATGACATCATTGACTTTGGTTTTCTCTTCATGAAGACTCTAGAGTTCAACCCGGAGTGCTTCAGAAATGTCCCTCTCTCTGAACAAGTCATTGGTAAGATTCGAGATTTTCTTCTCGTGGAGTGCAATCTTGCGATCACGCTCCATGGTGGCCATGGATGAAGAGTCGAGAAGTTGAGCAATGCTCTTCTCATGATCCGCCTTAAGCTGGTCTAGCTCTCGGCGGAGATCTTTGTTTTCCACCACCAAGGTCTTCAGATTCTCGGCCTCTTCAATCATAGCACATGACTGCTTTACCAGTGTTGTAAGTCAAAAGAACAACAGTTCAACAAAAATATTCGACTATGACAAAGCAATACAAAGTTTGAGTCTCGGAATGTTTACCTTCAGCCTCATCCTTGGAAACTTTTAGTTCAGCATTTTCAAGTCAGAGAGCTTTGATCTCTCTCCACTTTGCAGATGTTCTTCAACAATTCCTGGTTATATGAATTAACTTTCTGTAAGTCAGAATACCTAGAGTTAGAAGTCTACTAAAGACTCGGGCTAATATTGTAGCTAATATCAGCACAAGCCTTGGGGGCTACACTAGTTCATTCTTTGGCATCCTAAGGAAGCATAAACCCGGATTGTCTATCCAACTTCATGCTTGGGGGCTAGAGGATATGATATAAAGTACCATAAGGAAAAACGTGAGTTGGAATTCCGACTTACATGATGTTCATGTGTGAGCTTACTCAGGCACATGTTCACTTCAGTGGTAACCTTCTCGGCGAAGGCGAGTCGAATAATTGGAGGTGGTGGAAGCACACCAGCTCTTAACCCCTCATCGCGAAGGTGGACTTGTTCGAGAAGTTGGGAGTACTTGACGTCCTCCGCTTCTTGTGCTTCTTCTTCGACAGAAATGGTTCGGCTTTCAAGGCATTCCTTGGCCAACCGTTGGATCTCCTCTGCAGATTTCCGAGATAAGCCAAATTTGGCAAGTCCCGGATTCCTCAGGAGGTTATCGGTGAAAACTTCTGCCGAGGGATCATTACCCGAAGAGGGTTCACCCTTATCAAAACCTGAGTCACCCATGGTGACGTCAGTCTGTGACTCGAGGATCGCTGGCTCTGTTGAGGGAGCCGGATCTTCTACGACGATCGGAGATGGAGTAATCTCCGGCGCTGTAGAAGGCTGAGGGGCAGGAGTCGGAGGAGCCACGGCAGGAGAAGCCAAAGTTAGCTTCGTCTGACACAGGGGCTTAGATGTAGTTCCCTTCCCCTTGCCCTTGATGAGCTGTTTAGCTCTGAGAAGGTAATAGAATGAAGAACATTACATCTCGGAAGAAATCACGAGTAAAGTACAAAGGCGGAAGTTGTGTGGAAAGTTACCTCTTCACAACTTGCACTTCCTTTGTGCCGATATCCACTATCGGAGCTTTGCGCTTCCTGGGCACAATGTCTGGCAGTGGGACCAATTCCTCCTCCTGAGAAAACTCGGGAGGATATCCCTCGATAGGAGCTTATTCCGACTCGGGGAGGTTGGCAAGCTGAAAAGAAGATAGTATCTTAGTATTGCGAAATAACTTAAAGGTGAAACGCATAAAAAGGGGTTGTTGCTAAAGCTTACCAGCACTACAGGGTCTTCCGCTGTATGCATGTCCAGGGACAAATCCGGAATCTTTCTCTCAATCCGCTCCCTTATCAGGCATTTGATTTGGCTTATATAATCTTGTGGCTTTAAGGCCTTGGGACTTATGCGGAGGGAGTCCTTTTTCGACGTCGTGATGGAATGCATCAGTCGGTCACCGTGGTGCTGGAGAGGCTGGATCCGGCGTGCCACCCAGCATTGGACTAAGTTGGACCCTTTCAGGCCCTTGTGTTTCATCAGGTATTCGATCCGTCTCTTGGCGAGAATCAGATCATCACTAAGAGCCGGAGCGACCTCGTCCCAAGACGCTCGGGGCATGGCGGCTCCATCGACGAAAGCCGGCAAAGCAGTAGCTTTGCCCGGAGCAGGGATATCGTTATGATAGAAAAAGCTAGCCGGCCATTGTTTGACCAACTCACTAGCTAAAATCCGAGGATAAACACGCTCACACCTAACCGAAAAACTAATAGTGCCGGTAATGTAAGGATTACTGGCGGTGATGGAATTTCTCTAGACATGGAAGTAGTACCGAAAAAGGGTGAGACTTGGCCTAATTCTACTCTCTAAATTAGCCATCTATTCAACTAATCATTACACGTGCCACCCTTCACCACAACCGCATACTGTAACTGCTACGACATGGATGACAACTACTAAAACTGCGCACATGAATCTACTATCCCCCCTCTTCACTTGAAGTTCATGTTTTAGATTTTCTACGACTTGATCAGATACGGCAAGATCAACCTCAGGTGTGAACTTCTCTTTGCGAAAAAGCTCTGAATTCTTCCTCGACAGTACGCTTTAGCTCGAATATCAATAGGTTTTTATGGGCCAATTCATCACCTAACTTGGCAACCATCTCCTCCAAATCCATCCTATGGCTATACCACTGAGTTGATTCATCTTGGTATGCAATGTACCATGGATCATCGGCCTGCATAGCACACTGTAACAATCCCAAAACAAACCAAATTGGAATCAGTCCGACTTGCCATGTCAGCACTTCAAATTCAACGGTAGTACAAAGAGAAGGAGCTACATGCACTTATGACATGGTAGGAGAAGGAGAATGTGGCCACAGCATGATGGATTCCCCACCCTTGCCGGTGTACCCGCTACGACCAGACATTGAGGACTAATTTGCGCCTACAATATCGAGGAAATTATGGGAACCGAATCGATTAAGCTGGGTGGAGTAGGATCTAATGTCTTAGCAAGCACTACTAGCAATTTCTGCGGCTGTTCATCGAGATATGGCGGTGGAACCAAATCCCGGTAGTCGTGGGTGGTGGACCTGCCTATGGTCGGTACTGCCTCAACATACAATGCGTGCGGACGAAACAGGTGCCGAAGCCATGGTTGAGGTGCAGTGTGGCAGTCCGTCCGACACCGCCATAGGATAGATCCATCGACGTGTCGACTGATGAGTGCATATTTGCATCATGTTTTACATTATTATTTTCGCATTGTAGATATAGGATCTTGGTATTTTATGGTGCTCATGCGCATATTTTATGTCTATTTTCACTAGGATCAGGACAGATGATAGATCTAATGGATACAATTACTGGAGCAGTTGTACTCTGGAGAAAAGGAGTCAAAAACAATGTAAATCACTTATTTGGGAAATATTAATAATACCAGAAGAAAACTAGAACCGAACAAAGGAGATAGAGGGTTCAACAACCAACTATATGACCGGAATAAATTTTCTAGCCGTATAGTTGGCGCTGCCTCCGCCTCCTCAAATAGTTTCACCCTGTGCAACTAGATCTGGGAGACGACATACAAAACACCCAGAAATCGCCGAAACCTCACCTCTGGAAGGTATCTGGAGGGGGAACTCATCCACCGGGGATCCATCTTTGCCTTATGCAGATCTGAGTGGCTAATGCATCGATCTTCATCATCCACCACTGCATCACCACCATCTCCATCCATCCCATCTACATATTGTCTAGATCTTGTTGTAATTTCCATACTCGTTGTGGATTTATACAAGTACTATTCATCTATGATTGTTTCCATTACCATTGCCATGATGTTGATTGCCTCCATGTCTGAGTACATCTCTAGTTCTTGGGGAGATGGAGAACCCTACCATATGATTGAGATGAGATAGAGATTATTATGTTATACATCATTATGTGTATGTTTTAATTGTCTTCATCTTGATGTTGGGAGTTGTGCACCTCCTTAATATTTGCCTCCTTTGGGGACTCGATAAAGGGAATTACTTGCTAGTAGACGGAGGGATGATAGCGCTTACTGTGACTATAAAGCTGTTGTCATTTCTTACGTGCTAACTTGGGGAGTCAAGGAGAACTCATTAAGCCATGTCCATGCCACAGGAGAAATCCCTTAATAGCGGGATAATACGATTGATGTCGTTTATTCGTTAGCTATGGTTATGAAGGACGATGTGAGTAGCGGTTGCTGCCTATTTGTCCATATATGGAGCTCCTCCCACATACATACACATTATGAGAATATTCGTTATAATAATCTTGATTGCTTGGTCTAAATTGCTAGCGGTGTATCCACCACTCCTCGAGAACGCTTTTTTCCCTATTGCAGTTCCAAAGTTCTATTACACACACGATTCTTACTTTTTGCATTAAGTTTTTCTTTACTATAAATTACCTTGTTCAACCAAAAACCCAAGAACAACTCTACTCTTCTTGCATCTTAAAGTTATTTCTTAAGTACTTTGTTTAGTTATAGTTAAAAGCATTTTAGTCTTTCGCCTACTGCTCCATGTGGGATCGATATCTTTACTTCGAAATTAGCGACAAACGACGTGTGCACTTGCAGTCATCAAGCTATTTTCTGGCGCCGCTGCCGGGGAGCTTAGTGCTATAATTCACTTTACTTTTATTTACTTTTGTTGTACTAATGTTTACTTAAGTCGCAAGACAACAACAATGGACAACACTCAGCATTTAAATCAGCTAGAGGCAGTAAGGAAAATGGGTTCGCCCATGGACGCTTTTATAGCTGTCAATAAAACCATAAATCCGGATGGAATCGAGATCCACCCTTTATTATTTGAACTATTGCACTCTAAGAAATTTGCAGGAACCAATGAAAAAAGTCCATATGGACACTTACAATTCTTTGAAGATGTTCTCAGTTCCTTTATTTTCGACGACTGTAATCTTGATATGGTTAAAACCCAGTTGTTTAGACAAACTCTCTCTAATAATGTTTGTGACTGGTACCGATCTTTTTGTGCAGAAGCACCGAGGACTTGGGAGGAATTAACAACCAAATTCCTATCAAAATATTATTTAGAAAGCAAAGCTCACAGGATGAGAGATATTATTATCAGTTTCGAAAATAATCTTGGTGAGGGCTTATATGAAGGATATCTAAGGTACATAATCTACCTAGATAATTGCCAGCATCATCGTTTGCCTGATTGGTTAATCACCCATAATTTTTATGGAGGGCTAAATATTGAAAATAGGATGAATCTAGACACTGCTTCTAATGGCAGTTTTGTATCTTCTACCTATAATGAAGCTTGGAATCTAATAATAAAAATGAGGAGAAGCAACCAAAAATCTTAAAGATATGGAAAACATTATAAATAGTTTTTATGAATATGCTTGCATTAACGATTTCCTTATAGATGAAAGGAAGGATGCAATGATCAAAACCCTCGGTATTGATTCTTACTCAGTAAAGAAAATTATTGAGAATTATGCAGGACATTTGCAGGTACGTACAGAATGGGAACCCCATAAACCCCTCGAAGAAAAGAAGCATGAAAGAGCACTGATGGAAGAGTTCTCCTCGATACCTATTCAAGGGATCATCGAGAAAAGGCAAAAAGAGGAAGAACAAATAAAGAAAAGATCAAAGAAACCAGAAAGGAACCCCGAAGCTACCAATATAAATAATGTTATATTAAAGGATCTTATGGAAGCACGCATAGTGGACAATGAAGTGGTTATGTTAGACCTTGAAACCTCAAAATTCATCAAAGGTAAGGTACGAGGTAACGAAACTTCTAAACCAATGACCCCTATATATTGTGGATAAACTTTCTTATATGGAATTTGTGAGCCAATCTCCACTATAAATATTATGCCTTCATCACTTTATGAGGAACTCCGCTATAATTTAAATAATCTAGATACGGAACCAGTAGACACTACTATTAAACTGTCGAATAGAACCAATATAAAACCAGAAGGTGTAATCAGAAATATCTATGTCTTTGTTGGATCACTCATGTACCCCCTTGATTTTCATATTGTTGATATGCCTCGAGATTCTTTTTGTTCTATTCTTCTAGGCAGGCCTTTTATTTCCATCACCAAAGCTCGAGTCGATAATAAGAAGGAGACTATTTCACCGATGTTTGGAGAAGAGGAAATGACATTCCACTTTCCCAAACTAAAGAAGAGGCCATATGAAGTGGAAGATATCAAGGAAGAGAAAACGATTGCCGAGTTATCAACAATTCACTTCAGTACTCCACAAGATGAATTAGAGAGGACCCTGATTAATTGGGAGGAAGCACCAGATGATGAGGAGAGAGAAGACATGGATGATTATCTTGATTCAGTTCTGGAATCTTAGAATCCACATGACTATGAAGAACTGATAAGAAAAGGAGATGAAGAGCCTCCACCAATTGAATTGAAACAACTTCCAAATGATATGAGGTATGAGTTTTTAGATAATGAAAATAAATGTCCTGTTATTATTAGAAAGAATATATCAGAGAATGAAACAAATAAACTCATTTCGGTCTTGGTTAAGCATCGTGAAGCTTTTGGATATACTCTAAGTGACATTAAAGGAATAGATCCATCTATTGTAACACATAAGATTACCATGCTTGATGATGCTGAACCTGTAGTGGATACACAAACAAGGCTTAATCCAAAAATGAAGGAAGTAGTAAGAAAATAGGTTATACGCCTATTAGATGCTGATATAATATATCCTATTTCTGACAGTAAGTGGGTTAACCCAGCTCATTGGATACCAAGACAAGGTGGTCTTGATGTGCTATGAATGAGGATGGTGAGCTAGTCCTTGTAAGGCTTGTTGTAGGATATCATGTGTGCATTGATTTTAGGAAGCTAAATCACGAGACATAGAAAAATAATAAACCTATACCATTCATGGATAAAATTTTAGAAAGGCTTAGTAAGAATTCTTATTTCTGTTTTCTTGATGGTTTTCTGGATATTCTCAAATTTCCATACAACCGGAAGATCAAGAGAAAACAACTTTCACTTGCCCGTATGGCACATATGCTTATAGATTAATTCTGTTTGGTTTATGTAATGCAACAACAACTTTTCAAGAATGTGTTCTAAAGATCTTGATGATTTTGTTGAGAAGACTATGGAAGTTCTAACAAATGATTTTGTTGTTTGTGGAACAACTTTTGATAATTGCCTCTACAATCTGACCAAAGCCTTGCAGAGATGCAGGCAATCAAATTTGGTTTTGAATTGGGAACACTGTCATTTAATGGAAAGAGAAGGTAAAGTTTTCGGTCATATGGTTTCGAAGAAGGGAATATAAATAGATAAAACTAATATAAATGCTATATAAAATCTTCCAATACCTCATGACATTAAAAATCTAAAAATGTTTTTGGGACATGCAAGTTTTTATAAGCGTTTTATAAAAGATTTTGCTAAAATAGCTATGCCTCTCACCAACCTTCTTGATAAAGAAACTCCATTCTACTGAGATCATGACTGCATTGCAGCTTTTGAGAACCTTAATAATAAACTAGTTTTAGCACCTATCATGCAATCTCCAAAATGGGATGAACCTTTTGAAATCATGTGTGATGCTAGTGACTATGCTTTAGAGGTTGTGTTGGGACAACGAGATGGAAAGAATATGAATGTTATTTATTATGCTAGTAGACCTCTTAATAAGATTCAGAAACATTACGCTACTACAGGAAAAGAGTTCCTAGCTATAATTTTTGCTTGCGACAAATTTAGATCCTACATTATTAATTCTAAGGTAATAATCCATACGGATCACCAAGCCTTGCGTAACCTCCTTGTGAAAAAGGATGCTAAGCCCAGGTTGATTAGGTGGGTTTTATTACTACAAGAATACGATTTGCAAATAGTAGATAGGAGGGGAAAACATAATCCGGTAGCAGATCATCTCTCTAGGATGGAGGGAATAATCAATAACCCCGTACTTATTAATGAATCATTTCTAGGAGAATATTTAGCAAACGTTGAAATTGCTAATCCGTGGTATGCGGATTATGCTAATTATCTAGCAACAAAATTTATACCTCCTGGTATGTCAAGAAATCAAAGGATGAAATTCTTTAATGATCTTAAATATTACTTTTGGGATGATCCATATCTATATCATCATGGACCTGACGGAAAGCTTGTCATGATAGTCCGTATGGAGGGCATCATGCAGGTAAGAGAACTACTGCAAAGGTACTTCAGTCCGGATTCTATTGGCCCACCTTGTTTAAGGATGCACACAGGTATGTGGAATTCTGCAATGCTTGCCAAATAATAGGTAATATAGGTAGGAGGCCAGAAATGGCAATGAATTATAGTCTCATAATTGAAACCTTTGATGTATGGGGAATGTATTACATGGGATCATTTATCGAGCCTAATGGTTATACTCATATTCTTGTTGCTGTTGACTATGTTACTAAAATGGGTTGAAGCTATTCTGAGAAATCACGCAGATGCAGCCACCTCAGTGAAGATGAACAAGGATGTTATATTCCCCATGTTTGGAGTTCCTAGATTTTTAATTACTGATGGTGGTTCTCATTTTATGAAAGGAACTTTTAGGAAGATCCTCAGCAAGTATGGAGTAACTCACCATGTTGCTTCACCATATCATCCCCAAACAAGTGGTCAAGTGGAACTGTCTAATAGAGAATTAAAGACCATAGTCAAGAAGACGGTGGAAAAATCAAGAAAAGATTGGTCATACGAGTTAAATGACACTCTATGGGCATATCGTACTGTATTTAAAATCCAATGGGTATGACACCTTATAAGATGGTCTATGGTAAGGCATGCCATTTACCTTTAGAATTGGAACACAAAGCTTTTTGGGGAATCAAGAACCTAAATTATGATCTTAAAGAAGCAGGAGAGAAGAGTTTATTAGATATTCATGCTCTAAACGAGTTTAGAAGTGAAGCCTATGAGAATGCTAGGTTGTTTAAGGAAAAAGTGAAAAGATGGAATGATATGAAAATAGAGAATAAGACCTTTAAAAGTGGAGACAAAGTGTTGCTCTATAATTCTCGTCTTAAGTTGTTTCTAGGAAAGCTCAGATCAAAGTGGGAAGGCCCATATATAGTTGAAGAAGCTTATTCATCGGGAGCAGTGAAGCTCCAAGGAAAAACACCCTCTCTTGCATGGGTGGTAAATGGACAATGCTTGAAGAATTATCGAGTAAAAGAAGATATAAGTGCAGCCACTCTAGAAGAAGGGATTAAGCAAAAATATACAAGGAATGGAAATTGCAAGAAGAATGGACTCGAGACGAAATGAGCAATACTACGGTCGAACTATTGACCATAAGAGAGCGCTTCATGGGAGACAACCCATGCAAAATAAAGATTTGAGTAAGTTTTTAAATTTTCAGTTAAAGTTTATTTTTGAGCATTGTGTTAAATAAGAAACATTTGATGCTCTAGCAAAGAAGGAGGAAGATAGATAGTACCAAAATTGGTCGAAAATCTAAGCTGATATTTTTCTGTCAAAACTCAATATTTCGTTAAGTTTTAGATTAATAAAGAATCCTTGGAGAAGCGGAATTTTTTTGGTGGACACAGAAGGTTTAACGACCGACTATACGGCATGAATATATTTTCCGGTCGTATAATTGCGATCGTATAGTTGTTGCGACATCAACCCTTCCATTCACGAAAGGTACCGAGAGTTTAACGACCAACTATATGGTCAGAATTAAAAATTCCGCCCGTATAGTCGCGGTCGTATAGATATCAATGCCTTTGACAAAATAATTTCCTGAGTACTGAGAGTTTAACGACCAACTATACGGCCGTAATTAAAAATTCCGCCCGTATAGTTGTGGTCGTATAGATATCGACCCATCTCCAAAACAATTATTTAGAATCCAGAGAGTTTAACGACTAACTATATAGTGGGAATAAAACTTCCCGCCCGTATAGTTCCGGCCGTATAGTTGGATCCACCGTAGATAAAATCTATAAGTCGGTTCATAACTATACAACGGGAGCTATACGGATTGCGCCCATATAGTTGCTCGTTACGAAAGGCGGCTAGGGATTTCGACCTCTCCTTTTAAAGCTGATCGCATCTAAACTTTTTCATTAAGTTTTCACAGAGCTACAGCATCCAGCCTCGAAAATCCTTGCCATCCCTATATAATCCCCTGTAACAACATCCGTGCAGTGAAGCCATGCAGCCCTTCCATGTCAACATGATCTGGAAGAAGAAAGAAGAGAAGCCCATGAAGTGAATCGAAGAAGTAGAACCTAAAGGATCATTGTCATCATCTAGCCCGGAGATCAAGCCTCTCTCAAATTGGGAGGACATGTTCTTGCAAAGGATGGAGATGATCAGGCAAGCTGAACAAGGAAGGAACAAGGACGAGTATCTCCCTAATCCTTATCATTACAACATATGATCCTATTATAAACCTCCTCTTGATTCATCACCTCTTAAACCTAAGAAGGTGCAGCAAGATGCGATTCATGATAAGATCCATGAGTTAGAAAAGGCTTCAAAGGTATGTGTTGAAACAATTGGAGAAGGGGTTGACTCCTATTGGATGATGAGCAAAGACCTTGAGAAAAAGGTCGATGCCATCGATGGTCAATGACCCTAATTAAAACTGTCTTTGAGTTGACAGATGAGTAGAAATTCCTCAAGAAGAAAATGTTGAAGCTCCAATACGACATGGCCGAGCTCAGCATCCGCTTCGCAAGCATAGTTAAAGATGGCAACATAAAAGAAGAGGGCGATGCCCTTTCTACCCAGGAGGAGGAATAGGTACCAACAAGGAGTTAATTGATCCCGCCTGGCTTGATTCCAAGCTTGGGGAGATCTTTAAAGACCTTGTAATCTACCTTATAAGTTTTATATTATAGTTTTGCATTAGTTCAAACTAGAAATAAAGTTTGCATCATTAGAATTCCCTTCAGGAATAGTCGATCTCTTTAATAAAATTCCTAGTTTATTATTATATATGGAGCAATATTGAGTTTGTGTTTGCTTTATTGATACATGAATGGCTTGAGTATAATTTTACTTGCACTTGATGATAGCAATAGGAGTCTTCCACACTATTGGTATTAATGGAACATATAAAGATAATTTGGTCAATATGTTGTAAGTCTATGTTTCGATCTACAAAGAAAATTATCTATATAGTTAAGATGAAAAAGAAACCTTGAATAAAGGAAAATGAATGTGCTATCAGAATAGAGTGAGAACAAGTCGAGGTAGAATCTCCAAGTCATAAGAATGCTTCATATATAGTTGGAATTTGATAATTGAGATCATTAACCTTTGGATTCCTACATGAAGTGTAATGTATGGCTAGCTTCTTTGCACAACACTAAAACAAAAGTGTGAGCATATATAAAGAAAAGAGAAAAAGAAGAAGAGGAAAAAGAGTGAGTGTGCAAAGAGCAAATAGGCATATACCACTGTATTGTAGCATGACAAAGAGACACTTTTGAAATTTTGAATCCAAAGTGAATACGTTGATCCTAAAACACTTGGGACTACCTCGCTAACTCATTCGTTGAACCGGATACTTTTACATTATGTTGAGATTCATCTTTTATGAACTATTGATCACTAAGGTGTGGAAGCCTGCGAATACTATTCAGATGGTTCGAGTAAGGTACTATTCATGAACTTATTCCTATGTATCGTGTATGATAAACACATGCTGCAACTGCCTCATTGATTTTAATCAACTCAGCTTCATGAATTTGACGATCACATCCATTAAGCTAAACTTGCTCGGGACGAGCAAGATTCTAAGCTTGGGGAAGTTGATGAGTGCATATTTGCATCATGTTTTACATTATTATTTTTGCATTGTAGATGTAGGATCTTGGTATTTTACGGTGCTCGCGCGCACATTTTATGTCTATTTTCACTAGGATCAGGACAGATGATGGATCCAATGGATACAATTATTGGAGCAGTTGTACTATGGAGAAAAGGAGTCAAAAACAACGTAAATCACTTATTTGGGAAATATTAATAATACCAGAAGAAAAGCAGAAGAGAATAAAGGAGATAGAGGGTTCAATGACCAACTATACGACTGGAATAAATTTTCTGGCCGTATAGTTGGCGCCGCCTCCGCCTCCTCAAATAGTTTCACCCTGTGCAACTGGATCGGGGAGACGACATACAGAACACCAAGTGACGAGGGGTAACCTCAGCAATACCCATGATGATGGACTTGGGGTTTCACGGAAAAGAGAACACTGGGGATTTCGTCGGATGTCAGGAAAACGATGAAGACAAAGTCGCCTGAATATTGGGAAAACACACTATTACAAGTTGTCCTCCATATTTCGATACCCTCGCTTGGGATTCTCCCGTCCTATATATAATAGGTTGGGTCTCAAAGTTGTATGCGGATAGGTTTCATACACGCGTAATTACAATACCAACACAATGTCAATTCGTACTTTCTTTCCTAATACAATCAAAGTCTTTGTCGGTTGCTTCCTTGGACTGGTATCTGGAATCTTCATGGGCCGTAGGCCTTTTACCCAATGTAGGGTAACAAATAGTGAGCATCCGAGTAATCATACCCATGTCAGTAGCCCCCGAGACTCTGCCTAAACCGCAGTTTCAGGTTGAGTCTCAAATTTTTCTTTTTTCCTTCCTTTTTATCTTTTTTTGTATTTTGTAGGGATTTGGTACAATGAGTCTGATGCTTCCGACGGATCGGGAATCAGTTAATTGCTCCTAGGCAAAAACAAGGTTGACCTACATCAAATTCAAGTCCCTAGGCTCAAATCCGTAACTTGTAACTAGCGTAATTTAGTTCGAGCTGCTGAGGTCTTACCGAATACTGAATTCCAGTTTTCTATTTTTATTGGGTACCCAACGCGCCCGTCGGGATTTTTCATCGTATCGTTGATACATATTTTTACTGGCAGATTGCATTCTTGTGCGATTACCAGGCCACATAGGACAAATCCTGGGGTCTTACCTTCATGTTTCTGAACATGTCATTCGGATTTTTTCTCGCGTCTGAGCGTGACCCGAGGTTTTTGGCTTTATTGGCGGTTGACCTGCTGGGCCACTAATCTTTCTGGTTATATCAGATAGTTTTATTTTTTTTATACTATCTCCCAATGGGAGTAACACCTTTTGAGGATACACTAGTGTAAAACTCAATATACTTTATACACAACTGAATTTCTATCGGGTGCGCGCTAGTGCTCCCGAAGGGAGTAGCCCCCGAGGCTATGTTTGGATGCATGTATCTGAACATAGGCTCATAGTTGCTGTTAGCTTGACGGAAAGAATTGATATTTGGAATAAAAAGATTAAGATACAAATAACTTATCTCTTTATAGATAATGCAAAAAATCATCGGTACATTATTCTTTGAGCGGATGGATGTTAGCCTTTGTCCTAGACATCTTGGCTTAATAAGCCAAATTGTAACTCTTATCATATTGAAAATAATCTTATGCGTAAAAGCATCGTAGCTATGCTACATTCCATGGATTTGAGTAATTTACTCCTGTCTTCTTGTCTTGTAGTCGATATGCTCCTCCGGGAATAACTTCTGTGATGATGTATGGTGCTTCCCATGTCGATTCTAACTTCTTGTGGAGAATATCATCTCGCGGCCCGAAAGTTGGGGTGTACAGGAAACGCGGTACCCAAGTTCCCTAAAATCAGCCAGGATGACTACAGTTGGTGTGCCAAATACTCAGAGGGTCTTTTTCAGCTCGAATTCAACTTTACGTTTCAATACAAAAAATTAGGCTAGCGGCCGTCAAGTTGGCCCCCCTGTCAGTTCTCGCCATTATGTTGCTCCCGTCGCTTAGGCGGGGTGGATGTCACGTAGGCTTGCAACGTTGGCACAGTGGATAGGACAACACCCCCTAACCAGTGTATTGACGTGACAAAATAGGGCACATGTATCGGCGTTATAATTATTTTTTGTTTACTCAGAAGCTGGAACGGCCACCGCCATGCGTCTCTCCTTGGACTTTCGTCCCAATCGTTAACCACTACCTTAAAAGCGCGTTGACGGTTCCACCGTTCCCCTGCCTCGCAGAAACCACTCTTCTTCTTCCTGTCATCTATCTTCTTCCCGTCTTCTCCTTGCCACCATGGAAGATCTACGCACTCTAGAGACAATCTTCACTACCCATGACAATAAGAAGATAGACGTTGTCTACACGAACAAGGAGGAGACAGTGGTGCATTTCCTGACGATGTACGAGGGTTGGCTTGGGATAGACGAGGACAAGTTTGTGGGATTGGACATCGAGTACACCCAGGAGCACCCATATGAAGGGAGTGAAGTCGTCGTCGTTCAACTGGCCATGCAGAAACACGTCCTCGTCTACCACCTCTCCCGGTTTGTAGATTTGCTCTCTGTAGCTAACCGCTTTTAGGGTTTTCTCCTCTTGTTCTTTATCCACTTGCTCATCTTGCAACTACTGGATTTTATTTAGGACCAAATAAATTAGGGTTTGCCTATGTCTCAATCGACTGAGATTTTCTTTAGTCTCAATCACCTAAGAAAAGTGCAACCATAGTTAAAAGAAATGTCCAACTCGTTCAGTCGACTAAGAAATAGCAAAACCGAATAAATTATGACAAGACAATGTTGAGAGTCTTGATCTTGCATTTACTAAACTTTTCAAAATTATATTGAGATGATGATCTTGCATTGACAAAATATTTGTAGTTACAAATTTTGGTGATGACAAACTACATACTTTCAGGACTGACAGGAAATGTCCGGCGCTGCGCTAGTTCCTTGTAGAAAAGGGAATTTGTTTTTTGCACTGTCGACACAACAACTGATTTTTTGAAATTTTATCAAGAGGAAATTATAATTCCTGCGCACAACTGGATCGATATTCAGCGTCTTGTCAAGATCCAGGGGGGCTCGAGGAAGGATGGAATGGCATCACTCGCAACTAGAATCCTCGATGAGTCATACGACAAAATGAAGGAAGATTTCCCTATGGATAGGCACGATTTCTAGGACGAGTGGCCGTTGTCTGATATAAACTTGAAGTATGCAGCCATAGATGCTTACGTGACCTACCAGCTATACAAGAAGATGCATTTTTTCTACGTTACCTCGTGTATTGCCCTATTTGCAAGAGGGAAGACGAGCTTAGGGGAGCCCTTTGTAGAAAATGCAGAATAGCTGAGTTTGAAGCTGCATATGCAAAGAAATTAGCTGCATCTGAAGCAGTTGACAGAGAGGCTGCAGAAGCAGCTGAAAGAGAGCTTGCAGCTGAAGAAGCAGCTGACAGAGAGGTTGCAACTGAAGTGGCAAACAGAGATGCAGCATCTTCTAGTGGCAACAATCAGGCCTGTGATGCACCGCTAATTGTGCCGCAAGACGCTGAAGATAGGGAAGCCAAGTCAGATGCCAGGTGGGACGAAGCATTTCGTGAGCTGTGGAGTACCTGGAATGGTCACAGTTCGTCGCCTAGGAACGATGGCAAACGCCTCAAGTGGTCTGATGAGGAGTGAATTAAATTTTACTTGTCAGTGTTATGTTTCTGTTTTGTGGAACTCAGTTAGCTTGCCAAGATGTCTAGCGCCTCAATTGATACTAGTAAAATAAATTTAACCCTCGTTGTGTTATGTTTATGTATGTGTCTTTTAGCTTGTCAAGATGGTAGCTTGTTAACTGGAAGTTTGAAAGAGTGCCCTTTTCCTCTCTCGGTAAACATATATGTTTCATTTTGCCCAAATTGGTAGCAAATTTAGAGAAGATTCTCACTTTGATATTTCGTTCCCTTTTGGACCTCTTTTTGCCTCCGATCAGGTAGCAAATCTAGAGCAGCAAATCACACCAGGCAGAATACATTCATTTAGAAAACAAAACAAATGTAGATATAGCTGTGCGTAGCTAAATAGGATATAGCGATAGAAATTAGGTTGCTTAACGAGGTTCGAGGCATTCAGCCAGAAATAGGATACCTAGAAAGAAGCTGCTTAGTAGCAGTAGCAGCCGCCGCAGCTATAGGCACATCCTGCAAGCGCCCGTGCCTCCGCCTCCTCCCTCAAACGCTTCCTCTGCTTCTGGCTACCCAGTTTCTTGGACTTGGGGGCCTTGGGCCTGATTGGAGGCATGCGACCTTCTTTGATGGCCACCCACTAGAGGTTTCAGAGGTGAATGTAGAGAGCCCGGTGTTCAGCGATGTAGGCATTGGTGTTCACGGTCTCGCGCTTGCCGCTTTTGTGGATGCCAGAGCCCGTGGCCTCTGCATGCTTCAGTAAGGTGTTCAAGTCGGTGCCACCGGCGTGACTCGTCAAGCAGTAGGCGATCCCCTTGTGGAAGGGGCAGTTGTAGTAGGGGCCCCTGAAGAAGGCGTCGTACTGGCCGGCCCACAGCCTCCTCAGCACCTGATGAGCCTTGGTGTGAATGGACTCGTCATCGCTGCAGACGTCGCTGCCGGAAACCTATTGGAAGAAAAGGAAAATGGGGGAGTAGATGATGTAAGAAGATCGAGCAATCGAAATGCGAACAAGCGAATCCTAATAAACCAAGATCTAGCATCCAACGATGGGAACGGTAGAAGAACTAGGGGAGGGGAGCAAACCCTAGTTACCTCTGACCATAGGTCGTCGATGCCGATGTCGTAGGGGTTCAGCGGAGCGATGTACTTATCTGGATCATAGGTGCCCAAGAAGTGCGTGATTTGCTTGTGACCAGCAGGGGCCTCCTCGCTGGCGGGGGACTCCTCTTCGGCGGCTCCGTCAGTAGCGGGGATAGGGGCCTGGACGGGAACGATGGCTGCCATCGGTGCCTCGACTGGGGCCTGGACAGGGACGACGACTGCTTTCAACGCGTCGAGGGGGACCGGCGAGGAGACGGGGCCTCCTCGCCGGCGGCCACGGAGGTGACGATGGCCACCTTATCCTCCTCGGCCATCGCCGGCGTGGACGGGGTATTCTCGAGAGTTTGCAGATGTTGGTGGGACAGTGGAGAGGGTTGCGTGGGGTCAGTGAGCGAGAGTGGGAGTGGGTGTGTGAAGAGGGGCTCTATAGTTAAGGTGGATAGAAGCAATGCACGTTTCGTTGCACCACCGTGCAACGCGCCACGCAGTCTACTGCACCGTGCACCGCGACACGTGCACGGTATGTCACGTTTTTTCCCCGGGCCATGCATGGCAGTTCTGTATTGAGCCGCATGCAAAGGGCGCACACACAATTTCTATGTATGAAGTTTGACACGGCACTAAAATTGGTGATAGTTAAAAGTGGAAATGTAGAGGGGAAGGTAGGTGGCTGTACGGCGAGATTTGTGGAGTTGTGATAGATTCGGTAAAGGGATGTGTTGATGGCTGCGAGTGACTCGATGAACCAGAGATGTTAGGTCTCGTCGAGCTCAGCTGTTCGGCCTCCGGCTAGCGCGTGCAAGCTTCTTACAGTGGGCCCTAGTTGGAAGTGAGATTGAGAGCCCTTGTGTAAAAAATGGGATGTGTCTTATTAAAATCAAGTGGCAATAAATTGCAGTTGTCCATCGACAACCGTGCACTCGATGACGCATGTGTTGTGGCGTAGTAGTAGTAGTAGTAGTAGGCTTTTCAGACTTGATTAAACGTGACATGACCGCTCGACGACTGTTTCCATGGATGGCATCGTGTTCCTTCTTGTAGAGGGAGACGTCAAGATGGGGCCTCATCAAGATGGTAGCTCGTTAACTGGCAGTTTGAAAGAGTACCCTTTTCCTCTCTCGCTAAACAGATATGTTTCATTTCCCCAAATTGGTAGCAAATCTAGAGAAGATTCTCTCTTCGATAATTCATTCCCTTTTGGACCTCTTTTTGCCTCCGATCGGGTAGCAAATCTAAAGCAGCAAATCACACCAGGCAGAATACATTCATTCATAAAACAAAACAAATGTAGATATAGCTGTGCGCAGCTAAATAGGATATAGCGATAGAAATTAGTAGGTTGCTTAACGAGGTTTGATGCATTCAGCCAGAAATAGGATGCAAGCAAAATATAGAAAATCAAAAGAAGCTGCTTAGCAGCAGCAGCCGCCACAGATGAAGATACATCCATTGACATCTAACCAGTTCATTCGCTAGCGCCTCCACCACTTCTTGCTGCCCAGTCCCTTGATTTTGGGGGCGTTGGGCCTGATTGGAGGCATGTGACCCTCTTTGATGGCCATCCGCTGGAGGTTTCGGAGGTGAATGCCGAGAGCCCGGTGTTCAGTGATGTAGTCATTGATGTTCACGATCTTGCGCTTGCCACCTCTGTACATGCCGGAGCCCGTGGCCTCTGCATGCTTCAGTAAGGTGTTGAAGTCGGTGCTGCTGGTGTGACTCAACCAGCAGTCGGCGATCCCCTTGTGGAAGGGGCATCTATACTCGCCGCGCTTGAGGAAGTCGTCGTACTGGCCGGCCCGCAGCCTCCTCAGCACCTGTCGAGCCTTGGTGTCAATGGACTCGTCATCGCTGCAGACGTCGCTGCCGGAAACCTATTGGAAGAAAAGGAAAATGGGGGAGTAGATGATGTAAGAAGATCGAGCAATCGAAATGCGAACAAACGAATCCTAATAAACCAAGATCTAGCATCCAACGATGCGAACGGTAGAAGAACTAGGGGAGGGGAGCAAACCCTAGTTACCTCCGACCATGGGTCGTCGATGCCGGTGTCGTAGGGGTTCAGTGGAGCGATGTACTTATCTGGATCGTAGGTGCCCAAGAAGTGCGTGATCTGCTTGTGACCAGTGGGGTCTCCTCGCCGGCGGGGGGCTCCTCTTGGGTGGCTTCGTCAGTAGCGGGGACGGGGGCCTAGACGGGAACGGCGGATACCATCGATGCCTCGACTGGGGCCTGGACAGGGACGGCGGCTGCTTTCAACGCGTCGAGGGGGACTGGCGAGGAGACGGGGGCCTCCTCGCCGGCGGCCACGGAGGCGACGATGGCCACCTTATCCTCCTCGGCCATCGCCGGCGCAGACGGGGTATCCTCGGGAGTTTGCGGATGCTGGTGGGACAGTGCAGAGGGTTGCGTGGGGCCAGTGAGAGAGGGTGGGAGTGGGTGTACGAAGATGGGCTCTATAGTTAAGGTGGATAGAAGCAAGGCACGTTTCGTTGCACCACCGTGGAACGCGCTGTGCAGTCTACTGCACCGTGCACCGCGACACGCACACGGTACGTCACGTTTTTTTCCCGGGCCATACATGGCAGTTTTGTATTGAGCCGCATGCAAAGGGTGCACACACAATTTCTATGTACGAAGTTTGACATGACCCTAAAATTGGCAATTGAGAACCGTTGCGTAAAAAATGGGATATGTCTTATTAAAATCAAGTGGCAATAAATTGCAGCTGTCCATAGACGACCGTGCACTCGATGACGCATGCGTTGTGGTGTAGTAGTAGCAGTAGTAGGCTTTTCAGACTTGATTAAACATGACATGACTGCTCGACGACTTTTTCCATGGACGGCATCGCGTGTTCCTTCTTGTAGAAGTCTCGCTGAGGGAGACGTCCGTGCTGTCTCACGCTGTACTATGAAGGGCACGACGTGTGCAATGATCATCATTGGATCGCACAGAATCAATGGTTGGTGCGCACGATCCGCGTGACAACTGTGATAACTAATCAGGGAGTAGCAGATAGGGTGAGCACAGGTTTGTGCTTCTACGAAAGATAGAGAGGGGGGGGGGGGAACTGAGTAGTACCACATAAAACCAAGGGCGATACTGAGTAGTATAAAAATGGAAAGTGAGTGTCTTGTACAATGAAATACATTGTGGCATACATCAAATTATGCCAAGATAGATCCACTAGAGTTCATTGGATGTGTGTTCTTCTCATAAACCACATGGACCCACTAGAGTTCATTGCATGTGTGTTCTTCTCATAGACCACAGCTAGAGTCATTGCATGTGTGTTCTTCTCACAATCCATATCATGAACCACACCCAGTGTCATTGCATGTGTGTTGTTCTCATTAACCACACATGGATCCACCAGTGTCATTGCATGTCTGCTCTTTTCATGAACCACAGTTAGAGTCATTGCATGTCTGTTCTTTTCACAAACCACATATCACCAGTGTCATTGTATGTGTGTTCTTCCCATGGACCACACATGGATCCACCAGTGTCATTGCATGTGTGTCCTTCTCACAAACCACATATGGATCCACCAGTGTCATTGCATGTGTGTTCTTCCCACAGACCACACATGGATCCACCAGTGTCATTGCATGTGTGTTCTTTTCATAGACCACGTAAGGATCCACCGGTGTCATTGCATGTGTGTTCCTCTCATCGACCACATATGGATCCACCGGTGTAATCGCATGTCTGCTCTTTTCATGAACCACAGTTAGAGTCATTACATGTGTGTTCCTCTCATAGACGACAGCTAGAGTCATTGCATGTGTGTTCTTCTCACAAACCATATCGTGAACCACACCCAATGTCATTGCATGTGTGTTCTTCTCATTAACCACACATGGATCTACCAGTGTCATTGCATGTCTGCTCTTTTCATGAACCAAAGTTAGAGTCATTGCATGTCTGTTCTTTTCACAAACCACATATGGATCCACCAGTGTCATCGCATGTCTGATCTTTTCATGAACCACAGTTAGAGTTACTGCATGTCTGCTCTTTTCATGAACCACAGCTAGAGTCATTGCATGTGTGTTCTTCTCACAAACCATATCATGAACCACACCCAGTGTCATTGCATGTGTGTTCTTCTCATTAACCACACATGGATCGACCAGTGTCATTGCATGTGTGTTCTTCCCATGAACCACACCAGTGTCATTGCATGTGTGTTCTTCTCACAGACCACACATGGATCCACCAGTGCAATTGCATGTGTGTCCTTCTCACAAACCACCGATGGATCCACCAGTGTCAGTGCATGTGTGTTCTTCTCACAGACCACATATGGATCCACCGGTGTCATTGCATGTGTGTTCTTCTCACAGACCACGTAACGATCCATCGGTGTCATTGCATGTGTGTTCCTCTCATAGACCACACATGGATCCACCGGTGTCATCGCATGTCTGCTCTTTTCATGAACCACAGTTAGAGTCATTGCATGTGTGTTCTTCTCATGAACCACAGCTAGAGTCATTGGATGTGTGTTCTTCTCACAAACCATATCATGAACCAAAACTAGTGTCATTGCATGTGTTTTCTTCTCATTAACCACACATAGATCCACCACTGTCATTGCATGCCTTCTCTTTTCATGAACCATAGTTAGAGTCATTACATGTCGGTTCTTTTCACAAACAACATATCACCAGTGTCATTGCATGTGTGTCCTTCTCACAAACCACATACGGATCCACCAGTGTCATTGCATGTGTGTTCTTCCCACAGACCACACATGGATCCACCAGTGTCATTGCATGTGTGTTCTTTTCACAGACCACGTAAGGATCCACCGGTGTCATTGCATGTGTGTTCCTCTCATAGACCACATATGGATCCACCGGTGTCATCGCATGTCTGCTCTTTTCATGAACCACAGTTAGAGTCATTGCATGTGTGTTCCTCTCATAGGCCACATCTAGAGTCATTGCATGTGTGTTCTTCTCACAAACCATATCATGAACCACACCCAGTGTCATTGCATGTGTGTTCTTCTCATTAACCACACATAGATCCACCAGTGTCATTGCATGTCTGCTCTTTTCATGAACCAAAGTTAGAGTCATTGCATGTCTGTTCTTTTCACAAAACACATATGGATCCACCAGTGTCATCGCATGTCTGCTCTTTTCATGAACCATAGTTAGAGTCATTGCATGTGTGTTCTTCTCATGAACCATAGCTAGAGTCATTGCATGTGTGTTCTTCTCACAAACCATATCATGAACCACACCCACTGTCATTGCATGTGTGTTCTTCTCATTAACCACACATGGATCCACCAGTGTCATTGCATGTGTGTTCTTCCCATGAACCACACCAGTGTCATTGCATGTGTGTTCTTCTCACAAACCACACATGGATCCACCAGTGTAATTGCATGTGTGTCCTTCTCACAAACCACAGATGGATCCACCAGTGTCATTGCATGTGTGTTCTTCTCATAGACCACGTATGGATCCACCGGTGTCATTGCATGTGTGTTCTTGTCACAGACCACGTAAGGATCCACCGGTTTCATTGCATGTGTGTTCCTCTCATAGACCACACATGGATCCACCGGTGTCATCGCATGTCTTCTCTTTTCATGACCCACAGTTAGAGTCATTGCATGTGCGTTCCTCTCATAGACCACAACTAGTCATTGCATGTGTGTTCTTCTCACAAACCATATCATGTACCACAACCAGTGTAATTGCATGTCTGTTCTTTTCACAAACCACATATAGATCCACCGGTGTCATCGCATGTCTGCTCTTTTCATGAACCACAGTTAGAGTCATTGCATGTGTGTTCTTCTCATGAACCATAGCTAGAGTCATTGCATGTGTGTTCTTCTCACAAACCATATGATGAACCACACCAAGTGTCATTGCATGTGTGTTCTTCTCATTAACCACACATGGATCCACCTGTGCCGTTGCATGTGTGTTCTTCCCATGAACCACACCAGTGTCATTGCATGTGTGTTGTTCTCACAGACCACACATGGATCCACCAGTATCATTGCATGTGTGTCCTTCTCACAAACCAAAGATGGATCCACCAGTGTCATTGCATGTGTGTTCTTTTCACAGACCACGTATGGATCCACCGGTGTCATTGCACGTGTGTTCTTCTCACAGACCACGTAAGGATCCACCGGTGTCATTGCATGTGTGTTCCTCTCATAGACCACACATGGATCCACCGGTGTCATCGCATGTCTACTCTTTTCATGAACCACATGTAGAGTCATTGCATGTGTGTTCCTCTCATAGACCACAACTAGAGTCATTACATGTGTGTTCTTCTCACAAACCATATCATGTACCACACCCAGTGTCATTGCATGTGTGTTCTTCTCATTAACGACACATGGATCCACCAGTGTCATTGCATGTCTGCTCTTTTCATGAACCACAGTTAGAGTCATTGCATGTGTGTTATTCTCATGAACCACAACTAGAGTCATTGCATGTGTGTTGTTCTCACAAACCATATCATGAACCACACCTAGTGTCATTGCATGTGTGTTCTTCTCATTAACCACACATGGATCCACCAGTGTCATTGCATGCGTGTTCTTCCCATGAACCACACCAGTGTCATTGCATGTGTGTTCTTCTCACAGACCACACATAGATCCACCCGTGTCATTGCATGTGTGTCCTTCTCACAAACCACAGATGGATCCTCTAGTGTCATTGCATGTGTGTTCTTCTCACAGACCACGTATGGATCCACCGGCGTCATTGCATGTGTGTTCTTCTCACAGACCACGTAAGGATCCACCGGTGTCATTGCATGTGTGTTCCTCTCATAGACCACGCATGGATCCACCGGTGTCATCGCACGTCTGCTCATTTCATGAACCACAGTTAGAGTCTTTGCATGTCTTTTCCTCTCATAGACCACAGCTAGAGTCATTGCATGTGTGTTCTTCTCACAAACCATCTCATGTACCACACCCAGTGTCATTTCATGTGTGTTCTTCTCATTAACCACACCTAGATCCACTAGTGTCATTGCATGTGTGTTCTTCCCATGAACCACACCAGTGTCATTGTATGTGTGTTCTTCTCACAGACCACACATGGATCCACAAGTGTCATTGCATTTGTGTCCTTCTCAAAAACCACAGATGGATCAACCAGTGTCATTGCATGTGTATTCTTCTCACATACCACGTATGGATCCACATGTGTCATTGCATGTGTGTTCTTCTCACAGACCATGTAAGGATCCACCGGTGTCATTACATGTGTGTTCCTCTCATTAACCACACATGGATCCACTGGTGTCATCGCATGTCTGCTCTTTTCATGAACCACAGTTAGAGTCATTGCATGTGTGTTCTTCTCATGAACCACAACTAGAGTCATTGCATGTGTGTTCTTCTCACTAACCATATCATGTACCACACCTAGTGTCATTGCATGTGTTTCTTCTCACTAACCACACATGGATCCACCAGTGTTATTGCATGTCTGCTGTTTTCATGAACCACAGTTAGAGTCATCGCATGTCTGTTCTTTTCACAAACCACATATCACCAGTGTCATTGCATGTGTGTTCTTCCAACAGACCACACATGGATCCACCAGTGTCATTGCATGTGTGTCCTTCCCATGAACCACACATGGATCCACCAGTGTCATTGCATGTGTGTTCTTTTCACAGACCACATATGGATGCACCAGTGTCATTGCATGTGTGTTCTTGTCACAAACCTTATCATGAACCACACCCAGTGTCATTGTATGTGTGTTCTTCTCATTAAACACACATGGATCCACCAGTGTCATTGCATGTCTGCTCTTTTCATGAACCACAGTTAGAGTCATTGCATGTCTGTTCTTTTCACAAACCACATATGGATCCACCGGTGTCATCACATGTCTGCTCTTTTCATGAACCACGGTTAGAGTCATTGCATGTGTGTTCTTCTCATGAACCATAGCTAGAGTCATTGCATGTGTTATCTTCTCACAAACCATATCATGAACCACACCCAGTGTCATTGCATATGTGTTCTTCTCATTAACCACACATGGATCCACCAGTGTCATTGCATGTGTGTTCTTCCCATGAACCACACCAGTGTCATTGCATGTGTGTTCTTCTCACAAACCACACATGGATCCACCAGTGTAATTGCATGTGTGTCCTTCTCACAAACCACAGATGGATCCACCAGTGTCATTGCATGTGTGTTATTCTCACATACCACGTATGGATCCACCTGTGTCATCGCATGTGTGTTCTTCTCACTGACCACATAAGGATGCACCGGTGTCATTGCATGTGTGTTCCTCTCATAGACCACACATGGATCCACTGGTGTCATCACATGTCTGCTCTTTTCATGAACCACAGTTAGAGTCATTGCATGTGTGTTCTTATCATGAACCACAGCTAGAGTCATTGCATGTGTGTTATTCTCACAAACCATATCATGAACCACACCCAGTGTCATTGCATGTGTGTTCTTCTCATTAACCACACATGGATCCACTAGTGTCATTGCATGTGTGCTCTTTTCATGAACCACAGTTAGAGTCAATGCATGTCTGTTCTTTTCACAAACCACATATCACCAGTGTCATTGCATGTGTGTTCTTCCCACAGACCACACATGGATCCACCAGTGTCATTGCATGTGTGTCCTTCCCATGAACCACACATGGATCCACAAGTGTCATTGCATGTGTGTTCTTTTCACCGACCACATATGGATCCATCAGTGTCATTGCATGTGTGTTATTCTCACAAACCACGTATGGATACACCTGTGTCATTCCATGTGTGTTCCTCTCATAGACCACACGTGGATCCACCAGTGTCATCGCATGTCTGCTCTTTTCATGAACCACTATTAGAGTCATTGCATGTGTGTCCTTCCCATGAACCACACCATTGTTATTGCATGTGTGTTCTTCCCATGAACCACACCGGTGTCATTGCATGTGTGTTCTTCCCACAGACCACACATGGATCCACCAGTGTCATTGCATGTGTGTCCTTCCCATGAACCACACATGGATCCACCAGTGTCATTGCATGTGTGTTCTTTTCACAGACCACGTATGGATCCACCGATGTCATTGCACGTGTGTTCTTCTCATAGACCACATAAGGATTCACCGGTGTCATTGCATGTGTGTTCCTCTCATAGACCACACATGGATCCACCTGTGTCATCGCATGTCTGCTCTTTTCATGAACCACAGTTAGAGTCATTGCATGTGTATTCTTCTCATAGACCACAACTGGAGTCATTGCATCTGTGTTCTTCTCACAAACTATATCATGAACCACACCCAGTGTCATTGCATGTGTGTTCTTCTCATTAACCACACATGGATCCACCAGTGTCATTGCATGTCTTCTCTTTTCATGAACCACAGTTAGAGTCATTGCATGTCTGTTCTTTTCACAAACCACATATCACCCGTGTCATTGCATGTGTGTTCTTCCCACAGGCCACACATGGATCCACAAGTGTCATTGCATGTGTGTCCTTCTCACAAACCACATATGGATCCACCGGTGTCATTGCATGTGTGTTCTTCCCATAGACCACACATGGATCCACCAGTGTCATTTCATGTGTGTTCTTTTCATAGTCCATGTAAGGTTCCACCGGTGTCATTGCATGTGTGTTCCTCTCATAGACCACATATGGATCCACTGGTGTCATCGCATGTCTACACTTTTCATGAACCACATTTAGAGTCATTGCATGTGTGTTCCTCTCATAGACCATAGCTAGAGTCATTGCATGTGTGTCCTTCTGATGAACCACAGTTAGTGTCATTGCATGTGTGTCCTTCCCATGAACCACACATGGATCCACCAGTGTCATTGCATGTGTGTCCTTCTCACAGACCACATATGGCTCCACCAGTGTCATTGCATGTGTATTCTTCTCACAGACCACGTAAGGATCTAGTTAGAGTCATTGCATGTGTGTTCTTCTCACAAATCATATGAACCACACCGAGTGTCATTGCATGTGTGTTCTTCTCATTAACCACACATGGATCCACCTGTGTCATTGCATGTGTGTTCTTCCCACGAACCACACCTAGTGTCATTGCATGTCTATTGTTTTCACAAACCACATATGGATCCAGTGTCATTGCATGTGTGTTCCTCTCATAAACCACACATGGATCCACCAGTGTCATTGCATGTGTGTTCTTTTTGCAGACCGCAGATCCACTAGTGTCATTGCATGTGTGTTATTTTCACAAACCACGTAAGGATCCACGGGTGTCATTGCATGTGTGTCCTCTCATAGACCACACATGGATCCAGCGGTGTCATCGCATGTCTGCTCTTTTCATGAACCATAGTTAGAGTCATTGCGTGTGTGTTCTTCTCATGAGCCACAACTAGAGTCATTGCATGTGTGTTCTTCTCACAAACCATATCATGAACCACACCCAGTGTCATTTCATGTGTGTTCTTCTCATTAACCACACATGGATCCACTAGTGTTATTGCATGTGTGTTCTTCCCATGAACCACACCTAGTGTCATTGCATGTCTGTTCTTTTCACAAACAACATATGGATCCAGTGTCATTGCATGTGTGTTCCTCTAATAAACCACACATGAATCCACCAGTGTCATTGCATGTGTGTTCTTTCTCACAAACCACATATGGATCCACCAATGTCATTGGATGCATGTTCTTTTCATAAACCACATATGGATCCTAATTAACTTTAGGAGAGCCCCAACCTTAGCGTTAGACTGAGTCTTCTAGAAGGCACACCCTAACACAATTGTTCTGCTTGACGATTGTTACATACCGTCCGATCGGGGCGCTTGGACGATTGGGACGGTTTTCATGAGATCGATGCACGCGTGTCTATTCTGCGGCATGATTGGCCACGCTTGCTCTGGACAAACTGGCAACGCAGGGGGCTCCCCTCTTGCGAGTGTCACGACTCACGAGTTGAATGGGCCATATCCCAGTGTCACGTCCCTGTTACTTCTCTTCCTCCCCGTACTTCTCTTCCTTCCCCTCGAAGCCACTTTCCCCACTTCACTCCCATCCTGCCGTAGCCGCAAGCCGACGACGCCTCCATCCCAATCCCCTCTCCGGTAGCCACCCTCCTCCCCTCTCGCCATGGGTTCAAGGGGAGACGGCGGGGAAACGCGTTGTGACGACAGGGACAGTGATTTCAATGTGAGTCGCTTCATCGTCCTCGTGTACAAATAGGAGGCGCCACAACGCGTCGCTTCGTCACCCATCCCCTCGCCCTCTCCAATCTCCACCGCGTCGTCGCTTCGTCGTCCACCCCCTTGCTCCCTCTCCAATCTCCACCGCGCCGCCATGGAGATGCCCTCACCGAACTTCTACGAGGCGGTGATGTTCGCGCACTTCGACATCCTCACGCCGCCGGCAGTGACAGTACCCCACGGATGGCGCATCAGTTATGCGGGGGTGCTAGTGGCTCCGCTCCTTGTCCCTGGCGGAGCCATGATGGAGAGCGAAATCACGGCACACCGCCGCCAGATGCCCGCGTAGAAGAGGGCGCTGCCCCGGCACGCGGCGGTCAGCCCGTACTGACCGGCGCTGTTCAAGAAGGAGCAGAAGGCCAAGATTAGCAACCACATCATTTACGGGCGCATGGTGCACCGGGATCTCCGCAACCAAGAAGGGAGGGAGAGGTTCTGGTCCGTCCCTGGACGGATCAAGTTCACCGTCATCGCCGCCGCTCGACGCGAAGAGGTGCTCCGTATCGCGAACAATGCGGAAATCATGGAGGTTCCGTCCAACGACGACGAGGAAGCCGGCGGCTCGGAGGACAGTGGAAGCGGAAGTGAAATTGTTGACTAGTGGTTGAATTAATGTAGGATCTGAAATCGCACCTTTGTTTAGAAGAATTTGTGGTTGAATTAATGAAATGCCTCGATTTAGATCTCTGTCTCGATTAATTTGTGGAAGAATTTGTGATTTCGATCAATTTCTGCCTCGATTTAGATCTCTGTCCCGGATTGGGACCGTGACCGTGGAACAAAGACCCCTTTTCTACTAGTGTATTCTGACATTGGTGGTTTGTTTAAACGTAATCTACGTGGATTTGGCCAGATGCAAATGGCACAACCACAATTTATAAAGTGAAAGCACGTACACCCGGTTACTAGAGATCCGGGAGCTTTGCCAGATGCAGGGGATGCAGGAGTAGAGAGGCGGTGAGATAGACGGGCTCAAGATTAGGCCAGAAAGTGGTACCGATTTCCTCCTCATCCTGGCATTATCGGTGAGAACATTGCTGTTTATGTTGCCACGTCGTTGTGCAGCATCTGAAATAAGTTGCTGCTTCATGGAGTGTGGCAGCTTAAATAATTTATTTCTGTGCCACTTACATTCCATCGTATTTGGAGACCTCCTGCCCCTCAGCAATCGTGGAACTGGTGGATCCTTGTTTTCAGATAGCAGTGGTACAATCACAATTTTAGATTCAACTACTGACTCAGGCGTTTCCAAACCCTAAGTCGTGGTACATTTTACTCAGAGAACGTGGGTAGATTGTTTTGCCCAGCAACGTGCCACACACAGAGCTCCGGAATTTAACAGAATTACATATATAGGTTCAAGTTCAACACATTACTATGCATATTCATTGCCAGCAGCCTTCTTTCGCAGCCTGGGTGCCAAGCCTTCACGTCCACTAGCTTCTTCATTTCCTGCTTTCTTCCTCTTCCTCAGTGCCAATTTTCTTAGCTTCACGTACTCTGCATCGCCGGGACAATGGGCACTAGAATCGTGTCCAACATCATCTTTCCACTCATTTTTAATTTCTTCGGGCAGCAAAATGACTGACCCGGCAGTCATGTTTCTAACCTTGCGGCGCTTCCTGTCAAAGAAACAAGACCGTTGCATAACTGCCCAATATCTACAGAGTTAATAAAACAAAAATTACAATTCAGCACAAACATGCGAACCCCAAGCGACCTTTGCTTACCAGGAGCTAATTGGGTTCGAGCAACCACCCTGTCCAAGAATAGAAGGGCGACTCCCAGTTGCAGTAGCTTCCACATCCAATACATGACATTTCAGGTCAAACATGGCAGCCGAAGCATACCTTTTCATCAACTCAATTAGCTTACTATCAAACGTTATAGGAACCATGATGCCACGTTCATCCATAAAGCTGAACTTTGATGTCTACTTCGGCCATAATTCAACATGATTACGCCGAGCAGCAACCATACCTAATATAGTGCAGATCTGTGCAGGCGCTTCTTCCATCGTGAAACAATGGCTTCCATACCACTTGCCCTTAGAGTCGTACCTGTAGAGGACTACCGTAACCAGGTAAGGGGGGGGTCTGTGCAGATCCCACTTGACAGAAAATTGTGGACAAAATATGTTTGTCAGCGTTGGGTTAACAAACAATTTGAGGTTCAGTAGCCAGCTAGCAGTTATAATTAGTGCGAAGAGCAAAGAGAAGGGTAGCTCACCCGCTTGTAGCCAGAACTTCTTCTTCCTTGATAGTAGGATCTGCCATCCTCCGAACTGCTCGGCTCGTCGGTGGCGGAGGCGGGCTAGAGCCTCACAACGGCAGCTACGGCATGCGCCATTGGAGCTTGGTATCAGCGAGTAGGCGCAGCAACTTGGCCCCGGAAGTCAAATGTCCTAAGGGATCGTCCTGCCTGGAGGGTGGATTCCGACGCCACTGGTGCTAGGGGAAAGCTGGGAATGGATTTGTGAAATTGGTGAACACATCCAATCCACTTAGCTGCTCAATTTTCCTAAGAGGTTGCCACGTTGGCTCCCGCATCACGGATAGATGACCGACATGTGGGTCCCGACCATCTACTTCACGGCGCGGTTTAACGGAATGTTTAAATTTGGCAGGGGTGAGATGAGTTTGCCTCGAAATGGCCCCTCTTAGTAGTTGGCGGCCCAACTTTTTGAAACACGGTAATTTCAGGCAACTTAGGTACCGCCATGCACTGGCCTACGAACTTTGGTACCGCAAACGAACAAGCCCCTTCTTGTGACCATCTTGCTTGAGGCGAAGAACTAGGTCCCCTACTATGAAGGACCTAGGCCGCAATCTCCTACTATGGTAATTGCGCAGATTTTGCTGGTACATAGTTTCTCTTTGGAGGGATTCGTATCGAGCTTCATCAAGAGCATCCACATCATATTCAAGTGCTTCTCTTGATTCCTCTTCATTATATGCAGCTACCCTTGGCGATTCGTGTGATACCTCAACTGGAAGCACGGCTTCCGCACCGTTGACCAAGAAAAATGGCATCTCTTGTGTTGCATTATTTGGAGTTGTACGTAAACTCCATAATACAGATGGAAATTCATCCACCCATTCTCCTTTTTCTCTGTCAAGTGGTGCCAGTAGTCTATTTTTGAGTCCAGCGGTAACTAGTCCATTGGCGTTTTCGACCTGTCCATTTGTTTGCGGGTGAGCTACCGAAGCGTAGCTTATTTTGATGCCCATCTCCTGACAGTACTCTTTGAGCTCATGGGAAGTGAAGTTGGCCCCATTATCCATGATGATGCTATTCGGTACGCTAAACCGAAATACTATGGATTTGATAAAATTCATAGCCGAAGTTCCATCTTGGGTGGTGACAGGCATTGTTCAATCCATTTAGTACATTTGTCGACTGCTACTAGCAGAAAGACGTGTCCTCCTAGCGATGATTTGTGAAGTTTTCTCACCATGTCGAGTCCCCACTGAGTGAAAGGCCAAGCCAAGGGTATGGGATTCAGCTCAGCGGCGGGTGCCCCAGCCTTTGTTGTGAATCGTTGAAATGCCTCACATGTTCTGACAATGTCTTTTGCATCTTGTACTGCAGTGAGCCAATAAAATCTAGCCCTGAATGCTTTTGCAGCAATTGCTCGGCTACTAGCATGGTGACCACAGACTCCTTCATGTATATCTTTCAGTATAATTTTTCCTTCTTCGGGTGTTACGCAACGTTGTAGCACACTCGAAATACTTCTTTTGCATAGTTCTCCTTTGATTATCCTGAAGGCCTTCAATCGTCGGGTGATTCTCCAGGCGGCTATCACATCCTCTGGTAGTTCTCCTTTAGTCATATACGCTATATACGGCTGTAGCCAGGTTGGCTCAAATAGCATCACCTCTTTGATTTCTTGTTCTTCTTCTTTGATGACTTCTTCTATGTCCTTGGTTTCGGAAGGAGGCCCCGACTCTTTTTGCGGATGTTTCTTTTTCCCTATTTTTGGTGCTACAACCTCGGAGACTCTTTTCGCTTTAATTGATCGCTCCACTATATCCTCCCAAAAAACTCCTAGTGGTATTGGCAAACACAATGATCCGATGTTTGCTAGATTGTCGGATTCCTCATTGCTTGCTCTTCCTATATGTGATACTTCACACCCATCAAACTGAGCCTCCATGATGTTGTATAAGTCGCAATAAGCAATCATATTTTTGCTAACAACATCACACTTGTTCATTGCCTGCTGTGCCATAAGATTGGAATCTCCTAAGATTTTGAGGCGAGTTGCGCCGCAAGCTTTGGCCATCCGCATGCCATGCAACATGGCCTCATATTCCTCTTCATTGTTGGATGTGTTTGTAATGCTCATCCGAAGAATATAGCGCATTTTGTCACCTTGAGGTGATATTAGTAAGACTCCAGCTCCTGCTCCCTCCGTTCTTTTTGATCCATCAAAGTACATTGTCCAGGCACTAGAAAGGTTTGGTGGACCCGCACATTGCAACTCCGTCCACTCTGTGATGAAATCTGGCAGAACTTGTGACTTAATTGCTTTGCACTTATCATAAGTGATATCCCTAGGGGACAATTCGATGCCCCATAAAGAAACACACCCAATTGCATCTGGATTATTAAGGATACTTAACAAAGGTGCTTTGTTGACCACTATGATCCGGTGCTCTGAAAAATAGTGGCGTAGTTTTCGTGCTGTCATAAATACCCCGTATGCTAGTTTATGGTTGTGTGGGTACCTTTGTTTAGATGGCGATAAAACCTCGTTCAGGAAGTAAACTGGCCTCTGTACGCTGCGGGTCTTCCCTTCTTCGGGTCATTCTATGACCAGGACCGTGTTGCCCACTTGATGTGTGGTAGGAATATAAAGGATTAAAGGTTCCTTTTCTTTTGGCGACACGACGACAGGGGATGTCGAAAGTGTTCTTTTAAGATCTTCGAAGGCATGCTGAGCTTCTTTTGTCCATTCGAATTTTTCTGATTTCCTCATGAGGGCGTTGAATGTCAACGCTTTTTGTCCTGATCTTGCAATAAAATGACTTAGTGCCACCACTCGTCCCGCCAGTTGTTGTACACCACGTAGATTTGTTGGCTTCTTCATTGCGAGGATTGCTTGTATTTTCGGGATTAGCTTCGATTCCTCTAGCTGATACCAAATATCCAAGGAGTTGCCCTACCGGGACTCCAAAGGAACATTTCTTCGGGTTCAGTTTGATGCTAAACTTGTCAAGATTTCTGAATGTTTCTTCTAGGTCCTTAATCAGCGTAGATCCTTGACCTGTGGTAACTATGACATCATTAATATACACTTGCACGTTTGTGCCTATTTGGCTTCCCAGGCACTTCTGCATCATCCGCTGATATGTTACTCTAGCATTCTTGAGGCCAAACGGCATTGTTGTGTAGCAGAATATGCCATAAGGTGTGGTAAACATTGTTTTCTCCTGATCTTTTTCCTTCATCCTAATATGGTGGTATTCTAAATAAGCATCCATGAAAGATAGAATTTCACATCCCGCAGTTGCATCGATGATTTGGTCGACTCGTGGCAATGGGAAGTGATATTTAGGGCAATGTTTGTTCAATGCAGTAAAGTCGATGCACATCCGAAGTTCTGTAGTGTTTTTCTTTGGAACACATACTGGGTTTGTGAGCCACTCTGACTTTGTTAGTTCTTTGATAAAATTTGCATCAGCTAGGCGATGGAGCTCCTTTCCAATGGCCTTGCGCTTTGGTTCTGCGAAGCGTCGAAGCGGTTGCTTTACTGGCTTTGCCTTTGGATCTAGATTTAATGCATGCTCAACGAGTTCCCTGGGGATTCCCGGCATGCCGGAAGGTAGCCATGCAAAAATCTCCCAGTTCTCACGGAGGAACTCGATGAGCACGCTTTCCTATGCGGGATCAAGGTTAGAAGCCACGAATGTTTTTCTTGTTGGGTCGGCGGGGTGGATATGTACTTCTTTTGTGTCTTTGGCATGTCAAAAGCCTGATCAGGATTGACACGTGTTACTTCTAGAGGTTGTGCATTTGCTGAACTTTTGAGTTGCTCAAACTCTGTTTCCATCCTGAAAGATTCCAAAATTTTTTTGAACTCCCGATCACAACTACCGGCACGTGTGAAGCTTCCTTGTACCGTGATAATTCCTTTTGGTGCTGGCATTTTCATTACTAAATATGCATAATGCGGCACTGCCTTAAAACGTGCAAAGGCTGGTCGTCCCAGGATTGCATGATATTGTGATGGCCAATCCATGACTTCAAATTCAAGTCTTTCTTACCTGAAATTTATCTTGGAACCAAAAACAACGTCAAGAAAACTTTGCCTAAAGGGATTTCGGCTTTACCTGGTACTATTCTGTGGAAAGATGTTTTTGTTGGGGCGAGATTATCTAGGGGTAGCCTATTGTTCTCAATGTTTTTGTGTAGATCAGATTTATGCTACTTTCTACATGCATGAAGACCTAGCTCATATCGAACCCGCCAATTTGTGCTTCGACTATCAGGGCTGAGTGACCCGGTCGTGGGACCCAAATTGGGTGATCGGCTCTACTGAATGTGATTTATTGCTCTGACCAATGGAGATATTTAGGTGTAGCTGATGTTGTTGTTTCCACCATATTGATTTGTCTTGTGTGACGAGCTTCTAAATTCTGTTGGATGGACGCCCTTTCTGAATCATAGACATTGCTCCTTTTGATCTGGGGTACTCGTTGTTTTGATCGTTTGTGTTTTGCGGTGGTGCCACCGGTGGTGATGGTGCACCGATGGCTAGTTCACCCGGCGTAGATGTGTATCCTCGATTTGCTACTTCGGTTGCCTTTGCGTTGCACAACTCCTGCATCTGCAGGAATGTTCGACAGTCTTTCATCAGGTGATTGGATTGTTGTCTGCCTGTTGAGTCGATGTAAAAATGCATATTACAGGGCCCTTCCAGCATTTTCACTGCGGACATAGGTGGGTCTCGTGCTCGTGGCTGATACCGCTGTGCGGACTGGCTTCCTCCGACACCGTCCCTGTTCTGGTGGTATCCGGCGGTGTGGTTATCGCTTCTGTTGTTACCTTCACCCGAAAAACCTGTTGCGACGTAACTTGGTCCCGTGTTTCCATCATTGTTCCTTTTTCTTCTATCATTGCCACGTTTATCCCTATCTTCCTCGGGTGATCATGTGTGCTTATTATGTAGCGCGTCCTCTCCATCAGCCCAGCGGTTTGCTATCTCCATTAGCTGCGATACCGTCGTTGGTTTAACCCGTCCCAGTTCTTCTATGAATTCTCGGTGATGGAGACTATCGCTGAAGGCATCGATGGCCCTTTCGTCGGATATGGATTCAGCTGAGTTTTTAATAATATTCCACCTGTTAGGGGGATACCCCCGGGTAGGGTCACGCCGGGGTATAAAGGCCGAGTTAGCCGAGGTTCGGCAAGGCCAAAGTAGATGCTGGCCGGGTCACCTCAAGGCAGGCCGAATCATGGGGTAACCCGGACCAGGGGGCGTTCACCTAACTAAGTCTCAACCGACTTAAGCAGTAAGTCGGAAGTGCATGTTTTACTTATATGCAGGAACAAGTGTGGCCAGATCAACTATGATCCGGGTCATGTCTGGCTTCTAGGAGAAGGAAGGAATCTAGCTGGTCAAAAGAAGCCCCGGTACACACTACCTGAGCGAAGCGAGCAAGGATAGGACCACCGGGGCGTGGCCGACAAGGGTGACGACGCCCATGTCGGCTGACACGGGCGCCACAGAGGCTCACGTAGCTAAAGCATGTGTGACGCGGGGGGAAAGCACCCCGGTCGGCTTACTATTTTGGGGGGAAGCATATTCTTAGGAATATGCTTCCACGTATGCCCTAGGCAGAGACCGAGCTCCCTCTATAAAAGAGGGGCTAGGGTTTCAGTAGAGGAGGTTGGTTTTTCTACTATTCTAGTTTGGCTAGGTTTTGGGTGCGATCTGTGGGTGAGAGTAAGAGAGCTCCTTCTTCCTCCTCTCGCCAATACAGCTCAAGGAGCACTTGTAATCTTGGAATCAAAGCAATACAAACTACTGTGTGGAGAATCACTTCACTATCCCTCCCTGGATTCCCCTAACGTGTATTAGTCCCCACCTTTAGGCTATCCAGGGCATCTGCTGTGACACCACCACGACAGTTGGCGCCCACCGTGGGGCTAGCGGCGCTAGCAGGGGTAAAGATCTGGACGGGAAACATCATCGGCACCGGCGAACGCATCGTCTCCGGGCTCGTTCAGCGCTTTGGAGCGCTGGATTTCGTCAGCGACAACGTTGGCCGCTTCGGCACGCGTCCTCTTCCGCGCAATGGCCTCTTCGTCAGGCTCGGCGCGCACAAGGTCTACGTTGCTGTGGACGTGTCATGTGTTCATCCGCGTCACGTCGTCAAGGCAGGGGAGCCACCCCTCACCGTGGTTCCCGGAACGTGTATCGCTCGCTCCCAGGACCATGCGGAGGTGATGATGACTACGGCAGGTGCGGGCGCGAGCGAGGATCCGGCGCCAGATCCGGAGGTAACGCCTAAGGCACCAAGGAAAAGTAGAGGTCCTCCACTAGAGAGGCCGGAAAATGTGTTGAGGGAAGCAATGGACAGCTTGGCAAACCCTGTAGTAGCAACGGTAGATCCGGCTCGAGCGCAGGCCAAGCTGGAAGAAACTAGGCAGAAAATACTAGAGGGCGCAAAAAAGATAGCCGCGGCACAACAGTCGTTGAATATGACGCTGCGTGAGTACGCAAAGGCGAACAAGGTTGAGGCTGTAAGAGTGAAAGGAAGAAATCTCATGAGCGAGATGAACAGAGAGGGTGATGTTGGAATTGAGGAATCAGAAAATTGTCTGTCCGTGGGGCTGCCGAGGTATAGTACCCCGGCAAAGATCCTCAGAGCAGCGGACGCAGCTGCGTCCGAGTTAGAGGGTCTGACGGGTGAAGCCCGGCATAGACAACAGGATAGGGTTAATGAGCTGGTTCGGATCGCGAACAGGCAAAACGAGGAACTACTCAGAGCTAACCCGGAGAGAGCTGGAGCCTCCAAGATCGTCCATTCGGCGGTGGGTAACCTGGAGAAATCCGCTGGAGCCGCATCGTCTCCTCATGGTGGTCCAAGGAGAGAAGAGGTAGTAACCTCGGCCAGACGGAACAAACAGATCGTCCCCTATGACCCAACGCGGGCAGGGAAAGGAAAAGAAGCTCAGAAAAATGATGATCGACGGAGTGTGAGCCGAGGTGAAGCTGGCCGAGGTAACCGCGACCAAGGCAATGCCAGTCAAGGGAACGTTGTCAACGGTAATGCCGGACAACGAAACTCGGCTGGAGCAGGACAACCGCAGCAGCGGAATATACCAAGGCAAGAGCAAAGTGCCGGCCGAGGTATGCAACAGAAAGGCGCTCCACGAGAGCAAGACAGGTATAACGATGGAGACTCGGAAATGGCAAACGCGGGATACCCAAGGCCGGACTATCATGTGATAGGGTCAAGGATGGGAAGCAGGGATTTGATGCCGGATGATGCCAGGTTGAAACTGGATCGACTGTATAGGTCGGAACAAATTGAATGCCAAGGTCCACCGGGTCCAGCATGTTTTGGACCCCGGATCATGAAGGAGCCACCAGTACCGAACTTCTAGCTACCTAGGGGCACGAAGACGTATGACGGTACTACAAAGCCGGAGGATTGGCTGATAAATTATGCTATAGCTGTGAAAATTGCCACTGGCAACCTGAGATGGGCTGTACGATATGTACCCCAGATGTTGGAAGGACCGGCAAGGGTATGGCTGAACAATTGGCCACCAGGAAGCATCAACTGCTGGATAGATTTGGAGGAAATGTTCATCAGCAATTTTTTGAGTACGTATCAGAGGCCAAATAGGCCACAGACCCTAGCTATGTGCAAGCAAAGGCCAAATGAGACGGATCGGGAGTTTTTAACCCGGTGGTGCACTGTGAGAAACTCGTGTGAGGGTGTGATAGAATCACAGTCCATAGCATGGTTTACACAAGGATGCAGATACGCAAGCGAGCTGTGGCAGAAGTTGCAAAGGAAAATGCCAACTACGTTGGCAGAGATGATCCGGATTGCAGATTCGTATGCCTTGGGTGACCCAACTCAACCTAGGCTCGTATCAAACGAGTCAAACGATGAGTACTATCAGAGAGATGGGGCCGGATCATCCCCAAGGAATGAGTACAGAGGAAAAAGGAGTGATGATAGACCGGATCATCGATACGGTTCGCACCAAATTGCAGCTGTGAGTCAAGACCAGCCCGGAGCAGGGAGCAGTCAACGCCAAAAAACTGGAGGGCAGTGGACTCCGAGGAACGATGGCAAGAAGACTTGGACACTAGAGCAAAAGAAGCAGTGGCAAGAAAGTAAAGACCGTCTGAGGTATACTTATGAGTCGATGTTGGACCAGCCGTGTAAGTTTCACACGCCAAATCCGAATAATCGAGCGGGTCATACGACGAGGCAATGTGAGTGGATGTGCAAGATTGAACAAGGTGGTTCAGGGAATGCTCAGGCACCCCGGAATGATCAGCCTCGGCAGGAGTTACCCCGGCAACAATTGCTCTCCGGAGCGAACACGCAACAGCTAATGTTGCCTCCCCCTCCGCCGAGGTATGATAACAATGAGAGAACGGATGCAGTGCATCAAGTGGAAAACCAGCATCCGCCAGATCAAAGATACCCCAAAAATGAGGGGAGAAACGAGTACAGGGAGCACCATCAGAGCTATTGTGTGTTCACCACTGAGGAGACAGATAGAAAAAGCTTGCAGCATAGGCATATGGAGGTGAATGCAGTAATGCCTGCAGTGTCGAGGTACATGCCTTGGTCCGATCAGGAAATCACCTGGAGCATCAGGGATCATCCCAAGCTCATGCCAAGCCCTGGTTCGTATGCGTTGGTGCTGGATCCGACACTCATTGGACCTAGCATTAACGTAAGGTTCTCAAAGATGTTGATCGACAATGGCAGCAACATTAACATCATGTATGCGGACACAATGCGCAAGTTGGGTATCTCGGAGAACATGCTGCAGGCCACGATGACAACTTTCCATGGTATTGTGCCCGACATTTCTTGTGAGCCCATAGGCAAGGTCCGGGTTGACGTCTTGTTCGGCACAAGGGATAACTGCCGAACCGAAAATTTGGAGTTCGAGGTGGTGAACTTGGAAAGCGCCTACCACGCACTGCTCGGAAGGCCAGCCCTGAACAAGTTCATGGCAAGCTGTCATGTTAGCTACTTGAAGATGAAGTTGCCTAGACCAAACGGGGTGATTACCATTGCAGGGGATTTCCGACGTTCCATGGAGTGTGCGTCAGCCGGGTCAAACTTAGCCGAGTCACTTGTGATTGCGCAGGAAAAAAAGGAAAATTCAAGAGGTGGCGGCATTGGCTCAGTCCGCGCAGCAGTATATGCCGGCGCTGAGTAACCCGCATGGAAGCGTCTCCTTCCAGGCCACGAAAGATACCAAGAAGGTTCCTGTGGATGACATGTTCCCAGAGCGCACCGTAACAATTGGTGCCGGGTTAAGTAATAAATAGGAAAGCGAGCTCGTCAGCTTCCTCCGTGAGAATCCGGACATTTTTGCTTGGTCCACACAGGACTTACAAGGTGTTCCGAGGGAGTTGGCCGAGCACTCTTTAAATGTGAGACCCGGAGCTAAGCCGGTGAAGCAACCACTCCACCGCTTTGCCGAAGATAGGAGGAAAGTCATTGGGGGATGAGATAGCTCGGTTGCTAGCTGTAGGATTCATCATGGAAGTTCTTTACCTGGATTGGCTGTCTAATCCGATGCTGGTGGAAAAGAAGAAGGATGACCCGAACGTGGCAGTGGTTTGGCGCATGTGTATTGATTACACGAACCTGAACAAGGCGTGTCCAAAAGATCCATTTCCACTGCCAAGAATAGATCAGGTCATAGACTCAACTGCTAGATGTGAATTGTTGTCATTCATTGATGCATATTCTGGTTTCCACCAGATTCCTCTGAATCTGGATGATCAAATAAAGACTGCGTTTATTACCCCGTATGGGGCTTATTGCTATCGCACCATGCCGTTTGGTTTACGTAATGCAGGGGCAACGTACCAGAGATGTATGCAAAAATGTTTGCACGACCAAATAGGTCAAAATGTACAGGTGTACGTGGATGATGTGGTTATTAAGACCAAGGAAAGCAAAACGCTCCTTGACGATATCAGGCAGACGTTTGCGAATCTAAGGAGGTTTCAGATGAAACTTAACCCGGAAAAATGCACCTTCGGTGTCTCGGCTGGAAAATTGCTTGGTTTTCTTGTTTCCAGCCGAGGTATCGAGGTTAATCCAACCAAAATCCGAGCCATCGAACGAATGGAACTGCCGAAGTGTCTTAACGATGTCCAGAAGTTCACGTGTTGCCTGGCCTCGTTAAGTCGGTTTGTATGTCGGTTGGGAGAGAACGCATTGCCTCTTTACCAACTCATGAAAAAGTCGGATAAGTTCATTTGGATGCCGCAGGCCGATGAAGCCTTTACCCACCTAAAGAAGATGTTAGCCACGGCACCAGTGCTAGCCTCACCACTATCAAAGGAGCCAATGTTGCTCTATATAGCCGCAACCAACCGAGTTGTAAGTGCAGTGATAGTGGTGGAGCGCGACGAGGAAGGTAAGTTGGTGCAAAGGCCGGTGTATTACTTGAGCGAGGTGTTGTCAGCCTCAAAGCAGAACTATCCACACTATCAAAAGGTGGCATATGGCGTGTACATGGCCGCCAAGAAACTGAAGCACTACTTTGAGGAGCATCCTATCCGGGTCATTTGCGAGGCCCCCATATCCGAGATAATGAGTAACAAGGATGCGAGCGGCAGAATTGCAAAATGGGCAATTGAGCTAGCCCCTTATGCGCTGCAGTATGACAGAAGAGAGGCTATCAAATCTCAAGCTATGGCGGACTTTTTCGTGGATTGGGCCGAGGTGCAATACGAACCGCCACTCCTAGATCCGAACTATTGGCGAATGCACTTTGACGGATCAAAAACCAAAACCGGGCTAGGTGCCGGAGTTGTACTCACGTCGCCAAAGAAGGACCAATTGAAATATGTGCTGCAGATCCATTTCATGGCATCGAACAATGTCGCTGAGTATGAAGCACTTGTGCATGGGCTCAAGGTAGCAAAAGAGATTGGGATACGTAGGATTACATGCTTTGGCGACTCGGATTTGGTGGTGCAGCAAGTGTCGGGAGTGTGGGACGCCCTTGATCCAAACATGGCACTGTACAGATTTCATGTGCAGAAGATATCTGGTTACTTCGAGGGATGCGAATTTCACCATGTACCCCGGGTGGAAAATGAGGCTGTCGACATGCTGTCAAAGCTCGGGTCAACCCGACAAGCAATTCCACCGGGTGTAGCATTAGAGCACCTCAGGAAACCATCCATCAAGCCCTCCCTAGGAACCGACTCGATCTATGTCCCGGAGGACACGGAATCCGGAGCTGTGCCCATGGACATTGACATGAGAAGTGGTGCGCGAAACCCGAGGACTGCCTCGGCAAACCCGGGGACTGCAACGGTAAACCCGGGGACTGCTTCACACAACCCGGGGACTGCTCAGCGTGGTCCGGTTGAAGTTATGCCGGTGGATCAGATGGAGATTTATGAGGATGTGTTCCCTATGCGAGCAATACCGGCTTGGGCACTACCTATATTTCAGTTCCTGAAAGATGGAACGTTACCCACTGAGGAAGTGCTGTCCAGGCAAACACAGAGGAGGGCAAAGGCTTACACGATCATCAATTCCGAACTATACAAAAGGAGTGTGACCAATGTCCTCTAGAGATGTGTTGACTCGGAAGAAGGGCTTGACATCCTCTGAGATATACATCAGGGGGAATACGGGCATCATGCCTCATCCCGAGCCTTGGTAGCAAAAGCTTTCCGGTACGGATTCTACTGGCCAAATGCCTTAGAGCAAGCGGAAGATCTGGTGAGAAAATGTAATGGTTGTTAGAGGTACGCTACCAAGACACATATGCCAATGTCAGAACTCAAGACCATACCAATTACTTGGCCATTTGCCGTATAGTGCTTGGATATGGTTGGCCCGTTCAAACCAGCAAGGAGAAATATGACCCACATTCTGGTAATGGTGGACAAGTTTACAAAGTGGATTGAGGTAAAGCCTATAAGAAAATGTGATGGAGCTACGGCCGTAACGTTTCTCAAAGATATCATCTTGAGGTACGGTTATCCTCACAGTATCATAACTGATAATGGCACAAATTTTGCAGAAGGAGCATTTGCGTGTTTTTGCTGGGATAAGAAGATCCGGCTGGACGTAGCCTCGGTAGCCCACCCCGCATCGAACGGACAAGTGGAAAGATCCAACGGATTAGTATTATCCGGGATAAAACCCCGGCTCATTGAGCCGCTGCAAAGATCAGCGGGGTGCTGGATAGAAGTATTACCAGCGGTACTGTGGAGTTTAAGAACAACTCCAAATCGATCAACAGGCTATACGCCGTTTTTTCTGGTATATGGGGCAGAAGCTGTATTACCAGCCGACATAGAGCATGATTTGCCTAGGGTCACCCAATACAGAAAAGCCGAAGTGCAAGAAGCCCGGCAGAATGATGTTGATCTGCTAGAAGAAGCGACAGAACTGGCATTGTCCAGATCTGCCATATATCAGCAAAATCTCCGACACTATCATAGCCGGAAAGTGTGCCCCCGAGTCTTTCGGGAAGGCGATCTGGTGCTCCGATTGGTAGAACGTACTACTGGCATGCATAAGTTATCCCCCCATGGGAAGGGCCATTCATCGTAAGCATGGCATTGCACAATGATTCTTATTATCTTATAGATGCAAAGCCACAGGAAAAGAACAAGGCGGACAGGTCCAGAGAGGAATCTAAGCGACCATGGAATATAGCTCTACTTCGTCCTTTCTACACTTAGCTAAGAAGTGTATGTATCCGAGTCATCTCATATGTCGGTATGTATGTCGGCAATGAGCTTATCAATGAAATGTTGGCACCTCGAGCAGTAACTCAGGGGCTGCCTTAATAATGTTTGTTGTTTTTATGCGTCAGCTGGAATACGTTATTCGACTTAACTCGGATTAGTAATGTGCGAGCACCAAGAACCCAACTCTTCGACTTGCTGCTGTCCAACAAGAATTGGCTTCATGGCAAGCAAGAGAACAAGTTTGGAATTGCGTAGCACATGAAAAACGACTAAGGAAAAGAATGTATTCGAGCCGATGTTTGTTTTTCGGACTAACCCTGTATTTATTTTCAAGTTATTATGCAGCTTTGTTTTTGAGCTAAGTCTAAGAGTTTCTCAGTATTGTTAAGACAATTTTTGAAGCTCGGATTCATAAGTCATAAAACCGAAACAAGGTAGACACGAACCGAGCCAAGAGATTGAACGAACAAGAAAAAGAAACTCGGGGACTACGCCCAAGTTAATCCAGCATAAGAACTTAGTAGAAAAATATCACATCTGTTTGGAATACAACTCCACCCGACATACCGGGGATTTGATAAATTTTCGAGTTTTTTCGCTCAAGGAGCAGCAGGAGGAAGTTCGGTATCATCTTCGCCGCCTTCAATATCCGAGGCGTCAACTTCTCCTTCACCGTCCGAGCTATCCACACCATTCTCAACCTCTTCGTCCGCATCGGCTTCCAGGAAGCTCAGCCCCTCAACCCATTCATGAATGTGAGCATATTCGATAAGGCTATGGGCGCAAGCCTGGCGCCGAGCTACCCACTCCGGGTCATTGGTCCATCTGGATCCTGTGCGCAGACGTGTGAGGAGGTTGAGATCAATCTTCTCATACCACGTGAGTATGTGGTGAAGGATGGTATCAGCTGCGGCACGCCCAGCGGACTCTCTCCAGAGGTCAAGCTGAGTCTCGGTTTCCATTAACTTCTCAATGAGAAGTGCGGTGGTCTCCGGGGTTTCTTCACCGGGCCAGAAAGTGTTGAAGATGCGAGCTACAGCGCCGAGGATGTCCTTGCCGTAATTTTTGATGAGCTCCACGCGAGATGATAAGCTGACCAACAGGTCCTCTAGGTCATAAGGAATCCCATCACCATCAGAAGTGGCCAGAGTACCCCTTTGTCGGCGGAAGTTGGCAACTGCTGCGCTCGCAATAGGAGTGCCCTCTAGAAATTTGCCTGGAAGCGAGGCAAAGGAGGGGGGGGGTCAAGAAAAGACATATGAAGTAACCCGGAAAAGTAGGTCGGAAAAGGGAAAGGAACTTACGTGATATATGACTGAGGATTCGGGTCAACTCCTTGGTGCAGTCATCACGTCTCTTCCGAAGCTGCTCAAGCTCAGCGTTCGCCGACCCAAGCTGGATGCCAGACTCCTTGAGAAGATCCTGGTCCTTGGCAATCTGGAGGTTGAGGCGCTCGCGCTCTTCTGTGAAATTTTGGCCAGCCTTTTGAAGTTCGGATTGGTGCTGGGCCTTCATCTTCTCCATCTTAGCCTTGAGCCTGGCAATCTCATCGTCCTTGGTCTGGAGGAGGGCGAGCTCGTCGTCTTTCTTCTTAAGCTCGGCTTGGGGCTGCCCTGCTTATTCGAGAAAATGCAGCATCATATCAAGCACGGGCACACTATCTTCAAGCGATGCTGAAATAGTGTGTTGGCCCGACAGAGCCGAATTATGAATGTTTGCTGAGCCAAGGAGAAAAGGAAGTGGAAAGCACGGCAAGGTCGGACAGAAATGACTTACCCTTGATCTGCTCCAAATTTTTCTGCATAATAATGTTCTCAGCCTCCACCCCAGCTGCGGAAACCGAAGGATGAGATTAATTCGGCAAAGGAAGATGAAGAAAAATGAAGAAGTGATAAGGAAGAAATTTACCCCTTTTCTCGTATTCCGCGATAAGTGCGGCCTGCTTGGCACGTAGCATCTTGTGGGTATCCAACAAGCGTTGGAATTCCGCACTCCGGCGATTGGTGGTCACCTGAAAGGGATACAGAAACACAAGTTAGCTCGATGCATATTCGAAGTGTACTAAAATCCGGGCCAAGTGGAACTTAACCCGGCCCTAGGTGTGTGCATATTTGAAGTATACTAAAATCCGGGCCAAGTGGAACTTAACCCGGCTCTAGGTGTGTGCATATTCGAAGTGTACTAAACTCCGGGCCAAGTGGAACTTAACCCGGCTCTAGGTGTGTGCATATTCGAAGTGTACTAAAATCCGGGCCAAGTGGAACTTAACCCGGCTCTAGGTGTGTGCATATTCAAAGTGTACTAAAATCCGGGCCAAGTGGAACTTAACCCGGCTCTAGGTGTGTGCATATTCGAAGTGTACTAAAATCTGGGCCAAGTGGAACTTAACCCGGCTCTAAGTGTGTGCATATTCGAAGTGTACTAAAATCCGGGCCAAGTGGAACTTAACCCGGCTCTAGGTGTGTGCATATTCGAAGTTCTCATGGAGCTACGTCAGTTTTCTAAAGAGCATCCGACCGAGTAACAAGTTACTCCCCCGGAGGCTCGGGGACTAATGGTTATTACCTACAACATGTAAAGGGGAAGCGACGTACCTCCATCATTCGCCCAGCGAGGTTAGTTGCCTTTGCGGATGTGTTCATCTGAGCAGAAAACTCGGCGGGGCCGAACTTCTCCGGGAGATCAGTGTCTTGAACTACCTCGGCCTTATTCCAATTCATGACAACTTCTATCAGGCTCGGAGGATACCGTTCACCGGTGGGCATATGGGGCGCAACCAAGCCCTTCGCGTGTGCTTCTTTCCTTTCAATCCAGGCAAGGGCTGGGCTGGTGTGCATAACCATCTGTTGTGCATCAGTTGGCTCGGCAGGGGCGTCCTTCGCTGCTGGAGCTTTCTTCGGAAGCATTGATACGAGGGTACGCTGCCCAGCCTCGACGAATGTCGGCTTGGTAGCGTCCGGAGCCTTCTTGTCTTTGGCTTGCTGGGAAGAGGAAGCCATTGCAGCGGATTTCCCCTTAGGAGCGGCTGGGGTAGCTCCTCGCCGAGGTTGAGAAGACTTAGACGAGGCAGAGGAGCTAGGCGCTGGTGCTCTTGTTGCTGGGCTTGGTGCCGCTGCTGATGTTCTTGCAGCTGGAGTTGGTGCTGATGCCGGAGTTGGTGTTGGTGCTGGTCTGGTTGTTGATACTGGTGCTGGAGCCGAGGTAGCTTCAGTAGTTGCTGGTTGCGGCGATGCCGAGGTGGTGGATTCCATCGCCTCGGCCGGCCCGGTCTCCCCCGCTCCAAGGTTACCCTCCTCTTGCCGAGGTGGAGCAGAACCCGGAGCGGCCGCAGAACCCTCTGGAATAGGGCTCAGCGGGCTTGACTCGTCGTCACGACAGGGAGAAGGGCTAGGTCGGAGAGGTGAAGAGATACTAGATCCACTTTGAGGGACCTCCACCGGAGCCCTACAAAATCAAGTAATGTCAGAAGAAAAATTACGACGATGTAAGGAAGAGCAAGTTACAGAAGGAAGAATGACTTACGCATCCGAGGTTTGGGCCTCCTTGGGTTTCCGAGCCCTCCGTGATGGGGCCTTGCCTGCGGGCTTGGAGGCGGTCTTGTCCCCGGACTTCTTTCGCCTTTTAGCGGGCTGAGAAGGTCTGGAGGAAGAACTTGAAGCAACCCCGCGCTTCTTCTTCGATGCCACCAGAACAGGTTCGCCCGTAGCGAGGGGAGGATCCTCGTGGATGTGAACACCGGGGTGAGCTGATGGCGGAAAAGCAAAATAAAGGGGGACAACCTCAACAGGTTCAATCACCTCGACATCTGAGTCATCTTCATCATCGGGCCAATCTCTAATAGAAGAGGATTTACCCGTGGGTCGTTTCGTGGCGTCGGTCATCGGGAGGAACATCTCCTGGTCCGGCTCCTCCTCATCCGGAGTCTCTCGATCCGGCGCCCACTTAAGGGTCGGATCGGTGCCGTCCTCGAGGGTCTGCTGAAGAAATTGCTGAGGAAAAGGAATGAACAAGAGAGGGAAAAATACAACAATAACTGACATATAATTAATCCGGGGTAAGTTTGCAACATGAAGCTTACCGCGGGAGGAAGCCTATCGCGGAAGAAATGCTCAATCCGCCAAGTCCACTCAGAGGAGAAGTCCTTGTGGGTGGTGAAGAGAGCCTTAACCCGGCGATAAATCTCCGTGTTGCTCAGCTCGAAGGATGAGGTCCGGTTGGGGTTGCGGCCGAAGCTCATGTGGCACACCTTGTGGGTGTGCTTCTTGAGGGGGGAGATTCGGTTACGCACGAAAGTGATCATGGCATCCTCATTGCGTAGCCCGAGCTTCTTCAGCTCCGCAACCTTTTGTTGACCTGGTTGGCCAACAGATCCGGGTTAGGTGGACCCGGGGTATATGGGAGCAGCTGGATTAAATCTTCGGTGCCTGTGTTCCGGACGTAAAAGAAAGTCTGGGCCCACCCCTTGCAGGACTCTAACCCGGTAACCCGGGGGAAAACGGAAAACCTCCGGGGTGAGATGGAAGCCGCTCCGAATTGAGTGAGCTGCTTGTCCTCCGGATCGGTATGGATGTTGGGGATGACTTTGCGGCGAAGGCCGAAAAACTGGATCCAAAGCTCTTTCGTGGGCCATAGTCCGGCGTAGCCTTCGATCGTAGAAGCAAAGGCATAAAGGGAAGTGATGGCGTTGGCTGGAAGATGGTGCGGCTGGAGCTGGTACGTGCTGAGCCAGTCCCAGAAAAAATCGCTCACCGGCAAGCCGAAGCCCCGTTGAAAGTGGGACAAGAACACGACGTATTCACCCAGATTGGGTGAGGGGGGCAGTTCGGAGGAGGCCAGGCGAGCCGCAACACCGGCGGGGATGCGCCTGGTGCGGTAGAGCCAGTCCAGGTCGTCTTCACAGACCCAGGACCCGGCCCACGCACCGCGGTCCGCCGCCACGGCGTCCTCCTCCATCTCCCACTCAGCAACGACGAGCTCTTCTTCCGTCATCTGATCTTCGCTGCCCTCGCTGGCGCTGGCGGCGACGGGGGGCAGATGCCAGGATTGGCGAGGACCCGTGGCGAGAGAGTTGTGTAGCGGTGGCGGCGGCGCAAAAGTGCGAAGGAAAAGCGCGGCGGCGACGCTGCTATTGGGAGCACTGGCGGCAACGCGGTCGCAAGGAAGAGGAAGGAGAAGAGCAACGGGCAGAGGGGCGTGGAAGGGGAAAAATCCTTAGGGACGCGCCCCTCCGCTATTTGACCACTCCCTCAAGCGGTGAGTGGGATCATGTCCTGCGGATCGGCCACACGCAGTGGCCGTGTATCACCTGCCCGGACCAATCAGTGGGGAGCCACACGGAGGGCCACAGAGCGGAGATGATCCCATGACTTGACACTGTGATGCGATAAACGAGGAGGCAGGCATGACGTGACCCGCGCACAGTGATAACTAACAATTACTGCGGCGGTTACTATGCAGGCCCTTAAAATAAGACGACATAATGATTACCTTTCACATGGGTTGGCGCACGAGAGAAGGAAACAAGACCTGGATGGAACTGTGGTAACCCGGCCAGCAAGTGAAAACTTGGAATGTGCGAAGGGAACATAAATCCATGTAATCCGAGGTAAAGAGGTAACTCGGCAATAACAGCCGGAGCTCGGAATGGAACCTGATGTGGCCTTAGCGGCCAAGGCAGCTAAGACCACACCAGCTTCGGGGACTAATGTTGGGGGGATACCCCCGGGTAGGGTCACGCCAGGGTATAAAGGCCGAGTTAGCCGAGGTTCGGCAAGGCCAAAGCAGATGCTGGCCGGGTCACCTCAAGGCAGGCCGAATCACGGGGTAACCCGGACCAGGGGGCGTTCACCTAACTAAGTCTCAACCGACTTAAGTAGTAAGTCGGAAGTGCATGTTTTACTTATATGTAGGAACAGGTGTGGCCAGATCAACTATGATCCGGGTCACGTGTGGCTTCTAGGAGAAGGAAGGAATCTAGCTGGTCAAAAGAAGCCCCGGTACGCACTACCTGAGCGAAGCGAGCAAGGACATGACCACCGGGGTGTGGCCGACAAGGGTGATGACGCCCATGTCGGCTGACGCGGGCGCCATAGAGGCTCACGTAGCTAAAGCATGTGTGACGCGGGGAAAAGCACCCCGGTCGGCTTACTATTTTGGGGGGAAGCATATTCTTAGGAATATGCTTCCACGTATGCCCTAGGCAGAGACCGAGCTCCCTCTATAAAAGAGGGGCTAGGGTTTCAGTAGAGGAGGTTGGTTTTTCTACTATTCTGGTTTGGCTAGGTTTTGGGTGCGATCTGTGGGTGAGAGTAAGAGAGCTGCTTCTTCCTCCTCTCGCCAATACAGCTCAAGGAGCACTTGTAATCTTGGAATCAAAGCAATACAAACTACTGTGTGGAGAATCACTTCACTATCCCTCCCTGGATTCCCCTAACGTGTATTAGTCCCCACCTTTAGGCTATCCATGGCATCTGCTGTGACACCACCACGACACCACCGCTGTATGAACGCTTTTATTGACTCTCCAGATTTTTTTTGCACGCTGGTAACTCTTCCAAGGATGCGGGTCGTTTGAACATAGAATGGAAATGTCGGATGAATTTATCTTCTAGATTGTTCCAGCTACCAATTGAATCTTCGGGTAACTGCTTGAGCCATGATCTTGCGGCGTCGGTGAGATGTAGTTGTAGACTTTGCATTGCGGTAGTTGTGGAGCTACCCTATAATTTGACGGTGGCTAAATAGTCTGCTAACCAAGCTTCGGGTTCTTGTAGTCCATCATATTTATGTCGGTCATGTGGAAGTTTGAAGTCCTTGGGTACCGAGGCCTTGCGAATCCTCTGCGTGAAATAGTTTTCCCTGCATAGCTCGTGATCGTCTTCATCGTATCCATCCTGATATCGTCGGCTGCAGCTTTCATCTCTAGGTCCGCTGCTCCTATGTTGGGTTTTGTCGTTTCTTGTATTGCTTCGCGGCTCAGATCCTACGAGATGCGCCTGGTGTGGTGATCGAGATCGTCGGGTGTGTCCTACCTGCCAAGGACTGTTGTGATAGTGTGGAGATCTTTGTGTGAGTCCTTGTTCTGCTTCCGCAAGTGAGGCTCCTACCATGCTGAGGTTCAGCAGGGAAGAGCGATGAAGGGTCACACATGGATTGTCGGGTGCGGGTTGAGTGGTGATCAGGTATGTTTGCGCGGCCATGATGGCTGCCTAAGCTATTATTGCCTTGATGTTTCCTGCTTGATCAATTGACATGAATGCTAGGTTGAGATCTCGGATAATTCCACTTATTTCTGCTTCAGGGATATTCTGTAGTCAAGATGTTGGCCTTCTTGGTGGTGCTGCTCCTGTTACACTCCTTGATCCTCGAGTAGAACTTAATTGTGCCCGTCGTAAACTGGATTCCTCGGCTAATCTTTTTTCTTTCATCGAGTTGCCTTTGCATCTGGAGTAGGTCTCTCTTCTTGTGGTGGAGCAAATATTGGTATGCCAATAGATCCTCATGTGAAGCATCCGCCATCATTAGGACTGCTCCCGAAATTGCCTCCCTTGCTTTTTGCCATTTCGATGCTAGTAGCCAAAGTCCTTGTCTCTCTCTTGTGCGAGGTTCTCCGCCTCCTCCTTGGACTATGCGATTATCTGTTGTTTCTCCTCCGTTTCCGTGTGCTCCTTCGTTGTCGTGGTTTCTTGCATGGTCATCTGATAAAATATCATCAGGGTTGATAATAGGGTTACCGTTTTCGTCGCGTGGTGTTGAGGTATCTCTGTTGATCATGTACACTTGGTGGCGTGTTGTGCGTGGCCTAATGGCGTCGTCTTTTGCTTCTGCGGGTGTGTTGGTAGTGCTCCGAGATCGTAGTTCTGGATAGATTTCCTCCATCCTTTCTTCAAAGTCAATGTTTTCACTGCTTTCTTCAGGTTCTAAGTTTGTCGGGTTTGCTTCATGTGGTGGGATTGGCGGGTGACCTTCTTCTCCTTCTTTGATCTGTGTTGTGGTGTCCGTGTAGGATCCAGCGGATGATGCTGGTACCGCTATGGGTGTAGCTTTTCCCACCGACGGTTCTGATGCGATCAGGGCCGAAGGGTGTGTTTCTTGCATGTTGTCTGCTTGGAAGTGGAGGCTTCCGATGATTAGATCGGATCCGCCATTAAAATCGGCGGGTACCAATACAAGGGTGGGCGGGTGTGGATCTACTTTCGTCGAGTTGATGCTTGGTGGAGAGCGTTCCGCCGAACCCATGTTTCCAACGTTCAAGTTTCCCATAGACGGCACCAATTGACGAGGGGTAACCTCAGCAATGCCCATGATGATGGACTTGGGGTTTCGCGAAAAACAGAACGCTAGGGATTTTGTCGGATGTCAGGAAAACGATGAAGACAGAGTCGCCTAAATATTGGGAAAACACACTATTACAAGTTGTCCTCTAGATTTCGATACCCTCGCTTGGGCTTCTCCCATCCTATATATAATAGGCCGGGTATCAAAGCTGTATGCGGATAGGTTTCATACACACGTAATTACAATACCAACACAATGTTGGTTCGTAGTTTCATTCCTAATACAATCAAAGTCATTGTCGGTTGCTTCCTTGGACTATTATCTGGAATCTTCATGGGTCATAGGCCTTTTACCCAATGTAGGGTAACAAATAGTGAGCATCCGAGTAATTATTGTGACCCAGGATCCGGTAAGGATCCTAAGTCCCTGTGATTAACATGCTAGTCCCTAGATCATTAGCTAGCACTCACAGTCGATGAAATTTCATGTAAAACACAATTCTTTATTACATGAATCGAATAATCTAGAGTTTACATTATTACAACAGAACCAAAATATATACAACTTGGAGTCCCATCAATGCCACAGACAGGTTGAGTGAAGACCCGCGATCCTAGCGCACCTTTCAACGATCTCCAAATTCTGCACATGAAACATGCAGCCAAACGAGTTGGTCAATACTTTGAATGTATTGGCAAATTACACCAAGAAAATAATAAGACTAACTCTACATGCAAGGCTAGGAGTAAGCTTTGTGGTTTATTTGCATAAAGCCAATTTTCACAAAGTAAGAAGAAAAGAGGGAGAATTTTACCCTACTTTGTAAACATTGTTTAAGTAATATAGGTGAAAGGGAAATGGACGTCGCCTAGAGGGGGGGGGGGTGAATAGGCGTTTAAAAAATATTACGGTTTAGGCTCTAATAAATGCGGAATAAAACTTAACATTTAATTTATCAAGCCAAAACCTATATCCACTAGATTCACTAAGTGCACCAACAACCTATGCTAAGCAAGACAAGCAACAAGGTGATAGCAAAATAATATACTTCAAGCACGAAGGCTATCACAATGTAAATTTCATAAGTAAAAGGGCTCGGTTAAGAGATAACCGATGGACGTGGAGACGATGATTTGTTTCCCGAAGTTCACTTCCAAAGAAGCTACGTCTCCGTTGGAGAGGTGCGGGGGCGCAATGTACTTCGAACGCCACAAATGGCTCACCTCGAGGTGTGGTGGCTCGATGCTCACCCAACGCCACACAAGGCCTCACCAAGGATGCAAAGCCACGCAACTCACCGACGCCACAAAGGCTCACCCTATTCTCCCGTGAGCTCGCCACAAAGGCCTACTCACGTTCCACTATGGGACACTTGAGGGCGGTCACCGAACCCATACAAGGCTTGGGGCAATCTCCACAACTCAATTGGAGGGCTTCCAAGAAACGCCACAAAGGCTCCACAATGCCACAAAAGGCCAACAAGCTTGGGGAACCTCCACAACTCAATTGGAGCCCCAAGAACAATGCCACAAAGGCTACAAAGCCACAAAAGGAAACAAGGCCACAAAAGGCTACATGACCACAAAAGGTCAACTATCCCACCACACAACCGTCTAGGGTTCCAAGAACCCAAGAGAAACAATCCCAAGGGATGGAACTCACCGAATCTCCGAGGAGAACTCAAACCTATGCACCAAATGCAAGAGGCAAGTCCTTCTCTCTCAAATTCCACCAAAGCTACAAAAGCTATTGGGGGAATAAGGGAGGAAGAACACAAGAGGAGAACACAAAACTCTCCAAGATCTAGATCCCAAGGATTCCTTCACAAAGAAGGGATTTTGCTTGGTGGGGCTTGTAGATCTAGATCTCCTCTCTCAAATCCCTCAAAAATATGCAAGAATCATAGGAGGGGAAAGGGGAGAGGGAAAGCTCTTCAAGGTCAACAATGGAGGAGAGAGAGAGAGCAAGAACCAAGAAAGAGCAAGTTCACCCCGAAGGGGGAAGGGGAGCTCCTTTTAAAGGGCTCCCCAATCTGCTCGTTACACACAGTTTCGCGCACGGCCGGTAGTACCGGTGGGTGGCCGGTACTACCTGTGGCACTCAGCCAACGGTTCAAAAACAAGGTGCAAACGAACACAAAGACGAGGCTGGCCGGTACTACCGCCTGGGCCGGTACAACCGCCCAATATTCCGACCGAAGTTCCGTCAAATAGTGCAGACCAGGCAGAGAGCATACTGAACCAAAAATGGGTTCACCGGAAGTTGGGCCGGTATTAACACCGGTACTACCGGCGGCATTTCTGCCCGAGCGGTACTTCCGGCGTCTGGCCGGTACTTCCGGTCAGAGAAACTACAGAACCAGAACTGCCACAACTTTTGCATCCGAACTCCAAACGAGATGAAACCAATTTTGTTGGAAAGATAACGACGTGTAGAATCCCAAGGTGTGAGATACCTCCCGAGGTGTGGAGCCGGAAAACCCGCAAGATCAAAAACGCAATGAGATATGCAAGGGAAATCCATTTTTGATGAACTAGAGCATTTATGAAGATAACCACAAGCTCTAGATCCTCACATGGACAAGAACCAAATAACAACCAAGAAAGATGATGCTATGAATGCAAATGTTTGAGCTCTCTCCGAAAGATACGAACAAGTCACCCACTCGAGAGCCCCTCTTGATAGTACGGCTACTTATCCTAAACCCGGTCTCCCAACACTACAAGAGACCGGTAAAATAGAAACCCTATCAAGATCATACCTTTGCCTTGAGCATCCCACTTGAGCGTGATGTAGACGATCTTGTCACCTTCAAGATGGAACACCTTTCTTGATTGCTCTTGCTTGCTCTTGTTTGATGAAGACTTGAGAAATGCTCCCCCATACTCCATGGGGGAAGCCTCTTCTTCGAACTTGTCTTCATCATTCCATGATTGCCGAGGATGGCAAGCTTCAAGAATGATATCTTCTAGAGATGACGCATCTTGAGCTTGCACTTCAAATCTTGATGATGATGTCTTGAAGAAAGCTATGTGGAACTCCATCTTCTTCTTCTTCAAGGCATACTTGATATTCTTCTTCTTCTTCTACTTGATTCCAGTAGGCACAAAGCCCTTGGACGATACTTCTTCTTTTTCATCCTTGAAACCAACACATGGTCCAAGCGATGCCAATGGACAAACCTACAAGTGAAACTCAATTTGCACATTAGTCCATAGGGATTGTCATTAATTACCAAAACCACACATGGGGGCATACATGCCCTTTCAATAGGGTCGAATGGAACACGGTGATATACTCACCAAGTGCCCAAACAACCTAAGACTTGGATATTACTCACCAAGTTCCCAAGATCCCACCCATTGATGATATTACTCATGCCATGGGGTTTTAGAAAACTTTAAGTTTGAAAAGAGAGAGGAAGATCCTTCAGATGCTCAAAGTGTTCTTCTTCGTGAACTCGGCTAATCGATAAGATTGCAATACTCTCGAGAGGTTGTGCACTTTCCCCACAATCCATGATCAAGTCCTTTTACAGACATGACCATGATGAGGCTTTCCCTTAGTAGCCCCTCTGCCAACTGGATCCAACCGTGCCAAGAACCTCCAAATGTTGGTACCCGGTGAGGTTTCCTACTAAGTACTAAGCCAAGACAGAGCCCATATGTATTGTGGTTGCACTAGAAGCTTCTGAATTCTGAAACGTGGCAGACTTTTTTGATTCCTAGGCGACTATCCTCCACCAAATTCCACTCGCTGACCCGACAACCATTCCATCCAGAAGAAAACTTAGTTTTATTTTGAAGGGGTTTTTTAAGAGTAAAAGGTTCGCTCGAGAGAGCTTTTATACTTAGAAAATTTCCAGTCTTTCGAACCCCCCAACGATACTTTATATATATATAGCATAGTAAGTAATACTTAGCAAAAACAGGGATAACCTATTAGGGGGGAGAATTCCTAAGTATAGAGCTACTCATGGCATACTACATAACCACACTTGCAAAATAATACAAAGAAAATATACGAAAAATCCTACACATGCATACTACAAAAATTGAAGATCAAAACATGCATAGTAAAAACTGGGACACAAAATATGAACAAGTGGTGTAACTTGCCTTATGTTGATAATATGGTGATGATTATATTCCTCCTTAGAGACCGCACTCTCCGAACAATCTAACGCGAGGATAAAATAATTCCAATCAACACAATTGCAACATACAATACAATAGTGATGATCACAAACATGCATGATGATTTAATATTAGTTCTTTGAATGGTATTAGATCATATGATGCATGTAGGAGATCATTTAATGCAATCGGGTATTTATTATTAAATCTTGATGACCAAAAGAGAGGTTTTAATAGTTTTGTTGCAACATCTATCCTATTTGTCGAATTAAATTTGGTTCTGGAGTTTACTGGATAGAGAACATTAATACGAACCAGTAGGAACTGGATTCACCTTAATCAGAGTTTTAGATCATTTTCTATGATTTATTTACTACTTAATAGATTTTAAATCATTTAAAATATTTACTTCCTCAAAAATTATATCTAAGACCAGGTATGTATTCTTCGTGATATTGTGAAACTAGAGACATATTATTTATATTTTTCTAATCTATACAAAATTTATTATTAATTTAATACCCAAAAAATAAATTAGAACTAATTAAATCACTACAGTAATTGTACACTAGATAAGTTAGATCTAACAACATATTATTGTTGCATATGAAATTAAGAATCCATCAGTACTTTATTTGTATTTTTTGATCTACAGATATTTTACTATGATTTATTTAGTCTAAATTGTCCATTAAACTATTTAAATTATTACAGAAAATATATACTACAAAGGTTAGATCTAATCCCATATTAATGTTCTACACACGTTTTTGAATCCATTGATATTTTATATGCTATTTTTGGATATATAGATCTTTTATTATGAATTTTCTAAGATCACTCCAATTTCTGCCAATTATTCCAATTTTATTAATAAAAGGGAATATCCTAAGGAATATTCCACGCTGACTGGGACGCGGTGCTGAGCTGGATGACGACGTGGTGTTGACGAGGCGGTGACATGGCGAGGCTAACGCGATGGGACAAGCGGCATGCACCGATTGGTCGATACTTTCGCGGGACCGATCTAATCTGGACCGCCCGATAGGGATCCAGCGGCCTGGAACCAAAGCCCTCCTAGGCCTCGTAGGAGATGACGTTACTGGCGGCAGAGCAGCTCAGACGGTGACTAGGGACGGTGCTCTGGCGGCTTCCCGAGATTGCAAAGTGGACAACATCGACGGGCTTCTCCTCGCGGTCACGCAGGTCTCGTCGGATTCGTGCTTCGCTTCCCCTAATGGTGGCTAGTGGTGGCTGGTCCTACGCGACTTCGGCGAATCGACGATAGGAGATTATCAGCGGCATAGTGCTCTATGGATGGGGAAAACAACACGAGGTGAAACCGTTGTTCGAGGTAGTTCTATCAGATAATAAATTAGGTGAAGGGAAGCTTGTAATCGGCAGCAGATCAACCTTCTATAGCTCGTGGCGGTGGCAGAACTCCGGCGAGATCTAACCGAACTCGAACTTTGCGATTTTTGCGAAAACAATCAGGGATCGGTTCAAGAGTATTTATGGGGTGGACTTCGTGGCGTAGGGGTCACGGACTTGGCCAAATTTGGCGATTTCTATGGGGATTTCCGTTCAGGATCGGGGACGAATTCATGGCGAGCTGGGTCTCCTTGCTGGGGGTGGCAGATGACAGGTGGGGCCATGCTGTCAGGGAGAGATAGGGGAGCAGGCTGGCTATCTGCTCTGCTGGGCTGCGCTGGGCCTGGAGAGGGGTGGCGGTGGTCGCTGCACGTCCCTTTTTAGTAGAAGCAATTCTTTCTTGCAAAGAACCCATTTCTATACTAAGAGTAGGTTGATAACCCACTGGCATTCTCACTAATAAAGCGGACACCTCCGATCCTGCTTGAACAAAACGAAAGAGCTATTACGCACTCTTTAAAGGGTGGCTGATTCTAGGCAAACCTCCTGGCTGTCTTTGCACCCCCACCTCATTTATCACTGACCGGTCATTTAGGGGCCATACCTGGTGATCCGGGCTATTTCCCTCTCGACGATGAAGCTTATCCCCATCGTCTCACTGGCCGACCTTGACCCCCATTATTTTGGGGTCATATCTAGTATTTAGAGTTTGCCTCGATTTGGTACCGCTCGCCCAAAAAGAAGGTAGCTATGTCTGAGGTAAACTTAGATATGGAAGTCTTCTTTTGTTTAGGGTGAAGTAAGACCAAGCTCATGAGCTTATTATCCTAGGTCGGAACAAATTAGTTGATAGTGATATGATTCCTTTTTTGATGTCCCCATGCCCCCCCTTTGGTGTGGTGGCATGGGGATGTCCAAAGGAAAGGGATGGAGTTTTTCTCGCTTTTGGCATAGCAGGCCTATCGTTGTATTGGGAACGGCAGTACCTGAAGAGGTTAGATAGAGGTGTGGGGACTAGTAGGGAAGCTATCGACGACGTCCGCATGCGGGATTGGATACAAGCAAGCGTAGCTGGACGCAGGAAGTACCCAGGTCCGGAGCCGTCGTGGTGAGGTAAAGCTCCTACTCCTGCCTGATCTGACTATGTGGGATATACGAACTACAAGTGCTCCTCTAGCTACTGCCTTAAATGCTATGGGACCAACCCTTTCTACTGAGGCCCTGCCTCTCCTTATATAGGCAGAGAGGCAGCGGTCTCACTGGCCAATCCGACTGGCGGGCCCCACAGGCGGGTCCCGGCCGGCTGGTCATCTACAGTATCCCGTATGGTATGTCACGTCGGAGTGTGAGCGGTATGGCCGTCGTGGGCACAATGGACGCCATGCGATCCCGTCGTCAACATCGGGCCACTGTTCCCGCGTCATCCCCGCAAAGTCTTCGGTATGGCCGGGTAGTTGCTAGTCTTGTCATGGTATAGGGCGTACCATGCACTGATACGCACGTCGTCCTGTCTCACTGATTGGGTCCGGCTACATCGTCGTAGCCGGCTATTTCTTGCTGCTTCGGCTACCGCACGGTAGCTGGCATGTCCTGCCCTGTCTGGCTGTGCTTGGTCAGCCGGACGCGATTCGACTGCTTGGTTCTTGTCCGTTTGGGGTACCTGGGGATCATCCCCCTGACACTAGCCTCCGAGCGCATGTGGATTCCGCCCTTAGGCGAAATGTGCGTGCGCTCCTTCCTGCTTTTGAACTTGTGTCCGGCTGTGCTTGGCGGTTGCGCTACTCATGACGTTAGTGCTGACGCCGGCCACGCATGCACGCGCCATCATTGCTCTGCGGCGGGCAGCGTAACGTCCCGTCGCACGTCGCCTCGGGGAACCGCTGTCTGGCGCTTCGGTTCCCGCTCCGGGATCTTCTATGCATCTTGCTTCGGCACACGGGATCTGGGCGGCAGTTGGGGTGAGGGCCGTCCGGATGCGCGCCATGTGTCTCCGCTGACGGTTGCCCTTCCGGCCCTTTAAAGGGACGCCGTGGGGGAGGCAGCTCCTTTCCTTCGCTCCCCCGCTGCAGTCTCCTTCTTCCCTCGTGTGCTCCTGCCTTTGCGCCGTTGCCTTCCGCGCCGTAGCTCGCTGCGCCGCCCGCTCGTCGTCGTTGCTACGGGCCACCGCCACTCTTCTGTCGCTGCTCCTCCCTGTCAGCCGGAGATGGCCGCCGACCGTGGGGCCTAGTGCGGCTCCTCCATCACCGAGGACCACATCACGAAGTACCGCGCCACCCGCGTTCTACCGCCACCGGAGGAGGTGGCGGTGCGTTTGGCACCGGGGGGGGGGGGGGGGAGGTGTCGCCGCATCCGGCGGAGGGGGAGCGCGTCATCTTCCTCTCGCATCTAGCGCGCGGGTTCGCCCTCCCGGTGTACCCCTTTTTCTTGATGTTTCTCGCCTTCTTCGATCTCCGCCTCCACCACCTCGGCGCCAACGCAATCGGAACGTTGGCGCATTTCATGGTGTTCTGCGAGAGCTACCTCGGGATCCAGTTGGATCTCGGGCTCTTCTGCCGACTCTTCCGCGTTCGGTCGCAGGTGCAGTACACGAAGGGGCCGCTAGTCGTCTGCGGCGGCGCCTCCATCTACTCCCGCTCCCAATCCGGCTACCCCAAGTTCTTACTTCAGGACACGGTACAGCTGTGGCAGTAGTCGTACTTCTATGTCAAGAACGTCACCAACGTCGACCGGATCAATCTTCCGGCTTTCCAGGACATCGAGTCCAGCCGACAGAACTGGGATCTGAAGTTCCATGGTGACAAGGCAGAGACGGACGTGATGCTGCAGCGCATGCGCTCCCTTGTCACCTCCCGGCTAACCGGCCTGGACATCACCCTCAGCTGGATGCCCTGGCTGATGATGCGGCTGCAGCAGCGAGCGCACAAAATGTGCTATTACTCCGGCTGGCTGGACCCGACCCGGCTATCGCCGCGATCCCCACTACCACAACTTGAAGGAGTGGGAGTGGACGATCACAATGGAGCGACTGCCGGAGAACGGGAAGTTCAGTCTGGCGCCCTACAGCCGGGAGAACCCCGTGCCCCGGGTAAGTTCTTGTAGCCGAAAACTTCGTTTGTTCTTCCTGCGTTTTTTGCTCTATCCGACTGACTTCTTTTATTTGGCAGATCTTCGCTTGCATCCTACGCGAGGAGGGTGAGGCTCCTCTTGAGGAGTTCATGCCTGACTTGCCCGAGCCGCGCGCTCGGCGGTCTGGCGAGGAGTCGGACGGGGATGGCGATGCCTTTCCTAGTCGGAATGACGAGCCGGCTGCCGACCCGCACGTGTAGGTTCATGAGGAGGAGGAGGCCGCGACGACCATGGATCCGGCGACGCGCTCCACGACGGACGGCGAGGCAGGCAGGAGCGGCTCCAGTCGTTCCAGCTCTCGCCGGCTCGTGACGGAGGAGCTGGCTCCCAAGAGGAGCCGGTCCAGCACCCTGCCGCCGAGCCGTCTTGGCTGGAAGAAGGGGCCGCCCCTAGTTGTGCCGGGTACGTTCCTTCTCCCCCTTTTTCTTTCGACGTTTTCTGTCTGCTTCCCTTTTGCCTCTTTTTCTGACTTTGGTTTATTTGCCTTTGCCTTCTGCTCCTTCTTCTTAGTTCGCTGGTTTCTTTCGGAGCCGCGAGCCTGGCGCAAACGCCGACCGGGTCGCCGCCCCGTGCCCCAACTGCGCCAGCCAGTGCCCTTCCTTCTCCTGTGGTACTGGCTCCGCCTCCTCCTCGAGCTGAACCGGCTGCCTCCGCCAAGCCGGAAGGTCCCCAGCCGGAGGCGGAGTCCTCCCAGCCGGATGGCTCTTCTGGGGGCGCGCGGGAGGCTGCCAGCAAGGAGCTCGTCATTGTTGGTGATGACAACTCCGACGAGGAGCCGGGGGAGGAGTGGAGAATGGCGGTAGTTGCTGCGAAGGAGTCCCTGGCTGTCAATGCCGTGGACGACGACGCTTCCTCCGCCGCCTCGCCGTCGGACTTTGCCGCTACGCTCGAGCTGGCGGTGAAGGAGATCCGGCTGCTGGTGGCCACAGCCGGCAGGAACCGGTCGTTGGAGCAGAAGCTTGCTGCCGCCAACAGGACTTCCCAGAGTAAGTTTGCTTCACCCGGCTTGCTTTTTTTGTGTACTGATAGCCGGTTTTGTTGCAGCCATCCTCATGTGCGCTCAGCGCGAAACCGATCGCTTGAAGAAAGCGAATGACCGGCTGAGCAAGTCCAATTCCACTCTGCGGCTGCAGAATAAGGATTGGCACGCGAGGGTAGACGGTCTGGAGGCCACCATCAAGGAGCGCGACGCCTCGCTCGTCAGCCGGGCCGAAGCCTTTACCCTTCTCGAGGCCCAGAACAAGGACCATGAGAAGGAGATCAAACGGCTGGCGACCAAGGAGAAGGCTCTGGTGGAGGAGTTGCTGCAGGTCAGCCACACGGCTAAGGGTAAGTTCCCTTTTCCGTCTTGTTTCTTTCCGGATCCGGTAGCCGGATCTGACCCTTTTTTCTGACAGCCTTTTACCCCGGCATAGACCTGCTAGCCTACAACCGGCTGTAGGAGAACTGGTCGGGACCACAGCCGACGGCCCAGGAGCGCAGCCGACGGCCCAGGAGCTCGTCGTCCTTCTTGGCAAAGAAGCTGCCAAGCTTTGTCAAGCGGCGCGGGACGTCTTCTCCTTCATGTGGCCGGAGGCTCCGGTTCCGGAGACGATGGCGTAGCTGGCTGCAAAGGTGGGGGAGGTGCTGGCTGCTGTGGACCGGCTGCAGGACTTGGCGGCGTGAGCTGGAGCGGAGACGGCTCTGGCCCTCATGCTCTCCTGGTACAGGGACGCCCGCGTCGAGAAGATCGACAGTGGCTTCCGTGCCGGAGCCGATCTTGCCGCCATCCGCCAAGCCCATGCGGAGCTCCGCGGATCCACCATCAAGATTGCCGACTACGTGGATCTCGACGAGGTGCTCACCGACTCGGAGTCCGTCGGTACTCCTGATGTGGAGGGCCCGATGCCGCCGTCCACTGGCGCCGGAACCGGATCGAGCTCCGCGCCGCCTCCTCCACCCGAAGCTTCTGCCAGCCAAGATCCTCCTCACGACAAGGGTCCTGCCGCCTAGTCACTGCCCCGGGATGCCGGGTGTATTTGTCTTGTCTTGGATATGTGTAAAACTTGTCTATCTGTACCGGCTATCTCTGATGTCAGGTAACTTGTGGGAGCTTCGTCTCCCTTTTGCTTATTAATGTTGAACTCTTGAGTTTCCTTTAACTTGTGCCTTGAATTTTCTTTTGATATTTTGCCGGCTAACTTTGTCTGGCTAACTTTGCCCGGCTACGCCCTTCTAGCCGGGGAACTACCATTCCAGTGGGGGCGCGCGAGCGCACACACTGGGTGTAGCCCCCGAGATTCGGAGTAGCTGCCGTAGCCAGGTGCTTCGAATCTTCCTTATTTTTCCCAAGTCCTCTAACTTTGCCTGATTAGGCTTGCTTTAGTCGGCTACTTTTTGCTAGCTGAACGCCTTCAGCCGGGGGAACTAACATTCCAATGGGGGTGCGCGAGCGCACCCACTGGGTGTAGCCCCCGAGATTCGGAGCAGCTGGCGTAGCCAGGTGCTTCGAATGTTTCTTGTCTTCTCTTGCTCCTACCCTTGCCCTCACATGGGCTCCGAACGTCCGGCTAAACGCCCTTAGCCGGTCAGGAACTATGAGATTCCACTGGGGGCGCGCGAGCGCAACCAGTGGGTGTAGCCCCCGAGATTCGGAGCGCTTGATGAAGGCAAGGACTTCGAATCTTCTTCCCTTTTCCTGAATTCCGACTCGAGGTAGTCGGGCAAGAATGTACATACACATACACACATGTCCTCATAGGTCAGTAGGTTAGTATGCCAAATTGTAGCCGGAAAACGACTTGTTTTTTCGCAAACTAGCTTGTGCCTCTCTAGACACTTAGCCGCTTTCCCGTGTGCTCTAATGTTTTCGCTGCGTCCTTGCCGGGCAGCCGGGTTGCGGTCTGCAACCAGAATCGAAGGGAGCTGACAGTACATTGCGCACAGTTCTAACGGCTTAGCGGCCGGATTGGTTCGAGCTAGTTGCAGGACCGGTATGCCCGGCCTGCCGCGTCTCCTCCCCGCTTTTCGTGTGGGATGCCTCGGGCTTTTGCTCTTGCTAGCCAGACAACCGGGTTACGGTCTGTAGCTGAGACGAAGAGTGGCCCTCTGACATAGTCGCACACTACTCAGCCGGTTTGTTGACTTAGCAGGCCGAGCCAGCCGGCGAGCCCCGGGGTAGGGGTTGCCGGAGACGGAAAATTTGAACCGGAAAACGGATGCACACATATTTCTGGCAAGGAGCCCCCGATATTCTCGTAGGGGTCCACATTTTCATTCATGAGGTTTTCGGGATACATACACTACCTGGCAACTAGGTGTAAAACGGGCGCAGCAGGGCCGCGTTCCAGGGACGCTCGGTCTCCTCGTCTGATTTGTCCATCTTGTTCTTGCGCGGCTGCTGCACGTCGATGAGGTAGTAGGAGTCATTGGGCAGCGCCCGGCTGATGATGAAGGGGCCCTCCCAGGGTGGCGATAGCTTGTGCATGCCCTTCGTGTCTTGCACCAGCTGGAGGACCAGGTCGCCCTCGCGGAATGTGACCGGGTGGATCCGGCTTTAGTGGTAGCGACATAGTCGCTGCTGGTACAGGGCTGATCTGGACAAGGCCAGCTCGCGGGCCTCCTCCAGGAGGTCCACTCCGTCCTCCCGCACCTCCTGGTTGGCTTTTTCGTTGTACATGAGCTTGCGTGGGGAGTCGAATTCGATGTCGGCGGAGAGGACGGCTCCCGATCCGTAGACCAGGAAGAACGGCGTGTAGCCAGTTGACCTATTTGGCGTGGTGCGGAGGCTCTAGAGCACAGTCGAAATTTCTTCGATCCAACATCCGGGTGACCGCTCCAATGGCTCGATGAGGCGTGGCTTGATGCCAACTAGCAACAAACCGTTTGCTCTTTTGACTTGCCCGTTGAACTGCGGGTGTGCGACGGAGGTGAGGTCCAGCCGGATGCCCTTGTTGCTGCAGAACCGGGCGAAGGCCCCCTTGGCGAAGTTCGTGCCGTTGTCGGTGATGATGCTGTTGGGGTAGCCGAAGCGGTTGATGATGTTGGTGAAGAAGGTAATAACTGTCGCCCCATCTAGCTTTTGGATAGGCTTGGCCTCGATCCACTTTGTGAACTTGTCCACCGCTACCAGCAGGTGGGTCATGCCCACGCGTGCTCGCTTGAAGGGGCCGACCATGTCGAGGCCCTAAACTGCGAAGGGCCAGGTGATCGGTATGGTCTTGAGCACCAAAGTTGGCATGTGCCTGAGCTGCCAGAAACGCTGGCACCCATTGCACACGGGGACCAGCTGCTCAGCATCCTCGAGGGCGGTGGGCCAATAGAAACCATGGCAGAATGCCTTGGCGACTATCGCCCTTGACGAAGCGTGATGCCCGCACTCGCCCTGGTGGATATCCCTGAGTAGCCGGTAGCCCGTGTCCACGTCGACGCACCTTTGGAAAATGCCGGATACACTGCGCTTGTACAGTTCGCCGTTGATGATGGTGTATGTGTGCGCGCGGCGCCGGATTTGCCTGGCCTCCACCTCGTCATCCGGGAGTTCTCCATTGGCGATGTAGTTCATGAAGGGCTGTGCCCAGGGTGGCACTTCCCGAATGACGAGGATGCTCCCGTCCTCCGGTTGATGGACGCCGGGGGGTCGTCTGGGTGGCGTACCCGACACGACAGCCCCCGAGCCGCTTGATGAACCGGCAACCCCCGGGCCCTACGAGCCGGAGGGCACCGCTTTGCTAGAGTTGGTACGGGTCTTCTTTTTTAGCGGCTCTGCCAGCTCTGCTTTTGCCGCCCCGTCAGCCGGAGCGCCCCCTGCCCAGTTGATGGAGTCCGACTCCAGTGACGGGTTGATGGACGGCTTGCGTAGGTTCTCCAAGGAGGCCCCAGGTGGGATCGCCTGCCTGCTGGATCCGATCTTGGAGAACGCGTCGGCTGCCTCGTTGTTGACGCGGGGGACGTGGTGGGATTCGCATCCGTCGAAGGAGGTGCTGAGCTTCTGGATGTGGAACCGGTAGAGGGCCATGTTTGCATCTCTGGCGTCCCATTCTCCGTACACTTGCTGCACCACCAGATCCGAATCACCGAAGCACAGGATCCGATTGACGCCGATCTCCTTGGCTAGCCGGAGTCCGTGCGCCAACGCCTCGTATTCGGCTACGTTGTTGGAGGCCTTGAAGTGGATCTGCAGCACGTACTCCAGCCGGTCCCCCTTGGGCGAGGTGAGCACGATGCCGGCTCCCAAGCCCCCGAGCATCTTCGACCCGTCGAAGTGCATCTTCTAGTGGTCCGAATCCGGAACTGGTGGGAGCTAATGGGTCTCAGCCCAGTCGACGAGGAAGTCCACCAATGCCTGCGACTTGATCGTGAGCCAGGGCTCGTATTGGATGGAGTAGGCGGCGAGCTCGATGGCCCATTTGGTGACTCGACCGGTGGCGTCTTTATTGCCGATGATTTCCGAAAGGGGTGTGGTGCACACGACCTTAATCGGATGCTCCTGGAAGTTTAGTGCTTGAGCTTCTTGCATGCCAAGTACACGCCGAAGCACATCTTCTGGTAGTAGGGGTAGTTCTGCTTGGAGAGGGAGAGAACCTCGCTGAGGTAGTAGACGGGTCTCTGAACCGGCTGAGCCTTGCCTTCCTCGAGGCGCTCCACCACCAGGACAACGCTGACGACCCGGCTGATGGCTGCTATATAGAGCAACATCAGCTCCTTGCTAGCTGGCGTGGCTAGAACCGGTGCTGTGGATAGCATGCGCTTGAGGTCGCGAAACGCGGTGTCGGCCTGCGAAGTCCAGGAGAACTTGTTCGTCTTCTTCATCAGCTGGTACAACAGGAGTGCCTTCTCCCCCAGCCGGCTGACGAAACGGCTGAGGGAAGCCAGGCATCCGGTGAACTTTTGGACTCCAAGCAGGTTCCTGGGTGGCTGCATCCTCTCGATGGCCGCGATCTTCTCCGGGTTCGCCTCGATGCCTCGCTGTGATACAAGGAAACCGAGGAGCTGACTGGATGGCACTCCGAAGACGCACTTCTCCGGGTTCAGCTTCATCCGGTACTGGCGGAGGTAACCAAATGTTTCTCCCAGATCCTCAAGGAGGGTGCATTTCTCCTTGGTCTTGATAACCACGTCGTCCACGTAAGCATGCACGTTTCGTCCTATCTACGAGTGCGAGCATTTCTGCATGCATCGCTGATAGGTGGCGCCTGCATTCTTTAGGCCGAAAGGCATGGTTACATAACAGAAAGCCCCGTAGGGGGTGATAAATGATGTCTTGATCTGATCAGCCGGGTTTAGCCAGATCTGATTATACCCGGAATAGCAATCTAGAAAAGACAACAAATCACAACCGACCGTGGAATCGTTGACTTGATCGATACGGGGCAAGGCGAAGGGGTCTTTCGGGCACGCCTTGTTCAGGCTGGTGTAGTCGATACACATGCGCCAGGTCTGTTCTTCTTCAGCACCAGGACTAGGTTCGCCAACCAGTCCGGGTGGTACACTGCCATGATGAACCCGGCTGCAAGGAGCCGGGTGATCTCGTCACCGATTATCTTCCTCTTCTCTTCTGCGAACCGGCGCAGAGGTTGCTTAACCGGCTTGGCATCCGGACGCACATGAAGTGAGTGCTCGGCGAACTCCCTCGGCACACCCGACATGTCCTTGGGGGACCATGCGAAGATGTCCCGATTCTCACGGAGGAAGTTGACGAGCACGCCTTCCTATTTGCTGTCCAAGCGGGCACCAATGGTGACGAACTTAGTCGGGTCGGAGGGGTCGAGCAGGATCCTCTTCGTCTCCTTTGCCGGCTAGAAAGCTCCTTCTCTAGCCGGTTTGCTGCTAGCCGGAACGTCCTGCTGGGCCATGGCCACATTGCGCATGATCACGCGCTTTTCTTTGGCTATGATGAGGGCCTCTGCTAGTTTGGAACCGGCTGAGGTGCACTCCATCGACCGCCTGAAGCAGCCGGCGACGGTGATCACGCCGCGGTGTCCCGGCATCTTCGTCTTGAGGTACGCGTAGTGGGGGATGGCCATGAATTTGGCGAGGGCGGGGCGCCCGAGGAGAGCATGGTAGGAGCTCGTCAGGTTTACCACCTCGAACCAGATTGGTTCGCGGCAGAAGTTCTCCTCGGACCTGAAGATGACGTCCAACTGGATTTTCCCCAGCGGGCCCCAATAGTACGCCGTGGAACGTCGTGGTAGTCGGGCGCAGGTCGCTCTCACGAATGCCCAGCATCTCCAGCGAGGACTAGTAGAGGAGGTTGAGGCTGCTGCCTCCATCGATGAGGACGCGCGAGAATCGGCAGGTACGCGCGTTGGAGACGATGAGGGGGTCGAGCACCATGGCGTAGCCCCTAGGAGTCGGCAGATGCTCAGGCTGGTCTGCCCGTCTCCAGGTGATGGGAGTTTCCGACCAGTTCAGGTACTGGGGGGGCGGAGAGACGATGGCATTGACCTCCTTGGAGCGTCGCCTGCGGCTGTGCTTGTCGTCCTGCTCCGTCTCGAAGATGTGGTAGGCGGCGTGCGGCTGGGGGTAGCCGTTGTTGTTGTTTCCGCCATTGCCGCCGTTACCAACATTGCCGGCTCCTCTAGCCGGTGGTGGAGGTCCACCCAGAGGGGGAGGGGGGAGACGAGGCTGGTTGCCCTGGTCCTTTAGCTGGCGGGTCCAGCTGCAGTTCCGGGTGGTGTTCGTAGCCGGCTTGGAGGGACCGCTATGCCACTTGCACGGGCCATCAAACATCTAGTCGAAGGTGAGCCGTGGCTTTTGCCTCCTTGCTTCATTAGCCGGAGCATCGGGCGTGCCCTCCACAGCATTGACTTGCCGCGCGTGGTAGCGAGGCTTCTGTTGTCCGGCCTGGCGGTCCCCATGGAACCAGTTGTCGTTGCCGTGGCGTCGGGAGGATCCGGCTTCTCCAGCCGGATTGCTTGGTCGGTCGCGAGCCGGCTCCATGGGAGTCGGACGCCCGTCCGCGTTTACTCGGAGGGGCTTCTTCATGGCGGCATCCGCCGTGGCGTACTGGTCCGCAACAGTCATGAGCTCTGCCATGGTTTTCGGCTCATCACACAGTAGCCGGTGGCGAAGCATGGTGCCTTCCCGGCAACCCTCGATGAAGAAACTGATGGCTTGGCTCTCCAAGATGCCCTCGCAGGGGTTGCGCAGCTCCGTCCACTTGGCGAGGTACTCGCAGTCGGTCTTGCGGTCACCCTGAACGCACAAGGCCAGGTCGCGCGGGCGCCCTGGACGTTTGTACGTGCCGTTGAAGTTGCGGACGGACACCTTCTCGAAGTCAGGCCAGGCGTTGATGCTGTTGGGTGCAAGGCTATTGAGCCACGTCCTTGCCGATCCGGTTAGCATGAGGGGAACGTAGCGCACGTCTGTGCGCTTGTTCCCATGGGCGATGCCGACTGCCGTAGCATAGTCGGTCAACCAGTCTTCCGGCTTCATGCTGCTGTCGTACTTGGGGGTGTCCCTGGGTAGGGAGAATTTGTCCAGAAATGGCTCGTTCCGGATGCGGGGTCCGAAACAAACCGGACCGGTAGAGTCTTCCTCCTCCGTGACGCACGCTTGAGCGACGAGCTCGATGCGGTCGCGGGCATCCGGACAATCCGGGTTGGGCGCTCCCACCCGGCCCGAGAGACGGGAACCGGCTGGTCTGGGCGCTCCGGTTGGCGGAGGGGGAGGCGGCGGGTTGCTGTTCACCGTCTGCTCCTGGCACGGCTGGCCCCTGTTGCCAGAGCTGCGACGCCTGCTGCGGGCCCTAGCCGGCTGAGGGGAGGATGCCTGCTGGGTGTCGCGCGGCGCGCCCCTGCTGTTGGCAGGCAGCTTGCTCCCCTTGGAGTAGCTGGGGTCCTCCTACATCTGCCGGTTGGCGTCAGCCTGCTCGTCCGCGATGCGGAGGAGCTCCTGCACACGAGCATACTGGCGGGCTCGCTCCTCGCCCTCCAGACTGGGTAGTTCTTCCGCCGCGGCTCGTGCTGTGCGCAGGTTCTTGATCGGCGTGCTGTAGGTGGGCCGAATGGGGGCGGGTGCGGGATCCGGCTCCCCATCCTTCTCCATCCTACCGCCTATCTCGCTGCCCCGGCACCGCACCTGGCCACGCCGGCTTGGCTCCGCGGTAGTCGGAGTGAAGCCGTGCGCGCGGTCGTACTCATGCCGGGCGATCTCGAGTTGCTTGCGGGCTACCGCCAGCTCCATGGCCTCCTGGAGGAGGATCTGTCTCTCCATGGTGAAGTTGGCCTCTGCCTCCTCTAGGTTATCCCCGAGGTTAACCGGCGTCAGGAGCAGGTCGATGGCATCCTCCACCGGGTTCCGAGGCTGCGGAGGAGCAGAAGTTCCGACCTCGTCCACGCCTCGCTCCCGTGGCTGGCGGGGATGAGAGCTGGAGCCGGCCATCATGACCTCCACGCCGCAGGATGCGGCGGAGGCGCTACCGCCTGGGCGTGGCAGCTCCGCGACAGAGACGATTTCCCTAGGGAAATGCTCCAGGACGATGGCGACGTAGACAGGGAGGTCGCCGAGTAGCATGACGGTTCCGTTCGCCGGGAAGGAGGTTCCGGCGAAGTAGGGGGCATTGTCGATGACGCAGTCGAATTTGCCGAGCGTGAGCACCAGGCCGGAGGCCACGCGCTCACCGGCTGAAGTGCGGGGTCCCGTGCGGAACGTGACTCCGGTCGAAGCCATCATGCCCCACGGTGGGTGCCAACTGTCGTTGTATTGGGAACGGCAGTACCTGAAGAGGTTAGATAGAGGTGTGGGGACTAGCTGGGAAGCTATCGACGGCGTCCGCAGGCGGGATTGGATACAAGCAAGCGTAGCTGGACGCAGGAAGTACCCAGGTTCAGAGCCCTCGTGGTGAGGTAAAGCTCCTACTCCTGCCTGATCTGACTATGTGGAATATACGAACTACAAGTGCTCCTTGAGCTGTATTTGCTAGCTGCTGCCTTAAATGCTATGAGACCAACCCTTTCTACTGAGGCCCTGCCTCTCCTTATATAGGCAGAGAGGCAGCGGTCTCACTGGCCAATCCGACTGGCGGGCCCCATAGGCGGGTCCCGGCCGGCTAGTCATCTACAGTATCCCGTATGGTATGTCACGTCGGAGTATGAGCGATATGGCTGTCATGGGCACAGTGGATGCCGTGCGAGCATGTCGTCAGCATCAGGCCACTGTTCCCGCGTCATCCCCGCAAAGTCTTCAGTATGGCCGGGTAGTTGCTAGTCTTGTCATCGTACAGGGCGTACCGTGCACTGATACGCACGTTGTCCTGTCTCACTGATTGGGTCCGGCTACATCATCGTAGCCGGCTACTTCTTGCTGCTCTGGCTACCACACGGTAGCAGGCATGTCCTGCCCAGTCCGGCTGTGCTTGGTCAGCCAGACGCGATTCGACTGCTTGGTTCCTGTCCGGTTGGGGTACCTAGGGATCATCCCCCTGACAAGGCCTCCCAAAGGGAGGCCGCGCGAGGGGTTATTAGCTCAGTGGTAGAGCACGCCCCTGATAATTGCGTTGTTGTGCCTGGGCTATGAGGGCTCTCAGCCACATGGATAGTTCAATGTGCTCATCAGCGCCTGACTCAAAGATGTGGATCATCCAAGGCACATTAGAATGGCGTACTCCTCATGTTTGAATTGGAGTTTGAAACAGAGGGAAGAGTTGGTGGGCTGGGCCAGGAATCTAGGTAGCTCAGTTAGTTTTTTCTTCTTTTATTTATTTATTTATTTTCCTTTTCCCATTTGCTTCATAACTTATTGAATATAGCTGCAAATTGACCCAAATCAATTTCTATTTTTTTGTAAATTTTAGTCAGACACTATGACCTTATAGTAATTCATTCTTCACCATTGAAATATAAAAAATGCCATTTGAACATATTGCTTTATAACGACTTTTAGATAAATTTAAAATAGGGTTTAGGGTTTGGTAATTTCCAGATTTGTTTTTAGTATCTCAAGAACAATATTCCTTTCAATCAAATATACAAATTGTATTTTTTTTCTTCTTGAAACCTTCATAAGTGATTCTGGGGATTTCATTTAGGGTTTTAACACAAGATTTTGAATGAGGGTTTGCATGATATGCCATGATGCAATGTAACACATTGTTTTTGGATTTATACAAAACTTCCAAACCAATTGGACAGTCATGCTAAACCATTCAATTTTTAGTATGGATTAGGAAAGTTTGAACAATCCTAAAAAGTTTCTTTTTAATCAAATTTCAAAAAGGTAAAACAATTCAATCAACTTATTAATTTTATTGTTAACATTCCAAAATAGGAAAATTTTGGGATGTTACAGTAATCATACCCATGTCACCCATAAATCTCCGAAACCTCACCTCCGGAAGGCATCTGGAGGGGGAACTCATCCACCGGGGATCCATCTTCGCCCTACGCAGATCCGGGAGGCTAAGGCATCGATCTTCATCATCCACCGCTGCATCACCACCATCTCCATCCATCCCATCTACATCTTTTCTAGATCTTGTTGTAATTTCCATACTCGTTGTGGATTTATACAAGTACTATTCATCTATGATTTTTTCCATTACCATTGCCATGATGTTGATTGCCTCCATGTCTGAGTAGATCTCTAGTTCTCGGGAAGATGGAGAAACCCTAGCATATGATTGAGATGAGATAGAGATTATTATGTTATACATCATTATGTGTATGTGTTAATTGTGTTCATCTTGATGTTGGGAGTTGTGCACCTCCTTAATATTTGCCTCCATTGGAGACTCGATGAAGGGGATTACTTGTTAGTAGACGGAGGGATGATAGCGCTTACTGTGACTATAAAGCTGTTGTCATTTCTTACGTGCTAACTTGGGGAGTCAAGGAGAACTCATTACGCCATGTCCATGCCACGAGATAAATACCTTAATAGCGGGATAATACGATTGATGTCGTTTATTCGTCAGCTGTGGTTATAAAGGACGATGTGAGTAGCGGTTGCTGCCTATTTGTCCATATATGGAGCTCCTCCCACATACATACACATTATGAGAATATTGTTATAATAATCTTGATTGCTTGGTCTAAATTGCTAGCGGTGTATCCACCACCCCCCGAGAATGCCTTTTCCCCTATCGTAGTTCCAAAGTTCTATTACACACGCAATTCTTACTTTCTGCATTAAGTTTTGCTTTACTATAAATTATCTTCTTCAACAAAAAAACCCAAAAACAACTCTACTCTTCTTGCATCCTCAAGTTATTTCTTAAGTACTTCGTTTAGTTATAGTTAAAAGCATTTTAGTATTTCGCCTACTGCTCCCTGTGGGATCAATATCTTTACTTCGAAACTAGCTACAAATGATATGTGCACTTGCAGTCATCACCGACGCACCGACGATGGCTGCTCTGTCCGCTAGTGGGATAGGAGCTGCTCGGGGCTGGGGGCTGGGAGCGGATGAGAGAGAGAGAGTGGACATGTCATACACGACCCCACCTGTCAATTATTTCTTATTTGCCAATTTTGCATATTTGCCAAACTTTTTCTTTGCAATTTGCATATTTGCCACTTTTTGTGTCACTAACATGTGGTGGTCACGTGGCAAATATGCAAATTCCCCCTCTAGCCCCAAATGATGGCCCCACCAGTCATTTGCTACGAAGGCCCCACAGAACGGCTCCACATAGCGTCCCCATCGTTCATTGGCTTCGATGACCCCACAGAGCGGCCCCATTTGTCATTGGCTACACTGTCCACACAATCAGGAAAACGGGGCCCAAAACTCAGCGAGAGACGGATGGCTGGTCCACCGTGTATCCTGGCCCCACCTATCAACATGTAACGGTCGTGGTGATCTAACGTAACGCTCAATGCAGGACCCGCCCAACGCGGTCCCACCTGTCAGCATGTAACGGTCAAGCCTTTGACCTGACAGCATCCCCCCGTCCGAGCGCATGTGAGGGTTTCAGAATGGAGGGAGGGGAAAAGTGAGAAAAAACTAAGCGGCTGGAGAAAACTGAGTACAACTAACGAACCAGGGGCACGAAAATAGAAATCCCTAAAAATAAATTTATGATGGTTCTAAGGTCCCTGTAATCAGAGCTTTCAGTTTTTCTCTACATATCCAAATGACCGAATAATGCATTGCACAAGCTCATTTGATTGAAAACGACTCAATTTATTTTCATATAATCTAGAACTCTGTTGTTTCTTTTGTTGTCCGATATAGACCAGACTTAAGATATAGATCTCCCTTATATAATCGTACAAAATTCTTGCTCAAATATCCGGCCAAGTTGGGCTCTTCTAAAATGGAATGAAAATTTGTCTATATTCTTGATTGATGCTGAAATGGGATGAAAATTTGTGTATATTGTTGAGCGAGGTGATAAATCAATGCATTAGATTAAAATCACATTTGAAGTCTACTATCAAATTTAAGCCTAAGCACTTTTATTTTTACAAAATTATTCCGCCAAATTGCTGCAAAATCAACGGGACCGTGTGCCAAGGCGCACCACTAAATATAGTACTACATAAGAGGGGGATGTGCAATGGCCAGTGTTACGGGTCACTCAGTCACGGGAAACCGGAGAAACATCTCTTGTGACCGGCTCGTCCCCACGAGCGACCGGCCGTGCCGCCACTCCTCTCCATCGTGAGCCCCCCTCCCCGACTCCTCCCTCCCGCCTTCGTTAGCGGCCAGCGTCGGGCTAGCCCCGGGAGGCGCTAGCGGCGGCGGCTCTCGTCCCTCCTGTGGCTCTCCTACATGGGATGGCGAGGCGATGGGGGTGTCCCCAGGCGGCGGCGGCTAGGCGCGACGGCGGAGTCTCCAGCACTAGTGAGGATGGAGCAGGAGGCATAGGTGATACTGTTGGCGGTGGGGAACGACACCGGGCTAGTGGAGCTCACCCTCTCGCCTGAGATATGGGCCCACCGGGCCCGATCTTGGCCTGGGTGGGCTTCTCGGTGCTGGGGTGGGTCTCTTGGTGGACTGTGAAGCTGGAGCTGGTGCGGGGTTTGGTGGTGTTGATGGAGCCCTTGCTGAAGTGCGGCGGCAGGGGCTTTACGGGCCCATTCGGGTTCGGACAGGCCGGAAGGCCTAGTTTGCCCTTGCTGCTGCATCCAGTCGACGGCCGCCCTTCGGCGCCGGAGGTAGTTCCCTCCCGCGTGCGATCGCCCTACTGACCTTGCAAAAGCTTCTTCTTTTTGGTCCATCGACCTTGCATCCTGAGCCATGGTACGACGATGGCGATGAATGCAAGACCGTGGTGGCGTGCGCTGGTGGGTGGCAAGCTTGGTGGAGCGAGGCGGAGCATCCGGGGGTCTGGTCCTTTGGGGGTCGGGAGAAATCCTTGCCGTCCCGGCCCCCACTTGTGGCGCCTGTGGGTGTCACCCTCCTTCCTGAAGGGCATTGGGTGTGCCTCCGCCCCACCCCTTGTAGCGTACCGGGGGAAACCCTAGAACGCGTTCCAGGGGAAACCCTTGGATTTGTTTGGGCAACAGCGTCGTTGTCATCGCTTTCCTTCTTGAAGGTGTTGCTTGGTACGTGACGCTCTAGAGTGCTAGGATCGAGGTGGTAGTTCTCCGGAGGGCGCAACGTTGGCGAGTCATCTCCTTTTGCGTTGTAATGCCGGTGTCGGCATTGTTTTCTCTTTCATTTCTTTTTGGCTGGTTTTGTGATGTCTACCCTAGCAGGGATATCCCAACTGTATTGGTCATTTGCGCTATTAATACAGCGGGGCGAAAACCTGATTCTAGGAGTGTTATGGGTCATCATACATTCAAGAATGAAGACACTAAGATTTTTATATACGTTCCATTTCGCCAAAGCACGGAATCCTACCCCCATTGCTGGGGAGACTAGATCATGTAGGCGCATGTTACCGCACCCTTCCAATAGGCGAATAGATGTTCATGAATGGTTGCTATTTTCTTCTCGATATTATTCATTTTAGACCTTGTGGTTACTTCTGACATTGTGTAAATGAAAGTTTAGCAGGTTGGTGCATTTATTTCTCCTTAATGAGATATGATGTAGCCGTTAAAGACTTAAAGTGTCGGTTGACATATCACATAAGGGATATGGTATATATTTCATTACATCACAAAAGGAAAGACACTTTCCAAAATTTTGTAAAAAGAAAACACCTAGACAAAGCCTTACACTCATATATTTAGAATTTCAGTAATATGGAAAGGTAAAATATTATCTCTTGGGGGAAGACTTGTACTCATAAATTCAGTACTCACTAATATGGTATTGTATATGATCTCGTTTTTCCAGTTACCGAAAGGTGTCTTGAACAAAGTGGATTATTTCCGCTCAAGATTCTTTTGGCAGAGAGATAGTGGAAAAAACTATTGACTACCTAGATGAAATGTGGTTTGCCGAACAAAAGAGTAGGGTGGACTTGGCATACACGATTTGCAAGTCAAGAATACCGCGCTTCTGGGTTTTCAAGCTACTTACATGAGATGGTGTTTGGCAAACCATTCTATGGAGAAAATATGTTGGTTCCAAAGTTGTGTCTCAAGTGGTTTGGAAACATGGTGATTCACACTTTTGGGCTAGACTAATAGTGACGAGGGTTTAACTCGTCAATGCCCATTGTTATGGACTTGGGTTTTGGAGGAGGGAGCGCTGGAGACATCTATCGGCTAGCAAACAAGCACACAGGGGACAAAGATTTACCCAGGTTCAGACCTTGTAGAGGTCCCTACTCCTGCTTGTCTGCTCGTGGAATTATCGAAGGAACCGAAGGTTAAAATGGTGCGCAGATGCAATCTGGCGAGGGTGGTGGAAACTAGGGTTCTGTGTGTCCTCCTCGCCGCCCCCTCCTAGCCCTTTTATAGATAGGCTAGGTCCCGGGTAGCAGGTCGAGTCGGTTACAAATTAGGGTTTTCCCCTTCAAACTTTCTATCTTTAACTTCTTGTTCTTCAAGCAATCGAGAGTCCGTAGGTTACTCGAGTCCTTTGTTTGGGCCTTGGCGACACCGTGGGCCTATACGTATTTAGACCGTATATAACAAGCTCGAGTACCTGTAGGGTATACCCATGTCAGTAGCCCCCGAGTGTCCAATGGAATCGCAGATTCGACTGGGGACTTTTTGAAGTCTTTCGAGTGCCTGAACGAGCGTATTTCGATTGCTTTACTTGTGTCATAGGGATTGTTGATGTACATGCCTGATATAACCAAAGTATCGGTATCAGTTAACCACCTTAGGGAGAAACAACGCAATCTACTCGAACTCGAGTCCCCGGACTCGAATCTGAAAAAGTGCTGGTGTAATTCGACTCAAGCCGCGGAGGTCTTACAGGTGTCGAATTCTAGTTATATGGGTGTGAGCACTCGACGCATCCATCAAGGCATGTTCATCGTACCTGTAGGCACAGATATATTTCTGGTAGTGCACAGCTAATGCGTTGCCATGCCTTATTCAGGTCTTACCTTCACGTTGTAAGCGCGGCATCCGAATTTTACCATCACGGAGACGATTCAGATGACCCAGGAGACGCAGTCTCTTTGTAGGGGAAAATTATGAGGCGGTGTCACCATGAGTTTCGAGTGTGGATGTTATCAACACACAGTTTTTTGTATAAATAATCATAGGGTGCGCGACCAGCGCTCCCTATGGGAGTAGCCCCCGAGTGCCTAGTTGAGTCGAAGACTCAGGCAGGGACTAAAGAACTTTTGCGACTGCTGTCGTCTTTTATTTGCTTGTTTCAGTCGAATTTGTTTCTGACGCTCCCTATGGGAGTAACCCATGTCCACAGTCGAGTGGTTGGGTTTGCTTGTGATTGTCCATGTTCCTGCAAAAAGAAAAGAAAAATCATAGGGTGCGCGACCAACGCTCCCTATGGGAGTAGCCCACGAGTGCTTGGTGGAGTCGAAGACTCGAGCAAGGACTAAAGTAATCGAAGGTTTCCACTGCGTAGCTTTGATGACGTCATTGCTGACGCTTTCATGACCTCAGTTGCCCGTGTGAGCGAGTTTGACGGGACTTGACGAGTAGTGGGTCCCACTTTCTGACTTTGATTTGATTGGGCATGCGTAATCTTTATTTTAACTGCGCCTCCTCGATTTCTGCGTGTAATGGGAGTAGTGGAGGGACAGTTCGCACTTCCACTCCTCCATGTGTCCAACGCGATGTTTGCCACGTGTCTAGTAGGGTTTTTCTGAACCGTTGGATTGCATCTTCCAAGGGTTAAGTAGCGGCGCTGCGACGGTAATTTTCTCATCTGCTCTCATTCATCCTTTGCTTCCATCGCCATTGCCGCTGCTCCTCTGCTTTCTCTGTGCTCGTTTCTTCCACGATGCTGGACCAGCTCCGTTCGTTCCCGAGCTACTTCCTTCGCTCGCATCGCCGTCGCGCAATGGGGAAGAAGAGGGGAGGCGCTACTGCTGATTCCGTGGCCACCGTTGCCGCGGCGAAGAAGAAGGGCGGCTCCGCCGTTGCTGGCACCAGCACCGCTGTCGGCGGGAAGAAGAAGGCCACAGGCACCCGCGTCACGAATGGTGCGTGGCGCCCCTCCATCCTTAAGTCATCTGACCTCCGTCTTCTTCGCCAAGACGGAGTATTGTCCGCCGTAGTCGCTGTCGCGCGCGTCCCCGGCGGTGAGACAATTTCTGTTCCTCCCGCTGGTTTTCGAGTGATGTTTTTAGCATTCATCATTCGCGGTCTCTCCTTGCCTCTTCACCCCTTCTTTAGGGGTCTCCTTTGTTTTTACGGGCTTCAGCTTCATCAGCTGTCCCCAAACTCTATCCTTCATATCTCTTGCTTCATCACTCTCTACGAGTGCTGGCTCGAAATCGAGCCACACTTCGGCCTCTTCAAGCGCCTCTTCAAATTGAAGCGCCAATCTACATCTGGTTCTTTAGTCTATGGCGTAGGTGGTTACGGAATCCACGTCGACCCATCCGCCACCTACTTCGATATCAAGCTCACGGCGTCCGTCCAAGGGTGGAGGGACAAATGGTTCTACATCCATGATGAGAAGGCTAACGGTGAGCACTTCGGACTCGCGCCCTTCAATCCCGTGACGCCGTGTAGGAGGATGCGCTCCTGGAAGAATGTAGTCATGCCTAGCGAGTCCGCGGAGACAGATGTGCTGTACAGGCGCGTCTGCGACCTTGAGAGTCGCATAGGCAAAGAGGAGGGAGGCTGCGCTCTCATTCACACTTGGCTGAACCGTCGCGTCCATCCTCTGCAGGCCAGAGTCCACCCTATGTTTCAGTGGGCTGGCGCCGATGATGCCACTCGCGTGTCTGCCGATGGCATGTCCGCGAGTGAGGTGGATAAGAGGATTCGGCTGGTCACCAAGTACACTGTCAAGGATGTACTCCCCAGTGAGCCAGTTGTTCCTCCATTTGATGCTGGGAATCCTCCTCCTGAGGTATAGTTGTGCAACGCAGTAGCTAAATTTGTCGATTTCTTCTCTGGTGTGTACTAATTTGTTGTCTGTATGCAGGATTGGGCGGTGTCACCTTGTATGCCCCCTCTCCCTAGGGGGATTATTCCTTGCGAGGCCTTGGAAGAGGACGAGTCAGAGTCAACCGTCCCCTCTGATGTGGAGGAGGAAGCCCCCGAGTCCGGTAGTCCGGATACTCGCAAGCGTTCGCGCAGCAAGGATTCCGATGCGTCGTCTCCATCGACTCCGGAAGGTACAGGTGTTGGTGCGGAGTCGCCGATACCTGCCATTCCTGTGAGCGTCGTGGCACCATCTTCTCGCAAGAAGATGCGATTGCCCAAGGATTCCTCGTCGGAGTCGGGGGAGGCCACTTTTGACTTTGACAAGTTTGACTGATAAGTTTTCTAGTTCACTTGTTCTTTCTCTGTTTTGTCCTTTGTTGGCTCATCTTGGAGTTTGCCCTTTCTCAATGTGGGTTTTGTCTTGCAGTCAAGAGGCGTCGTCGTCTTCTGGCGACGTCCAATTTTTGAAAGAATCAGGAGTCGCGACCTCCAGGGCCAAGGAAGAGGTCAAGCGCGCTCCTTCCCCTCCATTGGCGGCCCACTCTAGGCACAACTCTTCTAGTTCTCCCCATGCAGGGGAGCATCGAATGGTTGCTCGGATGACGATACAGCAGACATCTTCGGAGTCATTGGAGGACCATGTAAGTGTAGTTTTTCTCCTTTTTAGTGTTGCAGTCGATGTTATCTTTTGCCTCTGTTGATTCCTTGTTGTGCAATAGCTCCTTGTGAAGGAAGCCGCGCACTTGGCGGAGCAAGTGCTTGCGATGGGCCGCCAGCATGCTGCTGGAGACGCGTCATCGCGTGGTTGAAAGTGAGTGTCCTGCACTTCCTCTTCTTTTTCCTCTTCCCCTTTGATATAGTCGATTGATAGTCAACTTTTGTTTGTCGTGTAGCTGAACATAATGCCCTATTGCGTGACGCCGCCACCTTGGAGAAGACACTCACCGCGGTTGTGAAGGGTCGCGACGAAGCAATCGCGACGCGTGACGAGGCGCGGAAGCATGAAGAGGATCTACGTGCCTCCTTCGCAGCCAGGGAGAAGTTGTTCGAAGAACAACTGTTCTCAATTGCCAAGGCTCTCTCAGGTACGTTGCTTGTGGATATTGTTATCCTTTTCTGCTTTGAATGTTTTTGCCGGTGGCGCTGATGTTTTTGTCCATGTGTGGATTTATGCACAGATGCTGGCGATTTGAGCTTCGACCCACAGGCCCTTCGTCGTGATGACGCTCTGGCGGGTGCACTGTCAGCAGTAGAAGACCACAGCACCGCCGTGCAGGACACGCTCTCCAAGGACAAAAGCGTACTCAGTCGCCTTCGGGAGGAAATGATGCCCAAGGCGGAGCTAGTCGAAAATATAGACGAGTTGGTGGAGTCACTCACTGGAGTTGTGCCTTCCAGCTTCAAGAACTCGATCCGCGCGGCCGGCGCGTCCATGTCACTTGACATGGTGCAGGCCCACGGAGTCGAGATTGATCCTGCCGCGGTGTCGAAGGCGATGCCTGTTAACACAGATGGCCAGCAGGTAGTCTTCGCTCCTTTCGCGGCTGCCTGTGGCAAATATGGGCATCATCTCATAAATACTGTTGCGAAGTACTCTGAGGAGCTCCAACGTGCCAAGAAGGCGGCGAAAGCTTCGGCATCAGGGGCTGGCATAAAGTCAGTGGCGTCTGATACTGCCACGGACTCGATGAAGCCCCCAAAGCCGTCGAAGTCGAAGAAGCCAGTCGCTCCTTAGTAGTCTTTGTAATAGTTGACTAGTTTATGTCCTTTTGTTAAGAACATGCCTGCTGGCGAGTGTATCTGCTGATACTTTTGCTAGTCTTGAATGCATCTGAATCTTTTGCCGTTGTATTGATTTGGTTGTCTTATTTGTTTCTATCTTGACTTGTGGTAGGGTTCATCGAGTGATCCTTTGAGGGAAACTCAAGACTCGCCGCCTCTTGATGATACTTTGGCACCGCTGCGCTCCAGGGTAGATGAACTGTCCCTGCTCTTGCGACTGCGCGACCGCGTGAAGCAGTTGGAGCATGAGTTGCCTGTGCTCCGCGGTAACGCGGATGTGTGGAAGTTGAAGGTGGAGAAAGCCGCCGCACGAGAGCAGTATCTGTTTGGCGAGGTGACGCAGCTGGGCAACCAATTCAAGTGTTAGTTTGCTTGCTCTCATCTTTCCTTGTAGTCACTTGCAGTGGTACGTTGTACTCATGCTGCTATTGCTTCTTCATGTAGTTGTCAGCACGCATCATCCGCAGGAGGAGAAGGATAGAATTGCCATTCGCATGCATGATCTCACCCAGGAGCAACTTCAAGAGAGTGGATACTTCTGGGTAGATCATGATCGTGCGACTGCGCTGGCGACCCTGCAGGATCGTGCGTCACGAGTGCTGCACTTTTGGAAGAAGTCACAGTCATCCTTGAAGAACATTTATCGGGCGATGTTTCCGCTGGATGATACTCCATCAAGCTTGTTGGCCCTCCTTGCCAAGTTTCAAGACCTCATCGCGGTTCGTGAGTGCGTGAGGCAACAGTTGGTGGCTGGTGACAAGGCTGCTCTATCAATGGTGCGACTGCACAGGCCTGACTTAGATGTTGCGGCAATCGTGTCTGGGCCGCCTGTACCACCAGCAGGTTCTGCCTGGAATATGGTGCCGCACTACCAAGCGGTGGATCGCCCAGCAGAAGAGATTGTCGACTTCTTTGAGGAACAAACCAACGTTCTCTTGCTGCAGTAGTAGTTTAGTTTGTATCCTGCACATAAGTGTACTTGTGTTGTAAAATTCGTATAAATTTTGTAAATAATTTATTGTCGAATATGCATAAAGAGCTTTGTTAGCGTGAAGTGTGTTGCACTATGCGAGTCCTTTTCGTTAGCCTGATCATGCTCTTATCTCAGTCCCTTGTCAACCTATCAGGTGCGTTGCAACTGGGTTGATGTTGTCTTAAGGGTTTCGATTGATGTACCAGCTACTCAGGATATCGCGTTTTGGTTCAAAGAACAGATGTATATAGGGTGGCGCAGCCCCCGAGTACATAAATTGACAAAGTAAAGGAGAACATAGAGTTTTGGGGCACTTAGCTTTTATTTATTCAAAGAACAGTGCGAGGTACAATGTGTGGCTAAGTAGCCTTGGCTGAGTAGCCTTATTTGCAATGTAAAAGTAAAAGCGACTAGGGGTAGAAGCGTCGTAGCTGTGCGATGTTCCAGGGGTTGGAGTATGTGACTCCTGTTTCTAAATCTTGAAGGCAATAGGCGCCACCTGGGATTACTTCTATAATCACGTACGGTCCTTGCCAGGGGGACTCGAGCTTGAGATGCCCCTGCTGCTTCAGTCGCAGGACCAGGTCACCTTCGATGAAGGATCTGGGGCGAAGCCTCCTACTGTGGTAGTTGCGCAGGTTCTGCTCGTAGATCGTGGATCTTTCCACGGCTATTTCCCTTGCCTCGTCAAGGAGGTCGACGGAGTCTTCGAGTGCAATGGATGATTCTTGTTCGCTGTAAGCGACCACGTGCGGCGCCTTGTACCATACCTCGGCGGGTAGCACTACCTCGGCTCCGTGCACCATAAAGAATGGCGTGTAGACCGTGGTGCTGTTTGGAGTTATACATAGGCTCCAGAGTATGGATTGCAATTCGTCCGGCCAGCAACCCGCGGCTTTTTCAAGTGGCCGGAGGAGTCGCTTCTTGATGCCGCCGCATTCAAGCCCGTTTGCTTTTTCCACCTGACCGTTGGTCTGTGGATGTGCTACTGAGGCGTAGCTGATGTTCATCCCCAGGTTCTCGCAGAATTTTTGGAACTCCTTGGATGTGAAGTTCGTCCCGTTGTTGGTGATGATGCTGTGCGGCACTCTGAAGCGGTAGACAATGGGCTCGAAGAACTTTATTGCGCTGTGTCCTGATTGGTTGGTGACTGGCATGGCCTCAATCCACTTGTTGAATTTGTCGACTGCAACCAAGAGGTAGACGTAGCCTCCTCGTGAGGACCTTGGAAGTTTGGTGACCATGTCGAGCCCCCATTGCACGAAGGGCCAGGCCAATGGGATTGGCCGTAGCTCTGCGCCCCTTGCGTGCGGCTTGTCCGCGAATCGCTGGCAAGCGTTGCATTTTTGGATGATGTCCTTGGCGTCGCGCATGGCCATAGGCCAGTAGAATCCAGCTCGCAGAGCTTTGGCAACGAGGACGCGACTGCCGGCGTGGTGCCCCCAGATCCCTTCCTGGATGTCGAAGAAAACTTCTCTTCCATCGGCCGTGGAGACACATCGTTGGAGTACTCATGTCATGCTGCGTTTATACAGTTTGCCGTTGATGACAGCGAATGCTTTGGATCGCCGCGTGATGTGCCGTGCATCTGTCGGATCGTCCGGTAGCCTCTTGCTGAGGAGGTACGTGATGTATGGCTGTGTCCAGGATTGTTCGATCATCATGACGCTCATTGGTCCCTTGAGTCATGTGTCCAGCTCCAAGTCATCGAGTGCCATTGGCTCATTGGGTGGCGTAGCCCCCTAGTCCGTTGCTGCACTTGTTTTCTTCTCTGCGGCCTTTGGCTTGATGGAGCGTTCGCAGATGCGCTCGAGAAATACCCCGGGTGGTATGGGGGCACAGGTAGAGCCTATGTTGGCGAGTGCGTCTGCCTCTTCGTTGCTTTCGCGACCTACGTGCCGCAGCTCGTAACCGTCGAAGTCTCCTTCGAGTGTGTCGTAGAGGTCAGGGTATGCGATCATGTTGTCATTCAGTGTGTTGCACTCATGCATCGTTTGGTTGACGACCAACTTAGAGTCGCCGTATATGATGAGCCTCTTGGCGCCACAGGCTTTTGCCATCCTCATCCCGTGCAACAGGGCCTCGTATTCAGCCTCGTTGTTGGAGGCTGTGAACTGCATTCGCAGGATATACTTCAGCTTGTCCCCCTGAGGTGATGTTAGTATGACACCTACGCCTGTTCCGTCCTTCCGCTTGGACCCGTCGAAGTGCATTATCCAGAGGTAGGACATGTCTGGTTTGTCCGGGAGCTGGTTCTCCATTATCCAGAAGTGCACGAGGAAGTCAGGGAGAACTTGCGACTTGATTGCATCGCGCTTTTCGTATGTGATGTCTAGTGGAGAAAATTATATTCCCCAAAGCGCGACTCGCCCCGTGGCGTCAAGGTTATTGAGGATGTGCCCCAATGGGGCATCGTTGACCACCACGATTGGGTGTTCTTGGAAGTAATGGCGCAGTCGCCGGGCGGTCATGAAGACACCGTACGCCAGTTTTTGGTAGTGCGGGTACCGCTGTTTTGTTGGTGTGAGGACCTCGCTGAGGTAGTATAATGGGCATTGTACGCCGTGGACCTTGTTTTCCTCAGCTTGCTCGACGACGGGCAGTATGCTGAACACCTGGTTGGTGGCGGAGATATACAGCAACAGTGGTTCCCTTTCTCGTGGGGTCACCAGCATTGGCGAAGTGGAGAGCAGGCGCTTGAGGTCTTCAAATGCTTCTTGCGCTTCATTGGTCCACTCGAATTTTTCAGCTTTGCGGAGGAGCTAGTAGAAGGGCAGCGCCTTTTCACCCATCTGACTAATGAATCGACTGAGGGCCGCGATTCGTCTAGCCAGCTGCTGAACGACCCTTATGTTTTTTGGATTCTCCATGGCTAGTATGGCTTTTATCTTCTTCGGGTTTGCCTTAATTCCCCTTGAGGAAATGAGGTATCTGAGTAGCTGCCCAGATGGTACGCCGAAGGCGCATTTGTCCGGATTGAGCTTGATCCGGTAGCGGTCGAGGTTGGCGAAGGTTTCGCGCAAATCGTCGATTAGGGAGGCCTCCTCCTTGGTCTTGATTACTATGTCGTCGACATAGACTTGAATGTTGTGACCCAGTTGTTCCTTGAGGCAAGCCTGCATGCACCGCTGGTAGGTGGCTCCCGCGTTCTTTAGCCTGAAGGGCATTGTGTTGTAGCAGAATACTCCAAAGGGTGTTGTAAACGCTGTTTTCTCTTGATCTTCCTCCTTCATTCGAATTTGATTATAGCCTGAGTAGGCGTCGAGGAAACAGAGACGCTCGTATCCCGCAATGGAGTCGATGATCTGGTCGATGCGCGGCAATGGGAAGTGGTCCTTTGGGCAGTGCTTGTTCAGAGAGGTGAAGTCCACGCACATTCGCAGGATATCCGTGTCCTTTTTTGGTACCGGCACCGTGTTGGCGAGCCAAGTGCTTTCCTTGATCTCGTGTATGAACTTGGCCTCAAGGAGTCTGTTGATCTCCATTCCAACTGCCTGCGCTCGTGGCTCAGACAATCGCCAAATTGTTTGTTTGACTGGCCTTGCGCCGGGTTGACATTGAGTGCATGCTCGGCGAATTCCCTGGGAACTCCTGGCATGTCCACAGGACACCAGGCGAAAATTTCCCAGTGCTCACGGAGGAATTCGACGAGCTGAGTTCCTATGCGGGACTCAAGTTGTTGGCGATGAGGGCCGTCTTGGTGGGATCCGATGGGTGGACCTGCACTTTATTTGTGTGCACCGATGAGTCGAAGGAGAGATCAGGTGAGCTTGGCTGGCTCAGGGGAGGCAGACTGTTGTCTGTCATCTCCTTTAGTCTCGCGAGTTCCTCCTGCATGCCGAAGGACTGGGAAATTCTGTTGAATTCCCTGTCGCAACTGTCAGATCGTTCGAAGCTTCCTTTGATCGTGATGACGCCATTGGGACCTGGCATTTTCATCTACAGGTAGGCGTAGTGGCGCACTGCCATGAACCTAGCGAACGCGACGCGCCCGAGGATGCAGTGGTACTGTGAGGGCCAATCAACGACCTCAAAGTCGATGCGCTCGTGCCGGAAGTTCTTCGGCATGCCGAAGATGACGTCAAGGTTGATTTTGCCTAGGGGGTACATGCCTTTCCCTGGGATGATGCCGTGGAACGTTGTGTCCAATGCCTCTAGGCAAGTTAGAGGGATCCTCATTGCTCGCAAGGTACTCGCGAATATAAGGTTGATGCCGCTTCCGCCGTCCATGAAGATGCAGCTCATGTCGAAGCCTCCGATTTGCACCTCGAGTACGAGGGGGCAATGGCCTGGACGGGGTATCTGAGGCGGATGGTCGCGTTTGTCGAAGGTGATGCATGACTCGCTTCCACTGAGGTACTCAGTGGTAGAGGGTGGCGAGTGTGTGGCCAAGTTGACTTGGCGAGTGATGGCCTTCTGCACCCTATTCGAGGGGCGTCCCTTTTGGATCATCATGGTGCCCATGGCTCGTGGGTACGGTTCGCCTCCGTGGTGCTGGTCCGGTGCGGCTGCATTCGGGGGCGGCCTAGGTGGTGGTGGCGGTGCGCCATGTGCCACGGCGCCTGGAGCGGCTCCGTAGCCTCTTTTGACTGCATTGTGGTTCATCCGAACCAATCCCTCATGTAGCTTGAGGAACTCACGGCAATCCTTGAGGAGGTGGCTGGATTTCCTCTTGCCATCATGCTTGTCGATGTAGAAGTGTACCGTACATGGCCCGGACAGTTTCTCTTCAATGGAGTTCGCGGGTGCCTCATCGCGAGTGCGGCGTTGCCAAACTTGCGTGGTTTTCCCGGAGTCGTAGTATCCGCCGCTACGGTATCCGCTGTTGCGGTTATCGTCGCTTCTATCAGCGTAGCCAGCCGCGACCATGTTGGCGTCGTCGCGGTCATCGTAGATGCGCATGCGGCGCTTGCCTCGGCGGTCGCGTCTGCGTTCGAGTTCCGCCTCCTCGTCGGAGTGAACATGGTTCTTCACCGAATCTTCTCCATCGGCCCATCGATTCGCGATCTCCTTCAGGTGGTCGATGGTCTGGGGCTTTGAGCGGCCCAGCTCCTCCCTGAGTTCTAGGCGGCGGACGCCACCGTTGAATGCGTCAATCGCACGATCTTTCGAGATGTTCTCTGCGGAGTTCTTGATGATGGACCACCTTTGGATGTAGAAGCGCAGTGATTCGCCAGATCTTTGCTGGCAGCATCTCAGCTCTTCGATTGATGCGGGCCTCTTGTATGTGCCCTTAAAGTTGCACACGAAGTTGTAAACCAGCTCATCCCAACTGCGAATGGATCCGCGTGGGAGGTTGTTGAGCCATGCTCGGGCGGCGCCCTGCAGCTATAGCTGCAAGCATTGCGTGGCCGTGCTTCGACTGCCTCCGTGGAGCCTGACGGAGGAGATGTGGTCCTCCATCTAGATCTTGGGGTCCTGTAGGCTGTCAAACTTCGGGTTCTCCGACAGGAGTTTAAACCCTTTAGGCATTCGCTTTTGCCTAATGGATCTGCTGAAGCATCTGGCGCCGCAGAGCTCCACATCTTCTTCTTCCGTGTCAGTTGACCGAGCACGTCATGCCCTTGATTTGTCGATCTTATGCTGCGTGAGGTCGTCGCGCACATCATAGTCACGGTCGTGTCACCGTGAGCGGCGGCATCGAGACAGGTCATGACTGTCATCGCTGGACGACGGCGAGGAGTAGCGTTTTGCGAGCGCTTTTCCCTTCTTTGTATCTGGTGTTGGTTCCTTGTCGAGGGCGGCCTCGATTAATCTCAAGCCCGCGATCGTAGATCGGTGCATGGCGGTTCAGGGATCTCCAGCTGGCGGCTGGTTGTTAAGGAGGTACATGGTGGCTGCTATCACCACAGCCTGCGACGTCTTGGGGACCACGTTGCCTCGTGTGTCGACTGTCATAGAGCCGAAGTCGAGGACTTTTGCGGCTTCTATGCGTTCTTGCTCAGTGAGATGGGCCATTCGAGACTGCCGCTTCTTGGCGAGGTACTCGTTGCCTCTTGAGGAGGATCCTCCGTAGGAGGAGAGCCCAGCACGACGAAGGCTCGACTCGTCTGCCGCCTTTTTGCGCGCCTCGAGCTGCGCGATTGTTTGTACTTGGCGCTTGAATTCTTCCTTCAGGAGCCAGTGATAGCCCATCAGCATCTCTTGCGGGGATCCGAAGGGTAGAGGGGTGCCTCGTAGGGCCTCGGGGCAGCGAGCCCATTCTTGCTCGTTGAGCTTGATCACGACGCGTTCGCCGGTTTGCTCATTTACTATGGTTGGAGTTTGACTGCTCCTCCATTGTCAACGGGGGTGCGATTGCCACCATTACCGCCGTTGCCGCCATTGCCACCATTGCCGGCGTTGGGCGGGTCGGTGCCGTTACCAGGATTGCCACCGTTGTCGCGATTGGCAGAGGTATCGCCTGCGTTGATGACGGTGCACATGAAGTGATTGGGGAAGCTGCTGCTTCCACAACTCTCAGATCTAGAACTATAGATTCCATCTTCAGTGGCCAGATCGCTTAGATCGGAGTCGCGACTGCTGTCGCTGACCGTTTTCTTGACTACTGTCGGGGCGTTGAGCTCACTGAGGGTGCCGATCGATGGAGGGAACCATGATGCTGGGGCAATCGCCGGCACTATCGGCTGATCAGGCATGCGAAGCGTGCCCACCTGACCAACTTGGAAGCGGAAGCTCCCGATCACTAGGATGATTCCGTCGCCCACGGACTCGAAGGCCAGGCGAGTGCCCGGTGTGTGGACGGTGAAGTCGAACGCGCCAAAGAGCTGGCGAATCTCCACTGTTGCAAAGTTGTAGATCGTAGTTGATGGAGCCGAAGAAGCCGCAACATCAGCACTCCCAATTCCCACAGACGGCGCCAATTGACGAGGGTTTAACTCGTCAATGCCCATTGTTATGGACTTGTTTTCGAGAAGGAGGGAGCGCTGGAGACATCTATCGGCTAGCAAACAAGCACATAGGGGACAAAGATTTACCCAGGTTCAGGCCTCGTAGAGGTCCCTACTCCTGCTTGTCTGCTTGTGGAATTATTGAAGGAACCGAAGGTTACAATGGTGCGCAGATGCAATCTGGCGAGGGTTGTGGAAACTAGGGTTGTGTGTGTCCTCCTCGCCGCCCCTCCTAGCCCTTTTATAGATAGGCTAGGCCCCGGGTAGCAGGTCGAGTCAGTTACAAATTAGGGTTTTCCCCTTCAAACTTTCTATCTTTAACTTCTTCTTGTTCTTCAAGCAATCGAGAGTCCGTAGGTTACTCGAGTCCTTTGTTTGGGCCTTGGCGACACCGTGGGCTTGTACATATTTAGACCGTATATACCAAGCTCGAGTACATGTAGGGTATACCCATGTCAAATAGCGATAAAAACATTTCTTCTGATTTGGTGCTTTCAATATCAAGGATGGATCACAGATTAGATTTTGGGATGATAAGTGGCTTGGCCATAATACTCTTCGCGAACATTATCCAGTTTTATATTCGATTGTTAGACATAAAGGGGATACACTTTTCATAGTAATGAAATCTAATCCCCCGAATGTGGCATTTAGAAGACATCTCACCAGCCCTCGATTGGTATCTTGGAATAATCTATTACTATGATTATCCACAATACAGTTGATGGATGGTGTAGAAGAGTTTAAATGGAAATTACTAAAGAGTGGTAAATTTTTTGTTGACTCAATGTATAGAGCTTTGATACAACCTGATATTCCGGTCGATGATAATAATATAATTTGGAAGACAAGGATACCTCTAAAGACAAAGATATTCGCATGGTACCTTCGTAAGGGGGTTATTCTTACAAAAGATAATCTCGTAAATAGGAATTGTCATGGAAGTACACAATGCATTTTTTATCACCATGAGGAGACAATTTGACATTTATTCTTCAGTTGTAAATTCACTCGCTCTATATGGTGAATCATACAGGTAGCCTCTGGTTTATCTCCTCCATGTTCAGTTGCCAATGTATTTCATAGCTGGATGCATGAGATAGATCATAAATACAGGACTTGGATTAGGGTGGGAGTGACTATCATTATTTGGTCGCTCTAGCTATGTAGAAATGACAAGATTTTAATAACAATTTGTCTTCTAGATTGCAGGTTATTTACCGTGCAATGGCTACTCTCCGCTTATGGACTTCTCTATAACGAGTGGAGTTTCAAGACTTGTTTGCGAAGGGGTGTACGTGATTGGAGGATACAGCAAGAGATATTTTCTCTCGACATGGATGGCCGCACGATTTGAGGATCGATCCTCCATAGCTCTAGGCCTTTTACTAAAATAGTGCTTCTTGTAATGTTGGCCAAGTTTCTTTAATGTTTACTTTTGTGGTTGATCGGTTGTGTGCATCCCTAGTTATTTAGAGGTCGGGTGTAATCGTTACTTTAATAAGTAATAAAGCGCTCATTTCCAAAAGAAATATTCAGAATTTATACAATGAGTTTGGGTCCGGTTTCAGTGTCAAAAGATAAGCAATGAGTTTTGCTAATGCTTGAGTTGCAAGTGTTGTAGCAACATTTCTTTCGGGTATGTAGGTGGAACATGTCCACCATATTGTACTCTAATGTTGTCAGTGTGACTTAGGAATAATGGGCTGGAGGTGAAGAAAGTCTTGTTCACAACAAATACAACACAACCGAAAGCTTCGTGGTCCTCAACATCTGTCCAAACTGCAAAACACAAAAATTGATTTCCCCAACTTTAGCATGAGGAATTAACATTTATCGACATACTCCAACTTTGTGATGTGTAATGTTAAGAATGTAAAATAATCTTGCTAGATCAGACACCTCATGATCAATTTCAACCATCCACCAATTTTAATGTACACGAGAGTTTCTTATATCTAAAAACACTCATGTACACAAGAAATAATCTATGAGTAAACCACATGTTTAGTTAACAAATAAACAAACATTATAGTGCATAATCTGCTCCATTTGTCATCTCTTGCCACTCCTAGGAACTAAACTAAAACCAACATATTGCCCATGTTTGGAACACGGAGAATCCATTAGCAGCTGATCTATAAAGTGATGAAGAGCACACAAATTATCCAATAGTAATAATTTATTCTTCCATAGAGTAACATCAAATACACAAAGCATGAAATAATAGTAGATCAACTGACACTAATGTCGCATTAGATTACTGACTGCAGACATATGTGGTAGGTATAGTAACTAATCTGTGAAGTGACATGACGATTTAAAAAATCAAACAACTTTATCTTACTTAACCTGGACAGAGAAGCCTTGTACCAGAATACCTAATACACAACGTGCACCACTTGTCGCCGGTGATGGTGGACATTTGTACTACCTCACCGCCTCTGCACCTCCTTAAGTCCATGCCACTGCATAAGCCATCTCCATTGCTATGTCTCAGTACCTGTATTGATTCTGTAGATTGCCCTTCTATCTTCACCTTTTTGTGCCAATTTTCTCCTCGTACAATTCCCTCTGACATAGGTGATTCTAATGTGTTCGGATTCCTTTTACTTGATGATGTATTCTTGCTCTCAGTTTGTGCTATCAATCCAAGTATTGGATATTGGTTCTGGTCAAATTGTTTAGGGAAATCTTGGAGGCTAGTTCTACTATATCTTCTTACTGGTGCCACCCTTTCAAACCCGCTATCACAATCAAGTGCTTATTATTTTTGAGAAATTCATCCAAGTTTATATAGATGAGAGATACCAAAAGTGAAGAATGAAAAATGTTGGCACTAGCACTATTAGCAGCAAACGTTGAAGTAGAATAGGCTAAAGCCTCCTCAACCAGTACTTGGAAGGGTTTGCATTTAACGAGTCTAGATGGCAATGCCTAATGATAATTTCTGTGCTGTATGGAAAGGTTAGAGCCTGCTCAACTAGTACTTGGAATGGTTTGCATTTAGCGAGTCTAGATGGCAATGCCTATGCCTAACAATATTTGTTAATCATGGTAGTCAGGGTTGTATCCAAGCAAGACGGTCATGTTCTAAAAGGTTCTCTTATGTTTATATCATGACTATGTTGTCCAAAGGGACACTACCTCTATACAATGTGAATCTAGAATTGATTTTCTTAGCCAAAAATTAACTGAAGAGAAATCAAGTTTTACATGTCTTGTAGTAACAAAGACCAGAGCCAACCGGGAAGTGGAACCAACAGAAAGCCCCATGCCTTGCACATTGAAATTAGTGTACTCAAGTCCAATTTTTTTGAAGTGATTAATCCAGATCTCCATGGGTTCTCTTCAACCCCATTCATATGACCCTTCAGCTGAAGCGTTTTGGATGTATAGAACAAAAAAGTCAATATTAAGACGATGATGCCCCATTGCCCTAGTCTTTGCCTGCAATTTCTGCCCATGCTCCTATGACATAGAATAGAAGCAGTTCATTGATCACATGACCCGATTATTCCTACTCAGTTGACCCAAATTGAAAGCAGATGCGGCCGCTAGATGGATGAATACTACCTTAAGATCGAGGGGCTCGCCGTCGCGCTTGAAGAGGAGGAGACCTTTGGCATGCTTGTAGTAGTGGAATATAGGGCTTTAGTCCCGGTTCGTAACCGATTTTAGTCCTGGTTGTGCAACCGGGACTAGGCAATCGAGATTAGAGCCCCCTTTAGTCTCGGTTGTGTTACGAACTCGGACTAAAGGCACTCCACGTGGACGCGGTGGAGAGTGAGGGATGTAGGACCTTTAGTTCCGGTTTGTACCACAAACTGGGACAAAAGGAGCTCTGCCGCGGTAGCGAATTGGGGGGTTCTGCTACCGCGATAGACTTTTAGGGTGTTTCTCTGCCGCGGCAGAGTTTTGGGATGTTTTTCTACTGCGGCAGGAGGGAGAGGTTTGGCGTAAGTGATGTGCCGAGAGATGATATATATACAACTATAGAAATGAAGGAACACCATTATAGAACATCGTCATGAATATAGAGATCGAAGTGACCTCTTTCTTCATGCTTGGTCGAACATACTATATATAGTACACTTTAAGTGACCTCTTTCTTCATGCTTGGTCAAACATACTATATACAGTACACTTTAATGCATATATACACAATAATTTCAATTATGATTCCTAATGTCTAAATATAAATTCCCGATGGTATTCTCCGGTTGGATCTATGACCTCCTTAAGTAAGAATCCCGCCAATTCCTCTTGAATTTCTCATACTTGATCCTTTGATAGGAGACTATCCTACATCCGTTCGTTCTAATTTAAAGAAGGGGATCAATATATATGAATGAAACTCAACACAATTGATGGTAATAAAATAAGATTGTGAATATTGTTTATGTACTATAAGTTGTTGTGAAGTCTGCCCAACTCATAGGTCGTCTGGTGAATGTACTCGCAAATGTAGTATCCACATAAATTATTCCCGGCTTCCTGCCTCAAACACTTCATGAAAATAGAGTTCAGTCAAAATAATAATCAAGCATGGTAATGGTATTGAAACAAGAATCAAAGAGATGCGCGGACCTAGCTATAGTACTACTTAAATTGAGTTGTCGAAATGTAAGCTCCTCTTTCCATTCACCCCTAACAACCTTGATGAACCATCTCCAAACCCTGCCCGACAAAGAAAATGAGTAAAGGAGTTATTAATTACTTGATATCAGGAAATGAACGAAAGATGTCGATATAGAGCGATAATGATTGAAATTACCTCTAGAGCATTTCAATCAGGTCCGTCCATCTCACAAGGTTTTTACGTTTCGAGTCCATGACAACTACTTTTCCTTGGTCAACTTGAATGACTAGCAGAATAAAGTAGAACCTGCGCATGCATAACTCATCAATTACACTTAACATCGAGTAAACAAAATCGAATGTGTACAAGACAGTAACACTCACTCAAAGTTGTAAGGAAATAGTATTTATGTGTTTTGGTGTTTCGTTAGAAACCTTAGCAAGTAATCCTCTATTTGCTTGGTGTTCTTTTTTACCGTATATTCATGAATGGTATTTGGTAATGGTATTTGGGTCAATGAACCCAAGGTCATAGATTTGTCCTATTTTGCATTCGAGAATCTTCATTCTGCATAATAGCATACACAAGAATATAGTGAGGATAATTATACATGCAATGAACGAGATGAGCTAGAGACTTAATTACAGAAATAAATCACTTACAGACAATAGCAACTGACGAGAGATTTGTCGAAGGCGTCTTGATTGAATAACTGAAATAATTCTGTGAAGTCAGTGTGTATCTCGTCGTTTCCATAGAAGTAATGCTCATCTCTAACTGCCACTATGAGCATGATCTTCCCTTCCTCTAAGGCTCGCATATACCACCCATGCAATTTTCGCATTTGTGTTTGTAGAAGCGGGACCTCCTCAGGTATGGTACTTCAGCTATGGTTGCGGCTTCTGTGCCTAAGTATTGACGAACAGTCATACCAAGATCTCTAGCCTCTTGTGCGACTAGTTGTGCAACCTCCGGATCTGCATCAGAAACCACATTTAGTGGAAGGCATGATTGGTTTTTCTATTCTCTGAGTTGGGTAATTATTTTCCTGCTTCTACTAGTACTTCTTGACTGCTCCACATTCGCCTTATGTGACTTGATAATTGAGCGGTCATAGTCTAATACCAGATCTTCTGGCCTTGGTCACTCAAGCATGTTCACAAAGTGTTGCACCGTTTTTGGTGCTATATACTACTTTGGCAGGGGCCATTTCGGTGCAAGCTGGCGTTTCACATCTTCAGCCATGACTGTTTTGAGTTACTCAGCAATCAAGTCGTAAGGTAACTTGGTAGCAGCCAACTTGGCTTTCTTCCTTGTACTCCCTCCGTTTGGAAATATAAGACGTTTTAGTTTTGTGAATCGAATGTATCTAGACGTCTTTTAGTGTATAGGTTCGTAGAAGTTCCGAGTGAACCTATAGACTAAAAGGTGTCTAGATACATTTGTTTCACATATCTAGAATGTCTTATATTTTTGAACGGAGGGAGTACCTGCTAAGGATTTATCCATAGTTGTAGTACTAGCTGCCGGAGTGGCGGTGCTCTTCCACTTTTCTAACCGGGGCTGAGGCGGTGGAGTTTCCTGATACGCCAGAGTCTGCAGATGCACTACAGACGGCTGAGGCGGCAAATTTTGCTAACATGGCAGAGTCTGCAGACGTGCCAGAGACGGCTGAGGTGGCTGAGGCGACGGAGTCTGCTGACACGGTGGAGTCTACATACGTGCCAGAGATGGCTGAGGTGGCGGAGATTAAGCTGGATTGCAACTCGGAGAAGTCGGTGGCCTTGGCGTCCAATTTGGAAGCATGGTGTTTTCCTTTGGCCATAGAATAGTGCTTTTCCTAGCTTATCCCAGTTCATTCAGATCCCCTTCACCTACAGGGAAGTCAAGCTTGAAATGCTGAAATCCCTTCATAACTTCATCCACACTGACAATAGCGTAGCCATCTGGAACCGGAGAGCAATGGTAAGTTGGTCTAGGTCTAGAAGGTAAGGCAAAGCCGACCACCACCTTCATGGATATGTTGACAACTTTCACATGCAACTCACAATTTTCCCTCTCTGTGATATCATCCACAAGAGAGCGAGGAGCCATCGACAATGCATCATCATTAGTCGGGACCTCCATGGAAGCCATGCTGCTTTTCCGCCAAGTAAATGGGTTGGTAGCATCAAATGCAGGATCTTCGTCATGGCACTGAGATGGGCCGGTAGCATCAAATGTTTCTTCTATATGTTGCATCCGGTCTGCCTCCATGTCCTTTCTCCTCTGATGGCTTTTATCGGGATATTACTTCCTGTCGTCCGGAAACCCGAGCTTCCATGGAAGGGAGCCTGAGGTGCCTCTTGTTTGTCCTTCATGTTCTTTATTCCCAAGGACGTGTGTCAGATCTTCGTTCTCTCTGTTAGGATAGAACTTCGCCTCACGCACATCCTTCGTTGCCTCTTTAAGGGATTTGTAAGGTGTTGGAAGATGTTCTTTTGTAAAAATACACTTCCCTATTTCTAGGTTCAACTTTCCCCCATGCCTGTAGAACCAAGACTTTACCCGTTTAGCCCACTCCAATGTCTCTGGAACAATCCCTTTATCAATCAGGTCGTTCTCAGCTTTCTCCCACTTAGGCATGGCAGCCTTGTAGCCACATGTCCTCATAACATGGTGAGATTTCTTTCGCGCAACATTTTCCTTGTTTATTTCCGACCTTTTCACAACTTCAGCCAATGTCTTGTACTCCACGAATTCCTCCCAGTGATCTCTTACCTTCTCATTCACTTCGGTGAACTCTAGAGTCTTTTTTGCAGGACATACACCTTGTACAATCTTTTCTTGTGGTTGGAGAATTGTGTGTCCATCTTAAGATCCCACTCCTTGATAACTTTGTTTTCTAGATCCACCTCTAGCGGTAGGGTGAAATTTGTCATGAGCATATTCCAAAGCATATCTTTGCATTTATCCTCGACATAACTAACTCCATCTGCCTTTGGCTTATTCCATTCTCGAATGGTGATCGGGATGATGTCCCTCACAATAACACTGCATTGACTTAGAAATAATCTTACGTTTTGCATGGGAGCAATCGGGGTGCCATCTACAGCAACTTATTCGATCATGAACCTAGCATCGGGGGACAACTTTTTTGTCAGGCCTCATTTTCTTCCAGAAGATTGCTTCGATCCAGAGGGCTAAAAGAAGAAAGAATCATTAATATATATATGTATATATATAAACCAATTAATGCATCTAGTCAGCAGCGGATTAATTTATATACCTCACCGGACTTTGTAGTCAAGGTTCCCTCACCGGAACCGTCTCTTCACTCACTAGAGTCGTCTCTTCACTCGAGATCCTCCTCCACTCCCTCACCAGAGTCATTCAGATACTGCGAGGTGATATCTTCACCAGCTATCATACCATGCAATATCTCTTCTTGATCTTCGTCGTGCAACATAGTTTCTGCAAAGACTTGCTAGTTATTTCAATGCTATAAACACAGAAAAGCGCTAATGAATTAAGAACACCGTACGAAATGGTTGCCTTCGTGGAGTTAAGAAAATCGTGCGAAATCGTTGCCACACCCGTCCATTGTCCCTATATGGCGCGCGTTACTGTGCCCTCCCTAACCTCAAATGCCGGCGGGAGCTCTAGTGCATCGTGTAACTCCAATACTCATAAGCAATAACCATGCACATGTGAATGTCTCAAAACATTTGACACTTTCTCCTCACACCAAATTTTATTCATACACAAAAATATATATACAAACACTTTCTTATGTATACATACACTACAATACATACACTTTCATAATAATCCTTTCTTTTGTTCATAGACAAAAATATATATACATTTTATTTTGTTTATACACAAAAATATATACACATACACTTTCTTATATATATACACACACTTTCTTATGTATACATACACTTTCATAATAATCATTTCTTTTGTTCATACACAAAAATTTATACATACACTTCCTTTTTGTTCATACACAAAAAATATATACATACACTTTCTTATATATACATACACTTTCTTATGTATACATACACTACAATACATACACTTTCATAATAATCATTTATTTTGTTCAATCAAATATGCAACTAGGATTATTCAATACATACACTACAATACATACACTTTTAAATACATACACTACAAATACATACACTTTCCAATATATACATCCAACTAGGATTATTCAATCAAATATACAACTAGGATTCAATCAAATATATACATCCAATACTAGGCTTATTCAATCAAATTTGCAACAAGGATTAAAATAAAAAGGGAAAGAAAATGGGAATTAGAGAGCTCACCGGCGGCGAACTCGATCGGGGTCGGCGGCGTCTCCAGGTGGAGGAGAACGGAGTCGGTGGCGGCTCCTGCGTGCATGGTGACGTTGTTGGAAATATGCCCTAGAGACAAATAGTAGTAAGGACTATTATCATATTTCATATGGTTTATTATTAAGTTTTATATCATGCTATAACTGTATTGAGAGGAAACATCAATACACGTGTGATATACAAACAACCAGGGGTTCCCAGTGAAACTCTAGTCAATGGTTCATTTGTTGACGAATGCTCATGTTTCCTAATCATGTGGCATTTATGCCAGTTGGAAATGAGTCATCTCATTCGGAGAATGAGATGATGAACCAATACCCAACCTAAACATCATGACCCGATCATGTCACGAAGTTCAAGTTATGATGATGAGAGATGGATCCTCGTAGACTATTCCTTAGATCGTGAGGCTATATCAATCACTGTCTCCCGAGAGTGCTTAGATAGCATCAACGCCATCTGGTAATACGGTGGTTATAAAGGTGTGTTCAGGTATTCGGAGGAAACCGTAGAGGCAATATATTTCAAGAGCGGGATTTGTCCATCCATGTGACGGGAAGATACTCAAGGGCCCACTCGGAGAAGTTATATCCAATAGCTGCGCAGCGTGTGATTGGATCACGGGGATATCACTTGTCGAAACGAGTCAAGTAGCATTGTTCAGTAACGAGATTGAATATGACATGATGATGTCAATGATCAGATCTCGGGCAATGCAAGTATCGAATGATAAAGGGAATAAGACACGACTGTCCTGGTTCAAACGACGAAAGATCTTCGTGGAACGCACAGGGGTCACATGGCCATCTAGGTCCCTCTGTCGATCATTGGTGCGGGAGTGTCCCGACCATGTCTGGAGTGGTCCCGAACCGTGGGGTATCACGCTTAAGGGCTTGATGATGCTTAGAGAGTGTTTATAGGATCGGTAGAATCACCGAAGAAAAGAAGGGAGAAAACCGGAAGGGTTTCGGTAAGTCCGTAGGATGTCCGGAGTGGAGGTGGAAGGTGTTCCACATCCACAGAGATTGAATAATGTGTGAATGAATGTTAAATGTTGATTTAATCATTTATTCATAATTATTTAATAAAGAGAAAATCAATTTTAATGGTCAAAGGCTTAATATGCCAATTCGGGAGGGAGAGGGCCCATTAGGGGAAAGGAGAGAGGGAGAGGGTCCAAGGGGAGGCCGGCTGGGCCTAACCCCCCCCCCCCCCCCCCCCCCCCCCGCGTAGGGCCCACTAGGTGGCCGGCAGCCACCTCCTCCCCCTCCTCTCCTTTAGTCCCACCCCGGGACTTTGAGGGAGGTAGTACCTCCCCTCCCCCTATATATAGTGGGGTATTTGGCCTAGAAAAATACACCAATAATCAATAAAGGTCTCCCCACTTTTGGGAGGACCTCCAATTGATATTTTCTCTCTCCCCCTCTCTCTCTCGCGACCATGCTCCCAAGTATGGACTACGTGAGCGAGAGACATCTTCACCGCGTAGCACCGTCACGCTGCGGGATTCGGATCCGGGAGCTCTACTTCCGCAACTGCTGCTGGATCGGGGAAGCGAGAGTCATTGTCAGGCACCGGACGTGTGTAACTCCCCGCGAGGTGTCGCACTTGAGGCACTCAAGTCGTGGAGCCATAAGGAGCGAAAGGACTTCATCACGACCTTGAGGTCGGCTTCGGCTCGTCTACATCAACCACACTCTCCTGAGCGTTGACAACGCTTTTCGGTCTTCAAGGGTAAGTTCGCGAAAAGCCCCTCCCGTTAATGTATTACTAATAGATAGGTCCTGGCAACTTCAGGGGTTCAGTGGCGTAGGGTAAAATTTTATTGTTTTCATACGCGGAACCCCTACAGTGGTATCAAAGCTAGATCTATGCGTAGTAATCCTAGTACGGGTAGAACACACGAGATGTAGCGTATGGGCGTTGATATTCTAGTTGTTACCCTCCCACGTGTACTTGAGCATACCGCAGTAATGCTTGATGAAGCGGCCCCCAACCGACTTTACGCGTTCATTCGCGAGACAGGTCCACGCTTGACATATGACTTGTACCGTATAAAGTGGCTTAGGGGGGTGTCTGTATCTCTCGCATTAGTTGGTATACCATTTGCAACAGAGGGCCTCGAAAGGGGTGTAGTAGAGACAATTACTTGATCAACATTGTGCTGAAAGTTCGTAGGTAAGAACGGTTCTTGTGCGAAAGCCCATTCAGCCACATAAAACATGCAAAGATAAAGTAGAGGCGTCTAACTTTGTTTTGCAGGGGGCGTTGCTTTGTGATATGGTTGTGGCAAACATAAAGTGATTACCTTTTGTTGCATAGTAGTAGATAGTCATGAAGGTGATGGACTACCACGCCGGAATGACACCAGTACCCTAGTGTCTATGACGCCGGAACCCTGGCGCCAGAACCCGGTGACGGTGGATGGAGATCACGACGTGAAGGACCATATCACATAGCATTTACATTCAATGTTATTGTTTGTATGTCTTATTGTGTGCTAGTATTAGATACTCGACGGTAGTCTAATAAGATGATCCCTGTTAAAATTACCAACGATTGTGTTCCCCGTTAGTGTGCACCACCAAGAAAGTTCTTCGGTATGAGGCGATCCAGGGTTACAGGCCTAGGTGTCAGACATATCTACATTCGCATAGAGTGGGTGTAAGCCATGTTGCAAAGCGAATACACTAAGGTTGAGTTGGCGAGCCTAGCACGCCACAGAAGCGTGGCCTTGGAACACGGATGGTCGAAAGATCAAGCACGAGTCACATGAATGATGTGACCAACGTTTAGCGTCCACCTTTGAACCCACATCGATGGCCGTGATCAATCGGGGGAGATGTGGCTGATAGGGGTCGTGTTATCACTAGGAACCCTTTTGGGGATAGGTGTTTCTGAGTGAAGTTATTATTAACTCATTTAATTATAAACTTAGTCTAAATTCCTTTTGCAATTATAAATGTAGATGGCTCACCGTGAAGCTTACTTTGAAATTGAGGATTGGGTAAAGGGTGAGAAACTTAGACTTGATGGATCCAACTTCCCTAGTTTGCTTGTGCGCCTAGATGATCTTCTTACTAGGAATCATGTGGTAGACTACATACGTCGCACGATGGATTTGACTGAGCTAGACTACTATGAGACGCCACAAGAGCTGGCAGACCGCTACTATCATCAAGAGATGTCCACCTACATTCAGATAATAATGCGTTACGGGATGGTGGATGAACTACATCCGCTCATGGGTGATCTTGGTCCATATTCAATGGTGGATCAGCTGAGAGCAGAGTTCATAAGCCATGTGCACATGTGGAAGCACGAGCTGCTTGGAGAGTTCCTTTCCATTAAGATGGAGGAGAACTCATCACCGGACGACCACTTGAAGCACATGCATGATGTGTACATGAGGCCTGCATACTTCTTGGACGTCTGGATTACAGGCTCTTTTGCAAACGCTGTTGTGCTGCGGTCGCTGCCACCAAGCTACCAAGCATAAGTCAGGACTTGCGTAATGAGGGCAACACGAAAATGGAGTTCCACCGGTTCATGTCACATCTCAGGAATGTGTTGGTTGAACCAGATGTCGCTCAGGTCGTCAACGACAAAGGTATATATTTGATATACAGTTTTATAAATGTTATAATCTCGCAAACACATTGCAGTGTTAAGTATATCTCATACTTGTTCTGTTTTGATGAAAACAGGTCCTTATGCATGAGAGGTGCTTGCTGGAGAGGAGGTGACGTTGCTTGTTGATGGCAAGCATGATGATGATGGCCGACGACACTCTCCCTCGACATTTATCACTTAGTTTGTGTTTAGGATGATTATTGTAATCAAGAGATTGTGAACTTCTTTAGTGTGTCTCACACTTCGTGAGATGGTTATTCATATGAGTTTGTAACAAACAGTTGTTCTACTTTTATGAATGATTTCTATTCGTGTTCATATCTTGTTTGATTACTTGTGAATTATCCTTGTTGTTTGAAACTAATTGATAATGCATGAACATTTGAAAAACATTAAAATGCCTTGTTTAAAATACCCAACTTAATATTATTTCATTAATGAATGAAACCATTGTTTAAATTCAAAGTTATGTGATAATATGTGAAATTCATTCGATTTCTTGTCACATATAAATCATGCCTAAGTTCGGCAAAGTAACTTGAACACCGTGTATTACTTGAATACAAAGTGTTTAAAGAATTGTTAAAAGTAAATACATATTCGATGTATTGGGTTTTAACGAAAATGGTAATTATCATTAAATGATCGTTTAAATGTGTAAATAAGTTTACCAAAGGAAACATGAATATGAAACTATTTGATTTGATCAAAGTTTTTCATCAACAAAGGGTATAAATATAAAAGGGAATCTAATTACTATGATTTGATCAATAGTAATGAAAATTCGACTTTATAAGAATGGCATAAAAGAAATTGTGGAATGCAAAGTGTTTTGAAACGTCAAAATACAAAGCATCACAATGTGATATTAGATATCTAAGGGGTTGAATGGAAGGCACCAAATTAATCGTTGTAGTGTAGATGTAGAGACCATTAGTTAGAAGTATTTATCACTCAATTAGAATTGGTAAACCATTAGGATTCGTGAAAGTTTTGGGGTTATTCGATATAACCAAAACAATAGCGAATAAGTTCTTGTAGAGTATTCAGTGGAAACTTTGAATACGAAATCCCTAGCTAAACCAAAAGGTAAGCAGAACTTGTATTGCTTGGATTTTGGTGCATTCTTGAGAAAGCTCACTTCTAGTGATGTTTCTCAACTATGGAGCAAATGTAAATTAGTGTAAAACACGACCCTGTATCCGAGTGTTGAGAAGCGCAAGGCACAACGTCCCTGAACGATTCTCTACATAGAAGGAAAGAATCAATGATATTGATCATTGTGTTTTCCCCACTAGTGTTTTCACTACATAAAGTAGGATTCAAAATGTAATCAATATCTAGTATGGAGACATTTGTGAATCACTTTTCATGATTCTTGGAATATGACATACCTACGAACTACAAAGGAAATAATGGTAAACTAGAATTATGAGAAATCATAAAAGCAAAATTCCCTTGAGATTAGAAAGCAATTCGTTGCTAAATCTCACAAGTAAAAGGGGTTACTTGAATTTTCCCAAATGACTGCAAAGCCATAGTGGAAAAAGGGGGTGAATGACAAGAGCACAATTTGTCAGGTATTGGAGAAATTCAAACGAATTTGATTCATGTGTGCTAAATGTCTAGTGGATTTAAAACTAGTAATAGTACTGGTATCTCATAGTAAAACTCCAAGTTTGATATGTGATCAAAAGATTTTGAACTTATTCAAAATAGTGAGTGGATATGCAATTTGCATAAAATTGAGTGGGAGCTATGAAAGTCTTCCTGAAAAAATATGTGATTGACATATTTTAAGTGGGAGCAATATAAGACTCAAATTCAAATATGTAGGAACATATTTTGAGTGGGAGCTTATAGGAGTAATTCTTAAGTATGTTAAGAATGAAGGCGTAAATGCTTATAAATAATGATTTGTAAGATGTAGAAGTTGATAATAGGTGTATTGTGATATTATGTAGTATTCCTTAAGGGATTCTGAAAAGTTTTTCAGAATAGAAGTTAATTAAGGAACTGGTCCTTAATAACTTAAATTAGGAATAGTATTAAGCTCAACATCAATGGTTGAAAGAAAGAAAAGGATGATCATCATCCACTATGTTGAGACATAGGATCTATCTTAGTAAACCATGATGATAACTTAGCATAATATGTGATCCAATAAGGAATGTTTGAAAGTGATTAAGTTCAAATCACAAAACGTTTGAGCTAAGTTTGTCTGCAGTGTCTAATAGTGAACTTGCAGACATGTTTTCCAAATCCATAAAGGATGACATATCTTAAAGCATAAAGAGTTATGTTATAAGGTAATATGTTGGAAACTCCTGTAGATACCAATTAAAGTCAAGTAGGAAGCGAGGTGAACAAAACATCGAAAGTTGCACAGAGTGCACTAGTATTTCAATGAATACATTTATAATAATAATAAGGGTACCATTTAAAGTGTTGTATAATGTTATGGTGGGGCTAGTTCGCTTTTAACGTAGAATGATGTGTCCTAGGGCAAAGTGCCCATGAGAAAGCCCTCGAGGTTGATCTAACGTCAATGTAGGCTCCTGGAATTAGGCCTCGTTCTGCTGCCATAGCAACGATGCATACACACAGATGCTATCATGTGATGATAAAGTATTAATGTCAATTAAGGTGACATTAGTAAGTTGCAAAGGATTTGGGACTATAAAGTACAGACCCAAGACTCAACCTCTTCCATGAGAAAGCATGTTCAGGGTACCGGTAATAGGTGCCAATGATTGACAACAAAATGCAGCTAGTGTATTTGTACTCTAGTGCAAGTGGGAGACTGTTGGAAATATGCCCTAGAGACAAATAGTAATAAGGACTATTATCATATTTCATATAGTTTATGATTAATTTTTATATCATGCTATAACTGTATTGAGAGGAAACATCAATACACGTGTGATATACAAACAACCAAGGGTTCCTAGTGAAACTCTAGTCACTGGTTCATTGGTTAACGGATGATCATGTTTCCTGATCATGTGGCATTTATGCCAGTTGGAAATGAGGTCATCTCATTCAGAAAATGAGATGATGAACCAATACCCAACCTAAACATCATGACCCGATCATGTCACGAAGTTCAAGTTACGATGATTAGAAATGGATCCTCGTAGACTATTCCTTAGACCGTGAGGCTATATCAATCACTGTCTCCCGAGAGTGCTTAGATAGCATCAAATGCCATCTGGTAATACGGTGGTTATAAAGGTGTGTTCAGGTATTTGGAGGAAACTGTAGAAGCAATATATGTCAAGAGCGGGATTTGTCCGTCCATGTGACAGGAAGATACTCAAGGGCCCACTCGGAGAAGTTATATCCAATAGCTGCGCAGCGTGTGACTGGATCACGGGGATATCACTTGTCAGAACGAGTCAAGTAGCATTTTCAGTAACGAGATTGAACATGACATGGTGATGTCAATGATTAGATCTCGGGCAATGCAAGTATCGAATGACAAAGGGAATAAGACACGACTGTCCTGGTTCAAACGACGAAAGATCTTCGTGGAACGCACAGGGGTCACATGGCCATCTAGGTCCCTCTGTCGATCATTGGTGCGGGAGTGTCCCGACCATGTCTGGAGTGCTCCCGAACGGTGGGGTATCACGCTTAAGGGCTTGATGATGCTTAGAGACTGTTTATAGGATCGGTAGAATCACCAAAGAAAAGAAGGGAGAAAACCGGAAGGGTTTCGGTAAGTCCGGAGGATGTCCGGAGTGGAGGTGGAAGGTGTTCCATATCCAGGGAGATTGAATAATGTGTGAATGAATGTTAAATGTTCATTTAATCATTTATTCATAATTATTTAATAAAGAGAAAATCAATTTTAATGGTCAAAGGCTTAATGGGCCAATTTCGGAGGGAGAGGGCCCATTAGGGGAAAGGAGAGAGGGAGAGGGGCCAAGGGGGAGGCTGGCTGGGCCTAACCTCCCCCCCACCCCGCGCGGGGCCCACTAGGTGTCCGGCGGACACCTCCTCCCCCCTCCTCTCCTTTAGTCCCACCCCAGGACTTTGAGGGAGGTAGTACCTCCCCTCCCCTATATATAGTGGGGTATTTGGCCTAGAAAAATACACAAATAATCAATAAAGGTCTCACCACTTGGGGGAGGACCTCCAATTGATATTTGCTCTCTCCCCTCTCTCTCTCGCGACCGTGGTCCCAAGTCTGGATTGCACGAGCGAGAGACATCTTCACCGTGGAGCGCCGTCACGCTGCGGGATTCGGATCCAGGAGCTCTACTTCCGCAACTGCTGCTGGATTAGGGAAGCGGGAGTCATCGTTAGGCACCGGACGTGCGTAACTCCCCGCGAGGTGTCACACTTGAGGCACTCAAGTCGTGGAGCCAGAAGGAGGGCAAGGACTTCATCACGACCTTGAGGTCGGCTTCGGCTCGTCTACATCAACCACGCTCTCCTGAGCGTTGACAACGCTTTTCGGTCTTCAAGGGTAAGTTCGCGAACAGCCCCTCCCGTTACGGTATTACTAATAGATAGGTCATGCAGCTTCAGGGGTTCAGGGGCATAGTTTAAAATTTTATTGTTTTCATACGCGGAACCCCAACAGACGTGGGCTCGGGCAGCCTACCAGCGTCACTTTATCGGGGTCGGTGATGCCTCTTGCATTGGGACATAGCGAGAAGATGAGGAACTAGGGAAGAGGAGCAGGCAACGCAAAGTTATAAGGGGTCGGGCCTTCAGTCCCGTTTGATGCCATGAACCGGGACGGAAGACCCTTTTATCCCGGTTGTTTAGTCCCGATTGATGCCACCAACCGGGACAAAAGGTTTTTGGCAACAGCCTAGAGGGTGCGCCAACCGCCCACCTTTAGTCCTAGTTGGTATTAAAAACCGGGACTAAAGGGCCTTTCAAAAATATTTTTAAAACTTTGTAGTATAAATTATGGTTCCCATCTTATTGCATATTAAAATGCTAATAAAAGAAAAATAAAGAATATATATAGCATATCAAAATATTCATAAAATAAATATTTATCTAATAAAAATATAATTTATTTTTTATTTGAAATCAATTATTTAATATTTCTACTATTCCTAAATTCCATAAAAGATTTTTTAAATGGTAAATCATTTTTAAATAAATAATAATAATGTATGGCCTCCAAGACATTGATTTCCATGTTGATATACTCATGTGTGCCAAAAACTGGATTATTTCGATGTAGAGATCAAACTTTGTTCAGAAACAAAATGTCTACCAAATCGGTAGGAAGTGGGTCTAGTTTGAACTACAAGTACAAGATCTAATGCTCATAATTTTTTGAAAAATCATTTCTAGACTCACCATATGATATTTCTTTAGATATCCAATGCAAGTTTAGCAAGGCTCATCCCCTATCTTCATGCCCGCTGTTTTGACTATAGTTTGAAACGGTAAAATTTTAAAACGGGCATAAGAATTTTAAAAATAGTCCGAACAATATAAAACCTTCGCGTGGTGTCATATTATGTGACATAGTTGCAAGAAAAAATACCAAACTTAATATATTGATTGCATCTCGAAAATTCCTTCTCAAAATGAGCTATCATGTTCAAGGTTTCATGGCTTTCGGGCAAATGACCAATGTTATGGCTAGAATCGCTACATAGTTTGTGATAGTGTGCCCATATTGTGCATGCATGTGCATCTGGGGATGGTGAACAATGTTGTAGTAGGAAGTTTTCCTTTTCGTCGCAAGGAAAAGCCATTTTCCATTTTACGAGTGCCAAAAACGAGGCGTTTTGTGAACAACCACCAATGGCATAATTCAAAACGCTACCACCCCATTTTAAAAAAACACTAGACAACCTTACAAGGACAATGTCCCAACCAGAGTATCTCAAACTTTTCCGTCCACCCCTAGTGAAAAAGAAAAATGGCTACCAAATCGGTAGGAAGTGGGTCCGATTTGAAGTACAGGTACATGATCTAATGCTCATTATTTTTTGAAAAAAAACATTTTTACACTCACAATATGATGTTTCTTCAAAGATCCAATGAAGGTTTAGCAAGGCTCGTCCCCTATCTTCGTTCCTGCCATTTTGACCATAGTTTGAAACTGGCATAGGAAATTCTAAAATGGTCTAAACAATGTAAAACATTGGCGTGGTGTTATATTATATGACATAGTTGCAAAGAAAATATCAAACTTGGTATATTGATTGCGTCTCGAGAAGTCCTTCTCAAAATGACCTATCATGCTCAAGGTTTCATGGCTTTCAGGAAAAATTATCAATGTTATGGCCAGAATCGCGGCATAGTTTATGATTGTATGCGCATATTGTGCGTGCATTTGCATCTTCAGATAGCGAGCAATGTTGCAGGAGGAAGTTTTCCTTTTTGTCGCATGGAAAAGCCATTTCCATTTTACGAGTGCCAAAAATGGGGCGTTTTGTGAATCGACCACCAAAGGTATAATTCAAAATGCTACCACCCCATTTTTCAAAAATAGTAGACCACCTTACATGGACAATGTCCCAACCGGAGTATCTCAAACCTTTATGTCCACCCCTGGTAAAAAAGACAAATGTCTACCGAATCGGTAGGAAGTGGGTCCGGTTTGAACTATAGGTACATGATCTAATGCTCATGATTTTTTGAAAAAAAAATCATTTTTAGACTCACAATATAATGTTTCTTTAGAGATCCAATGCAAGTTTAACGAGGCTCGTCCCTTATCTTCATGCCTGTCGTTTTGACCATAGTTTGAAATAGTAAAATTTTGAAATAGGCATAAGAATTTAAAAAATAGTCCGAACAATGTAAAACATTCGCATGGTGTCATATTATGAGACATAGTTGCAAGGAAAAATACCAAACTTGGTATATTGATTGCATCTTGAGAAGTCCTTCTCAAAATGAGTTATCATGTTCGAGGTTTCATGGTGACATAGGTACAATTACTCGGGTGCTTATGATTTGCTACCCTAGCTGCATAAATGCTTACGACCCATGAATATTAAGGATGATGGCCCAAAGAAGCAACCGATGAAAGCCTTAGTTGTATTTGTAAAGGAAATATGAACCGACATTATGTTGGGGTTGTAATCAAACATATGTAACCTATCCATATACAACTTTGATACCCGGCCTATTATATAGAGGACAAGAGAAGCATAGGAGGAGCCATCGAAAAAACCCCAAGCAATCTGTAATAGTTCTATCCATCAAAGTAATCAAGCGACTTTGACTCCCTTGTTTGCGTGACATCCGACAAAATCCCCAGCTTTCTCTTTTCCGCAAAACCCGAAGTCCATCACCAGGGGCATTACCGAGGTTATCCCTCATCTATTGGCGCCGTCTGTGGGAAACCTGAACGCTGGAGTCACGGATTCGACGGACCCCTTTTCATCAAGCAAGAATCCAACATAAACGGCACCACGCCCGCCCACCCCTGTTTTGGTACTCGCCGATTTTAACGGTGGATCCGATCTCATCATAAAAAGTTTACACTTCCAAGTGGAGGATCCCGAAAAATCGCACCGCTCGGCTCTGATCTCATCAGGACCGTTGGTCGAAAAATTTGCACCTACGGCGATAGCTGCATCATCCGTCAGATCTTCAGCAGAAGTTATGATGCGGATCAAAGCAGCCGACAAAAACAATGAAAACACAACACGTCTAGGGGATCTTGATGGTATTTATGATGATCTCTCCTATGGATCAGACCTTCAGTTAACCACACCTCACGGATCAAGTCCGATAAACGCCAAACCCGAAGAAAGTGACAAGAGTATCGACTTTGGAATAAGGATGGCCAAAATCTACCCAAAGCAGAAACTGCCAGACTTCACTGACCCCCAGACAGTGTCTCCTTCAGATCTAACAGTGACATCACCAGTCCATACATAACATGCCACCAAGTGTGTGTGATTATCGGGGACCCTTCGACACAACACGACTCTAACGGTAACCCTATTCTGAACCCCGATGATTTTTTATCGATAACAATGCAGGAAATCATGGCAACGAATGGAACCATGGAAACAAAGGAGACCCGACGGACAACCATATAATCCAAGGAGGAGGAGGCGAACCACGTGAAGGCGAGAGGCGAACTCTTCGACTACTAGCGGAAGCATGGCAAAAGGCAAGGGCGGCAATTTCGGGTGCAGTCCCGATGGCAGCCAATGCCACACACAAAGATTTATTAGCATACCAATACCTACTTCATCACAAAAAGAGACTTGCTAAGGATGCAAAGGCAACTTGATGAAAGAAAAAGGCTAGACGACGAATCTAGCCTATGACGAGCACAACTAAGCTCTACCCAAGGATCAAGAAGCGTAACTAGAGGAGTACCGCCAAGAAGGGGAACATCTCGATTGCAGAACATCCTCGAAGCTGAAATAAACAAATTGACTCGAGATCTTGATCTATCGTTTATGTTAGTAGATCAAAGAGGGCACATTAAAGCAAAAACAGCCTACACAGCAATTCTGGCCACACTAACACACCTACTCACAACTGAATCCACACCCGACGGTCCCCATGTAGCTCTTCACGTTCGGCTTTAATGAACCTCGGCGTGGTAGGAGCATCCCTTGCACAAGAAGAACAGGGAATCACGTACCAACCCGATAGATCCCCACGCTGTTGCAGCAGCACTCGGCAGGTGGGGCACACACAAAAATCGCGGTCACCACATCGGGTGCACTTCTCGGGATCAAAACCACGAAACCGCACAAGAAACGACAACACGCAACACGGGAACGACGGATCAAGGGATGAGGGACGTAGCCGAAGATACCATAATGGCCATAGCGAAGATGACTACGAGTTATGCGGAGCCAGCTGTTTTTTCCAACGGATTCGTAAAACTTTAGTACCCAAGGACTTTAAACTTCCACATGACCGCCAAAAATACGACGGACTACAAGAACCCGAAGCATTGCTAGCAGACTACCTGGCCACTGTCAAACTACAAGGCGGCTCCACAACTACCGCGATGCAAAGCTTGCAGCTGCACTTCACCACAACTGCACGGTCATGGCTCAAACAACTACCCAAAGATTCAATTAGTAGCTAGAATGATCTTGAAGACAAGTTCATCCGCCACTTCCACTCCACATTTAAGAGACCTGCATCTCTAGAACAATTATGAGTATGTAAACAGAGGCATGGAGAATCAATAAGAGCCTTCATTCAACGATGGAACATTATCAAGAACTCAGTCAAAGCCATATCCGAGGAAAGGGCCATTGACGCCTTCAATGACGGCCTCCGCCGCCGAGAGTTCATAGAAGAACTAGGACGGGTCAAACCCAAAACAATCTCACAATTAATGGAAATAGCAAATCACTGAGCTGATGGAGAGGATGCATTGCATAACAAACGAGCGCGTTCACCCGAAGAAGACAGGGATAAATGCAGCAATGATAGAAGGTGAAGGAACAATGATGGGACTGCATGACCAAGTTATCTGGCAGCTAGTTTCTCAGGAGAAGGAAATAACAGGAACGATGACCACAACAACGGGCACCGCAATAATAGGGATGATGTCGGAGGAGGACAATCAACGCAGCAGTATCAGCCAAGAGATCGGGATCCCCCTATGTTCGCGATGCAAAGGATGGAAGGACCCTGTAATATCCACATTTATGTCGACTCAGCGGGCAAAAGACGATCCAACCATCTCATGAAAGACTGCCGAATGTTTTTGAAGATGCAAGGGTTGTGCAACGCAAAGACAATTGAAGCAGTAAATCGAGGATACACCACTACGCCTGGTATGTTAGCCATTGGTGCACCACCACCGCCAGTACATCAGCCAGCGGGGCAACCGCAAAACACAACAAACAAGGTAGTGAGTATCGTCCAAGGGAGCAATGTCAATGATGCAGAAAGCGCATCCGTCCAATAGGATCCAGAAGCTAATTACAAGGCAAATCAACATGGCAGAGGTGGATCCACCAGCTACACCTGAGTATCTTCACTAGTCTGAACAGGAAATCACATTCAGAAGAGCTGATCACCCACTTCGAGTACCGCGACCGGGTCATTCAGCTTTGATAGTTGAAGCGCAAATAGGAGGATTTGACATGTGCAAAGTTTTCATGGACATAGGAAGCAGCATAAATTTGATTTACGCCAAGAAACTAAGGGAAATGAACTACTCTTTGGTGAATCTAGCACCAACAGAAACATCCTTCCCCGGCATAGTACCAGGTAAAGCCAAAATTCCTCTAAGTAAAAAATTTCTTGACGTTGTTTTTGGATCGAAAGAAAATTTCAGGCGAGAAAAGCTCGAGTTCGAAGTCATGGACTTGCCATCACAATATCACACGATCCTGGGACACCCAGCCTTTGCGCGGTTCACGGCAGTCCCGCATTATGCATATTTGGTAATGAAAATGCCAGCACCAAAAGGAATCTTAGTAGTCAAAGGATGTTTCACACAATCCGACAATTGTGATCGGGAGTTTAACAAAATTTCTGAATCCTTCGGAACGGCAACTGAGTTTGAGTAGCTAAAAACTTCATTAACAGTTGAACTGCTGACAATAGCGCGTGTCAATCCTGATCAGGCTTTTGATACCGCAAACGATACAAAGGAAGTACAGATCCACCCCACCGACCCGAAGAAGACGACATTTGTGGCCTCCAATCTTGGTCCCACATAGGAAAGCATGCTCATCGAGTTCCTCCATGAGAACTTGGAGATCTTCGCATGTCTACCTTTGGACATGCCATGAATTTCAAGGAACTCGCTGAGCATGCACTAAACTTGGATCCAAAGGCAAAGCTAGTGAAACAGCCACTTCGTCGCTTCGCAGAACGAAAACGTAAAGCCATTGGAAAAGAACTCCATCACCTTACTAATGCCAACTTCATTAAAGAACTAAATAAAGCAGAATGGGTTGCAAACCCAGTATGCGTCCCAAAGAAAAATACAAAAGAGCTATGAATGTGCATCGATTTCACTACACTGGATAAACATTGTCCAAAGGACCACTTCCCACTGCCACGAATCAATCGAATAATCGGTGGAACCGCAGGGTGTGAACGTCTTTCCTTCCTGGATGCATATTCAGGATACCACCAAATTCGGATGAAGGAGGAAGATCGGGAGAAAACGGCATTTATCATGCCCTATAGCATATTCTGCTATACAACAATGCCCTTTGGCCTCAAAAACGCCAAGGCAACATATCAACGGATGATGTAGAGCTACCTCAAAAACCAAATCGGCACAAAGGTACAAGTATATATTGATTATGTTATAGTTACAACAAAACAAGGGTCTTCACTTATCAAAGATCTTTAAGAAACATTTGAGAACCTTGACAAATTTTGCATCAAACTCAACTTGACAAAGTGTTCCTTTGGAGTCCCAGTAGGGCAACTCCTCAGATACCTTGTATTAGCAAGAGGAATTTAAGCCAATCCTGAGAAAATACAAGCGATTCTAACAATGAAAAAGCCAACGAATCTTTGGGGCGTGCAGCAGCTGGCTGGATGAGTCGCAACACTCAGTCCTTTTATTGCTCGTTTAGGAGAAAACGCACTACCATTCTACGCTCTCATGAGGAAATCAGACGAGTGGACGGAGGAAGCCAAGCATGCCTTTGAAGATCTCAAAAAGACATTTTTCACATCTTCTATCGTCGTGTCTCCACGCGAGAAAGATCCATTACTCATTTACATTGCTGCCACAAATCAGGTGGTCAGCACGGTCATGGTCGTAGAATGACCCGAAGAAGGACAAAATCATGGTGTTCAAAGGCCAGTTTATTTCTTGAGTGAGGTTCTCTCACCCTCCAAACAAAGGTACCTGCATTATCAGAAACTAGCATATGGAGTATTTATGGTAGTACGGAAATTACGCCATTATTTTTCGGAACACCCAATCATAGTGGTCAACGAAGCACCTTTGTCCAATATCCTCAATAATCTAGAGGCAACTGGGTGTGTCTCTCTATGGGGCATTGAGCTTTCCCCTCGAGATATCACGTACGAGAAGCGTAAAGCAATTAAATCACAAGTTCTGCCTGATTCTATCACTGAATTGACTGAATTACAATATACGAGCCCGCCTGACCTTTCAAGCGCATGGACAATGTACTTTAATGGATCAAAAAGAACGGAAGGAGCAGGGGCAGGGGTCGTATTAGTATCACCACAAGGCAACAAAATGAGATATATACTCTGGATAAGTTTCACGAACGCGTCCAATAATGAAGTTGAGTACGAGGCCTTATTGCACGGTATGCATATGGCTAAAGCTTGCGGTGCAACTCGCCTCAAAATATTTGGTGATTCTAATCTTGTCGCACAACAAGCAATGAACAAGTGTGATGCTATTAGTGATAACATGATCGCCTACCGCGATCTATATAGCATTATGGAGGCTCAATTTGATGGATGTGAAGTATCACACATAGGGAGAGCAAGCAATCAAGAAGCTGACAATCTAGCAAATATTGGGTCCCTATGCTTACCAGTGCCACCTGGAGTTTTTTGGGAAGAAATAACTGAGTGTTATATCAAGGCTAAAAGAGTTTCTGAGGTCATAGCACCCTAGACAGGGAAAAAGGTAAAGTCGTGAAAGGACTCGGGGGCTCCGCCAGCTAGCATGAGTACAGAGAAAGTCATCAACGAAGAACCAGAAGTTGATGAGGTCATGATAATAGAGTCTACATGGATGCAGCGGTACATAGCATATATGACTCGGGGAGAGTTACCCGAAGATGTGACAGAAGCTCAGCGAATCACTAGGAGATCAAAAGCCTTCAAAATCATTAAATGAGAGTTACGCAAAAGAAGTATTTCAGGTGTGCTACAACAATGTGTCACACCCGACAAATGAAAAATGATACTCAAGGATATACATGAAGGAGTATGTGGCCATCACGCTAGTAGCCGAGCAATTTTCGCCAAAGTGTTCATGGTAGGATTCTATTGGTTCACAGTAGTACAAGATGCAAAAGATATAGTCAGAACATGCGAGGCATGTCAACCATTCGCAACAAAGCCTAGCGCACCCGTTGCTGAGTTAAACCCAATACCTATTTCTTGGCCGTTCTCTTAGTGAGTACTCGATATGGTGGGAAAACTTCACAAATCTTCTCCAAGAGGACACGTCTTTCTGCTAGTAGCAGTCGACAAATTTACTAAATGGATTGAAGCAATGCCTGTCACCAGTCAGGATGGAATTTTGGCTGTGAATTTTATCAAATCCATAGTATTCCGGTTTGGCGTACCAAACAGCATCATCACGGAATGGAACTAATTTTACTTACAACGAGTTCAAGGAATACTGTGAGGAGATGGGTATCAAAGTAAGCAATGCTTCAGTAGCCCACCCGCAGACCAATGGGCAAGTGGAAAAAGCCAACTGCTTAGTAACTGCTGGCCTCAAAAAGAGATTATTAGCACCACTCAACAGAGAAAAAGGAGTATGGGTTGATGAGTTACCATCTGTTTTGTGGAGTTTGTGAACTACTCCAAATAATTCGACACAAGAAACACCCTTCTTTCTGGTCCATGGCGCTAAAGTCGTCCTTCCAGTCGAAGTATCACACGAATCTCCACTAGTCGCTACATATGATGCAGAGGCATCAAGAAAAGCACTTGAAGACGATGTTGATGCACTTGATGAAGCCAGAGATACCTCCCTACAAAGGGCTACTATATATCAGCAAAATTTGCACAACTACCACAGTCGACGGTTGCGTCCCAGGTCCTTTGCTGTAGGGGACCTAGTTCTTCGCCTCAAGCAAGACGGTCACCGTAAACTGGAGTCACCTTGGGAAGGTCCTTACATTAATACATAAGTTATTCCCAAAGGAGCATATCGACCACAAGATAAGAAGACAGGAGTGTAACATCTCAAAAATATTAAACAAGCTTATCAAGTTCTAATCACCCAGGTTTAGGGTTAACAAAAACTTTAATTATTAAATTTGATATGAGAGCATGTGTGTTTTGTATTAATGCATGAATGCTTGAAATTGCCATGTTTGATTTCTACAAAGGTTAAATATTAGTTTAAATATGAATACCAGATCATCTAGATAATTTCCAAATAGAATCAAATAAAAAGAAAGTCAAATATGAATCATATAAAGATATGGTCATTTTGGCCAATATTAACCACTAGCCCACTTTGGGTGTCTCTAGTAAAAGATTTCTAACAGAAACAATTCCAATTCTTTTCACCCCTTGCTAGACCAAGTAAAACTGAATCCAAGCAAACTTTACAAAATGGCATAAACTATTTTCAAATCTATTTAAGAGGCATTTCAAAATTGAATCAAGTTCATATGCCTAGATCATCACTTTTCAAAAAACCACTCAAACAACTTCCACTTGACAAATCCCAGCAACCATAGAATACCAAGCATATGACCAGATCACTCACCAAAACTCATTCAAAAATTCCAAAGTTAATTTCATGCGGCCATTAAGTCGAACACTTAGCAGACAGAGTGCAACCTCAACCATTATACACTGTTTTGATCTATCAATAGCTCACCAAATGTACTGCAATAAACTCCATATCTTACCCATGATCATTCCTGGTACTTGGCCGTGCAGTGGAGAGCCTCATCTCCACCGTTGCACCAGTGACATGCTCATACCGAGATAGCCATGTTGGTCGCTCACGAACCAGTCGCTGCGTGCCGCACCGCCCTCACCCACGACACCTAGAGGATACCCGTGACCTCACCGCCACCCCCTGTCCACCCCTTGACCAACGACGAGAAGTGGAGACGTTGGATCCGCCGTGCCAATTTAAACCTCTGCCATGCCGAGAGCACGACGGAGCGCCATAGCCGCCTCGCGCATACACGCCGCGCCTCGCTCTCTCCGCTCGTACCCGCAGTCGCCATGGCACCAGTGACCTCCCAGACATGATGGTTCACCGCCGCGCGCCCCGTGACCACCATACCGAGTGACGTACACATGCATACCTGAATAGAGCGCCACATCACCCGACCGACTGAGACCGCCCCTTGTCGTGTCGTCACGCGCATGACGATTGCCGTAGTACCCTGCATCGACCCATGCCCTCTTCCATGCTTAGCTCGACCTGTAGAAACGTCGCTGGAGAAGCCTGACCATGCCGCCCTGCCTCCACCGCTGGGGTATAAATAGAGGCCATCCCAGACCTCATTCTGCACACCATTCCACTCCCCACTCACCCAGGAACCTCACCGACCCTTCCCCGAAGCAAGGCGAACACCACAATGCCGGAATTTGGCCGGAGTCCGCCGTTGCAGTGAAGGAAGGAAGCCATTGATTGGAGCCACCCCAGGAGCCGCCGTGACCGCCATCAACGACAAGCTCGTTCGCCCCCATCGCCGACCCTAGCTAGAGCCCCGGTGAGTCCCCAGCGACCCCCACCGCCGCGTAGGTTTAGAATCTCGCCGGAGCCGTTCGACGTAGACGATGAACCTTAGCCGTAGATTTCATTCTAATCATAAGGCTGAGATTTAGAGATACTGTTTCGGGTTAGATGAACCACTGATGCGTGGGACCGTTCTGTCAATAGCCCACTGCGCCAGTGCTGTGCAGTTTGGCCGACCCATTTATTTTCCCGCGCAGAGCCCATCAGTTCAAATAGCACTTTGTCTATTTAGTTAAAATCCTATTCTATAGCTATATTTAAAATTTAATTCAAAGAGATGTATTGATCCAAAATGCATGATTCCAATTTTGCTAGAAAGGAAATGAAAATATCTAATCACTCCCATTGGATTCAAACCAATTGAAACTATAGATCACATATACCAAAAATAACAAGACAGAGGCTTTTGCCACTTCAAACATTTTTATAAAATAAGCTCTAATGCTTTTGAGTTGATTCCAACTCTAAAAAATCACATTTTCCATGCTCTACATGAATATGTAAAAAGATTTGGTTTTACATATATGAAACATAGCTTAGTATTAAAAGAATGCTATATATGCATTTCTAGTCAGTTTAATATTATTAAATAGTAATGCTAAAATCTTGTAATATATGATCACCATTTTAAATCACATTCCCAAGTATTGGAATATGTGGTGATGACATGTGTCAACATGATCCACTATTTTATCTAGAGAATATTAAATCTTAAGGATTTAAAAAGAGTAGAAATTACATTTCTAAAATAAGAAGAATAAGAAAATGTTAATATTCCATATGATGATTGAGATGATACTAGATCATCTAGTGTGAGCCCTTGTGTGCTAAATAGAAGTAGTGAAGTGTTGTTTGGTGATTGTGTACTTTGTGTGCATTTCTAGACGCTAGTACCGACCCGGGCTACGACGAGGAGTAGTACTTCGAGGAAGAAGAAGAGAACTTCAACAACTGCACTATTCAAGGCAAGCTATCAATGCAGGCTAGAACTATGCATGATATATGTGCAGGACCTTTATACCAGATGCCCTAGGCATGCCTGGTTATGCAACTTTGATTATACCATTCCTAGTTTTACTTTTCCTTTTACTGAAGTTTCTTACTTAGTTAATGAATTGTGATTAGGGGAAAAGTAGGGTGGATACCACCAAGATTACATACTAGCCTTGCATACTTATACTTGATTAGCACCCCCAATAGTGACACCCTCAATACTAGTGGCTAATGCTAAACTAAACTTGATTACTTTATATGGGAATACATAGTGAAAATGATTATGAAAAACTTGAAATGATGATTCGTTCTATTGAAATGTTTTAACATGTGTTATGATACAAAATGGTTTGGTGATGAAAATGATGAGGCATGAGCCTTAACTTTAATAAAAACTGATGGTTGGGTTCGGATGCGATATTATTCCAATTTTACCGTACAACCATAATACCTGAGTTGGGTAGGGCTTGACTGGAAGTTTATATGTCTTAGTATGGGTTCCCTTGTGGAAGAGGTTGAGCCGAGGCTACCTCGTGAATGAATGTCCACCTATGCTGTTCCCAGGATGACAATTGGTCATGGCTGGGAGGCCAAGCTCATAGGGGAGGTGCATATACTAGGGTGTATAATTTAAAGGTTAGGATTGATTATCCGCATACCAAGTATGATGATTCAGGGTTATCCCTGACGGATGTATCGAATTTTGTGGTAAAAGTGTACCACCTCTATAGAGTGTCAAACTATTCGAATAGCCGCGTCTACGGTTATGGACAGTTGGAGTTGCCATACTGTTCCATTGTCAGATATTTTCAAAATGATTTGTGACTTGAAAGATGACTTTGACTTGACCACAACAGAGTTGTGGACATGAAATATGAGTTCCCACTTAATTAATGTAGAGAACTAAACTTAGGTCTTTACTCTTAAGTCTTTATGAAATAAACTTGGCTTTTTGCAAACAAACCTAGAGCTTATGATTCCTACTAGTTTTACCATACTTATGCTAGTGATAATTTGCGAGTACTTAAAGAGTACTCATGGCTTTGTCTCTGGCTATTCCCATGGCCAGACTATGAGGAGGATTACCCGGAAGACAGATAGCAGGAGGTCTATGACAACTAGGATCATCTCCCATCGTTAGCATTGCATGTGATCATGAAGAAGGAGCCTACTACGTTTACTTTCCACTGCTTTGATTGTATTAAGACTAGATCATGAGATCCTTTATTTGTAAGACCTTTAATATGGTTTGTAATGGATGATGTACTGTGGTACCACTTCTGTTATGTCTCGCAAAAATGGTAATCCTGGGATTGCGATGTACGACATAATAGGCATCTAGACTTAAAAAGTCTAGGTGTTGACAAGGAGTCAAATACTCCAATCCATGAAACGTCGCACAACTATGGTGCTTTTATGCTTAAAGAATTTATGCTTTTCTCCCAATGTTAATTACAATAAGGCCTATGGCCCGTCTACTTAGCCAGAATATTTAGGCCAACGGCCCGGTGGCAATCCGCCAAATAATGTATCATCGGTTTCAGCATATAAATAAAAGATAAGTTCTTCATACTTTGAGTCTTTATTCATATTTTTGCTAAAATAAACCACGACATATATATGCATATTTTCTTATAAAACTAACAAAAATTATGAGCCTTTGTCCAGATAAAGGCATCCGAACATAGCCTCGGGGGCTACTCCCATCGGGAGCGCTAGCACGCACCCGATACGAATCAAATTATGTATACAATATCAAGACAATCATCACATAAACCTATGAGTCTTACTTTATTGTATCCTCAAGAGGTTGCTCCCATTGGGAGCCTTTATAAATTGTTAAAACAAAAAGTCTGATAAAAATCAGAAATTATAGCAGCCAACAAAAGTCAATTCAAAAAAATCTCGGATCGCACCTAACGCGACAAAATTCTGAAGGCCATGTCCAAAAAACATGAACGTAAGACCCTGGGATTCGTCCTGTGTAGCCTGGTAATCGCACAAGAATGTGCTCTGCCAGTAAAATATCCGTGTCAACGATACGATGAAAAATCTTGACAGACGCGTTGGGTACCCCATAAATTAGAACTGGGATTTAGCATTCAGTAAGATCTCAGTGGATCAAACTGAATTACTCCAGTTATAATTCCAAGTTCAGGCCTAGGGACTTGAATTTGATGAAGGTCAACAATATTTTTGCCCAGGAGCAATTAACTGATTCCCGATCCGTTGGAAGCATCAAGCTTTTTGAGCCAAATCCCTACAAAAAACTAAAAAATAGAAGCAAAGCAAAAAGAAAGAAAATATCTTTGAGACTCGACCAGAAAAATAGAAGCAAAGCAAAAAGGTAGAGTCTCGGGGGCTACTAACATAGGTATAATTACTTGCGTGCTTATGATTTGCTACCCTATCTGCATAAAGTCTTACAGCCCATGAAGATTCAATATGATGGCCCAAAGAAGCAACCGTTTAAAGCCTTAGTTTATTAGGAACTTTGAGACCCAGCCTATTATATATAGGACGGGAGAAGCATAGGAGGAGCCATCGAAAAACACCCAATCAATCTATACTAGTTATGTCCATCAAGTAATCAGCCGACTTCGACTCTCTTGTTTGCCTGACATCCGACAAAATCCCTGGCGTTCTCTTGTCCACAAAACCCTAAGTCCATCACCATGGGCATTGCCGAGGTTACCCCTCGTCACATGGCTTTCGGGTGAAATGACCAATGTTATGGCCAGAATCACAACATAGTTTGTGATAGTGTACCCATATTGTGGACGCATGTGCATCTTGGGATGGCGAACAATGTTGCAGGAGGAAGTTTCCCTTTTCGTCGCATGAAAAAGCAATTTTTCATTTTACGAGTGTAAAAAACAGGGTGTTTTATGAAGCAACCACCAAAGGCATAATTCAAAATGCTACCACCCTATTTTTCAAAAATACTAGGTCACTTTACATGGACAATATCCTAATCGGGGTATCTCAAACCTTTTCGTCCATCCCTGGTGAAAAAGACAAATGTATATCAAATCGGTAGGAAGTAGGTCCGGTTTGAACTACAGGTACATGATCTAATGCTCATGTTTTTTTTGAAAAATTCATTTTTAGACTAACACTATGATGTTTCTTCAAAGATCTAATGCAAGTTTAGCGAGGCTTGATGACCCACAAGTATAGGGGGTGTATCGTAGTATTTTCGAGCGAAGTGAAACCCAATTTATTGATTCGACACAAGGGGAGCCAAAGTATATTTATAAGCCTTAACAACTGACTTGTCAATTCAGCTGCACCTGGAAACAATCTTGCTCACAGAAGTTTATCAGTAGAAATAGTTTTGTAGTAGGAATAGTAAAGTACCAGCAGTAGTAAAGTAAAGACAGCAGTAACAATTGCAGAAAACAGTAGGATTCGAGTGCGGTAGGCATAGGGATGGATGGACGGGCGTTGCATGGACAAGATAATTCACATAGCAATCAAAACATAGGGCAATTGCAGATAAATAAGATAAAGCATCCAAGTACGAGATAATCCTAGGCATGTGTTCCATATATAGTCATACGTGCTCGCAATGAGAACTTGCACAACATCTTTTGTCCTGCCAGCACGTTTGTAGCGGGGCCTCAAGGGAACTACTGGCAATTAAGGTGCTCCTTTTAATAGAGCACCAGAGCAAACCATTAACACTCCGTGAACACATGTGATCCTCAAATCAAAGCCATTTCCTCCGGTTATCCCGATTTCTGTCACTTCGGGTCATTGGTTCCGGACAACAACGTGTGTATACAACTTGCAGGTAAGACCAAAAAAAATACTATCATAATGAATCAATAACATGTTTAGATCTGAAATCATGGCACTCGGTCCCTAGTGACAAGAATTAAGCATAACAAGCTGCAACAAAGTCATAAAGCACTAATAAAAGATACTAGGCACCATGCCCTAACAATCCGATGCCATTACATAAACGATCTCATCCAATCCCTACCATCCCCATAGCCTACAGCGGGGGATTACTCACTCATAGATGGGGGAAACATGGATGGTCGATGGAGAAGTGATGGTGATGATGGCGGCGATGATCTCCTCCAATTTCCCGTCCCGGCAGGGTGCCAGAACGGAGTTTCTGGTGCTGTTTCGTGGAATCTAGTGGTGGCGGCAGAGCAGAACTCCTTCTGGAAAAACATCGAACCCCCCTGAGTTTTTAGGTCAGAAGGCATCTTATAGGAGAAGAGGGAGACCGAGGGGGAGTCTGGGGCGGCCAGACCACCCCCTGGCGCGGATGGGCTAGCCCGCGCTGCCAGGTGGTGTGGCCTGGGCCAAGCCCCCCTCCGTCTCGTATTCTGGCTCCGGGAGTCTTCTGGTGAAATAGGTATTTTGGCATATTTTCTGGGATTTTTCCTGATAGTTGATTTTCTACACAAAAACTAGACACCAACGCAATTCTGCTGAAAACAACGTTAGTCCGTGTTAGTTGCATCCAAATCACACAAGTTTAGAGAAGAAATAATAGTAAAAGTGTTCGGGAAAGTAGATACGTTTTGGACGTATCAACTCCCCAAAGCTTAGCTTATTGCTTGTCCTCAAGCAATTTAGTTGAAAACTGAGTGCGATAAAAGAACTTTCACGAACGCATTTGCTTCATATGATGTCTATATTCTCAGCATGTGATCAACTACTTAGGAAATTCATAATAAAGAGTATGCTACTGAGTTTACTTAATAGTCATTGCAAGCTATGAAGAGATTCCAACTCAAAAATAATAAGTAGCATGAAACATAAACATAAGCAACATTGCAATGCTCATAACAAGGTATGATAGAGTGGTATCTCGCTTGCCTTTGATTGTGAATGCCAAGGCACCTCTAAAGTTCAAGTGAAGACTAAAAGTAAAGATGTCAAAGATACAAGCATCAAATTCATAACACAATTAGTTCAAGTTTTGAGACAAGCATATTATACTAAGAATGACAACTATGCTCTCAAGAAGGCGCTCAAATAATGTGTGGAGACTCAATAAGGAAATGAAAAAGGTTTTGAAAAGTTTGAAAGGCTTCCAAATGCTGAAAGTATGGTACTCGTTAGCTTTGAGCTCTCATTGCCCCTATCATAAGCATCTTTAAATGGTTAAGGTTAAAGTGACACAACTAAGAGGATATGCTTGACAAGTTATAAATCGAAGCCTCATGCCCCTTACTTACGAACACCGATCCTCATGCTACTCAACTTCAGTCATGAGTAAGCTCTTGTCATTGTAAGTATATGCATATCATAGAGAACCGCCAACGGGGTACCCCTTGCACATGATACATGAGCTATCCCATAATCAAAATGACAAGGCAAGCAGACAATGAGCATCTTAGTGATCTTTTTATTTACTATGTGCATAGATTTTTATTGAGGATGCTTCATAGAATGCTCATTATGGTTATGCTGCAAGTTTCCACCATGATTAGGCATGGCTTAGGCTAGCAGCCCAGGCGTTTCTCTAACATACATACAAACTCCATGATCTTACAAGTTCCACTTTTATTTCACACCGCCGGGATCCATAAGAAAAATAACATGATATCAACGAGGTACTAAGTACCAATGCAATGTTGAAAGCGTTCCCCATGATACATGGTTCTGATAACTTCAACTTATAAAGCACAAGCATATACGCAACAAAGAAGGACGCAATGGTTCAGGTTTATTAAGTGCAAGAAAATAAAGTGTGCCATCAAGTTCGTGAGAGCTTTACTAACTAACTTTCTCATAACAAGCAAACATTTGATTCGTAAGAAAACAAGGCATATTGAATATGCACGGAAATAGAAAATGATGCTAATAGGTGGGTATAGTGGACACTTTGGAAATATTTAGTTTTAGGGAGTTGTGAACACGAGTAAAATACTCAGTGAAAGTGAAGGCTAGCAATAGTAAGGGAGCGACAAACGAGAGAGCAATAGCTGCCATAATCATGCTTGCGACAAAACATGACTAACCATGGCATGAAAGTGATTCAAGACCCTCAAGGCAAAATAATTCATCGAGGCTTAACTGATTATTTCAGTCATATGCATGCGTGAGCATGTGCCAAGTCAATTCAAATGAAACATTCAGAGGAGGATACCACGGTGTCATACCAAGTTATGAATAGAGTAATGGAAGCAAACATTCATTTGACATGCTACAAACTATTAGCAAGCTGGGACTAATCATATGAAAGCAAGAACTACTAAGCATCCAAAGATAACATACACCCTACACGAACAGACTAAGCACGCCCACAATGATGAGTATATGTACAAAAATGAAAACAAATAGAGTTCGTTACCAGCCTCTTACCACACCTCAAGTTGTCATTAATCCTCATTATTGCTCTTCACTTGTGTGGCTTCAATAATAATATGAAAACCAAACTCCACTGAGGACTGCTAAACCCTGCAGCAAACTCACAAAGCCAAAGAAGAACAGCAAATATTTTTGGTGTTTTCGACTTTTAAAGCAAGAACCAAAAAGGAAAAACAAGCAAAGCAAAATCTTTTTGGGTTTTCGAATTAATCAAAACAAAGAAAAAAGGAAAGAGCAAACCAAGGCAAAAAGAACAAGCAAACCAAAGAGAAACAACAGAAATAGTTTTTGGTCTTTTTGTGTTTTAAAAAGCAAAAGCAAAGAAAGAACGAAAGCTAAAAAGAGAACGAAACATGAATATACAAAGTACCGACACAACATGATAAGGAGATGAGTGCGATGCCGGCATACCTCCCCCCAAGCTTAGGCTTTTGGCCTAAGTGGGTATCAATCCATGTACAAATAAGGGTTCCAAGCAGGCGGGTCATGATAAGAATGCTCGTAGTTGGGCCCGTGGGAATAAGAAGAAGCTCCCCAATCATAAGCATGTTGCTAATATGAAGACTCCCCCCTCATTCAAGGGCTGGACCGAATCATCCGTGACCTCCCTTCTAGTATCCTGCTCCTGTTGGGAGAGCTCTCCCAGGTACGTGTCAAGCTCCTCCTCAGTGAGGGACCATCCTACCATGTTATCTGATGTCTACGCACTTCTATTCTTGTAGACAGTTGTTGGGCCTCCAAGTGCAAAGGTTTGTAGGACAACAGCAAGTTTTCCCTTAAGTGGATCACCCAAGGTTTATTGAACTCAGGGAGGAAGTGGTCAAAGGTATCCCCTCTCAAGCAACCCTGCAATCAAGATACAAGAAGTCTCTTGTGTCCCCAACAGACCCAATACACTTGTCAGGTGTATAGGTGCACTAGTTCGGCGAAGAGATAGTGAAACACAAGTGGTATGGATATAAGACAACAGTGCTAGAAAATAACTTGATGGCATGGAAGAGACTAAATGCAAACTGAAATAAGGATGGAAGCAAGCAAACATGTAACAGATCCAATAGCAAACGGTGTTTCAGTGGTAAGAAACAAGGCCTAGGGATCATACTTTCACTAGTGAACAATCTCTCATAAATATATCCTCTCTTTATGATACTACTCTTAACTACTATCCGATTGGACACTCTAATCAACGGTAGGGCTATAACAGCACACCTCAAAGTTCATCTTTCCCATCTAGAAAACCCCACACTGTCACCTTGAGTACTAGATGAGTCCAACAAACACCACAATTTCATAAAGACATCCAACTCCAAATATAACTCATAACAAGTATTTGTAATCTGTAGCCTAAGTGCCACCATTGTGAGCACGCTGTCACTTTCACACACATGGGGAGAACAGAGATCTATTAAAGCACTTGAGTAGCAAGGTAGATCTATAGATTACAAGCTCATGATCATAATATGATCACGCATAGAGAGAGATGAACACATAGCTACCGGTAGAACCCTTATCCTCGAGAGAGATCTACTCCCTCCTCATCATGGGAATCAGCAATGGTGATGGAGATGGCGGTGGAGATCGATTGAGATGGCTCCGGGGGCACTTCCCCGTCCCGATAGGATGCCGGAACAGAGACTTTCTGTCCCCTGAATCTCCCCTTCGGTGGCGGCGGCACTGTGGAACTTTTCGTGGATTTCTGATTGACCATCTAGGGTTTATTCCTCGGGAGGCTTCTTATAGGCCAAAGGGCAAGGTCGGTGGGCTGTCAGGGGGCCCACACCATGCCCTGGCGCAACCTAGGTGGACCCGCGCCTAGGGGTGGTGTGGCCACCCTATGGCCCCTCTCTGACACTCCTGGCTCTGTGAGTCTTCCGGGAAAATAGTAAGTTTGGCTTTTGTCCCGTTCAATTCCGAGAATATTCATTTTTTGACTTCCTGGAACCAAAAACAGCAGAAAACAGGCAACTGGCACTGTGGCATCTTGTTAATAGGTTAGTCCAAGAAATCATATGAAAAGTACTCCAGAGTTGGAATAAAACACAAGAAAGTAGATAAAACCAAGCATGCAACATCAAAAATTATAGATACATTTGCAATGTATCAACATCCCTAAGCTTAACTCCTGCTCATCCTCGAGTTGGTAAGTGATAAAAAGAAAGAATAATTTTTTAGGTGACATGCACCATCAAAGACTTGATCAAAGTATTCATAAAACATTCATAGCTGGGATCATAGTACTTCAACATAGCATGAAAGACAAGGTTCTAACAATAAGCAAAGAAACTATGATGCAACATGAAAAGGCACAAACAAAATATTCATAAAAAACAATGCTTGGCAAGACGTTTGTTTGTTTCACATAAAGAAAACATGGCATAATAGTATTTCGCTTGTCCCTCATAGAGTAGCAAACATAATTGCAAAGGACACCTTAAAAGTTTATAAGAGTGACTAGATACATATAGTTTAAAACAAGCAATATCAAGTTATGCATCAATCAACTAGTCTTGGGTCAATGCACATAGAACTAAGAATGGCCACTATGCTCTCAAAGTAAGTGCATAAAGATAGAAGGTGGAGACTCAATGTAATGGTGGAAGAAAAGCCTTTGTAAAAGGAAGTAGGGATTCAAGTTTCATAAAGAGCTTCCAAAAATTATGGTACTCATAGCTTTCATCTCTCATTGCCCCTATCATAAGCATCTTGAAGTGATTAAGGTTAAAGTGAACAAACTATGGTGTACATGCTTGACAAAGTATAAGTCAAAAATCTCATATCCCTTGTATACGAGGGCCGCTCCTCATGCTACTCAAGTTTAGTCACCGGTAAGTTCTTGTCATCGTAAGTACATGTGTATCATAGAGAACCGCCAACGGGGTACCCCTTGCCCGATGATACGGAAGAATCCTCAAATCAAAATGACAAGGCAAGCGGACAACGAGCATCTCAGCAATCTTCTTATTTACCATGGGAATATGGTGCCTTTTCTCTCTTTCCTCTTTTCATAATCTCTTTTTTCCCTTTTTTTCAATATAGGACTCTTTTTTTATAAGAAGAATGCTTCATAGACAACTCATTATGGTTACGCTGCAGGTTTCCACCATGTCAGCATGGATTAGACCTGCGGCCCAGGCGTTTCTCTAACACATATACATAACTCCATGGACTTACAAGCTCCCCTTTCATTTCACACCGACGACATCCATATACAAAAGAGCATGATATCAACTAGGTACAAGTACCAAGTGCAATGTTGAAAGCGTTCCCCATGAAAGCATGGTTCTGCTAATTCCCGACAAATAAGTGCAAGCATATACAACATAGAAGACACAATGGTACAAGTTTAATAAGGGCAAGTAAAGTAAAGTGTGCCATCAAGTTTGTGAGAGCTTTAATCACTAGTTTTCTCATAACAAGTTTAATTTGGAAGGTAAACAAAAGCATGAATATACTTGGAATAGCATAAGCTAGTAGATAGGTATGGTGGACTCTGTGTAATAACTTGGTTTAGGGAGTTGGATGCATGAGTGGAACTCATACTTTGTTGTGGAGGCTAGCAAAAGACTGGGAGCGACAAACTAAGAGAGCAATAATGGCCATAATCATGCAGAGCGACAAAACATCATTGATAAAAGCATAAAGTGATACTACAAGTTGAAAACTAAAGGATCATAAAGGCTATGGTGACTTGAGATAGTCATAACATGGTGTGAGCATGCGCCAAGTCAACCCAAATAAAGCATCAAAGGAGAATACCACGATACTATGCTTTAATATGCTAAAACAACGCCATGATTCATCCAAGGCACATTAAGCAATCTCAATTGTTTATAACAAGTCATGCTAAAGCAAAGAATACTAAGCATAAAGCCAAAACAATATCAAGCATGGCATGACAAAGCATAGGCCACAGTCAAAAACGAGCTCTTTTTACCACATAAGCATGAACTTTCCTACTCTTTTCCAATCCAAACCAAACTATTTGAAACAACTCACAAAGATGATAATAAATAAAGATCAGTGAGCTTGTCTCAAAAATCCACAAAGAAGAACTAAAAAGTTCTAAGCTGAAAGCATGAGAAAACTAAGGCTAAACACGGTGCTAGCAAAAGAGAACACTCACGAAACAATAAGAATGAAAACTAGAGTGTTCTAGGCAATGAAAACGGAGCGTGTCTCTCTCCAAAAGAAGTGTGTTGGGATCCAACCAACTTATTCAAGAAAACTAAGCAAACAAAGCAAAATGAAACTAAAAACGAAAACAAAGACGCTCCAAGAACAACACAACTGTGCATGAAACAATAAAAATGAAGTGTTTGGAAGAAACCTGAGATTTTTATTGATGAAGAAGGAAATGCCTTGGGCATCCCCAAGATTTGACGCTTGTACTTCTTGGATATTTCTTGGGGCGACACGCGTGGCATCCCCAAGCTTGAGCTTTAGTCCATTCTTCATCTCATTACTCATTCCTTCCATAAACCTGAAATTTTTCCTTCATACAAAACTTCACACAATCTTTATTAGCAACATTAGTGCACTCAAGATAATAGGTATTTAGGTTCAGTTCTAACACCAAATAAACTTCTATTAGAATACTAGCTACTGTAGCACTTCCCTCAAAAAGCTCAATTCCCCAAAAGAACTCAAAAAGGAACCAACAAGAAGCAAATGCAAATAATGGCAGAAATCCGTCAAAACAGACCAGCAGGTAAAGACAAATGTTTCGAAGACCTTCTGTTGCTCAAATCAAAAAGTGTTGAACTAACGAAAGTTAGATAACAACCTGGGGCAGAAGTACAAACATTTACGCCTCAAAAGGCCGTACAGAGATTTTACACGAATTTTTACAGCGAAGAACAAAAATCTGTTTCGGGACAACAACTTTCCCAAGCATTACTTCTCTCTCATTAGAGGTTAATCTTGGCACAAAAAGCAAATAAAAAGTATAAGGAGCGGTTATTACAGAGGTTATCTCCCAAGACTCATCTAAAACTTTTGGGTTATCTCCCAATAAGTACTTTTCTTTAACGCCTTTAAGTTGGGCATGATAGTTTGAGAAGATGCTCACATAGGAAAGATGAATTGAAGTAAAAGAGAGCATCAAGAAGCAAATTCAAAACACATTTAAGTCAACCCACTTCCTATGCATAGGAATCTTGTAAATAAACAAGTCATGAAAGCACAAAGCAACAAGCATAGGAAAGCAAAACAAGTGCAACTTCAAAAATTTCAACATAAAGAGGGGAAACTTAATATTGTTGAGATACATAAAACCATGTTTCCCTCTCTCATAATCACTTTCAGTAGCATCATGAATAAAATTAACAATATAACTATCACATGAAAAATTCTTATCATGAGCCACATGCATAAAAGAATTAATACTCCCCACATAAACATAGTCATTCTTATTAATTGTAGTGGGAGCAAATTCAAAAAAATAGCTATCATTATTATTCTCATCACCATAATCATCAAATATAGGAGGCATATTGTAATCATAATTAATTTCCTCCTCAATAGTAGGTGGACTGAAAATATCATATTCATCATTGTAATCATCATATATAGGAGGCATAGTATCATCAAAGTAAATTTTCTCCTCTAAAGATTGGGGACTAAAAAGATCATTTTCATCAAAACTAGCTTCCCCAAGCTAAGACTTTTCCATAGCATTAGCAATAATGGTGTCAAAAGAATTCATACTAACAACATTGCTATTAGCATGCAAATAAAGTTCCAAAGGTTTTTTAATTTTCTCTTCAAACACTTCATGTCCTAACTCAAGATAAATACTATAAAGCTCTCTAATTTTGTTGTTGTTTTCCATTAAGCCTAACTAGAGAAAACAAGAAACAAAAAGACAAAATTGAAGACTCTAAAGGAAATAACTTCGAGCACTGACACCAGAGGATGTGAGTACCTTTTACCTTACCTCCTAGACAACGGTGAAACACAGAAATCTGTTTCGGGACAGCAACTTTCCCAATCATTACTTCTCTCTCATTAGAGGTTACTCTTGGCACAAAAAGCAAATAAAAAGGATAAGGAGCGGTTATTACTGAAGTAATAACTTCCAAGACTCATCTAAAACTTTTGGGTTATCTCCCAATAAGAACTTTTCTTTACCGCCTTTAAGTTAGGCATGATAGTTTGAGAGGATGCTCACATAAGAAATATGAATTGAAGTAAAAGAGAGCATCAAGAAGCAAATTCAAAACACATTTAAGTCTAACACACTTCCTATGCATTGGAATCTTGTAAAGAAACAAGTCATGAAAGCACAAAGCAACAAGCATAGGAAAACAAAACAAGTGTAACTTCAAAATTTTCAACATAAAGAGGGGAAACTTAATATTGTTGAGACACATAAAACCATATTTCCCTCTCTCATAATAACTTTCAGTAGCATCATGAATAAAAGTAACAATATAACTATCACAAGAAACATTCTTATCATGAGCCACATGCATATAATCATTATTACTCTCCACATAAGCATAGTCATTCTTATTAATTATAGTCGGAGCAAATTCAACAAAATAGCTATCATTATTATTCTCATCACCATAAAAATCAAATATTGGAGGCATATTATAATCACAATCCATTTTCTCCTCAATAGTAGGTGGACTGAAAATATCATATTCATCATTGTAATCATCATATATTGGAGGCATAGTATCATCAAAGTAGATTTTCTCCTCCATGCTTGGGGGACTAAAAATATCATACTCATCAAAACCAACTTCCCCAAGCTTAGACTTTTACATAGCATTAGCAATAATGGTGTCCAAAGAATTCATACTAACAACATTGCTATTAGCATGCAAATAAAGTTCCATAGGTTTTTTAATTTTCTCTTCAAACACTTCATGTCCTAACTCAAGATAAATACTATAAAGCTCTCTAATTTTGTTGTTGTTTTCCATTAAGCCTAACTAGTGAAAATAAGAAACAAAAAGACAAAATTGCAGAATCTAAAGGAAATAACTTCGAGCACTCACACCGGAGGATGTGAGTACCTTTACCTTACGCCCTGCAATGAAGATACAAGAAGTCTCTTGTGTCCCCAACACGCCCAATACACTTGTCAGGTGTATAGGTGCACTAGTTCGGTGAAGAGATAGTGAAACACAAGTGGTATGGATATAAGACAACGGTGCTAGAAAATAACTTGATGGCGTGGAAGAGACTATAGGCAAACTAAAGTAAGGATGGAAGCAAGCAAACATGTAACAGATCCAATAGCAAACGGTGTTTTAGTGCTAAGAAACAAGGCCTAGGGATCATACTTTCACTAGTGAACACTCTCTCATAAATATATCCTCTCTTTATGATACTACTCTTAACTACTCTCCGGTTGGACACTCTAATCAACGGCAGGGCTATAACAACACACCTCAAAGTTCATCTTTCCCATCTAGAAAACCCCACACTGTCACCTTGAGTACTAGATGAGTCCAACAAACACCACAATTTCATAAAGACATCCAACTCCAAATATAACTCATAACAAGTATTTGTAATCTCTAGCCTAAGTGCCACCATGGTGAGGACGTTGTCACTTTCACACACATGGGGAGAGCAGAGATCTATTAAAGCACTTGAGTAGCAAGGTAGATCTATAGATTACAAGCTCATGATCATAATATGATCACACATAGAGAGAGAGAGATGAACACTACTGGTAGAACCCTTAGCCTCGAGAGAGATCTACTCCCTCCTCATCATGGGAATCAGCAATGGTGATGGAGATGGCGGTGGAGATCGATGGAGATGGCTCCGGGGGCACTTCCCCATCCCGGCAGGGTGCCGGAACAGAGACTTTCTGTCCCCCGAATCTCCCCTTCAGTGGCGGCGGTGCTTTGGAACTTTTCGTGGATTTCGGATTGACCATCTAGGGTTTATGCCTTGGGAGGCTTCTTATAGGCCAGAGGGCAAGGTCGGTGGGCGGCCAGGGTGGACCCGCGCCTAGGGGTGGTGTGGCCACCCTATGGCCCCTCTCTGACTCTCCTTCTGGCTCTGTGAGTCTTCCGGGAAAATAGTAACTTTGGCTTTTGTCCCGTCCAATTCCGAGAATATTCATTTTTTGACTTCCTGGAACCAAAAATAGCAGGAAACAGGCAACTGGCACTGTGGCATCTTGTTAATAGGTTAGTCCAAGAAATCATATGAAAATTACTCCAAAGTTGGAACAAAACACAAGAAAGTAGATAAAACCAAGCATGGAACATCAAAAATTATAGATACATTTGCAATGTATCATTATCAAGGTTAAACAAAATAGGTGCAGGCAAAATAACAACAGCTCGGACTTGCTCTTTCTCTAACCAGCTTTGAGAAAGGTTATTTCATAAGACAACTCACTCAAATTATCCCACGAGGAAACAAATTTATGTTGTATCATGGAATTAATATCAAGCCTTTCTATGGGAAACAGTAGGTCTAGATGATGAGGCACTAAACCATGCAATGCTAGTAAACGAGAAGCAATGAGGCCCCCACAAATTCCACCTTTCTCGCGGTTGGCGGCAAGACGGAAAGCTATCAAAGCACCCAAGTTGTAAGACCTATCTCGTTTAAGAGCAGCAGAGATAAATGCTAGATCATATGAAGATAACTTATTGGCAGTTTTCCTACCAAGAACACACTTGGCAATAAAGTAGGCAAAGTAGCGAATGGAGGGGAGATGAATGTTACGGATTTTCCCACTCTCCTTTGAGAAGCTGCTCCCTTGACAAATTTCTGCGTATAAATCCATGAGTGGTGCAGGTCGCTCTTTAATCCTTCCACATGATCCCCACTGAGGTACCTTAATAGCTGCACAAAAATCATCGAGAGAAAGGTTGACAGCAATATTGTAAATTTTGTAGTGGATCATGGGGTTAGGCAAAGAGTAGCTAAATTGAAAGTCCTGCACCACAAACATGGTTAGCTTCACAAATTGACAAGGTTCATCTTCCAAAAAGTGCTCCAACCCTTCATTAGAAACCAAAGTGTGGAAATCTTGGAGAATTCCTGCAGCTCCCATGAACTCAGAGCATGGGTAAATGGAAGGAAAAACTTCCTCCTCCCGATGAACCTTCATGACCTCAAGCACCCATAGTTCATGTTGGTTTAGTTGATGCTCATTCATCTTCTATTCTGAAATTTAAACACCTATTAACAAGTGATTGCAAAGTGAATATAATGAATGATACTACTCATAAGGACTTGTAAGAGGCCTAAACATGCATCAAAACTATATCTCTAAGCATCAAACAAGCTTACAAGCTCTCACAACCTGTCACCTACAGCAGCAAAATACTCAAGATATAATCCACTAAACACAAATCTACTTGGACAAGGGGAGGAGTCACATACCGGAGAACAAATGCTCCAAATTTTAGCAACAAAGATTGGCTGAGCAAGGAGATCGAAAAAATCGAGAGAAAGCATAGCAAGAACGCGATTTTGAGCAATGAACTGGAGTTTGCTCGGGGGAGAGAAGAAAGTGGCAGGTGAGAGAGTTAGTGGAGGGCCATGGGTGGCCTACACCATGGCATGGCGCCACCTAGGGCAGGTCGCACCACCAGGTGGTGTGCCTGCCTGGTGGGGCCCCCTAGTACCTTCCAAGCACTCCTCTGCCCCTTTTTTCACGTAAAAATTTAATATGAATTTTCTGGAATTTTTCGAGACACTTTATTTTTGGACAATTTTCAGGCATAGAAGAATTATTTTCTAACGGACAGATTTTTTTTGGAAATGATGCACTGACACAAAAGGCTAGAACTACAAGAGTTCTAAGACACTCTAACATGCAAGAAACTACCAACAAAAAGGAAGACTAAACGAAAACAAAAACTAAAATGGATAGAATAGAAGTAAACAAAGATAATCATAGTGAAAACATTGTTTCGTTCAACGAAATCCTTTTGTTAACAAGGTTGATCAGGTCTTGTTACCAAAACAATTTCATATGAGACAAAAATTTGTATTCCACTAATGATTATTTTACCTCAACCTTGATAGCAATGGTCCGAATCATAATAGTTTCAAATTTTTCTCTTGGTATGGGACAATATATTTCTCCAACTTGAATGCCCTCAACTTGTTCAATTGAATTCAAACCATAAGTCCTTTCAATCTTCTTGGGGAAATAGACAGTATGTTCCTTGTCATTAACATTAAAAGTCACCTTTCCTTGATTACAATTAATAGCAGCTTCTGCAGTATTAAGAAAAGGTCTCCCAAGAATAATAGACATATTATCATCTTCAGGCATTTCAAGCACAACAAAATCAGTTAATATCAAGCAATTATGAGCCACTTAAACAGGTACATCCTCACATATACCAACATGAATAGTGGTAGATTTATCAGCCATTTGCAAAGATATATCAGTTGGTATTAATTTTTCTAGTGAAAGCCTCTTATAGAGAGAAAGTCATAACACTAACTCCAGCTCCCAAATCACACAAAGCAGTTCTAACATAACTATTCTTAATAGAGCAAGGGATAGTTAGAATCCCTGGGTCTCCAAGTTTCTTAGGAACCTTACCATTAAAGGAATAATTAGCAAGCAAAGTAGAAATTTCTTCATTAGGGATCTTCCTTTTATTTGAGACAATATCCTTCATATACTTTGAGTAAGGTGGCAATTTAATAGCATCAGTCAAAGGAATTTGCAGGAATAAAGGTTTCATCCACTCACAAAACTTATTATAGTGTTCATCTTCCTTTGACTTGTGTTTCTTATCACGAAAAGGCATAGGTTTTTGGACCCAAGGCTCTCTTTCACTACCATGTTTCTTAGCAATAAAATCTTCTTTAGTGTATTTAGTATTCTTAGTGTGCTTTTCAGGTTCTTCTTCAACTTTTTCTTCATTAGGAACTTCATTTTCTTCATTACCACTTTCAGTTTCAGCATCAGAAACATATATACTATTAGGATCTATAGCAGGTTCAGAAGGTTCTACAATAGTTTTATGTTTCTTTTTCCTTTTCTTCTGAGTAGAGCCACTATTTTCAGCTTGTTGAGAATCCTACTCAATTCATTTGGGATGCCCCTTGGGATATAGAGGATTCTGGGTAGCAGCACCAGTTCTAGTTCTAATTTCATAAGCATGTTTTTCTTTAGCAGCATTAACTAGCAAGTCTTTTTGCACTTTAATGAGTTGATCTATTTGAGTTTAAACCATTTGAAAGTGTTTAACAATCATTTTAACATCATTAGAGGTTCTTTCCACAATATCCTTCAACTCATCAATAGCTCTAGTGTTTTCCATTAGATGATTTTGGCTCCTTTTATTAAAATTATCTTGCTTAACAATAAAGATATCGAATTCTTCTAAGCATTGATCAGGAGGTTTAGAGTAAGGGATATCACCTTCATCAAAGTGTTGGAGAGAGTGTACCTCAATAGTGGATGAGTAGGGGATAGGCTTACATAATTCTTCTATAGGAGGTAAATTCTTGACATCTGTAGCTTTACTTCCCTTCTCCTTAAGACATTTCTTAGCTTCCTTCATCACTTCATCATTTAATTCAATAACTCCCCTCTTCTTTGATGTTGGAATAGGCACAGGAATAGTTGGTTCAGGCATGATTACTTCAGGTATAGATGGTTCGGGAGGAGTCCAATCTTCATAATTCTTGCTTATTTTAGCCATTAATTCCTCAGCTTCCTTGGGAGTCCTATTCCTGAAAACACAATCAGCACAACTATCTAGGTATGTCCTAGATTCTTCGGTTATTCCATTATAAAATATATCAAGAAGCTCATTCTTAGGTAATGGACTTCCAGCCTGTGCATGAATCAAAGCACAAATCCTTGCCCATGATTCAGGCAATATCTCTTTTTCTCCCTGTTTAAAATCAAAAAGTTCCTGCAAAATAGCATGTCTATCACTAGGAGGAAAATATTTCTGCAGGAAAGTACTAATCAAGCAATCAAGGCTATCAATAGATCTAGGAGGTAAATTACTAAACCAAGTTTTAGCTTCTCCTTTTAGTGAAAAGGAAAAAATCTTACCAACAAAGTAAGTACGCATCTTAATATCATCAGAAAACAAGCCACTCATGGTAGAGAGTTCATTCATATGTGCTACCGCACTTTCATTCTTAGTCCCACAAAAAGGTTCTTTCTCAAATATAGCTATGTAAGATAGATCGAGAGAGAAATCATAATCTTTATCTTTAATGTTTATGGGAGAAGCAGCAAACTTAGCAATAGGAGACAATTTGGGTCTAATAGTACGCCTCTCAAGGAGACTCTTAGCAGCGCTCCTATCATGGGTGTTTTTACATTCTTTAATAAATTCATCGGTCATCTCAACATAACCGTCTTTAATATCATAGCTCTCACTAGACTCAGGTGAACTAACATGTGTAGTAGTGTCTTCATTACGAGTTTCAGTATTTCTAGCTATAGTTCTAGCAATCGTAGCATCTAGGAAAGGACCTAATGAACCACTCTTATCAAGCACAATAGAAGCATCATCATAAGCATCAGAAGTTTCTGATTCAGCAGTAGTAGCAGTGTGTGTAGCATGTGTATGTGGTGGTGTAACGAGCTTACTCATAACAGAAGGTGAATCAAGAGAAACAGAGGTGTTCAGAACTGTACCTCTTCTTGTAGTTGATGGTAAAATAGGAACCTTGCCATCACGAGACTTACCCATGATGGATGGATACCAGCGAACAATAGAGAATCCAAGTGTACTTGATAAATAAAGCTATGCTCCCCGGCAACGGCGCCAGAAAATAGTCTTGATGACCCACAAGTATAGGGGGTGTATCGCAGTATTTTCGAGGGAAGTGAAGCCCAATTTATTGATTCGACACAAGGGGAGCCAAAGTATATTTATAAGCCTTAACAACTGACTTGTCAATTCAGCTGCACCTGGAAACAATCTTGCTCACAACAGTTTATCAGTAGCAACAGTTTTGTAGTAGGAATAGTAAAGTAGCAGCAGTAGTAAAGTAAAGACAGCAGTAACAATTGCAGCAAACAGTAGAATTCGAGTGCGGTAGGCATAGGGATGGATGGACGGGCGTTGCATGGACAAGACAATTCACATAGCAATTAGAACATAGGGCAATTGCAGATAAATAAGATAAAGCATCCAAGTACTAGATAATCCTAGGCATGTGTTCCATATATAGTCATACGTGCTCGCAATGAGAACTTGTACAACATCTTTTGTCTTGCCAACCCGTTTGCAGCGGGGCCTCAAGGGAACTACTGGAAATTAAGGTGATCCTTTTAATAGAGCACTGGAGCAAAGCTTTAACACTCCGTGAACACATGTGATCCTCACATCAAAGTCATTCCCTCTGGTTATCCTGATTTCTGTCACTTCGGGGCCATTGGTTCCGGACAACAACATGTGTATACAACTTGCAGGTAAGACCAAAAACAATACTATCATGATGAATCAATAAAATGTTCCGATCTAAAATCATGGCACTTGGGCCCTAGTGACAAGCATTAAGCATAACAAGCTGCAACAAAGTCAAAAAGCACTAATAAAAGATACTAGGCACCATGCCCTAACAATCTGATGCCATTACATGAACGATCTCATCCAATCCCTACCATCCGCATAGCCTACAGCGGGGGATTACTCACTTATAGATGGGGGAAACATGGATGGTTGATGGAGAAGCGATGGTGATGATGATGGCGATCATCTCCTCCAATTCCCCGTCCCAGCAGGGTGCCAGAACGGAGTTTCTTGTGCTGTTTCGTGGAATCTGGTGGTGGCGGCGGAGCGGAACTCCTAGAAAAACGTCAAACCCCCCTGAGTTTTTAGGTCAGAAGGCATCTTATAGGCAAAGAGGGAGACCGAGGGGGAGTTTGGGGCGGCCAGACCACCCCCTGGCGCGGCCTGGGCTAGCCCGCGTGGCCAGGTGGTGTGGCCTGGGCCTAGCCCCCCTCCGTCTCGTATTCTGGCTCCGGGAGTCTTCTGGTGAAATAGGATTTTTGGCATATTTTCCGGGATTTTTCCTGATAGTTGATTTTCTGCACAAAAACTAGACACCAAGGCAATTCTGCTGAACATAGCGCCAGTCCGTGTTAGTTGCATCCAAATCACACAAGTTTAGAAAAGAAACAATAGTAGAAGTGTTCGGGAAAGTAGATACGTTTTTGGACGTATCAAGGCTCATCCCCTATCTTCATACCCGCCGTTTTAACCATAGTTTGAAACGGGCATCAGAATTTCAAAAATGGTCTGAACAATGAAAAACCTTCGCGTGGTGTCATATTATGTGACATAGTTGCAAGGAAAAATACCAAATTTGGTATATTTATTACATCTCGAAAAGTCTTTCTCAAAATGAGCTATCATGTTCGAGGTTTCATGGCTTTCGGGGTAAATGACCAATGTAATTGCCAGAATCGTGGTGTAGTTTGTGATAGTGTGCCCATAATGTGTATGCATGTACATATTGGGATGGCGAACAATGTTGCAGGAGGAAGTTTTCCTTTTCGTCACACGAAAAAGCCATTTTCCATTTTACGAGTGCTAAAAACATGGCGTTTTGTGAAGCAACCATCAAAGGCATAATTCAAAATTCTACCACCCAATTTTTCAAAAATACTAGACCATCTTACATGGACAATGTTCCAACCGGGGTATATTAAACCTTACCGTCCACCCTTGGTGAAAAAGACAAATGTCTGCTGGATCGGTAGCAAGTGGGCCCGGTTTGAACTACAGGTACATGATCTAATGCTCAAGATTTTTTTAAAAAAATTATTTTTAGACATAGAATATGATGTTTCTTCAGAGATCCAATGCAAGTTTAGCAAGGCTCATCCCCTATCTTCGTGCCCGCCGTTTTGACCATAGTTTGAAACTTTAAAATTTTGAAACGGGCATAAGAATCTCAAAATGGTCCGAACAATGTAAAACCTTCACGTAGTGTCATATTATGTGACATAGTTGCAAGTAAAAAACCAAATTTAGTATAATGATTACATCTCAAAAAGTCTTTCTCAAAATGAGCTATCATGTTCGAGGTTTCATGGCTTTCGGGCCAAATGACCAATATTATGGCCAGAATTGTGGCTTAGTTTGTGATAGTGTGACCATAGTGTGAACGCATGTGCATCTTGGGATAGCGAACAATGTTGCATAAGGAAGTTTTCCTTTTCGTCGCACAGAAAATCTATTTTCCATTTTACGAGTGCCAAAAACGAGGTGTTTTATGAAGCAACCACCAAGGCATAATTCAAAATGCTACCACCCCATGTTTCTAAAATACTAGACCACTCCTTTCAAATAAAAATACTAGACCACCTTACATGGAAAGTGTTCCAACCAGGATATCTCAAACCTTTCTGTCCACCCTTGGTGAAAAAGACAAATGTTTTTCGAATAGGTAGGAAGTGGGTCCGGTTTGAACTACATGTATATGATCTAATGCTCATGATTTTTTGAAAAAAAATCGTTTTAGGCTCACAATATGATGTTTCTTCAGAGATCCAATGCAAGTTTAGTGAGGCTCATCACCTATTTTCATGCCCGCTGTTTTGACCATATTTTGAAACAGTAAAATTTTGAAACAGGCATAAGAATTTCAAAAACGGTCCGAACAATGTAAAACCTTTGCGGGGTGTTATATTATATGACGTAGTTGCAACGAAAAATACCAAACTTGGTATATTGATTGCATCTCGAAATATCCTTCTCAAAATAAGCTATCATGTTGGAGGTTTCATGGCTTTCGGGCCAACTGACAAATGTTATGACTAGAATCGTGGTATAGTTTGTGATAATATGCTCATATTATACATGCATGTGCATCCTAGGATGGCGAATAATGTTGCAGGAGGAAGTTTTCCTTTTCGTCGCACGGAAAAGCGATTTTCCATTTTACGAGTGTCAAAAATGGGACGTTTTGTGAAGCAACCACCAAAGACATAATTCAAAAAGCTACCACCCTAGTTTTCGAAAATACTAGACCACCTTACATGGAAAGTGTTCCAACCGGGGTATCTCAAACCTTTCTGTCCACCCCTAGTGAAAAACACAAATGTTTGCTGAATTGGTAGGAAGTGGGTCCGATTTGAACTACAGGTACATGATCTAATGCTCATGATTTTTTGGAAAAATCATTTTTAGACTCACAATATGATGTTTCTTCAGAGATCCAATGCAAGTTTAGCATGGCTCATCCCCTATCTTCATGCCCGCCGTTTTGACCATAGTTTGAAATAGTAAAATTTTGTAACAGGCATAAGAATTTCAAAAACGGTCCGAACAATGTAAAACCTTCGCGAGATGTTATATTATGTGACGTAGTTGCAAGGAAAATATCAAACTTGGTATATTTATTGCATCTCGAAATATCCTTCTCAAAATAAGCTATCATGTTGGAGGTTTCATGGCTTTCGGGCCAAATGACAAATGTTATGACTAGAATCGCGGCATAGTTTGTGATAGTGTACCCATATTATGCATGCATGTGCATCCTGGGATGGCGAACAATGTTGTAGGTGGATGTTTTCCTTTTCGTCACACGGAAAAGCGACTTTCCATTTTACAAGTGCCAAAAATGGGGTGTTTTGTGAAGCAACCACCAAAGACATAATTCAAAAGGCTACCACCCTATTTTTCAAAAATACTAGACCACCCTACATGGAAAGTGTTACAACCAGGGTATCTCAAACCTTTCTATCCACCCCTAGTGAAAAAGACAAATGTTTGCTGAATCGGTAGGAAGTGGATCCAATTTGAACTACAGGTACATGATCTAATGCTCATGATTTTTTGGAAAAATCATTTTTAGACTCACAAAATGATGTTTCTTCAAATATCCAATGCAAGTTTAGCGAGGCTCATCCCCTATCTTCATGCCCACCGTTTTGACCATAGTTTGAATTGGGGATAAGAATTTCAAAAACGGTCCAAACAATGTGAAACCTTCGTGTGGTCTTATAATATGTGACATAGTTGTAAGGAAAAATACCAGACTTCGTATATTGATTGTACCTCGAGAAGTCCTTCTCAAAATGAGCTATCATGTTTGAGGTTTCATGGCTTTCGGGCCAAATGACCAATGTTATGGCCAGAATCGTGGCATAGTTTGTGATAGTGTGCCCATATTATGTACGCATGTGCATCTTGGGATGGAGAACAATGTTGTAGGAGGAAGTTTTCCTTTTTGTCACATGGAAAACCCATTTTCCATTTTACGAGTGCCAAAAATGGGGCGTTTTGTGAAGAAACCACCAAAGGCATAATTCAAAATGCTATCACCCTAATTATAAAAAAATATTAGGCCACCTTACATGGACAATGTCCCAAATTGGGTATCTCAAACGTTTGCGTCCATCCCTGGTGAAAAACACAAATATTTGTCGAATCGGTAGCAAGTGGGTCCGGTTTGATTTACAGGTACATGATATAATGCTCATGATTTCTTGATAAAATCATTTTTGACTCACAATATGATGTTTCTTGAGAGATCTAATGCAAGTTTAGCGAGGCTCATTCCCTATCTTCATGCCCGCTGTTTTGACCATAGTTTGAATTGGGCATAAGAATTTAAAAAACGATCTGAACAATGTAAAACCATCTCGTGGTGTCATATTATGTGACATAGTTGTAAGGAAAAATACCAAACTCAGTATATTGATTGCATCTCAAAAAGGCCTTCTCAAAATGAGCTATCATGTTCAAGGTTTCATATCTTTCGGGCCAAATGACCAATGTTTGGCCAGAATCGTGGCGTAATTTGTGGTAGTGTGCCCATATTGTGCATGCATGTGATTCTTGGGATGGCGAACAATGTTGCAGGAAGAAGTTTTCCTTTTTCTTGCACGAAAAAGCCATTTTTCATTTTATGAGTGCCAAAAACAGGGCATTTTGTGAAGCAACCATCAAAGGCGTAATTCAAAATGCTCCCACTCTATTTTTCAAAAATACTCTACCTTACATGGATAATGTCCCAACCGGGGTATCTCAAACCTTTCCGTCCACTCCTGGTAAAGAGACAAATGTCTGCCGAATCGGTACGAAGTGGGTCCGGTTTGAACTATAGTACACGATCTAATGCTCATGGTTTTTTGAAAAAAATATTTTTGGATTCACAATATGATGATTCTTTAGAGATCCTATACAAGTTTAGCGAGGCTCATTCCTATCTTCATGCCCGCCTTTTTGACCATAGTTTGAAACGGTAAAATTTTCTAACGGGCATAAGAATTTCAAAAGTGGTCCGAACAATGCTTCATGTGGTTTCATATTATATGACATAGTTGAAAGAAAAAATATCAAACTTGGTATATTGATTGCATCGCAAAAAGTCCTTCTCAAAATGAGCTATCATGTTCAAGGTTTCATGGCTTTCGGGCAAAATTATCAATGTTATGGCCAGAATCGTGGCATAGTTTGTGATAGTGTGCCCATATTGTGTACGCATGTGCATCTTGGGATGGCAAACAATGTTGCAGCAGGAAGTTTTCTTTTCGTCGCACAGAAAAGTTATTTTCCATTTTACGAGTGCCAAAAAGGTGCGTTTTATGAAGCAACCACTAAAGGCATAATTCAAAATGCTACCACCCCATTTTTTTAAAATACTAGACCATCTTACATGGACAATGTCCAACCGGGGTATATCTCAAATCTTTCCGTCCATCCCTGGTGAAAAAGACAAATGTTTGCCGAATCGGTAGGAAGTGGGTCCGGTTTGAACTAAATGTACATGATCTAATTCTCATGATTTAAAAAAAAACATTTTTAGACTCACAATATGATGTTTCTTCAGAGGTCAAATCCAAGTTTAGCGAGGCTTATCCCCTAGGCAAGAATCTTCATGCCCACCGTTTTAACCATATTTTGACATGGGCATAAGAATTTCAAAAACAGTCTGAACAATGTAAAAATTTTGCGTGGTGTCATAGTATGTGACATATATAGTTGCAAAGAAAATACCAAATTTGATATATTGATTGCATCTCAAAAACCACCAAAGGCATAATTCAAATACATATAGTCACTTGTTTCCTGAAATACGTTGGAGGCCATGAACCTTCTTGGCGTTTGTCCCTTGCTTATGATCGCGTCAGCCATAACCATGGAGTATCTTCATCATTTGACAGGATGCTTGGGTCAGTGTTCACTGTGAAGGGCAGAACTTTATTAAATTTATTATAATCTTCTAACATGTCTATCTTGTCCTTCACTCCCACGATGTTTCTTTTTCCTAAAAGAACTATGTGGTGCTTTGGCTCATCGTATGATGTATTCGTTTCCTTATTTTTTCTTTTTCTGGTTTGGTAGACATGTCCTCCACATAGAAAACCTGAGCCACATCATTAGCTAGGACGAATGGTTCGTATGTGTACCCAAAATTGTTGAGATCCACTACTGTCATTCCGTACTTTTTGTCTACCTAAACCCCGCCTCTTGACAGCTTGACTCCTAACTCCATGGAAGGTAGTGATTTCATGTCGTTTACTCTACTAAATAGTAAAAATGTCAGATTAGTCAGATACACCAACATGAATTATAGTTATCTCTTATTTACTCAATCCGCGTGTTGTGCTTAGTACTTCATGTCTTCCGAGTTCAGCTACTCTCTATTAAAAATAAAAAAGTAGAAAACAAAAGAAAAAATAAAAAGGAAAATGTACAAAACCAACAGAAAAAAAATCTCCCACCAGGTCTACATGTAACACATGTCTGCCCACGAACGATCTTCGCGAAGAGCGCTCTTCTTCCTATCCTACCCATGCGGAAGGCTAAATGGGAGAGGATCTATATACATGGGCGGACTTAGCACCTCTCCAGCCCGGACGGCCGTCCAGACTTGCCGGCGGTGCAACTCTTTCAGTTTGTGATTTCTTATAACGATTTTGTCTAGAAATTGACACTTTAAACTTCTTTTCCTAGGCTTGTGAAAGTTTCCGGATCTGTATACTCACTATTTTTTGAGGGAATCTATATATATACTCGCTAAAGGAGCCTAGATGTGACGGGCTGTTTTCCTGCTGGCCAGTACGTAATTCGGCCTTATAAGAAAGCCCAACCTGGCTACCTAAGATCCTCACTTGAAAAAATGCCACTACCACTAAAAAAAATGCCACTAAGAAAATGAAAAACATCCGTATTAAAACGTAGAACTGAGAAGTTGGGCGTCACCCATAAACCCTCCTCCTCGCATGATCTAAGTCTGGTCCTAGTGGGAGTATCATAGCTAGTATTATGCATGCTATATTGGCAAAAATCTGATGTGGCACAACAATTAATGAAGAAAGAGATTGTTAGAGTATCATAAATAGATACTGTATCATACCACGTAAAACTAGAAAATTCTCATGCAAATAAATCTTGTACAATTTTACATTGAGATTCTACAAATCATTAAATATACTACTAGTATGATACTATCATATGATACTATGCACTATGAAAACAGTATTATACCACTAGTATTATACACTAGTTGATACTACCGCTATGACCAGCCTAAAGGGATTTGAGGTGTTAATGCTCTCATGAACCGCTCCGACGGTACGATTTCCCGCGCACACAAAACCTCTCGTCTTCCGAGGTGGAGCCCCAGCCGCTTCGTTTCCCCTCCCAAACCTTCGCGCGCGCACCATAAAACCCCCCCGCCTGCCGGTACATCCAGCACGCTCGTCCAGTCCAGTTTCCAGCCAGCCACACTCGCCCTAGCTCCAGGCATGTTCAGTTCCATCATGGCCAAATCTCCAGACGCTTCCAATCTCCAGCTGGTTCTCAGCGGCGGCAAGGGAGATGCCGCGGCTAGCGCGGTGGCTGGGAGCGCCATCGCGGCGTCGTACAATGACCAGATCCGCCCGCTCCTCGACGCCGTGGACCGCCTTCGCCACCTCAAGGTCACGCAGGAGGGCATCCAGCTGCCGACCATCGTCGTTGTCGGCGACCAGTCCAGCGGCAAGTCGAGCGTCCTGGAGTCTCTGGCCGGCATCAGCCTCCCACGCGGCCAGGGCATCTGCACCCGAGTGCCGCTCATCATGCGCCTGCAGGACGACCCTTCCGCCGACGCGCCGGTGCTGCAGCTGGAGTACAGCAACGGCCGCGTGGTCCCCACCACGGAGGCCAAGGTCGCGGACGCCATCAACGCCGCCACAACGGAGATGGCCGGGTCCGGCAAGGGCATCTCCGACGCGCCTATCACCCTCGTCGTCCGCAAGCGTGGCGTGCCGGACCTGACCCTCGTCGACCTCCCCGGCATCACGCGCGTGCCGGTCCAGGGCCAGCCTGACGACATATACGACCAGATCGCACGGATCATTCGTGAGTACATCGCGCCCAAGGAGAGCATCATCCTGAACGTGCTCTCCGCCACGGTCGACTTTCCGACGTGCGAGTCCATCCGCATGTCGCAGCAGGTGGACCGCACCGGTGAGCGCACGCTCGCCGTGGTCACAAAGGTTGACAAGGCACCCGAGGGCCTGCTCGAGAAGGTCACAATGGACGACGTCAACATTGGCCTCGGGTACGTCTGCGTTCGTAACCGCATCGGCGAGGAGACGTACGACCAGGCACGCGCCGAGGAGGAGCGCCTGTTCAAGTACCACCCGCTCCTCTCCAAGATCGGCAAGGAGATGGTGGGCATTCCCGTGCTCGCACAAAGGCTCGTGCAGATTCAGGCGGCGATCATTGCCAAGTGCCTCCCAGACATCGTCAAGCAGATCAACGACCGCCTCAGTCGCAGCAGCACCGAGCTGGACCAGATGCCGCAAGACCTCAACAACGTTGCCGACGCTGTGAGGGCCTTCTTCCACATCGTCAAGCGCGTGTGTGCTTCGCTGGAGAAAATTCTTGTGAGGAGTGAGTTCGACGAGTACCACGATGACTGCCATTTCCATGGCACGGCCCGTATTTCTGAGATGCTCAACGGGTATGCCAAGAAGCTACCTGCTACAATCCCTCGGACAAGCGGTGAACTGTTTCTGATGGAGGAGATGCGAGTGCTCGAGGAGACAAAGGGCATCAATCTTCCCAACTTTCTGCCAAGATCAGCATTCCTCGTCTTGCTCAAGAAGAAGGTAGAAATAATCATGCAGGTAAATAGTTCCTAGTTCAAAAATTATTGAATTTTTTCTTTACTTTATTTAGAGGTCAATGGAAGGCAACTGATCACTGACCATTTTTCAGGAACCACACGACCTTGTGAGCGAGGTGTGGAACTATGTGGAGGATATCGTGGTCAAGGTACTCCTGCAGCATTCCGAGAACTTCCCTCAAGTTCAGTCAGCCTGTGGCCGTGCAGTTCAGAGCATGATGGACAAGGTGCGGACGCGATCTGCCCATCATGTCAAGGAGCTGATCGACATGGAGCTGGTGGCTGACTACACAGCCAACCCGGACTACATGAAGTCATGGGCGGAGATCATGCATGGCCATGACAAGTTCATGGAGGCTGTGGAGGACAAGTCCAAGCCTACCAAGATCACCCTGGAGGTGTTTGGAGAAGTGGACGTGTCACATATGAGGGCGACGCCTGACTTGGCAAGGCAGGCCTTCGACCTGAGGGCGCGCCTGACCGCCTACTGGAAGAGCATTGTGCTCCGGCTCATCGACAGCTTGGCTCTGCACGTCCTCCTCGGCGTCAAGATGCTCGTGGAATCGGATCTAGAGGCAGAGCTCGCTGATGAGCTCTTGGGGAACAAGATGGCTGGAATGGAGAGAATGCTCACGCCGTCGCCGAGCACCGGCACGAAGCGTTAACGTCTGAAGAAGAGCATCATGCTTCTTCGTCAATCCAAGGATGTCGTGGCGAACATCATGGACCGGATCAGCGCGTCAGGTGAAGTCTAGGTACCTCCTGGTTTTGTGATGTGCTCGATCGTGCGGATGGTTTGATCCAGTGTGAAGTTTGTCTTGTGTGGTTCTATGGAACTTTGATGTGCTCGTGTGGATGGTCTTTTATGTTATGATCATAAATTTGTCTTGAATATATGATGTTCTGTTATGGACCGTATGTCTGTTTTCTAATGCATTTCTGCACTTTTTAAATTTAAGATCATTGTGTGTTCTTAGTTAGACGTAAAATTCAATGTTGTTGCTTTTCTGTTTTGCACGAATCATGATGAACTCACCAATTGCCTGTCGTCTCCATCTCCGTGAGGGGTTTAACTTTCTCCTTTTTCGAAGGCAACTTTTACGATACCTTTTACTACTCAAATGTGACTAGTATAATCCGATCTAACGGCCGAGATAACCCAATTGGTCCGGCTAATAATTTTATAAAAAAAATTGATCAAAACGATCGATCCTGCAACAAACATGACCACTGGAGCGTAGAACATAGGCGCTGCTGCCACCGCTTCTCCCCGGACATGACACGCACCGCCGCCATCGCTTGTACAACAGGCTTGTGCCGCCACCTGCCCGCACTCGCGCCGCCACCCTTCTCCTCCCTTTCTACATGCCACCAACGCCGCCGCCGCCTCCACGGCCATCCACACCGATCTCACTCGCGCCTCCACCATCCGCACTCATGCCGCCACCCTTCTCCTCCCTCTCTAAATCCCTGCTTCGATCTCCGTGACCCAGGATCCCGTCTCCACGACCGCTTCCATACCCATCCGCAAAGCCAAAGTCGCCGCCAACCCGCACAACGCCGTCAGCATGGTTCATGTTTATGAATTCAATCTAAGGTTCAGATTGTTTTCTGCTTGTCAGAATTGTCCAATTGCTACAGATTAATTAGATTAATTAGATACCGGTTTCCAATTTGTATGATATTTAGCCGATCTGTTGTCGGTGTCGCAGTCACGCGTGGGATCGCGCGGCGGACTGTGCATGGAGCGACTCTTTGTCCTGTTACTGCTCGTCGTTGTTTTACTCCACCAATTTTTCTTGGTTGCTCGTGGTCGCCGCTGTAGTCACAACACCAGGTGCGTTACTGTTTCCACTTACTAGACTATCAATCGGTATGTGCATCTGGTTGCTGATCTGAGCTCAAGTGAATCAGGGGCTCGATGCATTGAGATGTTTTATTAGACTGAATTTTTCTTGCACCGAGATGTCAGCCACTGATATAATTTCTGACTTGTTATCTTTGACTGAATTTTATTTGCACTAAAAGTGGAAATTTTAGTGCATTCTCTTCTCATGTTAAATTGCAATGTAACTGTAGTACACCACGGAGTATTTCTCAATCCTGACATTCGTTATTAGAATTTGATGTTTCTAAATGTCGCATGTCAAATGCTAATGTCGACATGTCAATATTATCAAGAGTACTCACTACTAAAACTTGCAAGAAATTCTAATGCTATACTGAAATTTGCTTTGTCCACTGCGACTGAATTACTCCACGCAAGTTCTATGTACCAGAAGCAACTTGAAAAATGAAGTGAATTTGTTTCTTAAAGTTACTTGGAAATTGCAGTAGATTAAGGTCTATTTACTGTTTCAGCATAATGAATGGAGAGGAATCATTGTCAGGTTATTCTCCAGAAGCTATCAAATGAGTGAAGTGTCCAGACCATAGCTCTACTGCCTCCTACTCCCAGGTTTGTTTATTCAATACCACCGTCTTCCCGATTTTTCGTATGCATGGAATACATGATTATTCAATACCATCATTTCCAGGAGTATCTCTCTTGTTGATAAGACTACAAAAAAATCAGTTGGATTCCATGGAACAATAAGCCAAGATGGGATAGGGTAACATATCACAGCTGACACCCTGCAGTGTCAAACTACTCATGTGTGATGTGTGCCGTGTTATTGAAAATATCAAACTGCACTGGATTAGTACATAAAATGTGTGTTGTGTGACTTGCTATAGAAAATATCACAGCTGACATCTTGCAAATATAACTTGATTCTCATTTTAGAAGAACATTGGCATCATAATTTGACTGTTTCTCATAGATTACTTTGGAGTGAATATCTGTACATATTTCTGTATATGTTTTAGTACATAGCAGTTTGTTGGTCGCTGTTTTAGCAGAATTTGACTGTTTTAGTTTTGTGTCCATGGCTATTCTGATGGATATTCTGTGCATGGCATGGATAAATGATAAAGGTGATGATATGTGTGCATGTTGGTTGTTGTTTAACTGAGGATCCTCTAATTGTTGTAGTATGTTGGAGACTCAACTGTTGGCCATAGGTTATTCAAAGAAGATGTAATTATTTATTTTAAGAAGAATTGGAAGGCGAAGAACCTCAGTGAGTTTCTTGATATACTATCAGTTATCTACTTTTCCATGATTTCGTGTAACTCTAGTTATTTCATCTGTGTTTACTCTATTCTTCATGTAACAGTTGATTTCAAGGACAAAAACATACCACAATTTGAACATACCATAATTCAGGTATGATTCTTTCTTGCAGAGATTTTTGCATATTTGGAGTAGCAGGAAATACAATTGTCGATTTTAGATGCATTTTGATCTTCTTCATGTATGATTCCTTTTGCAGGTGGACTGGAATTCAGGTCGGAAACAAACATGGCTTGATGATCTGATGCTGTTGTGGACCCGAGGAGGAGAAGATCGTGGATGGTGATGGGTGAGGCTGGTCGTGGGCGGCGCTGGCAAGTTGGGGCGGCGCTGGCCTGGGCGAGCAGATCCTAGGCGAGGCTGGTCCTGGGCAAGTTGGGGCGGTACTTTCCTTGGGTGGCGCTGGCCTTGGTGAGCAGGTCCTGGGCGACGCGGGGAAGGGAGGCGAGTCCTAGGCAACCAGCAGATCCTGGGTGACCCGGGGTCTGGGTGAGGCTGGTCATAGGCAACGCCGGGAACGTGGGCGACAACGCGGGGAAGAAGGGGACGGGAATAGATCCCGATGTATTTCAAAATTCAAATGATCGCGGCAATCTTGTACTTTTACTCGATTTCCCCTGGTCGGAAAATTCCCCCAGCGTCTTATATTACAGAACAGAGGGAGTATCAACCTAGGTTTTGACCATGTCTAGATGTGTAAGATGTGTCAAGCTGTTTATTCTGAACGACCAGATTATGCGATACTCTTTTTGTCAAGTCCGCGATACCCGTTTATTGTTCACGTGAAATATGGAACTATTTGTAAGATGTAAAGAACAATCCTGTGAATTATATTTGGTCTCAGTTCCAGCTCTGGAAGTTACCTGTTTGTGCTACCATTAGGGTTGCGATGCGGCAACCCACGAAATCCTGTGAAAGCAAAATTTAGTTCAAACTAGACTAATTTTGTTGAAATTGTTCGAACTAGACTAACAAATTTTGTCTAGGAAGCGGGGCGGATTGGGTGCCGCTTCGTAATCCTAGCTACCATGTGTTTCTATGTTAGTAGTTTTAGGTGCTCTAACTCTGCTTTTTATACACCACCATAGAACATTTCTTATTCTGCTTTATTCTTGTAGCATTTCCCCCATAGTAGAAGTCGTATACACTGGCGGGAGGGACTGATACGGGAGTGGCACCAGAGCTAAGCATTGGAGATCGTAGACGGCGGTGCATCAAAGGTAGTTAGAGCGAGGGCTGGGTTATTTTTTCACCACGATATGCGACTTGGGCTATATTGGGCCAGGCCCTTCTATGACATTTCTTTGTCCGGTGCAGATTTTATCACATTTTTCTGACTAGTATAAATTGTAATAGTCACCTTTTTTTATACTAATATAAAACGATGTATGCCTTTGGATGGATAAAAATAAGGGGTTATTATTCATCTGAGGGTACCGTAAAACACCTCTTTTCGAAGTAATTAACCCTGAGGTGATGGTCACCACTCACCACCCTGCCTTCCCTGTACCTGGTGGTTAAATGCAGCACCAATTTGATAGATACAAAAACTGATGCTACGATTATTATGTGGAGTTTGCTCCTAGCTAGGGTTGCACATGCGGGTCCTGCTTAGGTCCGCAAAGGGCAGAGAAAAAGGGTTGGCCGATTGAAACAGAATTAGCTAGCGAGCCAGTGTCCGTGTGCAGCCCGCGTCCCGCCCCGGGCAACCCTACTCCTAGCTTAGGTAGTGAACCTATACGGACTGAAATCAATATATTACCTAAATACTAGTACTTCCTCCGATCCATATTAGTTGATTTGGATTTATCTAGATTCGGATGTATCAAATTCGAGTCAACTAATATAGATCGGAGGGAGTACAGTAGTTTCAACGAAGTATACCCACTCCATAATATACTTACAGTAAAAGTGTAATACACATTGGGCTCATATGAAAACTGAAGAACGTGTACTCAAAAACAATTAGTCTGCTTTAGGAATTTACACTTCTGCGTTCTGTGTTGTAATCTACAGGGGGCATTGTACAGTAGCAACACTTAATAGTAACAGTGGCATCCATGTTAATGGAGGAGACAAGACCACTGGTGTTGATCCATAGGCTGACATTAGCATTGAAGAAAGCTGCACAAAGAGAAAATCTGCGTTAATAAGAACATGGGAAATTTTGGTTGATAAAGCTCGAGAGAAATACACCTTCAAATGTATCGTGGCCGTAATCAAGCACGCGAGTAGAATTATCCTTCTTGTCCAGCCACCACAAAACTTGATCAACATGAACTTGATCTTCTTCTTGTAAGATAACTTCATTGAAGCTGCTGGACTGGGAGAACCTGACACAAAGCTTGCCGACTCACCGTTCGTATCTGCTTGGTTAGCTTTGTTTTGTGCTCTAGTGTGGTGCCGTAAATAAGCAGCAGACCTTTCAGCATGCAAACCATACGCCAAGACTACTACAGGGACAACCACCAGGTACAGGAAAGGCAGGGTGATAACCATCACATCAGGGTTGCTTGGCTTGAAGTTTGTCCGGCTCACACCTGTGGAAGGCATGCTCCATCCAGATAAGTACATTTGACCAATTTCTCCATTTTCGGACGTCGTGTGACCGCAAAACCACGGCATTTGAGCAATCCAGATAACATACTGGGTTAAAGAAAACCAGAACAATTTACTGCTTGAACCCTCCATTAGAAACCATACCAAGCAAAAGCAAACATTTCTCTGCTGCACAGGGGATGCTAGAATTGACAAACCCCACCTTTGGTATGATGGACTTCTTTTAAAAGCATGGTACAACATTTTGGGAAAGAACAATAAAAAAAGGGTGAAGGCAAAATTACTCCAAAGAAGAACTTTATACATGCCTTCCCATTCAACTTCAAGCATCAAACGATTGAGCCAGGGGTGCTGTGAAATTGCAATCTTACCCTCAACTGAAAATGTCCTCCGTTCACTTAAAGTCTTCTTACCATGAGAATCCAGCACAAAGACTTGCAGCCGTAACGAGTAGGAGATGCACTTCTGTAATTTTTAGCATTCCATTTGGCATGGAACAAGGGTTTGTAAGCAGAGAGCTCGAAAGATGTCGCAGAGGTATCTCCTCAACTATCTTGAACTCACTATGAGAATCAAAAACTCTTGCACTCACATTGAGAGCAAGTTCTTCAGAGAAAACAAGTACGTTTATATCATTTCTCAGTGATCTCTTGTTTGATTCCAATTCCAGTATATTCATATTTCTTGAATCTGTTGGATATGTGATCAAGATGGAAGTTTCAAATGCCTGTTTTATCTCATGGTCAACGAAAGACACCGTGCCTCTATCTATTGCTAAAATCTTCATCAATCTGGACTCTTTCCAGTCTCCAAGTTCCCATTCCCAGAAACTTGAAGAGCCCTCTTCTGTTTTCATTTGATGATATCTCCAAAGTTGCTTACTAACTTTTGCATGCAGATGATCACATAGGTATGCGGCAATTGACTGTCTTGCAAACACATTTTCATAACGCTGCCCTCCTTCAGATGAACTAGTGAATGACATAGGGAAATGTCCAAATACAACTTTTGTAATCGGAACATTTGAGTGACTGGTCCGGTATTGTAGTTCTGAATTAACTGCTTCTATCCTCTTATGAGTAGGATTGCCAAATAAATTAGAAGGATAACGAATGCCAACACTCATTGCATCATAGACCAGGGGATCTAGTTTTAACTAGGTGATACTCATCATAGTTGCTGGTACAGGGCACATCCCTAACTGGGTAGCACCTCTGTACCAACAGGTTCATCACTTCTTGAGAACAAGCCTAAGCCTCATCTTTTAAAAACACTTAATAATTTTCCTAAATGATTTAGGAATCATCTATAACAACATTCAACATCTATCATAAGGCAGAGCCTTTGATCATAAAAGTTTTACACTAAAAGCATCAGCCAAAGCTATATCAGCCAGCAGTAAGGCATCATGACTCAAAAAGAGTGAGCTCACAATCACAACCACACAGATAGCCACACCAATTTAAAACTTTCTCAACTAAGTGTTCTCTGACAGAGAACAACAGAGTGCTAACTAACAAAGACAGAGCAACAGATTATGCTCAACAAGCATGCACCACTAACAGGTCAACATCCAGGAGATTAACACAATCACCAGGTCAACATCTAACGATTGAGCCAGGGATGAACCTTAAATGGAGAAATCCATCACAAGTGACTACATGGCAAGGATTAGAGATAAGAGAGAGAGAGCATAGAGAGGAGAATTAGAAGAACTTACTCGAGGTCCTCGTAAATTTATTTGAAGAGGAAGTAGAGAGGAGGCCGGCGGTAGAGGGGTGGCGGCACGGGGAGCACCCCGAGGGGGCGCTGCAACCCGCGCCTGCACACCACAATGGCGATTATGGAGGAGAAGCACCACAGCATCAGCGGGGGAGCGCCAGAGCACGACAAACCCTAACCCTAGCCTCGTGCAGAGGGTAGCACGACCAAAGAAGAGGGCACCAGCGATGAATCGGCTTGGACAGCGATGTGCAGTGGCATCATCTTGGTCGTCCTATACCGCGGTGGCAGCCACGGCGGCCGGACTTGGCCAGAATCATGCGCAGCAGCGGCGGCGGCATCGGGCGCCAGGAAGGGTCGTGAGAGATAGGGTGAGAGAGAGTGCGCGTGGGGGGTACTAGGCCAGTGGGCTGCCCAATACAGCCAGGTGGTCTTTGACCAGGCCAGGTGGACCGGATCTAGTTGGGCCGGGCTAGCCCAAAGTGTCAGGCCCATGTCTCAAAAGACATATCTAAAAATAATTATTTACAACTATACCCCTGAAACAAAATTAACTCCAGAAAAATAAATAAAAATCCTAAAAATACAAATAATATATTTATGAAATCACAAAAAATATCCTTTATCCAATAAAAATACTAGATAGTAAATTTCAGCAACTAAATATAGATCTATTATTAAAATTGGATATATTCCTTTTGGGATTTTATAAAATTATGTAAAACACTTAAAATTGAATAAAATTCATTTTTAAGATTCTAAAAGGAAGTACTATTAAAGAAAAATACTAGTTTGTAGTTTTAAAAAGTAAATCATGTATAGTAGAAATAAAATCTTATTTCCTTAAAGGAATTTTAGTTAAATATTTAAAAGAGTTAAAAATTAAATAAATCCATTTTTAAACTCTTAGAATAATACTGGTTATTATAAAATTGCTAAATGCCAAAATAATATGAATTTGATGATTTCTTAAATAATGCTTTTCTTTTATTAATTAAAAGAAACTTAAAACGTATACAAGCTGGGTAAAACACGCAAAGAAGAAAGAAAATAAATCATTGCATGACATTACTATGCATTGGATATTGCTTGTTTAAATATTGTCCTTACCGGGCAATAATGGTTTTCTGTAGTAACCGGAGCTCAAGGTCTGGTGGAAATATCCGACTCCACTACTAAGAGTCTTTATAAAAGTATTTGAAAATTGTGTGTTATCACCTATGTTCTAAAGAAGACAGAAAATAAGTATTTTCCCAAACAAATGAAATGCTATTATCATCCTAAGTGATGATAAATACTATGAATTACATGGGAATCTAAGATTCCAATTGCAAAACAACTAGGATTTAATAACCCATGACATCAGTGATTCTAGCGCCGTATATTACGCATTAACCATAAGATTTGGAATAAGACGGAGAAGTCAACTGTATCTTCTTCCTCTCGGATGCATCCGGATGGCCAGGTCGTGGCTGTTATCCTCGTAGCGTGCATTTATTGGTAATTCGTAGAAGATATGCAGCATATGGGTGAGAACCCTTAACGTCCCATGATAGTTCTGGCATCTGACGGTTTGTACTAACCAGTGTCGTAATTCAAAATGTGGGCATACCATACACCAAGGGGACATGCGGGGTTGCGAAGGGGGCAGTGATTAGCTTGGATCATCTATTAGGCCCCACATCATGGAATTGTGGACGGGAAAGTATGCCCGGTTGTGCAACAAGGAGTTGGTCTGTTATGGGTAAAGCAACACACCTCTGCAGAGTGTAAGAATTGTGACATGTTACTCCCTGTTCCGGGAAGGAGCTACAAATGCGGCAGGAAAGCAACTCCATGAAGTTCTGGTCAACCTGTGAAGGCTGATGGGCATAGTTTTGATAATTAAAATCAATCTAAGAAATGTTTACCAAAACTGCATAGTACCAAGGACTTATCGTCCGAGGTGGTAGATAGAGCATCAAACTTCCCACCTTGCATATAGTGAACGTGCTGGGTAACACTGTTACTCACCCTTTCCTTTGAACCCCTTGCTAGACTTTGAAGGCCAGAAGGAGGACCAGGTGTATGCTATGGAGGTCTAGAACAACGTCTACTATGAAGAGTCGGACCTATCCGGTGGAATCGAAGGAGTGGAATACGGGATACACTATGGAGCTGAAGACAACGAGTCCGAGTAGTTGTCAGGACGTACTTTAGTTACCTAGGTTGAGCCGAGCAGCATGAACTCTATAGAATAAGCTGTTGAGCTCACGTCTTTATTACCATTGTGTTTTCTTCGTTCTTCTGCTGAACTTATGAAATAAGTTATTTGGTTTGTAAGTTTGAACCTCTTGAAGTCTCGAACTTCTGGTGTTGTAACAATAATGAAGTGTGTATGTTTGTAATTTGTACCCACAATGTTTCTGTTGTACCACTCTGAGGGATGTGATATTTACGGAACGGTGTTCTATGGATGTCATGTCAACGACTATAGTGTACTACACGTGTAGTGGTATGCTGGGTCACCACATCAAGCTACTGCCACAAATCCATAGCACGGAGGTGGACTACTCCCTCTTCATGGTGATGATGTTGGAGATGTTGGAGAGGGTGGAGATCTCCCTAGAGGTGTCTTAGGCGGAGTTCCCCCTCCAATCTTCATAGATCCGACTCTGTTTGATGGTGTTTTCGTCTTTGGTTGCATCTCCTCCGAGGGCACCCTAGGGGGTTCTTATATAGGGATTTTTAGGTCAAGAGAACTCCGTGGGCAAAAGAATCGAGGCGATCGGACGACCGAGGAGGAAACGAGCATGGGTGGCGCGCCCACCTGGGCTGGGCGCTCCACCTGGGCTTGTTTGGCCCTCCTAGTGGGATTATTGTGCTCCAGATGCTTCTCATGGATAAATATTGGCATAACGTGCATGTCTATTTGACTTCGTATAGGTCCTAAAACATCAAAAACATTGAAAACAAGGTTTTTTGCCCTGCCGGGTGATGACCCACAAGTATAGGGGATCGCAATAGTCTTTGAGAGAAGTAAAACCCAATTTATTGATTCGACACAAGGGGAGCCAAAGAATAATTATAAGCCTTAAAAACTGAGTTGTCAATGCAGCTGCACCTGGAAATAGTCTTGCTCACAGTAGTTAATCAGTAGCAACAATTTTGTAATAGCAATAGCAAAGTAAAAGCAGTAGTAAAAGTGAAGACAGTAGTAACAATAGTAGTAAACAGTAGGATTAAAGTGCGGTAGGCATAGGTATGGATGGACGGGCGTTGCATGGACAAGAAAATTCATGTAGCAATTAAGATATAGGGCATTTGCAGATAAATAAGGTAAAACATCCAAGTACTAAATAATCATAGGCATGTGTTCCATATATAGTCATACGTGCTCGTAATGTGAACTTGCACAACATCTTTTGTCCAGCCAGCCTTATGTCTACGCACTTCTATTCTTGTAGACAATTGTTGGGCCTCCAAGTGCAGAGGTTTGTAGAACAGCAGCAAGTTTTCCCTTAAGTAGATTACCCAAGGTTTATCAAACTCAGGGAGGAAGTGGTCAAAGGTATCCCCTCTCAAGCAACCCTGCAATCAAGATACAAGAAGTCTCTTGTGTCCCCAACACACCCAATACACTTGTCAGGTGTATAGGTGCACTAGTTCGGCGAAGAGATAGTGAAATACAAGTGGGATGGATAATTATAAGTGGTAATGGTGATAGAAAATAACTTGATGGTGTGGAAGAGAATAAAAGCAAACTAAAATAAAGATGGAAGCAAGCAAACATGTAACATATCTAATTGCAAACGATGTATCAATGCTTAGAAACAAGGCCTAGGGATCATACTTTCACTAGTGAACACTCTGATATAAATATATTATCTTCATGATACTACTCTTAACTACTCTCTGGTTGGACACTCTAATCGATGGTAGGGCTATAACAGCACACCTCAAAGTAAGCCTTTCCCATCTATAAAACCCCACATTGTCACCTTGAGCACTAGATGAGTCCAACAAACACCACAATTTCATAGAGACATCCAACTCCAAATATAACTCATAACAAGTATTTGTAATCTCTAGTCTAAGTGTCACCATGGTGTGCACGCTGTCACTTTCACACACATGGGGAGAGCATAGATCTATTAAAGCACTTGAGTAGCAAGGTAGATCTATAGATTACAAGCTCATGATCACAATATGATCATGCATAGAGAGAGAGATGAACACATAGCTACCGGTAGAACCCTTGGCCTCGAGAGAGAACTACTCCCTCCTCATCATGGGAATCAGCAACGGTGATGGAGATGGTGGTGGAGATCGATGGAGATGGCTCCGGGGGCACTTCCCCGTCCTGGCAGGGTGCCGGAACAGAGACTTTCTGTCCCCCGAATCTCCCTTCGGTGGCGGCGGTGCTGCGGAACTTTTCGTGGCTGGAGGCTTGACTATTTAGGGTTTTCACATCGGGAGGAATATATAGGCAAAAGGGCAAGGTCGGTGGGTGGCCAGGGGGCCCACACCATGGCCTGGCGCATCCTAGGGAGACCCGCGCCATGGGGTGGTGTGGCCACCCTTTGGCCCCTCTCTGACACTCCTTCTGGCTCCGTGAGTCTTCCGAAAAAATATCAACTTTGGCTTTTGTCCGGTCCAATTCCGAGAATATTGATTTTCTGACTTTCCTGGAACCCAAAACAACAAAAAATAGGCAACTGACACTGTGGCACTTGTTAATAGGTTAGTCCAAGAAATCATATAAAAAGTACTCTAAAGTGTGGACAAAACATAAGAAAGTAGATAAAACCAAGCATGGAACATCAAAAATTATAGATACATTTGCAATGTATCAACATCCCCAAGCTTAACTCCTGCTCGTCCTCAAGTAGGTAAGTGATAAAAAGAAAGAATAATTTTTGAGGTGACATGCACCATCATAAACTTGATCAAAGTATTTGTAAAACATTCAAAGCTGGGATCATAGTACTTCAATCATAACATGAAAGATGAAGTTCTAGCAATAAGACAAAGAAACTATGATGCAACATGAAAAGGCACAAACAAAAGATTCATGGAATAACAATGCTTTGCAAGACGTTTGTTTGTTTTACATAAAGAAAACCTAGCATAATAGTATTCAGCTTGTCCCTCATAGAGTAGCAAATATAAATGCATAGGACACCTTCAAAGTTCATAAGAGTGACTAGATACAAATAGTTTAAAACAAGCAATATCAAGGTATGCATCAATCAACTAGTCTTGGGACAATGCACATAGAACTAAGAATGGCCACTATGCTCTCAAAGTAGGTGCATAAAGATAGAAGGTGGAGACTCAATATATTGGTGGAAGAAAGGCCTTCATAGAAGGAAGTAGGGATTCAAGTCTCATAAAGAGCTTCACAAAATTATGGTACTTCTTTCAGCTCTCATTGTCCCTATCATAAGCATCTTGAAGTGATTAAGGTTAAAGTGAACAAACTATGGTGTACATGCTTGACAAAGTATAAGTTGGCAATCTCATGTCCCTTGAATACGAGGGCCTATCCTCATGCTACTCAAGTTTAGTCACCGGTAAGTTCTTGTCATCGTAAGTACATGTGTATCATAGAGAACCGCCAACGGGGTACCCCTTGCCCGATGATACGGAAGAATCACCATATCAAAATGACAAGGCAAGCAGAGAAAGAGCATCTCAGCAATCTTCTTATTTACCATGGGAATATGGTGCTTTTTTCTCTCTTTCCTCTTTTCATAATCTCTTTGTCTCTTTTTCTCTTTTTTTCTCAATATAGGACTCTTTTTTTATAAGAAGAATGCTTCATAGACAACTCATTATGGTTACGCTGCAGGTTTCCACCATGTCAGCATGGATTAGACCAGCGGCCCAGGCGTTTCTCTAACACATATACATAACTCCATGGACCTACAAGCTCCCCTTTCATTTCACACTGACGACATCCATAGACAAAAGAGCATGATCTCAACTAGGTACAAAGTACCAGTGCAATGTTGAAAGCGTTCCCCATGACATCATGGTTCTGCTAATCCCCAACAAATAAGTGCAAGCATATACAACATAGACGACACAATGGTTCAAGTTTATTAAGGGCAAGAAAAGTAAAGTGTGCCATCAAGTTCGTGAGAGCTTTAATCACTAATTTTCTCATAACAATTTTAATTTGGAAGGTAAACAAAAGCATGAATATACTTGGAATAGCATATGCTAATAGGTTGGTATGGTGGACTCTTTGGAATAACTTGTTTTTACGAGTTGGATGCATGAGTGGAACTCATACTTGGTTGCGGAGGCTAGCAAAAGACCGGGAGCGACAACCTAAGAGAGCAATAATGGCCATAATCATGCAGAGCGACAAAACATCATTGATCAAAGCATAAAGTGATACTACAAGTTGAAAACTAAAGGATCATAAAGTCTATGGTGACTTGGGAAAGTCATAACATGGTGTGACCATGCGCCAAGTCAACCCAAATAAAACATCAAAGGAGAATACCACTATACTATGCGTTAATATGCTAAAACAACGCATGATTCATCTAAGGCACATTAAGCAATCTCAATTGTTTATAACAAGTCATGCTACATCAAATAATACTAAGCATAAAGCCAAAACAATATCAAGCATGGCATGACAAAGCATAGGCCACAGTCAAAAACAAACTCTCTTTACCACATAAGCATGAACTTTCCTACTCTTTTCCAAACAAAACCAAACTATTTGAAAACCAATGTATGAAAGAGGGGGTCCAACCAATTTATTCAGAAAACTAAGCAAACAAAGCAAATGAAAAACCAAAAGAAAAAATAAAAAGAAGACGCTCCAAGAACAACACAATTGTGCATGAAACAATAAAAATGAAGCGTTTGGAAGAAACCTAGGATGGGGCGTTTTGTGAAGAAACCACCAAAGGCATAATTCAAAATGCTATCACCCTAATTATAAAAAAATATTAGGCCACCTTACATGGACAATGTCCCAAATTGGGTATCTCAAACGTTTGCGTCCATCCCTGGTGAAAAACACAAATATTTGTCGAATCGGTAGCAAGTGGGTCCGGTTTGATTTACAGGTACATGATATAATGCTCATGATTTCTTGATAAAATCATTTTTGACTCACAATATGATGTTTCTTGAGAGATCTAATGCAAGTTTAGCGAGGCTCATTCCCTATCTTCATGCCCGCTGTTTTGACCATAGTTTGAATTGGGCATAAGAATTTAAAAAACGATCTGAACAATGTAAAACCATCTCGTGGTGTCATATTATGTGACATAGTTGTAAGGAAAAATACCAAACTCAGTATATTGATTGCATCTCAAAAAGGCCTTCTCAAAATGAGCTATCATGTTCAAGGTTTCATATCTTTCGGGCCAAATGACCAATGTTTGGCCAGAATCGTGGCGTAATTTGTGGTAGTGTGCCCATATTGTGCATGCATGTGATTCTTGGGATGGCGAACAATGTTGCAGGAAGAAGTTTTCCTTTTTCTTGCACGAAAAAGCCATTTTTCATTTTATGAGTGCCAAAAACAGGGCATTTTGTGAAGCAACCATCAAAGGCGTAATTCAAAATGCTCCCACTCTATTTTTCAAAAATACTCTACCTTACATGGATAATGTCCCAACCGGGGTATCTCAAACCTTTCCGTCCACTCCTGGTAAAGAGACAAATGTCTGCCGAATCGGTACGAAGTGGGTCCGGTTTGAACTATAGTACACGATCTAATGCTCATGGTTTTTTGAAAAAAATATTTTTGGATTCAAAATATGATGATTCTTTAGAGATCCTATACAAGTTTAGCGAGGCTCATTCCTATCTTCATGCCCGCCTTTTTGACCATAGTTTGAAACGGTAAAATTTTCTAACGGGCATAAGAATTTCAAAAGTGGTCCGAACAATGCTTCATGTGGTTTCATATTATATGACATAGTTGAAAGAAAAAATATCAAACTTGGTATATTGATTGCATCGCAAAAAGTCCTTCTCAAAATGAGCTATCATGTTCAAGGTTTCATGGCTTTCGGGCAAAATTATCAATGTTATGGCCAGAATCGTGGCATAGTTTGTGATAGTGTGCCCATATTGTGTACGCATGTGCATCTTGGGATGGCAAACAATGTTGCAGCAGGAAGTTTTCTTTTCGTCGCACAGAAAAGTTATTTTCCATTTTACGAGTGCCAAAAAGGTGCGTTTTATGAAGCAACCACTAAAGGCATAATTCAAAATGCTACCACCCCATTTTTTTAAAATACTAGACCATCTTACATGGACAATGTCCAACCGGGGTATATCTCAAATCTTTCCGTCCATCCCTGGTGAAAAAGACAAATGTTTGCCGAATCGGTAGGAAGTGGGTCCGGTTTGAACTAAATGTACATGATCTAATTCTCATGATTTAAAAAAAAACATTTTTAGACTCACAATATGATGTTTCTTCAGAGGTCAAATCCAAGTTTAGCGAGGCTTATCCCCTAGGCAAGAATCTTCATGCCCACCGTTTTAACCATATTTTGACATGGGCATAAGAATTTCAAAAACAGTCTGAACAATGTAAAATTTTTGCGTGGTGTCATAGTATGTGACATATATAGTTGCAAAGAAAATACCAAATTTGATATATTGATTGCATCTCAAAAACCACCAAAGGCATAATTCAAATACATATAGTCACTTGTTTCCTGAAATACGTTGGAGGCCATGAACCTTCTTGGCGTTTGTCCCTTGCTTATGATCGCGTCAGCCATAACCATGGAGTATCTTCATCATTTGACAGGATGCTTGGGTCAGTGTTCACTGTGAAGGGCAGAACTTTATTAAATTTATTATAATCTTCTAACATGTCTATCTTGTCCTTCACTCCCACGATGTTTCTTTTTCCTAAAAGAACTATGTGGTGCTTTGGCTCATCGTATGATGTATTCGTTTCCTTATTTTTTCTTTTTCTGGTTTGGTAGACATGTCCTCCACATAGAAAACCTGAGCCACATCATTAGCTAGGACGAATGGTTCGTATGTGTACCCAAAATTGTTGAGATCCACTACTGTCATTCCGTACTTTTTGTCTACCTAAACCCCGCCTCTTGACAGCTTGACTCCTAACTCCATGGAAGGTAGTGATTTCATGTCGTTTACTCTACTAAATAGTAAAAATGTCAGATTAGTCAGATACACCAACATGAATTATAGTTATCTCTTATTTACTCAATCCGCGTGTTGTGCTTAGTACTTCATGTCTTCCGAGTTCAGCTACTCTCTATTAAAAATAAAAAAGTAGAAAACAAAAGAAAAAATAAAAAGGAAAATGTACAAAACCAACAGAAAAAAATCTCCCACCAGGTCTACATGTAACACATGTCTGCCCACGAGCGATCTTCGCGAAGAGCGCTCTTCTTCCTATCCTACCCATGCGGAAGGCTAAATGGGAGAGGATCTATATACATGGGCGGACTTAGCACCTCTCCAGCCCGGACGGCCGTCCAGACTTGCCGGCGGTGCAACTCTTTCAGTTTGTGATTTCTTATAACGATTTTGTCTAGAAATTGACACTTTAAACTTCTTTTCCTAGGCTTGTGAAAGTTTCCGGATCTGTATACTCACTATTTTTTGAGGAAATCTATATATATACTCGCTAAAGGAGCCTAGATGTGACGGGCTGTTTTCCTGCTGGCCAGTACGTAATTCGGCCTTATAAGAAAGCCCAACCTGGCTACCTAAGATCCTCACTTGAAAAAATGCCACTACCACTAAAAAAAAATGCCACTAAGAAAATGAAAAACATCCGTATTAAAACGTAGAACTGAGAAGTTGGGCGTCACCCATAAACCCTCCTCCTCGCATGATCTAAGTCTGGTCCTAGTGGGAGTATTATAGCTAGTATTATGCATGCTATATTGGCAAAAATCTGATGTGGCACAACAATTAATGAAGAAAGAGATTGTTAGAGTATCATAAATAGATACTGTATCATACCACGTAAAACTAGAAAATTCTCATGCAAATAAATCTTGTACAATTTTACATTGAGATTCTACAAATCATTAAATATACTACTAGTATGATACTATCATATGATACTATGCACTATGAAAACAGTATTATACCACTAGTATTATACACTAGTTGATACTACCGCTATGACCAGCCTAAAGGGATTTGAGGTGTTAATGCTCTCATGAACCGCTCCGACGGTACGATTTCCCGCGCACACAAAACCTCTCGTCTTCCGAGGTGGAGCCCCAGCCGCTTCGTTTCCCCTCCCAAACCTTCGCGCGCGCACCATAAAACCCCCCCGCCTGCCGGTACATCCAGCACGCTCGTCCAGTCCAGTTTCCAGCCAGCCACACTCGCCCTAGCTCCAGGCATGTTCAGTTCCATCATGGCCAAATCTCCAGACGCTTCCAATCTCCAGCTGGTTCTCAGCGGCGGCAAGGGAGATGCCGCGGCTAGCGCGGTGGCTGGGAGCGCCATCGCGGCGTCGTACAATGACCAGATCCGCCCGCTCCTCGACGCCGTGGACCGCCTTCGCCACCTCAAGGTCACGCAGGAGGGCATCCAGCTGCCGACCATCGTCGTTGTCGGCGACCAGTCCAGCGGCAAGTCGAGCGTCCTGGAGTCTCTGGCCGGCATCAGCCTCCCACGCGGCCAGGGCATCTGCACCCGAGTGCCGCTCATCATGCGCCTGCAGGACGACCCTTCCGCCGACGCGCCGGTGCTGCAGCTGGAGTACAGCAACGGCCGCGTGGTCCCCACCACGGAGGCCAAGGTCGCGGACGCCATCAACGCCGCCACAACGGAGATGGCCGGGTCCGGCAAGGGCATCTCCGACGCGCCTATCACCCTCGTCGTCCGCAAGCGTGGCGTGCCGGACCTGACCCTCGTCGACCTCCCCGGCATCACGCGCGTGCCGGTCCAGGGCCAGCCTGACGACATATACGACCAGATCGCACGGATCATTCGTGAGTACATCGCGCCCAAGGAGAGCATCATCCTGAACGTGCTCTCCGCCACGGTCGACTTTCCGACGTGCGAGTCCATCCGCATGTCGCAGCAGGTGGACCGCACCGGTGAGCGCACGCTCGCCGTGGTCACAAAGGTTGACAAGGCACCCGAGGGCCTGCTCGAGAAGGTCACAATGGACGACGTCAACATTGGCCTCGGGTACGTCTGCGTTCGTAACCGCATCGGCGAGGAGACGTACGACCAGGCACGCGCCGAGGAGGAGCGCCTGTTCAAGTACCACCCGCTCCTCTCCAAGATCGGCAAGGAGATGGTGGGCATTCCCGTGCTCGCACAAAGGCTCGTGCAGATTCAGGCGGCGATCATTGCCAAGTGCCTCCCAGACATCGTCAAGCAGATCAACGACCGCCTCAGTCGCAGCAGCACCGAGCTGGACCAGATGCCGCAAGACCTCAACAACGTTGCCGACGCTGTGAGGGCCTTCTTCCACATCGTCAAGCGCGTGTGTGCTTCGCTGGAGAAAATTCTTGTGAGGAGTGAGTTCGACGAGTACCACGATGACTGCCATTTCCATGGCACGGCCCGTATTTCTGAGATGCTCAACGGGTATGCCAAGAAGCTACCTGCTACAATCCCTCGGACAAGCGGTGAACTGTTTCTGATGGAGGAGATGCGAGTGCTCGAGGAGACAAAGGGCATCAATCTTCCCAACTTTCTGCCAAGATCAGCATTCCTCGTCTTGCTCAAGAAGAAGGTAGAAATAATCATGCAGGTAAATAGTTCCTAGTTCAAAAATTATTGAATTTTTTCTTTACTTTATTTAGAGGTCAATGGAAGGCAACTGATCACTGACCATTTTTCAGGAACCACACGACCTTGTGAGCGAGGTGTGGAACTATGTGGAGGATGTCGTGGTCAAGGTACTCCTGCAGCATTCCGAGAACTTCCCTCAAGTTCAGTCAGCCTGTGGCCGTGCAGTTCAGAGCATGATGGACAAGGTGCGGACGCGATCTGCCCATCATGTCAAGGAGCTGATCGACATGGAGCTGGTGGCTGACTACACAGCCAACCCGGACTACATGAAGTCATGGGCGGAGATCATGCATGGCCATGACAAGTTCATGGAGGCTGTGGAGGACAAGTCCAAGCCTACCAAGATCACCCTGGAGGTGTTTGGAGAAGTGGACGTGTCACATATGAGGGCGACGCCTGACTTGGCAAGGCAGGCCTTCGACCTGAGGGCGCGCCTGACCGCCTACTGGAAGAGCATTGTGCTCCGGCTCATCGACAGCTTGGCTCTGCACGTCCTCCTCGGCGTCAAGATGCTCGTGGAATCGGATCTAGAGGCAGAGCTCGCTGATGAGCTCTTGGGGAACAAGATGGCTGGAATGGAGAGAATGCTCACGCCGTCGCCGAGCACCGGCACGAAGCGTTAACGTCTGAAGAAGAGCATCATGCTTCTTCGTCAATCCAAGGATGTCGTGGCGAACATCATGGACCGGATCAGCGCGTCAGGTGAAGTCTAGGTACCTCCTGGTTTTGTGATGTGCTCGATCGTGCGGATGGTTTGATCCAGTGTGAAGTTTGTCTTGTGTGGTTCTATGGAACTTTGATGTGCTCGTGTGGATGGTCTTTTATGTTATGATCATAAATTTGTCTTGAATATATGATGTTCTGTTATGGACCGTATGTCTGTTTTCTAATGCATTTCTGCACTTTTTAAATTTAAGATCATTGTGTGTTCTTAGTTAGACGTAAAATTCAATGTTGTTGCTTTTCTGTTTTGCACGAATCATGATGAACTCACCAATTGCCTGTCGTCTCCATCTCCGTGAGGGGTTTAACTTTCTCCTTTTTCGAAGGCAACTTTTACGATACCTTTTACTACTCAAATGTGACTAGTATAATCCGATCTAACGGCCGAGATAACCCAATTGGTCCGGCTAATAATTTTATAAAAAAAATTGATCAAAACGATCGATCCTGCAACAAACATGACCACTGGAGCGTAGAACATAGGCGCTGCTGCCACCGCTTCTCCCCGGACATGACACGCACCGCCGCCATCGCTTGTACAACAGGCTTGTGCCGCCACCTGCCCGCACTCGCGCCGCCACCCTTCTCCTCCCTTTCTACATGCCACCAACGCCGCCGCCGCCTCCACGGCCATCCACACCGATCTCACTCGCGCCTCCACCATCCGCACTCATGCCGCCACCCTTCTCCTCCCTCTCTAAATCCCTGCTCCGATCTCCGTGACCCAGGATCCCGTCTCCACGACCGCTTCCATACCCATCCGCAAAGCCAAAGTCGCCGCCAACCCGCACAACGCCGTCAGCATGGTTCATGTTTATGAATTCAATCTAAGGTTCAGATTGTTTTCTGCTTGTCAGAATTGTCCAATTGCTACAGATTAATTAGATTAATTAGATACCGGTTTCCAATTTGTATGATATTTAGCCGATCTGTTGTCGGTGTCGCAGTCACGCGTGGGATCGCGCGGCGGACTGTGCATGGAGCGACTCTTTGTCCTGTTACTGCTCGTCGTTGTTTTACTCCACCAATTTTTCTTGGTTGCTCGTGGTCGCCGCTGTAGTCACAACACCAGGTGCGTTACTGTTTCCACTTACTAGACTATCAATCGGTATGTGCATCTGGTTGCTGATCTGAGCTCAAGTGAATCAGGGGCTCGATGCATTGAGATGTTTTATTAGACTGAATTTTTCTTGCACCGAGATGTCAGCCACTGATATAATTTCTGACTTGTTATCTTTGACTGAATTTTATTTGCACTAAAAGTGGAAATTTTAGTGCATTCTCTTCTCATGTTAAATTGCAATGTAACTGTAGTACACCACGGAGTATTTCTCAATCCTGACATTCGTTATTAGAATTTGATGTTTCTAAATGTCGCATGTCAAATGCTAATGTCGACATGTCAATATTATCAAGAGTACTCACTACTAAAACTTGCAAGAAATTCTAATGCTATACTGAAATTTGCTTTGTCCACTGCGACTGAATTACTCCACGCAAGTTCTATGTACCAGAAGCAACTTGAAAAATGAAGTGAATTTGTTTCTTAAAGTTACTTGGAAATTGCAGTAGATTAAGGTCTATTTACTGTTTCAGCATAATGAATGGAGAGGAATCATTGTCAGGTTATTCTCCAGAAGCTATCAAATGAGTGAAGTGTCCAGACCATAGCTCTACTGCCTCCTACTCCCAGGTTTGTTTATTCAATACCACCGTCTTCCCGATTTTTCGTATGCATGGAATACATGATTATTCAATACCATCATTTCCAGGAGTATCTCTCTTGTTGATAAGACTACAAAAAAATCAGTTGGATTCCATGGAACAATAAGCCAAGATGGGATAGGGTAACATATCACAGCTGACACCCTGCAGTGTCAAACTACTCATGTGTGATGTGTGCCGTGTTATTGAAAATATCAAACTGCACTGGATTAGTACATAAAATGTGTGTTGTGTGACTTGCTATAGAAAATATCACAGCTGACATCTTGCAAATATAACTTGATTCTCATTTTAGAAGAACATTGGCATCATAATTTGACTGTTTCTCATAGATTACTTTGGAGTGAATATCTGTACATATTTCTGTATATGTTTTAGTACATAGCAGTTTGTTGGTCGCTGTTTTAGCAGAATTTGACTGTTTTAGTTTTGTGTCCATGGCTATTCTGATGGATATTCTGTGCATGGCATGGATAAATGATAAAGGTGATGATATGTGTGCATGTTGGTTGTTGTTTAACTGAGGATCCTCTAATTGTTGTAGTATGTTGGAGACTCAACTGTTGGCCATAGGTTATTCAAAGAAGATGTAATTATTTATTTTAAGAAGAATTGGAAGGCGAAGAACCTCAGTGAGTTTCTTGATATACTATCAGTTATCTACTTTTCCATGATTTCGTGTAACTCTAGTTATTTCATCTGTGTTTACTCTATTCTTCATGTAACAGTTGATTTCAAGGACAAAAACATACCACAATTTGAACATACCATAATTCAGGTATGATTCTTTCTTGCAGAGATTTTTGCATATTTGGAGTAGCAGGAAATACAATTGTCGATTTTAGATGCATTTTGATCTTCTTCATGTATGATTCCTTTTGCAGGTGGACTGGAATTCAGGTCGGAAAAAAACATGGCTTGATGATCTGATGCTGTTGTGGACCCGAGGAGGAGAAGATCGTGGATGGTGATGGGTGAGGCTGGTCGTGGGCGGCGCTGGCAAGTTGGGGCGGCGCTGGCCTGGGCGAGCAGATCCTAGGCGAGGCTGGTCCTGGGCAAGTTGGGGCGGTACTTTCCTTGGGTGGCGCTGGCCTTGGTGAGCAGGTCCTGGGCGACGCGGGGAAGGGAGGCGAGTCCTAGGCAACCAGCAGATCCTGGGTGACCCGGGGTCTGGGTGAGGCTGGTCATAGGCAACGCCGGGAACGTGGGCGACAACGCGGGGAAGAAGGGGACGGGAATAGATCCCGATGTATTTCAAAATTCAAATGATCGCGGCAATCTTGTACTTTTACTCGATTTCCCCTGGTCGGAAAATTCCCCCAGCGTCTTATATTACAGAACAGAGGGAGTATCAACCTAGGTTTTGACCATGTCTAGATGTGTAAGATGTGTCAAGCTGTTTATTCTGAACGACCAGATTATGCGATACTCTTTTTGTCAAGTCCGCGATACCCGTTTATTGTTCACGTGAAATATGGAACTATTTGTAAGATGTAAAGAACAATCCTGTGAATTATATTTGGTCTCAGTTCCAGCTCTGGAAGTTACCTGTTCGTGCTACCATTAGGGTTGCGATGCGGCAACCCACGAAATCCTGTGAAAGCAAAATTTAGTTCAAACTAGACTAATTTTGTTGAAATTGTTCGAACTAGACTAACAAATTTTGTCTAGGAAGCGGGGCGGATTGGGTGCCGCTTCGTAATCCTAGCTACCATGTGTTTCTATGTTAGTAGTTTTAGGTGCTCTAACTCTGCTTTTTATACACCACCATAGAACATTTCTTATTCTGCTTTATTCTTGTAGCATTTCCCCCATAGTAGAAGTCGTATACACTGGCGGGAGGGACTGATACGGGAGTGGCACCAGAGCTAAGCATTGGAGATCGTAGACGGCGGTGCATCAAAGGTAGTTAGAGCGAGGGCTGGGTTATTTTTTCACCACGATATGCGACTTGGGCTATATTGGGCCAGGCCCTTCTATGACATTTCTTTGTCCGGTGCAGATTTTATCACATTTTTCTGACTAGTATAAATTGTAATAGTCACCTTTTTTTATACTAATATAAAACGATGTATGCCTTTGGATGGATAAAAATAAGGGGTTATTATTCATCTGAGGGTACCGTAAAACACCTCTTTTCGAAGTAATTAACCCTGAGGTGATGGTCACCACTCACCACCCTGCCTTCCCTGTACCTGGTGGTTAAATGCAGCACCAATTTGATAGATACAAAAACTGATGCTACGATTATTATGTGGAGTTTGCTCCTAGCTAGGGTTGCACATGCGGGTCCTGCTTAGGTCCGCAAAGGGCAGAGAAAAAGGGTTGGCCGATTGAAACAGAATTAGCTAGCGAGCCAGTGTCCGTGTGCAGCCCGCGTCCCGCCCCGGGCAACCCTACTCCTAGCTTAGGTAGTGAACCTATACGGACTGAAATCAATATATTACCTAAATACTAGTACTTCCTCCGATCCATATTAGTTGATTTGGATTTATCTAGATTCGGATGTATCAAATTCGAGTCAACTAATATAGATCGGAGGGAGTACAGTAGTTTCAACGAAGTATACCCACTCCATAATATACTTACAGTAAAAGTGTAATACACATTGGGCTCATATGAAAACTGAAGAACGTGTACTCAAAAACAATTAGTCTGCTTTAGGAATTTACACTTCTGCGTTCTGTGTTGTAATCTACAGGGGGCATTGTACAGTAGCAACACTTAATAGTAACAGTGGCATCCATGTTAATGGAGGAGACAAGACCACTGGTGTTGATCCATAGGCTGACATTAGCATTGAAGAAAGCTGCACAAAGAGAAAATCTGCGTTAATAAGAACATGGGAAATTTTGGTTGATAAAGCTCGAGAGAAATACACCTTCAAATGTATCGTGGCCGTAATCAAGCACGCGAGTAGAATTATCCTTCTTGTCCAGCCACCACAAAACTTGATCAACATGAACTTGATCTTCTTCTTGTAAGATAACTTCATTGAAGCTGCTGGACTGGGAGAACCTGACACAAAGCTTGCCGACTCACCGTTCGTATCTGCTTGGTTAGCTTTGTTTTGTGCTCTAGTGTGGTGCCGTAAATAAGCAGCAGACCTTTCAGCATGCAAACCATACGCCAAGACTACTACAGGGACAACCACCAGGTACAGGAAAGGCAGGGTGATAACCATCACATCAGGGTTGCTTGGCTTGAAGTTTGTCCGGCTCACACCTGTGGAAGGCATGCTCCATCCAGATAAGTACATTTGACCAATTTCTCCATTTTCGGACGTCGTGTGACCGCAAAACCACGGCATTTGAGCAATCCAGATAACATACTGGGTTAAAGAAAACCAGAACAATTTACTGCTTGAACCCTCCATTAGAAACCATACCAAGCAAAAGCAAACATTTCTCTGCTGCACAGGGGATGCTAGAATTGACAAACCCCACCTTTGGTATGATGGACTTCTTTTAAAAGCATGGTACAACATTTTGGGAAAGAACAATAAAAAAAGGGTGAAGGCAAAATTACTCCAAAGAAGAACTTTATACATGCCTTCCCATTCAACTTCAAGCATCAAACGATTGAGCCAGGGGTGCTGTGAAATTGCAATCTTACCCTCAACTGAAAATGTCCTCCGTTCACTTAAAGTCTTCTTACCATGAGAATCCAGCACAAAGACTTGCAGCCGTAACGAGTAGGAGATGCACTTCTGTAATTTTTAGCATTCCATTTGGCATGGAACAAGGGTTTGTAAGCAGAGAGCTCGAAAGATGTCGCAGAGGTATCTCCTCAACTATCTTGAACTCACTATGAGAATCAAAAACTCTTGCACTCACATTGAGAGCAAGTTCTTCAGAGAAAACAAGTACGTTTATATCATTTCTCAGTGATCTCTTGTTTGATTCCAATTCCAGTATATTCATATTTCTTGAATCTGTTGGATATGTGATCAAGATGGAAGTTTCAAATGCCTGTTTTATCTCATGGTCAACGAAAGACACCGTGCCTCTATCTATTGCTAAAATCTTCATCAATCTGGACTCTTTCCAGTCTCCAAGTTCCCATTCCCAGAAACTTGAAGAGCCCTCTTCTGTTTTCATTTGATGATATCTCCAAAGTTGCTTACTAACTTTTGCATGCAGATGATCACATAGGTATGCGGCAATTGACTGTCTTGCAAACACATTTTCATAACGCTGCCCTCCTTCAGATGAACTAGTGAATGACATAGGGAAATGTCCAAATACAACTTTTGTAATCGGAACATTTGAGTGACTGGTCCGGTATTGTAGTTCTGAATTAACTGCTTCTATCCTCTTATGAGTAGGATTGCCAAATAAATTAGAAGGATAACGAATGCCAACACTCATTGCATCATAGACCAGGGGATCTAGTTTTAACTAGGTGATACTCATCATAGTTGCTGGTACAGGGCACATCCCTAACTGGGTAGCACCTCTGTACCAACAGGTTCATCACTTCTTGAGAACAAGCCTAAGCCTCATCTTTTAAAAACACTTAATAATTTTCCTAAATGATTTAGGAATCATCTATAACAACATTCAACATCTATCATAAGGCAGAGCCTTTGATCATAAAAGTTTTACACTAAAAGCATCAGCCAAAGCTATATCAGCCAGCAGTAAGGCATCATGACTCAAAAAGAGTGAGCTCACAATCACAACCACACAGATAGCCACACCAATTTAAAACTTTCTCAACTAAGTGTTCTCTGACAGAGAACAACAGAGTGCTAACTAACAAAGACAGAGCAACAGATTATGCTCAACAAGCATGCACCACTAACAGGTCAACATCCAGGAGATTAACACAATCACCAGGTCAACATCTAACGATTGAGCCAGGGATGAACCTTAAATGGAGAAATCCATCACAAGTGACTACATGGCAAGGATTAGAGATAAGAGAGAGAGAGCATAGAGAGGAGAATTAGAAGAACTTACTCGAGGTCCTCGTAAATTTATTTGAAGAGGAAGTAGAGAGGAGGCCGGCGGTAGAGGGGTGGCGGCACGGGGAGCACCCCGAGGGGGCGCTGCAACCCGCGCCTGCACACCACAATGGCGATTATGGAGGAGAAGCACCACAGCATCAGCGGGGGAGCGCCAGAGCACGACAAACCCTAACCCTAGCCTCGTGCAGAGGGTAGCACGACCAAAGAAGAGGGCACCAGCGATGAATCGGCTTGGACAGCGATGTGCAGTGGCATCATCTTGGTCGTCCTGTACCGCGGTGGCAGCCACGGCGGCCGGACTTGGCCAGAATCATGCGCAGCAGCGGCGGCGGCATCGGGCGCCAGGAAGGGTCGTGAGAGATAGGGTGAGAGAGAGTGCGCGTGGGGGGTACTAGGCCGGTGGGCTGCCCAATACAGCCAGGTGGTCTTTGACCAGGCCAGGTGGACCGGATCTAGTTGGGCCGGGCTAGCCCAAAGTGTCAGGCCCATGTCTCAAAAGACATATCTAAAAATAATTATTTACAACTATACCCCTGAAACAAAATTAACTCCAGAAAAATAAATAAAAATCCTAAAAATACAAATAATATATTTATGAAATCACAAAAAATATCCTTTATCCAATAAAAATACTAGATAGTAAATTTCAGCAACTAAATATAGATCTATTATTAAAATTGGATATATTCCTTTTGGGATTTTATAAAATTATGTAAAACACTTAAAATTGAATAAAATTCATTTTTAAGATTCTAAAAGGAAGTACTATTAAAGAAAAATACTAGTTTGTAGTTTTAAAAAGTAAATCATGTATAGTAGAAATAAAATCTTATTTCCTTAAAGGAATTTTAGTTAAATATTTAAAAGAGTTAAAAATTAAATAAATCCATTTTTAAACTCTTAGAATAATACTGGTTATTATAAAATTGCTAAATGCCAAAATAATATGAATTTGATGATTTCTTAAATAATGCTTTTCTTTTATTAATTAAAAGAAACTTAAAACGTATACAAGCTGGGTAAAACACGCAAAGAAGAAAGAAAATAAATCATTGCATGACATTACTATGCATTGGATATTGCTTGTTTAAATATTGTCCTTACCGGGCAATAATGGTTTTCTGTAGTAACCGGAGCTCAAGGTCTGGTGGAAATATCCGACTCCACTACTAAGAGTCTTTATAAAAGTATTTGAAAATTGTGTGTTATCACCTATGTTCTAAAGAAGACAGAAAATAAGTATTTTCCCAAACAAATGAAATGCTATTATCATCCTAAGTGATGATAAATACTATGAATTACATGGGAATCTAAGATTCCAATTGCAAAACAACTAGGATTTAATAACCCATGACATCAGTGATTCTAGCGCCGTATATTACGCGTTAACCATAAGATTTGGAATAAGACGGAGAAGTCAACTGTATCTTCTTCCTCTCGGATGCATCCGGATGGCCAGGTCGTGGCTGTTATCCTCGTAGCGTGCATTTATTGGTAATTCGTAGAAGATATGCAGCATATGGGTGAGAACCCTTAACGTCCCATGATAGTTCTGGCATCTGACGGTTTGTACTAACCAGTGTCGTAATTCAAAATGTGGGCATACCATACACCAAGGGGACATGCGGGGTTGCGAAGGGGGCAGTGATTAGCTTGGATCATCTATTAGGCCCCACATCATGGAATTGTGGACGGGAAAGTATGCCCGGTTGTGCAACAAGGAGTTGGTCTGTTATGGGTAAAGCAACACACCTCTGCAGAGTGTAAGAATTGTGACATGTTACTCCCTGTTCCGGGAAGGAGCTACAAATGCGGCAGGAAAGCAACTCCATGAAGTTCTGGTCAACCTGTGAAGGCTGATGGGCATAGTTTTGATAATTAAAATCAATCTAAGAAATGTTTACCAAAACTGCATAGTACCAAGGACTTATCGTCCGAGGTGGTAGATAGAGCATCAAACTTCCCACCTTGCATATAGTGAACGTGCTGGGTAACACTGTTACTCACCCTTTCCTTTGAACCCCTTGCTAGACTTTGAAGGCCAGAAGGAGGACCAGGTGTATGCTATGGAGGTCTAGAACAACGTCTACTATGAAGAGTCGGACCTATCCGGTGGAATCGAAGGAGTGGAATACGGGATACACTATGGAGCTGAAGACAACGAGTCCGAGTAGTTGTCAGGACGTACTTTAGTTACCTAGGTTGAGCCGAGCAGCATGAACTCTATAGAATAAGCTGTTGAGCTCACGTCTTTATTACCATTGTGTTTTCTTCGTTCTTCTGCTGAACTTATGAAATAAGTTATTTGGTTTGTAAGTTTGAACCTCTTGAAGTCTCGAACTTCTGGTGTTGTAACAATAATGAAGTGTGTATGTTTGTAATTTGTACCCACAATGTTTCTGTTGTACCACTCTGAGGGATGTGATATTTACGGAACGGTGTTCTATGGATGTCATGTCAACGACTATAGTGTACTACACGTGTAGTGGTATGCTGGGTCACCACATCAAGCTACTGCCACAAATCCATAGCACGGAGGTGGACTACTCCCTCTTCATGGTGATGATGTTGGAGATGTTGGAGAGGGTGGAGATCTCCCTAGAGGTGTCTTAGGCGGAGTTCCCCCTCCAATCTTCATAGATCCGACTCTGTTTGATGGTGTTTTCGTCTTTGGTTGCATCTCCTCCGAGGGCACCCTAGGGGGTTCTTATATAGGGATTTTTAGGTCAAGAGAACTCCGTGGGCAAAAGAATCGAGGCGATCGGACGACCGAGGAGGAAACGAGCATGGGTGGCGCGCCCACCTGGGCTGGGCGCTCCACCTGGGCTTGTTTGGCCCTCCTAGTGGGATTATTGTGCTCCAGATGCTTCTCATGGATAAATATTGGCATAACGTGCATGTCTATTTGACTTCGTATAGGTCCTAAAACATCAAAAACATTGAAAACAAGGTTTTTTGCCCTGCCGGGTGATGACCCACAAGTATAGGGGATCGCAATAGTCTTTGAGAGAAGTAAAACCCAATTTATTGATTCGACACAAGGGGAGCCAAAGAATAATTATAAGCCTTAAAAACTGAGTTGTCAATGCAGCTGCACCTGGAAATAGTCTTGCTCACAGTAGTTAATCAGTAGCAACAATTTTGTAATAGCAATAGCAAAGTAAAAGCAGTAGTAAAAGTGAAGACAGTAGTAACAATAGTAGTAAACAGTAGGATTAAAGTGCGGTAGGCATAGGTATGGATGGACGGGCGTTGCATGGACAAGAAAATTCATGTAGCAATTAAGATATAGGGCATTTGCAGATAAATAAGGTAAAACATCCAAGTACTAAATAATCATAGGCATGTGTTCCATATATAGTCATACGTGCTCGTAATGTGAACTTGCACAACATCTTTTGTCCAGCCAGCCTTATGTCTACGCACTTCTATTCTTGTAGACAATTGTTGGGCCTCCAAGTGCAGAGGTTTGTAGAACAGCAGCAAGTTTTCCCTTAAGTAGATTACCCAAGGTTTATCAAACTCAGGGAGGAAGTGGTCAAAGGTATCCCCTCTCAAGCAACCCTGCAATCAAGATACAAGAAGTCTCTTGTGTCCCCAACACACCCAATACACTTGTCAGGTGTATAGGTGCACTAGTTCGGCGAAGAGATAGTGAAATACAAGTGGGATGGATAATTATAAGTGGTAATGGTGATAGAAAATAACTTGATGGTGTGGAAGAGAATAAAAGCAAACTAAAATAAAGATGGAAGCAAGCAAACATGTAACATATCTAATTGCAAACGATGTATCAATGCTTAGAAACAAGGCCTAGGGATCATACTTTCACTAGTGAACACTCTGATATAAATATATTATCTTCATGATACTACTCTTAACTACTCTCTGGTTGGACACTCTAATCGATGGTAGGGCTATAACAGCACACCTCAAAGTAAGCCTTTCCCATCTATAAAACCCCACATTGTCACCTTGAGCACTAGATGAGTCCAACAAACACCACAATTTCATAGAGACATCCAACTCCAAATATAACTCATAACAAGTATTTGTAATCTCTAGTCTAAGTGTCACCATGGTGTGCACGCTGTCACTTTCACACACATGGGGAGAGCATAGATCTATTAAAGCACTTGAGTAGCAAGGTAGATCTATAGATTACAAGCTCATGATCACAATATGATCATGCATAGAGAGAGAGATGAACACATAGCTACCGGTAGAACCCTTGGCCTCGAGAGAGAACTACTCCCTCCTCATCATGGGAATCAGCAACGGTGATGGAGATGGTGGTGGAGATCGATGGAGATGGCTCCGGGGGCACTTCCCCGTCCTGGCAGGGTGCCGGAACAGAGACTTTCTGTCCCCCGAATCTCCCCTTCGGTGGCGGCGGTGCTGCGGAACTTTTCGTGGCTGGAGGCTTGACTATTTAGGGTTTTCACATCGGGAGGAATATATAGGCAAAAGGGCAAGGTCGGTGGGTGGCCAGGGGGCCCACACCATGGCCTGGCGCATCCTAGGGAGACCCGCGCCATGGGGTGGTGTGGCCACCCTTTGGCCCCTCTCTGACACTCCTTCTGGCTCCGTGAGTCTTCCGAAAAAATATCAACTTTGGCTTTTGTCCGGTCCAATTCCGAGAATATTGATTTTCTGACTTTCCTGGAACCCAAAACAACAAAAAATAGGCAACTGACACTGTGGCACTTGTTAATAGGTTAGTCCAAGAAATCATATAAAAAGTACTCTAAAGTGTGGACAAAACATAAGAAAGTAGATAAAACCAAGCATGGAACATCAAAAATTATAGATACATTTGCAATGTATCAACATCCCCAAGCTTAACTCCTGCTCGTCCTCAAGTAGGTAAGTGATAAAAAGAAAGAATAATTTTTGAGGTGACATGCACCATCATAAACTTGATCAAAGTATTTGTAAAACATTCAAAGCTGGGATCATAGTACTTCAATCATAACATGAAAGATGAAGTTCTAGCAATAAGACAAAGAAACTATGATGCAACATGAAAAGGCACAAACAAAAGATTCATGGAATAACAATGCTTTGCAAGACGTTTGTTTGTTTTACATAAAGAAAACCTAGCATAATAGTATTCAGCTTGTCCCTCATAGAGTAGCAAATATAAATGCATAGGACACCTTCAAAGTTCATAAGAGTGACTAGATACAAATAGTTTAAAACAAGCAATATCAAGGTATGCATCAATCAACTAGTCTTGGGACAATGCACATAGAACTAAGAATGGCCACTATGCTCTCAAAGTAGGTGCATAAAGATAGAAGGTGGAGACTCAATATATTGGTGGAAGAAAGGCCTTCATAGAAGGAAGTAGGGATTCAAGTCTCATAAAGAGCTTCACAAAATTATGGTACTTCTTTCAGCTCTCATTGTCCCTATCATAAGCATCTTGAAGTGATTAAGGTTAAAGTGAACAAACTATGGTGTACATGCTTGACAAAGTATAAGTTGGCAATCTCATGTCCCTTGAATACGAGGGCCTATCCTCATGCTACTCAAGTTTAGTCACCGGTAAGTTCTTGTCATCGTAAGTACATGTGTATCATAGAGAACCGCCAACGGGGTACCCCTTGCCCGATGATACGGAAGAATCACCATATCAAAATGACAAGGCAAGCAGAGAAAGAGCATCTCAGCAATCTTCTTATTTACCATGGGAATATGGTGCTTTTTTCTCTCTTTCCTCTTTTCATAATCTCTTTGTCTCTTTTTCTCTTTTTTTCTCAATATAGGACTCTTTTTTTATAAGAAGAATGCTTCATAGACAACTCATTATGGTTACGCTGCAGGTTTCCACCATGTCAGCATGGATTAGACCAGCGGCCCAGGCGTTTCTCTAACACATATACATAACTCCATGGACCTACAAGCTCCCCTTTCATTTCACACTGACGACATCCATAGACAAAAGAGCATGATCTCAACTAGGTACAAAGTACCAGTGCAATGTTGAAAGCGTTCCCCATGACATCATGGTTCTGCTAATCCCCAACAAATAAGTGCAAGCATATACAACATAGACGACACAATGGTTCAAGTTTATTAAGGGCAAGAAAAGTAAAGTGTGCCATCAAGTTCGTGAGAGCTTTAATCACTAATTTTCTCATAACAATTTTAATTTGGAAGGTAAACAAAAGCATGAATATACTTGGAATAGCATATGCTAATAGGTTGGTATGGTGGACTCTTTGGAATAACTTGTTTTTACGAGTTGGATGCATGAGTGGAACTCATACTTGGTTGCGGAGGCTAGCAAAAGACCGGGAGCGACAACCTAAGAGAGCAATAATGGCCATAATCATGCAGAGCGACAAAACATCATTGATCAAAGCATAAAGTGATACTACAAGTTGAAAACTAAAGGATCATAAAGTCTATGGTGACTTGGGAAAGTCATAACATGGTGTGACCATGCGCCAAGTCAACCCAAATAAAACATCAAAGGAGAATACCACTATACTATGCGTTAATATGCTAAAACAACGCATGATTCATCTAAGGCACATTAAGCAATCTCAATTGTTTATAACAAGTCATGCTACATCAAATAATACTAAGCATAAAGCCAAAACAATATCAAGCATGGCATGACAAAGCATAGGCCACAGTCAAAAACAAACTCTCTTTACCACATAAGCATGAACTTTCCTACTCTTTTCCAAACAAAACCAAACTATTTGAAAACCAATGTATGAAAGAGGGGGTCCAACCAATTTATTCAGAAAACTAAGCAAACAAAGCAAATGAAAAACCAAAAGAAAAAATAAAAAGAAGACGCTCCAAGAACAACACAATTGTGCATGAAACAATAAAAATGAAGCGTTTGGAAGAAACCTAGGATTTTTATTGATGAAGAAGGGGGTGCCTTGGACATCCCCAAACTTTGACGCTTGTACTTCTTGGATATTTCTTGGGGTGACACGCATGGCATCCCCAAGCTTGAGCTTTAGTCCATCCTTCATCTCATTACTCATTCCTTCCATACACCTGAAAATTTTCCTTCATACAAAACTTTACACAATCTTTGTTAGCAACATTAGTGCACTCAAGATAAAAGGTCTTAAGGTTCAGTTACAACACCAAATAAACTTCCATTAGAACATTTGATACTGTAGCACTTCCCTCAAAAATCTCAATTCCCCAAAAGAACTCAAAAAGGAACCAACAAGAAGCAAATGCCAATAATGGCAGAAATCTGTCAAAACAGACCAGCAGGTAAAGATGAATTTTTTCGAAGACTTTCTGTTGCTCAAATCAAAAAGTGTTGAACGAACGGAAGTTAGATAACAACCTGGGGCATAAGCACAAAAATTCACGCCTCAAAAAGATATTCAGAGATTTTACACGAATTTTTACGGTAAAGCACAGAAATCTGTTTCGTGACAGCAACTTTTCCAATGATTACTTCTCTCTCATTAGAGGTTACTCTTGGCACAAAAAGCAAATAAAAAGGATAAGGAGCGGTTATTACTGAAGTAATAACTTCCAAGACTCATCTAAAAATTTTGAGTTATCTCCCAATAAGTACTTCTCTTTAATGCCTTTAAGTTAGGCTTGATAGTTTGAGAAGATGCTCACATAAGAATATGAATTGAAGTAAAAGAGAGCATCAAGAAGCAAATTCGAAACACATTTAAGTCTAACCCACTTCCTATGCATAGGAATCTTGTAAAGAAACAAGTCATGAAAGCACAAAGCAACAAGCATAGGAAAGCAAAACAAGTGCAACTTCAAATTTTTCAACATAAAGAGGGGAAACTTAATATTATTGAGATGCATAGAACCATGTTTCCCTCTCTCATAATAACTTTCAGTAGCAAAACAAATAAAATTAACAATATAACTATCACATAAAACATTCTTATCATGAGACACATGCATAAAAGAATTAATACTCCCCACATAAACATAGTCATTCTTATTAATTGAAGTGGGAGAAAATTCAACAAAATTGCTATCATTATTATTCTCATCACCATAATCATCTAATATAGGAGGCATATTGTAGTCATAATTAATTTCCTCCTCAATAGTAGGTGGACTGAAAATATCATATGCATCATTGTAATCATCATATATTGGAGGTTTTGTATCATCATAAGCAATAGAATAGCTACCTTCCAAAGCTGGGGAACTAAAAAGATCATTTTCGCAAAAACTAGCTTCCCCAAGCTTAGACTTTTCCATAGCATTAGCAATAATGGTGTCCAAAGAATTCATACTAATAACATTGCTATTAGCATGCAAATAAAGTTCCATAGGTTTTTTAATTTTCTCTTCAAACACTTCATGTCCTAACTCAAGATAAATACTATAAAGCTCTCTAATTTTGTTGTTGTTTTCCATTAAGCCTAACTAGTGAAAACAAGAAACAAAAAGATTAAATTGCAGAACATAAAGGAAATAACTTCGAGCACTCACACCGGAGGATGTGAGTACCTTTTACCTTACCTTCCCACCAACGGCGCCAGAAAATAGGCGTTTACCGTGGGGGGTTCTTCTTCTTTAATCCTCCGGTGTGAATACCTTTTACCTTACGTCCCCGGCAACAGCGCCAGAAAATAGCTTGATGTCTACGCACTTCTATTCTTGTAGACAGTTGTTGGGCCTCCAAGTGCAGAGGTTTGTAGAACAACAGCAAGTTTTCCCTTAAGTGAATTACCCAAGGTTTATCGAACTCAGGGAGGAAGTGGTCAAAGGTATCCCCTCTCAAGCCACCCTGCAATCAAGATACAAGAAGTCTCTTGTGTCTCCAACACACCCAATACACTTGTCAGGTGTATAGTTGCACTAGTTCGACGAAGAGATAGTGAAATACTAGTGGGATGGATAATTATAAGTGGTAACGGTGATAGAAAATAACTTGATAGCGTGGAAGAGACTAAAAGCGAACTGAAATAAAGATGGAAGCAAGCAAACATGTAACAGATCTAATTGCAAACGGCGTATCAATTCTTAGAAACAAGGCCTAGGGATCATACTTTCACTAGTCAACACTCTCATATAAATATATTATCTTCATGATACTACTCTTAACTACTCTCTGGTTGGACACTCTAATCGATGGTAGGCCTATAACAGCACACCTCAAAGTAAGCCTCTCCCATCTAGAAAACCCCACACTGTCACCTTGAGCACTAGATGAGTCCAACAAACACCACAATTTCATAGAGACATCCAAGTCCAAATATAACTCATAACAAGTATTTGTAATCTCTAGCCTAAGTGCCACCATGGTGTGCACGTTGTCACTTTCACACACATGGGGAGAGCAGAGATCTATTAAAGCAGTTGAGTAGCAAGGTAGATCTATAGATTACAAGCTCATGGTCACAATATGATCATGCATAGAGAGAGAGAGATGAACACATAGCTACCGGTAGAACCCTTGGCCTCGAGAGAGAACTACTCCCTTCTCATCATGGGAATCAGCAACGGTGATGGAGATGGTGGTGGAGATAGATGGAGATGGCTCTGGGGGCACTTCCCCGTCCCGGCAGGGTGCCGGAACAGAGACTTTCTGTCCCCCGAATATCCCTTCGGTGGCGGCGGTGCTGCGGAACTTTTCGTGGTTTGAGGCTTTACTATCTAGGGTTTATGCATCAGGAGGCTTCTTATAGGCCAGAGGGCAAGGTCGGTGGGTGGCCAAGGGGCCCACACCATACCCTGGTGCGGCCTGGGGGGGACCCGCGCCATGGGGTGGTGTGGCCACCCTATGGCCCCTCTCCGACTCTCCTTCTGGCTCCGTGAGTCTTCTGGGAAAATATCAACTTTGGCTTTTGTCCGGTCCAATTCCGAGAATATTGATTTTCTGACTTTCCTGGAACCAAAAACAGCAAAAAACAGGCAACTGGCACTGTGGCACTTGTTAATAGGTTAGTCCAAGAAATCATATTTAAAGTACTCCAAAGTGTGGACAAAACATAAGAAAGTAGATAAAACCAAGCATGGAACATCAAAAATTATAGATACATTTGCAATGTATCACAGCCCGTTGCAGCGGGGCCTCTAGGGAATCTACGGGCAATTATGGTGCTCCTTTTAATAGAGCACCGGAGCAAAGCATTAACACTCCATGAACACACGTGATCCTCATATCATAGCCATTCCCTCCGGTTATCCCGATTCTTGTCAATTTGGGGCCTTTGGTTCCGGACAATATTATGTGTATACAACTTGCAGGTAAGATCATAAACAATACTATCATCATGAATCAATAACATGTTCAGATCTGAAATCATGGCACTTGGTCCCTAGTGACAAGCATTAAGCATAACAAGTTGCAACAAAGTCAAAAAACACTAATAATAGATACTAGGCACCATGCCCAAACAATCTGATGTAATTACATGAACGATCTCATCCAATCCCTACCATCCCCATAGCCTACAGCGGGGGAGTACTCACTCATGAGTGGGGAAATCATGGATGGTTGATGGAGAAGCGATGGTGATGATGATGGCGATGATCTCCTCCAATTCCCATACCGGCAGGGTGCCAGAACGGAGTTTCTGGTTCCGAATCACGGTATCTGGTGGTGGCGGTGTAGCGGAACTCTATCTGGAAAAACGTCGAACCCCCCGTCTATTTTAGGTTAGAGGGCTTATATAGGCGAAAGGAGAGGTGGAGGTGAAGTCTGAGGCGACCACACCACCCCCTGGCGCAGCCTGGCATGGCCCGCGCAGCCAGGTGGTGTGGGCCCCTCGTGGCTCTTCTTCGTCTCGTCTTCTAGCTCCGTGAGTCTTCTGGTAAAATAGGAGTTTTGCGATATTTTCCGGGATTTTTCCTAAAAGTTGATTTCCTGCACAAAAATGAGACACCAAAGCAATTCTGCTGAAAACAGCATTAGTCCGCATTAGTTGTATCCAAATCACACAAATTAGAGAAGAAACAATAGCAATAGTGTTCGGGAAAGTAGATACGTTTTGGACGTATCAACTCCCCCCAAGCTTAGCTTATTGCTTGTCCTCAAGCAATTCAGTTCAAAACTGAGTGCGATAAAAGAAACTTTCACGAACACATTTGCTTCATAAGATGTATATATTCCTAGCATATGATCAAATACTTAGGCAATTCATAATAAGGAGTATGCAAATAAGTTTACCCAATGGTCATGCAAGCTATGAAGAGATTCTAACCCATGAATAATAAGCAACATGACACATAAGCATATGCAGGATTGTAGTGCTCATAAGAAGATATGATAAAATGGTGTCTTGCTTACCTTTCTTTGGAGCAAAACATAAATGCCAAGGCACCTCTGAAGTTTAATTGAAGACTAGATATAAAATTATCAAAGATTCAAGTGTCAAAGTTATGTCATAATTAACCGTGTTTTGGGATAAGCACATTACACTAAGAATGACAACTATGCTCTCGGGAAGGTGCTCAAAGAATAAATGGTGACTCAACATAAAAGTGAAAGAAAATATTTAAAAGTTTGAAAGGCTTCCAAATGTTGAAAGTATGGTACTCATTAGCTATGAGCTCTCATTGCCCCTATCATAAGCATATTTAGGTGATTAAGGTTAAAGTGAACAAATATGAGGATATGCTTGACAAGTTATAAGCTGAAAATCTCATGCCCCTTACTTACGAGTACCGTTCCTCATGCTACTCAACTTTAGTCACATGTAAGTTCTTATCATTGTAAGTACATGCGTATCATAGAGAACAGCCAACGGGGTACCCCTTGCCCAATGATACGGAAGATTCCCCATATCAAAATGACAAGGCAAGCAGACAACGAGCATCTCAATGATCCTTTTATTTCCTATTTGCATAGGCTTCTTTTTTCCTTTTTTTCTTTCCTATTTTCATATGTTTTTTTGATTTTTTATAGAGGATGCTTCATAGATTGCTCACTATGGTTATGTTGCAGGTTTCCACCATGATTAGGCATGTCTTAGACCAGGCCCCAGGCGTTTCTCTAACACATATACGAACTCATGAGCCTGACAAGCTCCCCTTTCATTTCACACCGCCGGGATCCATAAGCAAAAGAACATGATATCAACTAAATAAAGTGCAATGTTGAAAGCATTCCCCATGATAACATGGTTCTGCTAATTAACAACTTACAAAGTGCAAGCATATACGCAACATAGATGGGCACAATGGTTCAAGTTTATTAAGTGCAAGAAAGTAAAGTGTGCCATCAAGTTCGTGAGAGCTTTACTAACTAATTTTCACATAACAAGCAAACATTTTTATTGGAAGAAAACAGAGCATAATAAATATGCAAGGAATAGCAATAATGCTAATAGGTAGAATGGTGGACTCTTTTTGACAACTTTGGTTTTAGAGAGTTGGATGCACGAGTAAAGTACTCAGCACAAGTGAAGGCTAGCAATAGAAAGGGAGCGACAATCGAGAGAGTAGTAACTGTGATAATCATGCTTGCGACAAAAAAAATTAATAGTGGAATAAAAGTGACACAAGAACTTCGAGGCAGAATAAATCATCGAGGCTTAACTAACTTTTTGTTTAGTCATATGCATGCATGAGCATGTGCCAAGTCGATTCAAATAGAACATTCAGAGGAGGACACCACAATGTCATACCAAGTTATGAGTAGAACAATGCAAGCAAACATTTATATGACATGTTACGAACTATAATGGATTCAAACTGATCATAAGAAGGCAAGGACCACTAAGTATCCATTAAATAACATATACCTTACATAAACAGACTAAGGATGCTCACAATGATGAGTATATGTACAAAAATGAAAACAAATAGAGTTCATACCAGCCTCTTACCACACCTCGAGTTGTCATAAATCATCATTGCCTTTCACTTGTGTGACTTGAATAATAAGATAAATCCAAACTCCAAGGAGTCACTGAGGACCACTGAACCCTGCAACAAACTCTACAAAACTAGAGAAGAACATCAAATATTTTTGGGTTTTTGATTTTTAAAGGCAAGAACCGAAGGGAAAAACAAGCAAAGTGAAATCTTTTTGGGTTTTTCGAATAATCAAAACAAAGCTAAAAAGGATGAAGCAAACCAAGGCTAAAAGACAAAGAAGCAAACAAAGAGAAATAATGAAAATATTTTTGGTCTTTTTGTGTTTTGGAAAGTAGAAATAAAGCAAGAACAAAAACTAAAAAGAAAATGAAACATGGATATGCAAAGTACGGACTGAACATGATATGTAGATGAGTGTGATGTCGGTATACCTCCCCCCAAGCTTAGGCTTGGCCTAAGTGGGTATCAATCCCAAGCTGGCCAGGAAGGAGCGCCTCCATAATATGGTGAAGAAGTGCCTTCATCCTGATACGAACTCGAGGACGACCTAGCGTAGTGCGTAGAGTAGTCGTAAGAGGGCACATCCCCTGGTGCTGCCCGTGGAAACCAAGCAAGCAGAGCTACTTGTCCAGCTCCTCCTTGGAACACAACCATGGCATCCTCCAAATACTGAACAAAGTGGACTGTGGCATAGGAATTTCCCTTTCGTCTCCGTCAGTAAACAACATCCTCTAAACTAAACTCTCGATACTAGAGACAGTAGTAACAAAGTGATGTGTTTTCATAGCAGCAAGATCAAGCCTTTGTGGTGTCAACATAGTGTCATTAGGATCAAAAGAAAGTTCCAAGGAAGCAACCATGCGTGTGGCAATAATGCCCCCATAAATGGGTCCTCTAGCAGCTAAGCAACGGGCAATGGGAGAACCAAGATTATACTTGGTATCATTATTAAGTGCAACAGCAAGAAAGGCTAAATGATAATTAGAAATATTACTAGTGTTTTCCCTACCAAGAATGCTAGTGGCAAGATAGTAAGCAAAATATCTAAGAGATGGGAGTTGAATGTTCCTTATCTTCCCGCGTTGAGCTGTGCGGTCATCGTCATTCATCACACTTCGGTAGAGCTCTAGCAAATCAGCAGGTCGACCTTGGATCTTCTTCATTGTCCCAGTCATGCCTATACCTATAATTCTGCAAAATCTTTCCAATGGCATGGTAATAGACATATTATAAATTTTGAACAAAACAATTGACCTATAAGGGGTGTTAGTGAAAGTGAAACTTTCAATGAAAGTTTTGGTGAGCAGGGCATATTTCTCACTCTCGTCCTGCATGTAAGTGGTTAGACCAAACCTCTGAACAAGAAGTAGGAAATCATCAAGGATCCCTGCAGCTTGCAAAAAGGAAAAGCAAGGAAAGGTGGATGGATGAGCATCTCCCTCATCCCCTTCATCGCCAAAGCGTGATGCAATAAGATCTTCATTATATGATGGCCTAAATTGCGATGCTGGTCTTGAAGGCCTTACCCTCCTAGGTGTGTCTCTCTCAAATACTTCCCCAAAAGTATGATTGTTCATCTTTCCTTTTTCTGAAATTTTAGACAACCATCATACAAGTGATTGCAAAGTGATTACTTAATGAAAGGAACTACTTATAGGGACTTGTAAGAGGCCTAAACATGCATAAAAACAATTTCTCTAAGCATTGAACAAGAATGCAAGCTCACATAACCTATCACCTACAGTAGCAAAATACTCAAGATATAATCCACTAATCACAAATCTACTTGGACAAACAAAGGAGTCACATACCGGAGATCAAATGCTCCAAATCTCAGCAGCAAAGATGGGCTAAGGAAGGAGATCGAAAATCACAAGCAAGAACAACAAGAACACAGGTTTAAGCAATGAACTGGTGTTTTCTAGGGAGAGAGAAAGGAGTGGCAGGAGGGAGAATAAGTGGAGGGCCAGGGGTGGCCCACACCATGGCCAGGCGCGCCCCTGGTGTGGTCGCTCCACCATGTGGTGTGCCTGACTGGTGCGCCCTCCTGGGTCACTCCAGGTACTTCTCTGCCCCTCTTTTGACGTAAAAATTTAATATGAATTTTCTGGAATTTTTCGAGACACTTTATTTTTAGCAATTTTCAGGTATTGATGAATAATTTTCTGGCAGAAAGATAATTTTGGAATTATGCAAAAAAAAGAAAAACTAAAACTTCAGAAGTTCTAAGACACTCTAATATGCAAGCAACTAGCAATACAAAAGTAAACTAAGTGAAAGAAAAAAGTTAAAATGGATAAAATAAAAGTAAGCAAAGATAATCACGGTGAAAACATTGTTTTGTTCATTAAAATCCCTTTGTTAACAAGGTTGATCAGGTCTTGTTACCAAAATAATTTTATATGAAACAAAAATTTGTATTTGACTAAATGATTATGTTATCTCAACCTTGATAGCAATGGTCCCGATCATAATAATTTCATAGTTTTCTCGTGGTATGGGACAATATATTTCTCCAACTTGGATGCCCTCAATATTTTCAATTGAATTTAAGCCATAAGTCCTATCAATATTCTTGGGGAAATAGACAATATGATCCTTGTAATTAACATTAAAAGTTACCTTTCCTTGATTGCAATTAATAATAGCTCCTGCAATATTAAGAAAAGGTCTCCCAAAAATAATAGACATATTGTCATCTTCAGGCATTTCAAGCACAATAAAGTCGGTTAATATCAAGTAATTATGAGCCACTTGAACAGGTACATCCTCACATATACCAATAGGAATAGTAGTAGATTTACTAGCCATTTGCAAAGATATATCAGTTGGTATTAATTTCTCCAATTGAAGTCTTTTGTAGAGAGAAAAAGGCATAACACTAACTCCTGCTCCCAAATCACACAAAGCAGTTCAAACATAGCTATTTTTGATAGAACATGGAATAGTTGGAATCCCTGGGTCTCCAAGTTTCTTTGGAACCTTACCATTAAAGGAATAATTAGCAAGTAAAGTAGAAATTTCCTCATTAGGGATCTTCCTTTTATTAGAGACAATATCCTTCATATACTTTGAATAAGGAGGTAATTTAATAGCATAAGTTAAAGGAATTTGCAAAAATAAAGGTTTCATCTACTCACAAAACTTATTATAGTGTTCGTCTTCCTTTGACTTGTGTTTATTATCAGGGAAAGGCATTGGTTTTTGAACCTAGGGCTCTCTTTCACTACCATGTTTATTAGCAAAAAAATCTTCCTTAGTGTACTTAGCATTCTTAGTGTTCCGTTCAGGTTCTTCTTCAATTTCTTCTTTCTCAGGAGCACCATTTTTCTCATTACCACTCTCAGTTTCAGCATCAGAGACAAATATACTATTAGGATCTTTAGCAGGTTCAGAAGATTCTACAACTGTTTTATGTTTCTTTTTGTCTCTCTTAGAAGAAGTACCTCTATTTTTAGTTTGTTGAGAATCCTTCTTGAGTGGCAGCACCACTTCTAGTTCTAATTTCATAAGCATGTTTTTCTTTAGAAGCATTAACTAGCAAATCTTTTTGTACTTTAATAAGCTGATCAATTTGAGTTTGAACCATTTGGAAGTGTTTAACAAGTATTTTAACATCATTGGAGGTTCTTTCCTCAATATCCCTCAACTCTATAATAGCTCTAGAGTTTTCCATTAAATGATTATGCACTCTTTTATTAAAATTATCTTGCTTAACAACAAAGATATCAAATTCTTCTAAGCATCGATCAGGAGGTTTAGAATAAGGAATATCACCTTCATCAAAATGTTGGAGAGAGTGTACCTCAATAGTGGATGAGTGGGAGATTGGCTGACATAATTCTTCTATAGGAGGTAGATTCTTCACATCTTCAACTTTAATACCCTTCTCCTTAAGACATTTCTTAGCTTCCTTCATCACTTCATCATTTAGTTCAATAACTCCTCTCTTCTTTGGTGTTGGTGTTCGCTCGGGCATAGGTAACTCGGGCATAGTTGACTCAGGTGTAGTTGGCCCAAGTGAAATCCATTCATCATAATTCTTGCTTATTTTAGCCATTAATTCCTCAGCTTCTTTGGGAGTTCTCTTCCCGAAAACACAATCAGCACAACTATCTAGGTATGTCCTAGATTCTTCAGTTAGTCCATTATAATATATATCAAGAAGCTCATTTTTAGGTAATGTACATACATGTTGTGCATGAATCAAAGCATAAAACCTTGCCCATGATTCATGCAATATCTCCTTTTCTCCTTGTTTAAAATCAAAAAGTTCCTGTAGAATGGCATGCCTAGCACTAGGGGGGAAATATTTCTGAAAGAAAGTATCAATCAAGCAATCAGGGCTATCAATAGATCCAGGATGTAAATTATTAAACCAAGCTTTAACCTCTCCTTTCAGTGAAAAATGGAAAATTTTAGCAACAAAGTAGGTGTGCATCTTAATATCATCAGAAAATAGGCCACTCATGGTAGAAAGCTCAGTCATATGTGCTACAACACTTTCATTTTTAGTCCCATAAAAAGGTTCTTTCTCAACAATGGTTATGTAAGATAAATCAAGGGAGAAATCATAATCCTTATCTTTAATGTTTATGGGAGATGTAGCAAACTTAGCATTAGGAGACAATTTAGGTCTAACAGTATGTTTCTCAAGAAGACTCTTAATAGCACTCCTACCATGAGTGTTTTGGCATTCTTTAATAAATTCATTAGTCATTTCTATATATCCATCTTTAATATCATAGATCTCTCGAGACTCAGGTGAACTGACAGGTGTAGTAGTATCTTCATTAGGAGTTTTAGTATTTCCAGCTATAGTTCTAGCAATCATAGCAGCTAGGAAAGGACCTAATGAACCACTCTTATCAAGCACATTAGAAGCAGCATCATAAGTATCAGAAGGTTTAGAAGTAGCAGTATGTGTAGCATATGTATGTGGTGGTGGTTTAAGGAGCTTACTCACCACATATGGTGAATCAAGGGCAACAGAGGTGTTCAGAACCGTACCTCTCCTTGTAGTGGATGGTAATATAGGAACTTTTCCATCACGAGATTTACCCATGATGAATGGATAGCAGCGAACAATAGTGATTCCAAGTGAACTTGATAAATAGAACTATGCTCCCCGTCAACGGCGCCAGAAAATAGTCTTGATGACCCACAAGTATAGGGAATCACAATAGTCTTCGAGGGAAGTAAAACCTAATTTATTGATTCGACACAAGGGGAGCCAAAGAATATTTATAAGCGAAACAGTCTTGCTCGCGGTAGTTTATCAGTAGCAACAGTTTTGTAATAGCAATAGAAAAGTAAAAGCAGTATTAAAAGTAAAGATAGTAGTAACAATTATAGTAAATAGTAGGATTAAAGCACGGCAGGCATAGGGATGGATGGACAGGCGTTGCATGGACAAGACAATTCATGTAGCAATCAAGATATAGGGCATTTGTAGATAAATAAGGTAAAGCATCCAAGTACTAAATAATCATAGGCATGTGTTCCATATATAGTCATACATGCTCGTAATGAGAACTTGCACAACAACTTTTGTCCTGCCAGCCCGTTGCAGCGGGGCCTCTAGGGAGAGAATATCATTTTGCGGCCCAAAAGTTTGGGTGCCCAGGCAACGCGGTACCCAAGTTGCGTGTAATCAACGTCGATGACTACAGTTGGCGTGCCAAATACTCAGAGGGTCTTTTTCGGCACGAAATCAACTTTACATTTCAATACAAAATATCAAGCTAACAGCCGTCAAGTTTCCCCCCCTGTCAGTTCTCGCCGTTATGTCGCTCCCATCGCTTAGGCGGGGTGGCTGTCATGTAGGCTTGCAGCGCTGGCATAGTGGATAGGACAACATGACCGGCCTAGTGTATTGATGTGACAAAACAAGGCACATATATCATCATTATAATTATTTTTTGTTTACTACGAAGCTGGAATGGCCACCGCCACACGTCTCTCCTTTGGACTTCCGTCCCCGTTGTTAACCACTACCTTAAAAGTGCATTGACAGTTGCACCGTTCCCCTGCCTCGCAGAAACCACTCTTCTTCTTCCTGTCATCTGTCTTCTTCCTGTCTTCTCCTTGCCGCCATGGAAGGTCGTCACACTCTAGAGACAAGCTTCACTACCCATGACAATAAGAAGATAGACGTCGTCTACACCAACGAGGAGGAGATAGTGCTGTGAGTCCTGAGGATGTACGAGGGTTGGCTTGAGAAAGACGAGGACAAGTTTGTGGGATTGGACTCGAGTACACCCCGGAGGACCCATATGAAGGGAGTGAAGTCGTCGTTGTTCAACTGGCCATGAGGAAACACGTCCTCGTCTACCGCTTCTCCCGGTTTGTAGATCTGCTCTTTGTAGCTAACCGCTTTTAGGGTTTTCTCCTCTCGTTCTTTATCCATTTGCTCATCTTGCAACTACTAGATTTTATTTAGGACCAAATAAATTATGATAAGACAATGTTGAGAGTCTTGATATTGCATTTACTAAACTTTTTAAAATTATATTCAGATGATGATCTTGCATTGAACAAAATATTTGTAGTTACAAATTTTGGTGATGACAAACTACATACTTTCAGGACTGTCGGGAATTGTCTGGCGCTGCGCCAGTTCCTTGTAGAAAAGGGAATTGTTTTTGGCACTATCGACAATACAACTGATTTTTCAAAATTTCATCGAGAGAGAATTACAATTCCTGTGCACAACTGGATCGATATTCAGAGTCTTGTCAAGATCCTAGGGGGCTCGAGGAAGGATGGAATGGCATCACTCGCAACTAGAATCCTCGATGAGTCATACGACAGAATGAAGGCAGATTTCCCTACGGATAGACATGATTTTTGGGACAAGTGTTCGTTGTCTGATATAAACCTGAAGTATGCAGCCATAGATGCTTATGTGACCTACCAGCTGTACAAGAAGATCCATTTTTCTACGTTACCTCGTGTTTTTCCCTATTTGCAAGAGGGAAGACGAGCTTAGGGGAGCCCTTTGTAGAAAATGCAGAATAGATGAATTTGAATCTACATATGCAAAGAAAATGGATGCATCTGAAGCAGCTGACAGAGAGGCTGCAGAAGCAGCTGAAAGAGAGCTTGCAGCTGAAGCAGAAGCAGTTGATAGAGAGGCTGAAGCAGAAGCAGTTGATAGAGAGGCTGCAGCTGAAGAAGCAAACAGAGAGGCAGCATCTTCTAGCGGCAACAATCAGGCATGTGATGCACCGCTAATTGTGCCACAGGACACTGAAGATAGGGAAGCCAAGTCAGATCCTATGTGGGACGAAGCATTTTGTGAGCTGTGGAGTGCCAATAATGTAAGATCCACCTGGAATGATCGCAGTTGGTCGCCTAGGAACAATGGCAAGCACCTCAAGTGGGCTGATGAGAAGTGAATTAAAATTTACTCCTTTGTGTTATCTTTCTATTTTGTGGAACTCGTTTATATTGTCAAGATTTCTAGTGCCTCAAGTGAGAGTAGTAAAATAAATTTTACTTCTTTGTGTTATGTTTCTGTATGTGTCTTGTATCTTGTCAAGATGGTAGCTCGTTAACTAGCAGTTTGAAAGAGTACCTTTTTCCTTTCTCGCTAAACATATATGTTTCATTTTTCCCAAATTGGTAGCAAATCTAGAGAAGATTCTCTCTTTGATAATTCGTTCCCTTTTGGACCTCTTTTTGCCTCCGATCTGGTAGCAAATCTAGAGCAGCAAATCACACCAGGCAGAATACATTCATTCAGAAAACAAAACAAATGTAGATATAGCTATGCGCAGCTAAATAGGATATAGTGATAGAAAGTAGGTTGATTAACGAGGTTCGATGCATCCAACCCCTTCCCTGCGTGTAGAAATATGATGCAAGCAAACTATAGAAAATCAAAAGAAGCTGCTTAGTAGCAGCAGCATACACATTCAACCCCTCCTTGGATGCGCCTGCGCCTCCACCTCCTCCCTCCGGCGCTTCCTCCACTTATTGCTGCCCAGTCCCTTGATCTTGGGGGCCTTGGGCTTGATTGGAGGCATGCGACCCTCTTCGATGGCCACCCACTGGAGGTTTAGGAGGTGAATGCCGAGAGCCTGGTGTTCAGTGATGTAGGCGTTGACGTTCACTATCTGGCCACCATTGTGGGTGCCAGAGCTCGGGCCCTCTGCATGCATCACTAAGGAGTTGAACTTGGTGCCAGTGAGACTCGCCCTGCAGAATGCGATCTCCTTGTAGAAGGGGCAATTGTATTCGCCGCCAATGAAGAAGGCGTTGTACTGGCCGGCTTGCAGCCTCCTCGGCACCTGACGAGTCTTGGTATGCCTAGACTCGTCATTGCTGCAGATGTTGCTGCCGTAAACCTATTGGAAGAAAAGGAAAATGGGGGAGTAGATGATGTAAGAAGATCGAGCAATCGAAATGCAAACAAGCGAATCCTAATAAACCAAGATCTAGCATCCAACAATGGGAACGGTAGAAGAACCAGGGAAGGTGATCAAACCCTAGTTAACTCAAACCATGGGTTGTCGATGCCGGTGTCGTAGGGGTTCACCGGAGCGATGTACTCATGTGGATCGTAGGGGTCCCTGAAGAGCTGGATCTGCTTGTGACCGGCGGGGGGTTCCTTGCCAGCGGCTACATCGGCAGTGGGGACGGGGGCCTGAACGAGAACTGCGGCTGCCATCGATGCCTCGACGGGGGCCTGGACGGGGATGACGGCTGCTTTCAACGCATCGAGGGGGACCGGAGAGGAGACGGGGGCCTCCTCGCCGGCGGCCTCGGAGGCGACGATGGCCACCGTATCCTCCTCCGCCATCGCCGGCGCGCATGGGGTATTCTCGGGAGTTTGCAGATGCTGGTGGGACAGTGGAGAGGGTTGCGTGGGGAGAGTGAGCGAGAGTGAGAGTGGGTGTGCGGAGAGGGGCTCTATATTTAAGGTGAATGGAAGCAAGGCACGTTTTGTTGCACCACCGTGCAACGCGCCGTGCAGGCTACTGCACCGTGCACCGCGACACTCACACGATATGTCATGTTTTTTTTCCCGGGCCATGCATGGCAGTTCTGTATTGAGCCGCATGCAAAGGGCGCATACACAATTTCTATGTATGAAGTTTGACACGACCCTAAAATTAGCGATAATTAAAATTGGAAATGTAGAGGGGAAGGTAGGTGGCTGTACGACGAGATTTGTGGGGTTGTGCTAGATCGTGTAGAGGGATGTGTTGATGACTGCGAGTGACTCGATGAAGGAGGAGACATTAGGTATCGTCGATCTCAGCTCTTCGGCTTCCGCTAGTGCGTGCAAGTTTCTTACGGTGGGGCCCAGTTGGAAGTGAGATTGAGAGCTGCTACGTAAAAAATGGGATATGTCTTATTAAAATCAAGTGGCAATAAATTGTAGCTGTCCATCGACGACCGTGCACTCGATGACACATGTGTTGTGGCGTAGTAGTAGCAGTAGTAGGCTTTTCAGACTTGATTAAACATGACATGATCAGTCGACGACTTTTTCCATGTACGGCTTCGTGTTCCTTCTTGTAGAAGTCTCGCTGAGGGAGACGTCCGTGCTGTCTCACACTATCGGGGGGATGACCTCCGGATACCCCAACCAGAGAAGAACTACGGCAGTCGGTTCGCATCCGGTTGACTGAGCACAGCGGGACATGAGCAAGTCATACCGGCTACTTTACGGTAGACGGAACCACGAGGAGCAGCAAGGCACGGGACCGGATACATCAGCGTAGCCGGACTCAATCAGGAGGACAGAGCGACGTGCTGCACAGTGCACGGTACTCCCTGGTACGATGACAAGACCCGCAACTACACGGCCGTACCGAAGACTTTGCTGGGTGACACGGGAACAGTGGCTAGATGCTGACGATAGGCTCGCACAATGTTCACTGTACCCACGACGACCCTACCGCATCTACTCTAATGGGATGTAAGTGTACCGGATACTGTAGATGACCAGCCGGCTGGGACCCGCCTATGGGGCCCGCCAGCCGGACTGGCCAGTGAGACCGTTGCCTCTCTGCCTATATAAGGAGAGGCAAGGTTCTCGTAGCAAGGGTTGGTCTCAGTGCAATTAAGGTGGTAGCTAGAGAATACAGCTCAAGGAGCGATTGTAGCCCATATACTACTCATAGTCAGATCGGCATGACTAGGAGTTTTACCTCACCACGAGGGCTCCAAACCTAGGTACTTCATGTGTCTCGCTAGACTTGCTCGTATCCAATCCCGCCTGCGGACGCTGTCGAGAGCTTCCCTGATAGTCCCCACACCTCTATCTAACCTGCTTAGGTACTTCTGTTCCCAATACAACGACAGTTGGCACCCACCGTGGGGCTAGATGGCTTCGACCGGAATCACGTTCTGTATGGGACCCAGCACTTCAGCCGGTGAGCACGTGGCCTCCGGCCTAGTGCTTACGCTCTGCAAGTTCGACTGCGTCATTGACAATGCTTTGTGCTTCGCCAGATCGACGTTTCCAGAAAACGGCTCTATTCTGCTTTCCGGTGACCTCCCCGTCTATGTCGCCACCGTGCCGGAGCCTTTCCCTAGGGAGATCGTTTCCATCACGGAGCCACTGCACCCCGGCAGCGGTGCCTCCGTCGCTCCTCGTGGTGTCGAGGTGATGATGACCGGCCCCGGCTCTCAGCCCCGCCAACCGCGGGAGCAGGGCACGGACGAGGTCGACACTTCTCCTCCGCCGTGTCCTAGGAACCCGGTGGAAGAGGCCATCGACCGACTCCTCACACCGGTCAACCTCGGGGACAACCCTGAGGAGGTGGAGGCCAACTTTGCCATGGAGAGGCAGCTTCTCCTCCAGGAGGGCATGGAGCTGGCTGCAACCTGGAACTAGATCGAGATCACCTGACGCGAGTACGACCGCACGCACGGCTTCACTCCGGCCACCGCGGAGCCGAGCCGACCCGAACAAGTACGACGTCAGGGCAGTGAGCTAGGCGGTAGGATGGAGAAGGATGGCGAGCCGGATCCACTACCCGCGTGCATCCGGCCCACCTACAGCACACCCATCAAGAACCTACGCGTGGAGCGAAAAGGCAGGTGAATTTCCCAACCTAGAGGGCGATGAACGAGACCGGCAGCATGCCTGGGTGCAGGAGCTCCTCCGGATCACGGACGAGCAGGCTAACACCAACCTGCAGATGCAGGAGGACCCCAGCTGCTCCAAGGGAAGCAAGCCGCCCGGCAATAGCAAGGGCGCACCCCGTGAGACCCAGCAGACGTCCTCTCCTCCGGCTAAGGCCCACAGCAAGCACCGCAGCTCTGGCAGCAAGGTCCAGCCGTGCAAGGAGAAAACGGTGAACAGCAACCCACCGCCTCCCCCTCCGCCAACCGGAGCGCCAAGACCTATCGGTTCCCGTCTCTCGGGCCGGGTAGGGGCGCCCAGCCCGGATCATCCGGATGCCCGCGACCGCATCAAGCTCCTCGCTCAAGCGCACGTCATGAAAGAGGAAGACTCCACCAGACCGGTTTGTTTTGGACCCCGCATCCGGAATGAGCCGTTTCCAGATAAGTTCACCCTGCCCAGAGATACCCCCAAGTACGACAGCAGCATGAAACCGGAAGACTGGCTGACCGACTACGCCACGGCAGTCGACATCGCCCATGGGAACAAGCGCACAACTATGCACTACGTCCCCCTCATGCTAACTGGGTCAGCGAGGACATGGCTCAACAGCCTCGCGCCCAATAGCATCAACGTCTGGCCAGATTTTGAGAAGGTGTTCGTCCGCAACTTCAACATCACGTGCAAGCGTCTGGGCCACCCGCGTGACCTGGCCTTGTGCGTCCAGGGTGACCACGAGACGGACCGCGAGTACCTCGCCAGGTGGAAGGAGCTGCGCAACACCTGCGAGGGCATCCTGGAGAGCCAGGCGATCGGCTTCTTCGTCGAGGGTTGCTGAGAAGGCACCATGCTTCGCCACTGGCTACTGTGTGATGAGCCAAAAACCATGGCGGAGCTCATGGCTGTTGCGGACCAGTACGCCACGGCGGATGCCGCCATGAAGAAACCCCTCCTAGTAAGTGCTGATGGGAGTCCGACTCCTTTGGAGCCAGCTCGCGACCGTCGAAGCAATCCGATTGGAGAAGCTGGATCCTCTAGGCGCCACGGCAACGACAACCGGTTCCATGGGGACCGCCAAGCCGGACAGCAGAAGCCTAGTTACCACGCGCGGTAGGTCAATGTTGTAATAAGGCAGAAGCCGCAGCTCACCTTCGACCAGATGTTTGATGGCCCGTGCAAGTGGCATAGCGGTCCCTTCAAGCCGGCTACGCACACCACCCGGAACTACAGATGGACCCGCCAGCTGAAAGACCAATGCAACCAGCAACGTCTTCCCCTGCCCCCTCCTGGTGGACCCCCGCCGCCGGCTAGGGGAGCTGGCAATGATGGTAACAGCGGCAACAACAACTACTACTACCCACAGCCGCACGCCGCCTACCACATCTTCAAGACAGAGCTGGACGACAAGCACAGCCGCTGGCGCCGCTCCAAGGAGGTCAATGCCATCGTCTCTCCAGTCCCCTAGTACCTGAACTGGTCGGAGACCCCCATCACCTAGAGTCGGGAGGATCAGTCGGATCAGCTTCCGATTCCCAGGGGCTACACCATGGTGCTCGACCCCCTCATCGTCTCCAACGAGCGCACCTGCCACTTTTCGTGTGTCCTCATCGACGGAGGAAGCAGCCTCAACCTTCTTTAACGGTCTTTGCTGGAGAAGCTTGGCATCCGTGTTGGGTCCGCAGCATAGAAAAAAATTCCTACGATGAGAACTACACGCCAAGATCTATCTACTAGGTACAGAGCAACGGGTGGACATACATCCATCGAGAACTTACCCTCGAAGACAACAAGTTTTGTCAACGAGTAGGAACTCGTGGTTGATGTAGTCGTACACTTGCCGATCTCAAGATCGAGTGGAAGTCCGAGCGCCACAACTCAGCAGCGCATCCGTACTCGCACACACGTTCAAGCCACCGGACAACCTCCACCTCCTCGCTCTAGCGATCCAGCAGAAGCAGCAACTCCTTCTAGACGAAATGCCACCGGGAAGATGTATCTCACTAATCCGAGACCATGGGGGAATAATTCTAGAGGGGGAGAGAGATCCTTCACAAGGAGGTGTGTGGAAGAAGGAGGGAGAGGGTGGGCTTTTATAGGAGAAGGGGGTGCCCCTCCCCTTGGCCGGCACCTCAAGGGGGTGCCCCTTCACCTCCTCCATTCATGTGGTGGTAACCCCTCCACATTAAAATGCCTCTTCACATTCCCTTTTAAAGTCCCCACTTTAAATGCATTAAAATTCTCTAAATTTAATGCTCTCTCATTTAATAAAACTCTTTTATTAAATTTATTCAGAATTTTGTTAATTACTTTAATTAACAAACATTCACATATAACCCCTTGAAATATTTCAATGTCACATGCAGAACCACTTTCTGCAATTTCACCCGAAACAATTTCCGGTTTCTATTGAAACAATTCCTGCGCTTTGCAATTCTTTTGTCTGAAACATATGTGCTCCAAAATGGTGTCCGGTAACTCTTAAGTGTGTCACCCTACGGTTCGCGAATAATACAGACATGATTGAGACTCCTGTCAGATCAATAATCAGAAGCGGGACCTGGAGATCCATACTAACTCCTGCATATTCAACGATGACTTCTATGATCGTGAGAACCTTTAATGCTTGTAATTAAATCCCTTTGTCTCACGATATATTACATGTCCGAGATTCGATCATCGGTATCTCCATACCTAGTTTGATCTCGTTACCGACATGCACTCTTTTCTCGTTCCCGTGATATAACATTCTAGTGATCACATCACTTGCTTGCAAGCTATCTCAATGTGATATCGCCGAGAAGGCCCAGAGTATATCTATCCGTCATCGGGATTGACAAATTCCACTCTTGATCCAAGAGCCTCAACATAACACCTTCGTTGTACTGAACCCATCTTTATAGTCACCCTGTTACGGTGTGACGTTTGATGTTATCAAGATACTCTTCCGGTGTTAGCAATTAACATGATCTCATGGTCTAATGATAAAGATTACTTCGTATGATGTTATAGCAATGTAAACATAATGACTTGATCGTAATGCTATACTTTGGATGAATGTTCATCACATCATTTCACAAATGCTGCGACCTTGTTATTAACAACATCCAATGTTCATGATCAGGAAACCTTGATCATCTTGTTAATCAACAAGCTAGTCTATAAGAGAGGCATAACTAGGAACCCTTTTTGTTTATTAAACACACATGTATTGATGTTTCCGATCAATACAATTCTAGCATGAAAAATAAACATCTATCATATATAAGGAATACATAATAACAACTTTATTATTGCCTCTCAGGGAATATTTCCTTTAGTCTCCCACTTGCACTAGAGACAATAATCTAGTTCACATAGTGATAAATCTAACACCCATGCAGTTCTAGTGTTGATCATGTTTTGCCCTAGGGAGAGCTTTAGCCAACGGATCTGCTACATTTAGGTTCGTGTGTACTTTACAAATCTTTATATCTCCATCCTTGACATGCTCGCGGATGGAGTGAAACCAGCGCTTAATATGCTTGGAATTCTTGTGAGTCCTCGGTTCCTTGGTGTTGGCTATGGCTCCATTGTTGTCACAATAGATCACCATTGGTTCCAATGCACTAGGAACCACACCTAGTTCCGTAATGAACTCTTTCATCCAAACCGCTTCCTGTGCCACTTCTGAAGCAGCAACATATTCCGCCTCCGTCGTTGATCCAGCCACCACAGGTTGTTTGGAACTCCTCCAACTAACTACTACTCCGTTCAAGAGAAATATGTATCCAGATTGAGACTTAGAGTCATCTGGATCAGTGTCAAAGCTAGCATCGACATAACACTTAGCGACTAGCTCTTCTTCACCACCGTATATGAGAAACATATCCCTAGTTCTTCTCAAGTACTTGAGGATGTTCTTGACCGTTATCTAGAGTTCCGAACCTGGATCAGATTGGTACCTCCTAGTCAAACTAATAGCATGTTCCACATCCGGTCTTGTACATAGCATGGCATACATAATAGAGCCTATGACCGAGGCATAGGGGATCTTATCCATTATCTCTCTTTCTTCCGCCGTAGCCGGACTTTGAGTCTTGCTCAATGTCTTGCCTTGCAACATAGGTAAGAACCCTTATTTTCGTCCATATTAAACTTCTTTAATATCTTATCAAGGTATGTACTCTGCGATAGCCCAATTAGGCGCCTTGATCTATCTCTATAGATTTTAATGCCTAATATATATGACGCTTCACCAAGGTCTTTCATCAAAAATTTGCTGTTTAGATAACTTTTAACACTGTTTAAAAGATCTATATCATTTCCAATCAATAATATGTCATCCACATATAATATCAGAAATGCCACATTGCTCCCACTCACTTTCTTGTAAATACAAGCCTCTCCATATGTTTGGACAAATCCAAACTCTTTGATCACCTCATCAAAGCGGAGATTCCAACTCCGGGATGCTTGCTTCAGTCCATAGATGGATCGCTGAAGTTTGCATACCTTATTAGCATCCTTAGGATCGACAAAACCCTTAGGTTGTATCATATACAACTCTTCTTCAATATTACGATTGAGGAACGTAGTTTTGACATCCATCTGCCATATTTCATAATCGAAATATGCAGCAATTGCTAACATAATCCTAACCGACTTAAGCATTGCTATGGGAGAGAATGTCTCATCATAGTCAACTCCTTGAATTTTTTGAAACCCCTTTGTGACAAGTCGAGCCTTATAGATGGTCACATTACCATCAGCATAAGTTTTCTTTTGAAAATCCATTTATTCTCAACGGCCTCTCGATCGTGAGGTAAGTCCACCAAGGTCCAAACCTGGTTCACGTACATGGATTCCATCTCAGATTTCATGGCTTCTAGCCATTTGTTGGAATCCGGGCTCATCATCGCTTCTTCATACGTCGCAGGGTCATCTATTTCATCAACCATGAAATTCACAACAGGATTGCCGTATAGTTCAGGAGCTGCACGTGTCCTACTTGACCTGCGAGGTTCGGTAGTGTCCTCTTTCGGAGTTTCATGATCAATATCATTAGCTCTCTCTTCATTAGGTGAAGTCAACTCCGAAACAACTTCCGGTGCTGCGCTACTCGCCATTTCATGAAGAGAAGGTTCAATAACCTCTTCGAGTTCTACCTTTCGACTACTCACACCTTTTGCGAGAAACTCCTTCTCAAGAAAGGATCCATTCTTGGCAACAAAAACCTTGCCCTCGGATCTGTGATAGAAGGTATACCCAATCGTTTCCTTAGGGTATCCTATGAAGACGCATTTTTCCACTTTGGGGTCAAGTTTATCCGGCTGAAATTTCTTCACATAAACATCGCATCCCCAAACTTTAAGAAATGACAGCTTAGGTTTGTTTCCAAACCATAATTCATACGGTGTCATTTCAACAGATTTAGATGGTGCCCGATTTAAAGTGAATGCAGCTGTTTCCAGTGCATAACCCCAAAATGACAGTGGCAAGTCAGTCAGAGACATCATAGATCGAACCATATCCAATAAAGTATGATTATGACGTTTCGACACACCATTATGTTGTGGTGTTCCGGAAGGCGTGAGTTGTGAAACTATTCCACACTCTTTCATGTGTGTGCTAAACTCGTAACTTAGATACTCACCTACACGGTTGGACCGAAGAAATTTGATCTTTCTATTACGATGATTTTCCACTTCATTCTAAAATTCCTTGAACTTTTCAAAGGTTTCAGACTTGTGTTTCATCAAATAGACATATCCGTATCTACTTAAATCATCCGTGAAAGTAACAAAATAACGATATCCACCTCACGCCGACACACTCATTGGTCCACATACATCAGTATGTATAATTTCCAATAAATCTATCGCCCGTTCCATTGAACCAAAAAACGGCGTTCTAGTCATCTTGCGCATAAGGCATGGCTCACATGTATCAAATGATTCAAAATCAAGTGATTCCAAAAGTCCATCAGAATGGAGTTTCTTCATGCGTTTAACACCAATATGACCTAGACGGCAGTGCCACATATATGCAGATATATCATTATCAAGTTTAATCTTTTTAGCATCAACATTATGAATATGCGTAATACTACTATCGAGATCCAACAGAAATAAACCATTCAACACAGGTGCATGACCATAAAAGATATCATTCTTATAATTTGAACAACCATCGTTTTCAGATTTAAAGGAATAACCACTTTGCATCAAACATGATCCGGATACAATGTTCATGCTCAGCGCAGGCACCAAATACCAATTATTTAGGTTTATAACTAATCCCGATGGCATATGGAGAGGTAGCGTCCCGACGGCGATGACATCAACTCTTGATCCATTGCCGACCTGCATCCTGACCTCATCCCTTGCTAGTTGTCGCTTGTTCTGTAGCCCCTGAACCGAGTTACATATATTAGCAACCGATCCTGTATCAAATACCTAGGTGCTACTGCGAGTACTAGTCAAGTACACATCAATAACATGTATATCATATATACCTTTGTTTGCCTTGCCGGACTTCTTGTTCGCCAAATACTTGGGGCAATTGCGCTTCCAATGGCCAGTCCCCTTGCAATAGTAACACTCGGTGTCGGACTTAGGGCCATCTCGGGGTTTCTTTTCAGGTGCGGCAACAGATTTGCCACCCTTCTTTCCCTTGTGCTTGCCTTTCTTGTCCTTCTTGAAACCGGTGGTCCTATTGATCATCAACACTTGATGTTCTTTCCTAATCTCCACTTCTGCAGTCTTAAGCATTGACAGAAGCTTGGGGAGAGACGTCTTCATGCCCTGCATATTATAGTTCATCACGAAGCTCTTGTAGCTAGGTGGCAGAGATTGGAGAACACGATGTATGCCTAAGTCAATGGGAATCGTTATTCCCAAGGACACAAGCTTATCGGCGTACCCAGACATTTTGAGTACATGCTCACTAACGGAGTTGTTCTCCCCCATCATGCAGCTAAAGAACTTTTCAGTAGCATTATAACTCTCTACGTCAGCATGGGTATCGAAAATCATTTTCAATTCTCCCATGGTATCAAAGGCATTGCCATTTTCGAAATGCTTTCGAAGTTCTGGCTCTAGCCCATACAGTATGCCATAATGAACTAAGTTGTGGTCCTCCTGACGAGTCACATAGACATTCTTTTCCTCGTCAGGGGCATCAGGAGTTGGTAGGGGGCCTAGCGGCACCTCTAGGACATATAGCTTTTAAAAACAATACGATACCAGTTCGTAAAGTAAATATCCAGAATTCTATAGTTCAATTATCTCAATTAAAACTAAGCATAAGGTAGTGAACAGATGCCAATGACTACAACAAATCCAAATTAGAAATGAGCTCCCACTCAAAAACGACATCCCTCGTGCCATTTTGGTGATTACATGAACCAAGTCCACTACACCAAGTTCGATCATCACGTGAGTCGGTGTAGCTTCAAAGGCGAGCATCTATATGGGAATCGTATCAACTATATGACTCATTCTTAACCTTTCGGTCCGTGTTCCGAGGCCATGTCTGTACATGCTAGGCTCGTCAAGTAAGAACCTTAGTATTCCGCGTGTGTAAAACTGTCTTACACCCGTTGTATGAAAGTGCAGAGTCGAGTACACCCGATCATCACGTGATGTCTCGAAACACGATCCATAGAACGATGCATACTGAAGGAAGAACACATTTTATCTTGATATCTAAATGAGGGATCATCTTACAATGCTACCAAAAGCGCCAAACTAGCAGTATAAGATGCAAACATCTAATGTGTAAAGTGAGATGATATGGTCCGTGCATTTGATCTCTATCATTTGCATCGTGGTATTATCTCTATCATTCCTTTGTGTGTAAGGCCAAGGTCTATGGAACTTACATGTTGAATGTGCTGTAAGAGTATCTATCATACATCTACTTACAAAAATACCATATCAAGACACTAGCCCAGCAACGATCTAAACTAGACGCTTGTAATATATCAATTGCAAGTTTTACGTGGCTTAGGGCTTTCGGAGATAGAACCATTCTTACCTACGAACATGAACCACAACGAGGATAACCGAGTTATTAGAAACTCGTTGTAAATCAGATATTGACTATAGTAGGAGAGACAGACACCCGCCAGCCACTTATGCAAAACAAGTTGCATGTCAGTCGTGGAACCGGTCTCATGTAAGATGACATGTAAGGTTGGTCCGGGCCGCTTCATCCCACTATGCCACCAATATCCAAAATACATAGAAGATGCAATAACATGATCATCATCGCCCACATATAAACATATGTGTACTACCCGTGCAAAGCACCTACGCACAGATCAGGCTCTGATACCACTGTTGGGTCCGCAGCACAGAAAACAAAAAATTTCCTACGATGAGAACTACATGCCAAGATCTATCTACTAGGTACAGAGCAACGGGTGGACATACATCCATCGAGAACTTACCCTCGAAGAAAACAAGTTTTGTCAACGAGTAGGAACTCGTGGTTGATGTAGTCATACACTTGCCGATCTCAAGATCGAGTGGAAGTCCGAGCGCTGCAACTCAGCAGCACATCCGTACTCGCACACACGTTCAAGCCACCGGACAACCTCCACCTCCTTGCTCCAGCAATCTAGCGGAAGCAGCAACTCCTTCCAGATGAAATGCCACCGGGAACATGTATCTCGCTAATCCGAGACCATGGGGGAATAATTCTAGAGGGGGAGAGAGATCCTTCACAAGGAGGTGTGTGGAAGAAGGAGGGAGAGGGTGGCCTTTTATAGGAGGAGGGGTGCCCCTCCCCTTGGCCGACGCCTCAAGGGGGTGCCCCTTGACCTCCTCCATTCATGTGGTGGTAACCCCTCCACATTAAAATGCCTCTTCACATTCCCTTTTAAAGTCCCCACTTTAAATGCATTAAAATTCTCTAAATTTAATGCTCTCTCATTTAATAAAACTCTTTTATTAAATTTATTCAGAATTTTCTTAATTACTTTAATTAACAAACATTCACATATAACCCCTTGAAATATTTCAATGTCACATGCAGAACCACTTTCTGCAATTTCACCCGAAACAATTTCCGGTTTCTATCGAAACAATTCCTGCGCTTTGCAATTCTTCGTATGAAACATATGTGCTCCAAAATGGTGTACGGTAACTCTTAAGTGTGCCACCCTATGGTTCGCGAATAATACAGACATGATTGAGACTCCTCTCAGATCAATAATCAGAAGTGGGACCTGGAGATCCATACTAACTCCTGCATATTCAACGATGACTTCTGTGATCGTGAGAACCTTTAACGCTTGTAATTTAATCCCTTTGTCTCATGATATATTACATGTCCGAGATTCGATCATCGGTATCTCCATACCTAGTTTGATCTCGTTACCGACATGCACTCTTTTCTCATTCCCGTGATATAACATTCTAGTGATCACATCACTTGCTTACAAGCTATCTCAATGTGATATCACCGAGAGGGCCCAGAGTATATCTATCCGTCATCGGGATTGACAAATTCCACTCTTGATCCATGAGCCTCAACATAACACGTTCGTAGTACTAAACCCATCTTTATAGTCACCCTGTTACGGTGTGACGTTTAATGTTATCAAGATACTCTTCCGGTGTTAGCAATTAACATGATCTCATGGTCTAAGGATAAAGATTACTTCGTATGATGTTATAGCAATGTAAACATAATGACTTGATCGTAATGTTATACTTTGGATGAATGTTCATCACATCATTTCACAAATGTTGCGACCTTGTTATTAACAACATCCAATGTTCATGATCAGGAAACCTTGATCATCTTGTTAATCAACAAGCTAGTCTATAAGAGGGGCATAACTAGGAACCCTTTTTGTTTATTAAACACACATGTATTGATGTTTCCGATCAATACAATTCTAGCATGCAAAATAAACATCTATCATATATAAGGAATACATAATAATAACTTTATTATTGCCTCTCACGGCATATTCCTTCAATCCGCGAGTGCGACCTGCGCCCGACTACCACGACGTTCCACGGCGTACTACTAGGACCGGCTTGCGCCCCGCTGGGTAAAATCCAGCTGGATGTCATCTTCGGGACCGAGGAGAACTTCCGGCTCAAGCCGATATGGTTCGAGGTGGTGAACCTGTCAAGCTCCTACCATGTTCTCCTCGGGCGCCCCGCCCTCGCCAAGTTCATGGTCGTCCCCCACTACGTGTATCTCAAGACGAAGATGCCGGGGCCAACCAGCATGATCATCGTCGTCGGCTGCTTCAGACGGTCCATGGAGTGCGCCTCGGCCGGCTCCAAGCTAGTCGAAGCCCTCATCATAGCCGAAGAGAAGCGCGTGATCATGCGCAATGTGGCCATGGCCCAGCAAGAAATGCCAGCTAGCAGCAAGCCGGCTAGAGAAGCAACTTTCCAGCCGGCAAAGGAGACAAAGAGGATTCTGCTCGACCCCTCTGACCCGACCAAGTTCATCACCATTGGTGCCAACTTGGACAGCAAATAGGAAGGCGCGCCCGTCGACTTCCTCCATGAGAATCGGGACATCTTCGCATGGTCACCCAAGGACATGCCAGGTGTGCTGAGGGAGTTCGCCGAGCACTCGCTTCATGTGTGGCCAGATGCCAAGCCGGTCAAGCAGCCTCTGCGCCGGTTCGCAGAGGAGAAAAGAAAGATCATTGGTGACAAGGTCACCAGGCTCCTTGCAGCCGGATTCATTATGGAGGTGTACCACCCGGACTGGCTGGCCAACCCAGTCCTGGTGTTGAAGAAGAACAAGACTTGGCGCATGTGTATCGAATATACCAGCCTGAACAAGGCGTGCCCAAAAGACCCCTTCGCTTTGCCCCGTATCGATCAAGTTATCGATTCAACGGCCGACTGCGACTAGTTGTCCTTTTTGGATTGTTACTCCGATTACAGTCAGATCCGGCTAAACCCGGCTGACCAGATAAAGACATCGTTTATCACCCCATATGGGGCTTTCTACTATGTAATCATGCCTTTCGGTCTAAAAAATGCAGGCGCTACCTATCCGCGCTGTATGCAGAAATGCTTGCACTCGCAGATCGGCCGAAACATGCATGCATATGTGGACGATGTCGTCATCAAGACAAAGGACAAGCGGACCCTCATCGGGGATTTGGGGGAGACATTTGGCAACCTCCATCAGTACCAGATGAAGCTGAACCCAGAGAAGTGCGTCTTCGGCATCCCATCCGGCCAGCTACTCGGTTTCCTTGTTTCACAACGAGGGATCCAAGCAAACCCAGAGAAGATCGCGGCCATCAAGAGAATGCAGACGTCGAGGAGCTTTCTTGGAGTCTAGAAGTTCACCGGAGGCCTGGCTTCCCTCAGCCGTTTCGTCAGCTGGCTGGGGGAGAAGGCACTTCTGCTGTACCAGCTGATGAACAAGACGGATAAGTTCTCCTGGACCTCGCAGGACGACGCCGCCTTTCACTACCTCAAGCGCATGCTATCCACAGTGTCGGTTCTAGACACGCCGGCTAGCAAGGAGCTGATGTTGCTCTATATAGTAGCCATCAGCCGGGTCGTCAGCATCGTCCTGGTGGTGGAGCGCCCCAAGGAAGGGAAGGCTCAGTCGGTTCAGCGACCCATCTACTACCTCAGCGAGGTTCCCTCCCTCTCCAAGAAAAACTACCCCCACTACCATAAGATGTGTTATGGTGTGTACCTAGCATGCAAGAAGCTCAAGCACTACTTCCAGGAGCATCCGATTAAGTTCGTGTGCACCGCACCCCTTTCGGAAATCATCGGCAACAACGACGCCACCGGTCGAGTCGCCAAGTGGCACATCGAGCTCGTCGCCTACTCCATCCAGTACGAACCCCGGCTCACAATCAAGTCACAAGCTCTGGCGGACTTCCTTGTTGACTGGGCCAAACCCAATACCACCCTCCGGTCCCCGACTCGGACCACTGAAGGATGCACTTCGATGGCTCAAAGATGCTCGGGGGTTTGGGAGCCGGCATCGTCCTCACCTCTCCCAAGGGAGACCAGCTGGAGTACGTCCTCCAGATCCACTTCAAAGCCTCCAACAACGTTGCCAAGTACGAGGCGCTGGTGCATGGCCTCTGGCTAGCCAAGGATATTAGCGTCAACCGGATCCTTTGCTTCAGCGACTCGGATCTGGTGGTGCAGCAGGTGTCCGAAGAGTGGGACGTCCACGATGCAAACATTGATCTCTACTGGTTCCACGTATAGAAGCTCATTGCATGCTTCGACGGATGTGAGTTCCATCACGTCCCTTGCATCAACAACGAGGCAGCCGATTCGCTCGCCCGAATCAGATCCACCAGGTAGGCGATCCCACTAGGGGTCTCCTTGGAGCATCTACGCAAGCCCTCCATCAACCCGTCTCTCGAGTCGGATTCCATTATCTGGGCGGGAAGGACTCCGGTCGACGGCACGGAAGACGCGGAACTGGCAGAGCCCATGAAGAAGAAGGCTCGCACCAACTCCGGCAAGTCCGTACCCTCCGGCTCGCAAGACCCGAGGGCTGCTGACCCATCAAGGGGCTTGGGGGCTGCCGTCCGGGAACCTCATCTGGATGACCCCCCGACGTCCCTCAACCGGAGAACGAGAGCGTCCTGACTATCCGGGAGATACCATCCTGGGCACAACCCTTCATGAACTACATCACCAATGGAGAAGTTCCGGATGACGATGTGGAAGCTAGGCAAATCCGGCGACGCGCACACACGTACACCATCATCAACTAGGAATTGTACAAGCATAGCGTATCCGGCATCTTCCAGCGGTTTGTCGATGTGGACACAGGCTACCGACTGCTCAAGGACATCCACCAGAGCGAGTGCGGACATCACACCTCATCTAGGCCAATAGTCGCCAAGGTGTTCTGCCACGGCTTCTATTAGCCCACCGCCCTCGAGGATGCCGAGCAGCTAGTCCGTGCATGCAACGGGTGCCAGCGCTTCGCGTAGCTCAGGCACATGCCGGCTGTGGTGCTCAAAACTATACCGATCACCTGGCCCTTTGCTGTCTAGGGCCTCGACATGGTCGGTCCCTTCAAGCGGGCGTGCGCAGGCATGACCCATATGCTGGTGGCGGTGGACAAGTTCACAAAGTGGATAGAGGCCAAGCCTATCTGGAAGCTGGATGGGGCAACAGTCGTCACCTTCTTCATCGACATCATTAACCGGTTTGGCTACCCCAAGAGTATCATCAACGACAATGGCACGAACTTCGCCAAAGGGGCCTTTGCCTGGTTCTGTGGAAACAAGGGCATCCGGCTGGACCTCGCTTCCATTCGCACCCGCAATCCAATGGCTAAGTCGAAAGGGCAAATGTCCTAGTGCTAGCCGGCTGATACGTCCATTTTGCATCACCATTCTATGTCTTAATTCACTATTATTCATTGATATATTTCGTATTGAGAGGTGATACTTATGTTATTTCATCTATTTTTGCATGGTTGATGACTTTTGGAGCAGGGACCGCTGCAGTCAGGATTCTGATGGAAAAGGTGCTGTTTGGAGGCAAAATTCACGAAGATCAGAAAATCCAGGAAAATATACGGAAAATTCTATTTTTCCAAAAGACTCAAGATGCCAAAAGATGGAGTGGAGGTGGGCCACAGGGGGCCCACACCACCCCATGGCGCGGGAAGTCCTAGGCCACGCCTGGGAGTGGTGTGGTCGCCCTGGCCCACTCTAGCCTCTCACCTCTAGCGTATATCATCCCCACGAAACCCTAAGACTTGGTGAGCGACCACAGAAAGATTCCGCCGCCTCTGCGGGGCGGAAAACACCAGGAGAGAAAGATCTCTCCGGCACACAGATTTCTGCCGGGGGAATTCCTTCCTGGAGAGGGGAGATCGTCGCCATCAACACCACCCTCAAGCTGGACTTCATCGGGATCATCATCATCATCACCACCATCATCACCATCAGCACCCGCATTACCATCTCCATATTGCTGTAACAATTGAGTTGAATCTTGCATAGTTCATAGGGGAAACTTTCCCAGTGTTGATTACTCTTTGTAGTTGATGCTATTGAGTGAACCATTGAATTATTGTTTATGTTCAGATTGTTATACATCATTATTCCATCTCTGATCATGATCCATATGATGTCTTGTGAGTAGTTCGGTTTTTTCTTGAGGACATGGGAGAAGTCTTGTTGTTAGTAGTGGAGTTGCGTTGAGAAAGATTCAATAGATTGTTATTTAAGTTGTGGTGTACTTCTTCTAGTGGTGTCATGTGAACGTCGACTACATGACACTTCACATATAAGGGCCTAGGGGAATGCATTGTGTATTTGGCTACTAATCGTAGGGGTTGCCAGAGTGACAGAAACCTGAACCCCCGTTAGGAAACCATTGCACAAGGAACGTAAGGGTCTTAGAGTTTAAAGCTATGGTTAGGTTTCTACCTTAATTACTTTCTTGTACTTACGGATGTTTGCAAGGGGTTTAATCACTAGTATGTATTTAGTCTTGGATGGGGCGGTACATTAGCACAAGTTCACCCACACAACACTTAGCAAGCTAGAGAAGATTAATCGACTATATGAAGCGAAAGCACTTGACAGTCTTCCCATGTGTCCTCGAGAACGTTTGGTCATCTATAGAAATACAACCGGCTTGTCCTTTGCTGCATAAAGGATTGGGCCACTTGCTGCATTTATTTCTACTGTCTTATATTTACTCGTACTTTGTTTACTTGCTTTATCGAAAACCCCTAAAAATCCGTTTGCTAAGTATTTGCAGAGAATTCCTGATCCATACCACTAGCCAGCACCTTCTGCTCCTTGTTGGGTTCGGCACTCTTACTTATCGAAAATACTGCGATACACCCCCTATACTTGTGGGTCATCAAGACTATTTTCTGGCGCCGTTGCCGGGGAGTGAAGCGCTATTGGAGAGTGGAACTGGTAAAGGAAACTTCTACTGTGAGTATTGTTTACTTATGCTAGTTGCTTTATTTTCGTTATGGATAATTCGCTGAGTTTCTTATTTGGTAATTCTACTACCACTGCTAAGGTAGTAGATAAGCCACCACCTGCTGAGAAAGATGTTTTCAAAATACCTACAAGAATTATTGATCGTGTTATGGATAACTACTATGTTGGGGATGGAACTGTCCATCCCGGTGATCATTTACTCTTTATACACGAATTATGCGGGTTGTTCAAGTGTGCAGGTATTACTACAGATCAAGTTAAGAAGAAGTTATTCTCATTATCACTGAAAGGAAGAGCTGAGGAATGGTATAAGCTGCTGAAGAAGGGTCAAGCTCTAGAATGGGAGGAAATAGTGCCTCTCTTTTATTCAAAGTTTTATCCTCCTAGTGAGATTCATAAAGATCGGAATCAAATATACAACTTTTGGCCACTTGATGGAGAGAGTACAGATCAATCTTGGGGGACATTGAAGTTACTAATGCTCAAATGTCCCATTCATGAGCTCCCCAACAATATTATTATCAACAACTTTTATGCAAGGCTCCCTCTACATGACACGGATTTATTGGATGCTTCTTGTGCTGGATCATTCACTCGCATGGAAGAAGAAGCTAAATGGGACCTTCTAGATCGTATTCAAGACAATGTTGAAGCTTGGGAGAATGTCAAAGGTAGAAAGTCAGGTATAAATTATGATTATGAATGCATTGAATATTTTATGGGAACTGATGACTTTCAAAATATTAGTAATATTTATGGTCTTGACTTGCAAGTTATTGCAAATTGCTTTAGAGATTTTTCTTCCTATATCGAAATTCCAAAAAGGGGATGGAATAAATACCATGCACCTTATAAAGATATTGTTGACTATGCTCCTATTGGAAGTGCTGAGTATTGCATTATTGATCCCATCTTACCCGAATCTTATATCGAGAAGATTCCCTTCCCCGAAAAGGTAAAGGACCAGCCTATGATAACTAATGTAATCAAAAAAAGTGAAAAAAGAACTGTAAAACCTGATGAACAAATAAACATTGAACCTGTGGTAGCAATTGTGAAAGACCTTGTCACTAAAAGCGTAGAAGATGGGCACATAGTCTTTTGTGAGGATGCTTCTAATATTGTTTCACATCCCAATAGAACTAAAAAGGCTAGTGTTCCTGTGCTTTCTGTTAGAATTGGTGATCATTGCTATTATGGTTTGTGTGATATTGGTGCAAGTTCTAGTGCTATTCCTTATGAGCTTTACAGAGAAATTATTCATGAAATCAGTCCTTGCGAGTTGGAAGAGATTGATGTGGTTATTCACCTTGCTAATAGAGAGACCATCTCTCCAATTGGTATTGTACGAGACGTGGAAGTTCTTTGTGGTAAGATTAAGTACCCTGCTAATTTTCTAGTACTTGGTTCGGCTGCTAGTAAAACCTATCCTATCATTTTTGGTAGACCTTTCTTGAGTACTTGTAGAGCTATTATTGGTTGCAAGAGGGAGAAAATCTTGACTAAGTTTGATGGGGAATCCTATGAGTTTAATTTTTCAAAATTGGTAAAGAACCTTGCGAAGAGGAAACCAGTAATGAGGATTTTAGGGTTGAACAACTTGCTTCTATTTCTCTTGCTCCTAACAATGCTTTGCAGCAATTTATGGAAGATCATGAAAGTGAAATCTTCATGGAAGAAAGGAATGAGATTGACAGGATCCTCCGTGATCGACCTAAGCTGCTTAAGCACGACTTGCCTATGGAAGACTTGGGTACCACGATGCCACCTAAAAAGGATCCGGTTTTCGATCTAAAACCTCTCCCTGATGATCTTAAATACACTTTATTGATGATAAAAAGATATATCCTATTATTATTAGCGCTAAACTTTCAGGGGAGGAAGAAGAAAGATTATTGGAAGTTTTGAGGAAACACCGAGGAGCTATGGGTTATACTCTGGATGATTTGAAAGGGATTTCACCTACTATATGTCAGCATTCTATCAACATAGAACCAGATGCGAAGCCAGTAGTGGAGCACCAACGACGTTTAAATCCTAAGATGAAGGAAGTGGTAAGGAATGAGGTATTGAAACTCCTTGATGCTGGTATTATTTACCCTATTGCTGATAGTGAATGGGTTAGCCCTATTCATTGTGTTCCTAAAAAGGTAGGCATTACCGTTGTCCCTAATGATAATGATGAGCTTATTCCTCAAAGAATAGTGGTAGGTCATAGGATGTGCATCGATTTTAGGAAAGTCAATAAAGTTACTAAGAAAGACCACTACCCGCTTCCTTTTATTGATCAAATGTTGGAAAGGTTGTCTAAAAAGACCCATTTTTTGTTTTCTTGATGGTTATTCTGGTTTCTCTCAAATTGCTGTTAAACAACAAGATCAAGAAAAAACTAATTTTACTTGCCCTTATGGAACTTATGCTTATAGACGTATGCCTTTTGGTTTATGTAATGCTCCTGCTACTTTCCAAAGGTGCATGTCTGCTATCTTTCATGGTTTTTGTGAAGATATTGTAGAAGTGTTCATGGATGACTTTTCTGTCTATGGAAGTTCTTTTGATAATTGTCTGCACAACCTTGATAAATTTTTGTAGAGATGTGAAGAAACTAATATTGTTCTTAATTGGGAGAAATGCCACTTCATGGTTAATGAAGGGATTGTTCTTGGGCATAAAGTTTCTGAAAGAGGCATAGAGGTCGATATAGCTAAGGTTGAGGCAATTGAGAAGATGCCATGTCCAAGAGACGTCAAAGGTATTCGTAGTATCCTTGGTCATGCGGGTTTCTATAGGAGGTTTATTAAAGACTTCTCTAGGATATCAAAACCTCTCACTAATCTTCTTCAAAAATATGTACCTTTCGTTTTTGATGATGATTGTGGGGAAGCTTTTGAAACTCTTAAGAAGGCTTTAACTACAGCCCCTATTGTTCAACCACCTTATTGGAGTTTACCCTTTGAAATAATGTGTGATGCTAGTGATTTTGCTGTAGGGGCTGTCCTTGGGCAACGAATTGATAAAAAGTTAAACGTTATCCATTATGCTAGTAAGACTCTAGACACTGCTCAAAGGAATTATGCCACTACTGAAAAGGAATTTCTAGCTGTTGTTTTGCCTGTGATAAGTTTAGGCCTTATATTGTGGACTCAAAAGTAACCATTCATACAGATCATGCTGCTATTAAATATCTTATGACAAAAAAGGACGCTAAGCCTAGGCTTATTAGATGGGTGCTGCTTTTACAAGAGTTTGATCTACACATAGTAGATAGGAAAGGTGCTAAAAATCCTGTAGCTGATAATTTATATCGCTTGGAAAACATCTCTTTTGATCCTATGCCTGTTAATGATAGTTTCCCAAATGAATAGGTAGCCGTAGTAGGGGTGAGCTCTTGGGGAAGCCCTTGGTATGCTGATTATGCTAACTTTATTGTCTCCAAGTATTTGCCTCCAACTTTTACAGCTCAGCAAATAAGAAAGTTCTTTTATGATTTGAGGCACTATTTTTGGGATGACCCACACTTATACAAAGAAGGAGTTGATGGTATTATGTGAAGATGTGTTCCAGAATATGAGAAAAAAGAGATATTGCGTAAATGTCATGGTAGCGCCTATGGAGGACATCATGCAGGGATAGAACTGCACAAAAGGTACTACAATCAGGTTTCTACTGGCCTACTCTTTTTAAAGATGCAAGAAAATTTGTTTTATCTTGTGATGAATGTCAGCGTGTTGGTAATATTTCTGGACGCAATGAAATGCCTACGAACTACTCTCTAGTTATTGAACCTTTTGATTGTTGGGGATACGACTTTATGGGTCCGTTCCCTCCTTCGAAGGGTTACACTCATATTCTTGTCGCCGTTGATTATGTTACTAAGTGGGTAGAAGACATTCCTACGAAAAGTACTGACGGGGAAACCTCCCTAAAAATGCTTAAGGACGTTATCTTTCCTAGGTTTGGAGTGCCTAGGTATCTCATGACTGATGGGGGTTCTCATTTCATTCATGGCGGTTTTAGGAAGACCCTCGCTAAATCTGTTGTTAATCATAGAATTGCTTTAGCTTATCACCCCCAAACTAGCGGGCAAGTAGAGTTGTCAAATAGAGAAATTAAATCAATCTTGCAAAAGACTATAAATAGGTCTAGAAAAAACTGGGCTAAGAAGTTGAATGATGCTTTCTGGGCTTATAGAACTGCTTACAAGAATCCTATGGGAATGTCCCCTTATAAAATGGTTTATGGGAAAGCTTGCCACCTACCCTTGGAATTAGAACATAAAGCTTACTGGGGGTGAAAGAAATAAATAGAGATTGTAAGCTCGCTGGTGAGAAAAGATTATTTGACTTAAGTTCTTTAGATGAATGGAGGAGTGAAGCCTATGAGAATGCTAGGCTCTTTAAGGAAAAAGTTAAAAGATGGCATGACAAGCGAATACTTAAGAGAGAGTTTCATGTTGGTGAGAAAGTTCTATTGTATAGGTCTTGTCTCAGATTTTTTTGCAGGTAAGCTACTATCAAAATGGGAAGGACCTTTTATCATTGAAGAAGTATACCGTTCAGGAGCAATAAAAACTTCCTCTCTAAAAGATAATACTACACAAGTAGTGAATGGACAGCGACTCAAACACTATATTGCTGGAGATTCTTACAATGAAGATGTAGATGCCCTTCAAGTTATAACTCCAGAGAAATTCATTGAGGACCAAATTCAGAGACCTGCAGAGTCCATTTCCAACTAGGTAATAGTTCTGGTAAGAGAAGTTCTGCGAAAATACAATACAACTATATTTTTGCAGTTTTTAGCCAATATGGAAAGCTACGAAGCGAAAAAGGGACGGAACCGAAGCCGGGGTGGCTCACACCACCCCATGGCACGGGCCCACCCCTGGCCGCGCCACCAGGTGGTGAGGCCACCCAGGACTCCGCCTCCAACTCGTTTTCTCCTAGTACCTTCCTTTTGATATGAAACTTCGTAATATATAACCCCCCGGATCCCCCGAGGTCCGTATATCGTGTTTTCGTCGTGTTTTTGTTTCGATCTGTTGCTGCCAGGACACACTCTTTGAAGGCTTAGAAGCACAATGGTGTCCGCCAAGGATAAAGGGAAGGAACCTATGGAGGAAGACCTCCAAGACCCCAGGAAGGAGAAGGAGATCAAGAGTGAAGGTGAAGAGGAGCAAGGCCAACACCCGCACACCAGCACTACAGTTGCAAGCACTGGAGTGGTGGCAAACCTTGCCAGGATCAGAAGGACTGCACGGATGTCAACTGGAGGGAAGCCTCTGCGTCACTGTTTGGCACCACGGACAACTTCTCCATGCACCAAGAATCCTTTCCATACCCTTATCCATGAGCATCAATACCAGAATATGCGCAAGGAGAAATTACCCTCCAATTGGGATATGCCTCGTTCTAGCTATGCAGGAAAAGAAGACTTCAAGGAGGAAGAGTGGGGAAAGAATAGCAAGAGCTGGAATTCTCAACACGACATGATCATGAGCCGCATTGAGCAAAATTCATAGCTGATTCGTAATCTCACCTTCGAGATTGAGGACTTGGGGAATCTGATCAAAGAGCTCATCAAGAGGATACCACCACTACCGAAGGAGTAATTCGTCATCAGGTTTGGCATCCCCTTGGTTTGTTCCAAGCTTGGGGGAGTGCCGCGGTATCATATCACTATCTTCTATCTTTTTACCTTTTTAGTAGAGTCATATCATGAATAGAGGAGTTATTATGTAGTATGGTTTGCATTATGGAAGTGTCCCCTCTCTCGTTAGATATGTATCCCTTGGTGTGAGTTTCCGTTATGGAATATTAATGGGAAGTTCTATCATTCACTCTTTTGCATAGGATATGTTAGTTTTCAATTCGTGGTTATATGATTGATCTTGGTGTTAGTATTGGTATCACTATGGGATCATTGAGTTAATTTAGTTGGTTTTGGAAAACCTGGCTCAGTCAGTAGCAACACCTTTTTGAGAGTTGAAAAGAAAAAGATAGTAGTACTCTAGAGAAAAATTATTTCATCATCTTTCTTTCTTGATTTGCTCATAAGTCTAGTATTCTCTAGTTAAGATCTTTTGTGCTTCCAAGGAAGATTGCATGTTTATCTTTATCATTTGTATGTTTGGTTGTTTCCCTCAACTCTTGTACTTGCTACCCAGCCTTGCTAGCCAAAAACCTGTACTGAGAGGGTATTCTTCTCGTGCATCCATCTCCTTTAAACCAAAACCCATGTCATTTGTGTCCACCATACCTACCTGGTAGCATTATTGCTATTCCAAGTAAATTCTTGTTTTATCTACCTCCCAAATTAAACTTGTTATGAGAAAATTAGTGATTAAAGCTCTCACGAACTTGATGGCACACTTTACTTTCTTGCATTTAATAAACTTGAACCATTGGGTCCTTCTTTGTTGCGTATATGCTTGCGCTTTATGAGTTGAAGTTAGCCGAACCATGTATCATGGGGACCGCTTTCAACACTTCATTTGGTACTTTGTACCTAGTTGATATCATGTTCTTTTGCTTATGGATCCCGGCGGTGTGAAATAAAAGTGGAACTTGTAAGATCATGGAGTTTATATGTGTGTTAGAGAAACGCCTAGGCCGCTAGCCTAAGCCATGCCTAATCATGGTGGAAACTTGCAGCATAACTATAGTGAGCATTCTATGAAGCATAGTCAATAAAAACCTATGCAAATAGCAAATAAAAAGATCGCTGAGATGCTCACTGTCTGCTTGCCTTGTCATTTTGATTATGGGATAGCTCCTGTGTCATGTGCAAGTGGTACCCCGTTGGCGGTTCTCAATGATACGCATGTATTTACAATGACAAGAGCTTGCTCGTGACTGAAGTTGAGTAGCATGAGGATCGGTACTCATAAGTAAGGGGCTTGAGATTTCAATTTATAACTTGTCAAGCATATCCTCTTAGTTGTGTCACTTTAACCTTAATCACCAAAAGATGCCTATGATAGGGGCAATGAGAGCTGAAAGCTAGTAAATATCATAATTTTTGGGAGCTCTTTATGAGACTTACAATCCCTGCTTCCCTCTGCGAAGGGCCTTTCTTTTACTTTGCAGTTGAGTCAGTAAACCTATTCCCTTCTATCTCAGCAAGTATTTTGAGTTGATGTGTTTCATTCATTCATATGATGATTTATGCATTCATGTTTCTTATGTTCCTTGTTTTGCACATGGCTCTTATCTTGAAAGTTTACTACTTTGAAAGATTTCTTTGAAAACCAGCTATTTGTGAACTCCAGCAAATTATCAACTATTCTTCGACCAAGAGCTAAGTTTGCCATTACCAATTATGATTTACTTTATGTATCCTTATTGTGCTTCCTTTACTCATTGCAAGTTGAGTTATATAATAGTGAGTTCTCTTCTATTATGATCTATGTATTTGATGAATGTGATGCTTCTTGTCCGTATTCTTTTATCGACTCTTCACTCCATAAACCTAAGGCCATGTTTATTGAGCTCAGTTTCGCTTGGGGACAAGCGAAGTCTAAGCTTGGGGGGAGTTGATACGTCCATTTTGCATCACTATTCTATGTCTTAATTCACTATTATTCATTGATATATTTCATTGAGAGGTGATACTTATGTTATTTCATCTATTTTTGCATGGTTGATAACTTTTGGAGCATGGACCGCTGCAGTCAGGATTCTGATGGAAAAGGTGATGTTTGGAGGCAAAATTCGCGAAGATCAGAAAATCCGAGAAAATATACGGAAAATTCTATTTTTCCAGAAGACTCAGGATGCCAAAAGATGGACTGGAGGTGGGCCACAGGGGGCCCACACCACCCCATGGCGTGGGCAGGCCTAGGCTGCGCCTGGGAGTGGTGTGGCTGCACTGGTCCACTCCAGCCTCTCTCCTCTGGCGTATATAAACCCCACGAAACTCTAAGACTCGGGGAGCAACCACAGAAAGATTTTTCCGCCTCTGCGGGGCAGAAAACACCGAGAGAGAAAGATCTCTCCGGCAGACAGATTTATGCCGAGGGAATTCCTTCCCGGAGAGGGGAGATCGTCGCCATCAACACCACCCTCAAGCTGGACTTCATCGGGATCATCATCATCACCACCATCATCACCATCAGCACCCGCATCACCATCTCCATATTGCTGTAACAATTGAGTTGAATCTTGCATAGTTCATAGGGGAAACTTTCCCGGTGTTGATTACTCTTTGTAGTTGATGCTATTGAGTGAACCATTGAATTATTGTTTATGTTTAGATTGTTATACATCATTATTCCATCTCTGATCATGATCCATATGATGTCTTGTGAGTAGTTCATTTTTTTCTTGAGGACATGGGAGAAGTCTTGTTGTTAGTAGTGGAGTTGCGTTGAGAAAGATTCAATAGATTGTTATTTAAGTTGTGGTGTACTTCTTCTAGTGGTGTCATGTGAACGTCGACTACATGACACTTCACCTATAAGGGCCTAGGGGAATGCATTGTGTATTTGGCTACTAATCGTAGGGGTTGCCGGAGTGACAGAAACCTGAACCCCCGTTAGGAAACCATTGCACAAGGAACGTAAGGGTCTTAGAGTTTAAAGCTGTGGTTAGGTTTCTACATTAATTACTTTCTTGTACTTACGGATGTTTGAAAGGGGTTTAATCACAAGTATGTATTTAGTCTTGGATGGGGCGGTACATTAGCACAGGTTCACCCACACAACACTTAGCAAGCTAGAGAAGATTAATCGACTATATGAAGCGAAAGCACTTGACAGTCTTCCCATGTGTCCTCGAGAGCGTTTGGTTATCTATAGAAATACAACCGGCTTGTCCTTTGCTGCATAAAGGATTGGGCCACTTGCTGCATTTATTTCTACTATCTTTTATTTACTCGTACACTTGCTTTATCGAAAACCCCTAAAAATCCATTTGCTAAGTATTTGCAGAGAATTCCTGATCCATACCACTAGCCAGCACCTTCTGCTCCTCATTGGGTTCGACACTCTTACTTATCGAAAATACTGCGATACACCCCCTATACTTGTGGGTCATCAAGCCGCGCCTCATCGAGCCCTTGGAGTGATCGCCCGGATGCTGGATCGAGGAACTTCCGGTTGTGTTGTGGAGTCTCCGCACCATGCCGAATAGATCAACCGGCTTCACCCCATTCTTCCTTGTCTATGGCTCGGAAGCCGTCCTCTCCGCAGACATCGAGTTCGACTCACCGCGCAAGCTCCTCTATGACGAAAAAGCCAACCAGGAGGCGCAGGAGGATGGCATGGACCTCCTTGAGGAGGCCCGCGAGTTGGCACTGTCTAGATCGGCCCTGTACCAGCAGTGCCTATGCCACTACCATTCTAGCCGGATCGGCCCCGTCGCATTTTGCGAGGGTGATTTTGTTCTCCGACTAGTGCAAGACACGAAGGGAAAGCACAAGCTATCACTGCCTTGGGAGGTCCCCTTCATCATCAGCCGGGCACTGCATGTGTGTTCTTTTCACAAACCACATCTAGAGTCATTGCATGTGTGTTCTTCTCACAAACCACATATGGATCCACCAGAGTTCATTGCATGTGTGTTCTTTTCACAAACCACAGCTAGAGTCATTGCATGTCTGTTCTTTTCACAAACCACATAAGGATCCACTGGAGTCATTGCATGTGTGTTCTTTTCACAAACCACAGCTAGAGTCATTGCATGTGTGTTCTTTTCACAAACCACAGCTAGAGTCATTGCATGTGTGTTCTTTTCACAAACCACATAAGGATCCACCAGAGTCATTGCATGTGTGTTCTTTTCACAAACCACATCTAGAGTCATTGCATGTGTATTCTTCTCACAAACCACATATGGATACACCCGAGTTCATTGCATGTGTGTTCTTTTCACAAACCACAGCTAGAGTCATTGCATGTCTGTTCTTTTCACAAACCACATAAGGAACCACATCTAGAGTCATTGCATGTGTGTTCTTTTCACAAACCACAGCTAGAGTCATTGCATGTGTGTTCTTTTCACAAACCACACCTAGAATCATTGCATGTGTGTTCTTCTCACAAACCACAGCTAGAGTCATTGCATGTTTGTTCTTTCAATAAACCACACAAGGATCCACCAGAGTCATTGCATCTCTATTCTTTTCATTAACCACAGCTAGAGTCATTGCATGTGTGTTCTTCTCACAAACCACATCTAGAGTCATTGCATGTGTGTTCTTCTCACAAACCACATATGGATCCACTAGAGTTCATTGCATGCGTGTTCTTCTCACAAACCACATCTTGAGTCATTGCATGTGTGTTCTTCTCACAAACCACATCTTGAGTCATTGCATGTGTGTTCTTCTCACAAACCACATATGGATCCACCAGAGTTCATTGCATGTCTATTGTTTTCACAAACCACATCTAGAGTCATTGCATGTATGCTCTTCTCACAAACCACATATGGATCCACCAGAGTTTATTGCATGTGTGTTCCTTTCACAAACCACATCTAGAGTCATTGCATGTCTGTTCTTCTCATTAACCACATCTAGAGTCATTGCATGTGACTTCTTTTCACAAACCACATATGGATCCACCAGTGTCATTGCATGTGTGTTCTTTTCACAAACCACATCTAGAGTCATTGCATGTGTGTTCTTCTCACAAACCACATATGGATCCACCAGAGTTCATTGCATGTGTGTTCTTTTCACAAACCACAGCTAGAGTCATTGCATGTCTGTTCTTTTCACAAACCACATAAGGATCCACCAGAGTCATTGCATGTTTGTTCTTTTCACAAACCACATCTAGAGTCATTGGATGTATGTTCTTTTCACAAACCACATATTGATCCACCAATTTCATTGCATGTGTGTTCTTTTCACAAACCACATCTAGAGTCATTGCATGTGTGTTATTTTCACAAACAACATATGGATCCACCAGTGTCATTGCGTGTGTTATTTTCATTAACCACAGCTAGAGTCATTGCATGTCTGTTCTTTTCACAAACCACATATGGATCCACCAGTGTCATTGCATGTGTCTTCTTTTCGCAAACCACAACTAGAGTCATTGCATGTATGTTCTTCTCACAAACCACATATGGATCCACTAGAGTTCATTGCATGTGTGTTCCTTTCATAAACCACATATGGATCCACCAGTGTCATTGCACGTGTGTTCTTTTTATTAACCATAGGTAGAGTCATTGGATGTCTGTTCTTTTCACAAACCACATGGACCCACCAGTTTCATTGCATGTGTGTTCTTCTCACAAACCACATCTAGAGTCATTGCACGTGTGTTCTTTTCATGAACCACAACTAGAGTCAGTGAATGTCTGTTCTTTCACAAACCACACATGGATCTACGAGAGTAATTGTATTGCCTGTTCTTTTTCACAATCCACAGTTAGAGTCATTGCATGTGTGTTCTTTTCACAAACCACATATCACCTATGTCATTGCATGTGTGTTCTTCTCATAAACCACATATGGATCCTAACCTTAGGAGAGCCCTAACCTAAGCCCCCCAATGGTGGCTGTTAGACTGAGTCTTCTAGAAGGCATGCCTAACACAATTGTTCTGCATTACGATTGTTACATACCATTCGATAGGGGCGCTTGGACGTCCAGGATGGTCTTCTTGAGAGCGATCCGCGATTAGGCTGTTCTGCGGCATGATTGGCCATGCTTGCTGCCTGCTTGCTCTGTAGTCTAGACAAACTGGCAACACCAGACGCTCCCCTTTTGCGAGTGTCATGACTCACAAGTTCATTGGGCTATATGCCAGTGTCACGTCCCCCTTACTTCTCTTCCTCCCCGTACTTCTCTTCCTTCCCCTCGAAGCCACTTTCCCCACTTCTCTCCCATCCTGCCGTAGCCGCAGGCTGATGGAGCCTCCAGCTATCTCTCCGGCAGCCACCCCTCTCCCTCTCTCTCTCCATGGGTTCAAGGGGAGACGGTGAGGAAACGTGTCGTGATGACAGTGACGGTGATTTCGATGTGAGTCATCTCATATATGTCTCTATCATATGTGGCTAGTTATCTATTTTGAGCTAGATCTACTCTGTTTACTCATGCGCGTATGATGTGTTAGGCCAACCAGATGTCGTATGACTCCAACTATCACGGTTTAGCGGATGAAGACAGTCCTCTGCTATGTAAATATGGATATGTGCCCGCTAAATTTGTAGCGTTCGAAGGACGAAACGCAGGTAGGAGGTTTTTACGGTGTCAAGGACATCATGCAATGATGCAAGGCGGAAGTTGTGGTGTTGTCAAATGGGTAGATCTAGAGTGGCCCAAATTGATGCAGAAAATGTTGGACAAACTATGAGATATGACTGTTGAGTTGAAAGAATCTGTAGTCAGCTCACTTCTTGATACTGTTGAGATGAAGCTATGGGACCCAGTTGACACGACCAAGCATAACCGAGATCTCAGGAGGGTGCAAGACAAGGTTAGCAAAGTCGAGAAGGAGAGGGACGTGGCATTGGCCCTGAAGGCTAAAGCAGAGCAAGAACTGACTCAAGCAAGGAATGATCTTCACCAGGCCAAAGTACTGCAGTTCACAACTACGAGTATTGACAAGTGCATGAAGAAAAATGTAGAGAAACAATTGAAGTTGTGCAAGGAAGATGCTAAAAGGAAGGAGCAGACGATTCGATCCTTGCTCTCGCAGGAAGATGCGTACCGGGCTAAGATTAGGAAGATCAAAGAGATGAGCGATAACTAGTTCTATTTAGCTTGAGCTCCGTGCCTTTTTAAGTTGTAATAGTAGTACTTATTGACCAAGCGGTCTGAACTAGTGGTCCCGGAGTCCTGGGAGGAAAAAATTGGTCTCTCGTTCATCTGTCTTAACCCTGCATTACATCCTTTTGTCTGATCATGGTGGTATTTTGACATTGGTGGTTGATACATTGCAAATGTATCTATAATTTTTGATGTTCCATGCTTGGTTTTATCTACTTTCTTGTGTTTTGTCCACACTTTGGAGTACTTTTCATATGATTTCTTGGACTAACCTATTAACAAGAGGCACAGTGCCAGCTTCCTGTTTTCTGCTATTTTTGGTTCCAGGAAAGTCAGAAAATGAATATTCTTGAAATTGGACAGGACAAAAGCCAAAGTCATTATTTTATCGAGGGACACCTGGAGCCAGAATACGAGACAGAGAGGGGTTGGGGCCCGGCCACACCACCTGGCCACGCGGCCAGGCCTGGCCCGCGCCAGGGTTTGGTCTGGCCAACCAAGGCACCCCCTCGGCCTCTCCTTCTGCCTATATATTGCCCCTGATACGGAAACCCTAAGTACCCGATCAAAATTCCACGAAAGAGTCTGTAGCCGCCGTCATATCCATCCCTAGATCGGGAGGGATCTGAAGCTCTTCCCGGCACCCTGCCGAAGAGGGGAATTCACCCTGGAGGCCTTCTTCATCATCATGCAAGCCTCCGGTGTGATGCGTGAGTAGTTCATCTCTGGACTACGGGTCCATGTAGTAGCTAGATGGCTGGTTCTCCTCCTTTGTGCTTTCATGTTTAGATCTTTTGAGCTCCGTTCATGATCAAGATCATCTATTTGTAATTCTACATGTTGTGTTTGCGGGGATCCGATGGATATTGAGATGCTATTTCAGATTGATTATTGATTCTATCATGTCTTTGTTATTTGTGATCTTGCATCCTTTCCATTGTTACTAGCTATCGTGGCCAAGTAGATGCTAGAAACTCTAAGAGTTAGTATTTATGCTTGATAGTGGGTTCATGCCTCTGGTAATCTGGGGAGGTGACAGAAATCTCTAAGGTACCAGATGTGTTGTTGCTACTAGGGAGAAAACAACAATCCTTTGTTCATAGAATAATCGTATTGTTGACTTTCCACACAATTCGTAATGCAATTATCCGTTGCTTACAACTTAATACTAGAGGGGGTTCGGATGATAACCTGAAGGTGGATTATTAGTCATAGATGCAGTTGAATGGTGGTCTATGTATAATGTTGTAATGCCCAATCAAGTCTCAAAGGAGTCAAGATGATTGGTATATGCTTGTATGCTTTCTCGATGTTTGTCAATTGCCCCGCTGTAATTTGTTCACCCATCATGTTATCTATCTTAAGGAGAGCCACCTCTAGTGAACTATGGACCCCGGTCCTTTCTTTTACATTCAATCTAAAATCAACTATTTACTGCTTTGTGTTTACTTTCTGCAAAGTATTACTTTCTTCCATTCGATACGTTTAATCCTTTGTTTTCAGTAAAACTGGTGAGACTGACAACTTCATCGCAAGTTGGGGACAGAGTTCTGTGGTTGTGTTGTGCAGGTCTCCACATTGCTACTAGCACCGGTAGTGCGCCCTGATACATGCAAATGTATCTATAATTTTTGATGTTCCATGCTTGGTTTTATCTACTTTCTTGTGTTTTGTTGCAACTTTGGAGTACTTTTCATATGATTTCTTGGACTAACCTATTAACAAGATGCCACAGTGCCAGTTGCCTGTTTTCTGCTGCTTTTGGTTCCAGCAAGTCAGAAAATGAATATTCTCGGAATTGGATGGTACAAAAGACAAAGTTCCTATTTTCTCGGAAGACTCACGGAGCCAGAAGGAGAGTCGGAGAGGGGCCATAGGGTGGCCACACCACCCCATGGCGCGAGTCCCCCTAGGCCACGCTAGGGCATGGTGTGGGCCCCTCGACCGCCCACCGACCTTGCCCTCTGTCCTATAAGAAGCCTCCCGAGGCATAAACCCTAAATAGTCAAGCCTCCAGCCACGGAAAGTTCCGCAGCGCCGCCGCCACCAAAGGGGAGATTTGGGGGACAGAAAGTCTCTGTTCCGGCACCCTGCCGGGACGGGGAAGTGCCCCCGGAGCCATCTCTATCGATCTCCACCACCATCTCTATCGATCTCCACCACCATCTCCATCACCATTGCTGATTCCCATGATGAGGAGGGAGTAGTTCTCTCTCAAGACTAAGGTTTCTACCGGTAGCTATGTGTTCATCTCTCTCTATGCATGATCTTATTGAGATCATGAGCTTGTAATCTATAGATCTACGTTGCTACTCAAGTGCTTTATTAGATCTCTGCTCTCCCCATGTGTGTGAAAGTGACAGCATGCACACCATGGTGGCACTTAGGCTAGAGATTACAAATACTTGTTATGAGTTATATTTGGAGTTGGATGTTTCTATGAAATTGTGGTGTTTGTTGGACTCATCTAGTACTCAAGGTGACAGTGACAGTGTGGGGTTATCTAGATGGGAAAGGCTTACTTTGAGGTTTGCTGTTATAGCCCCACTACTAGGAAAACGGCTATAGGTAATACGCACTTTCGTGGCGCACGTGCTAGTGGTGCCCCACGGCTAAAATAGGCACGGCGCACTGCCGAGAGGTGCCCTACGGATAACTGGCATAACCGTGGCGCACATGGCGGTGGTGTGCCACGGCTATGTGTGGGCCAGGGAAGAGGTGGACGCAGGCCACTTATCCGTAGGGCACCATATAGTGGTGCGCCACGGGTATGCAACCTACCTGTAGGGCACCATATAGTGGTGCGCCATGGGTATGAAACATACCCGTAGGACACCACATGTGGTGCCCTACGGGTAAGTATGTTGCCTATGTTTCCCAACCCCACCCCAACCCCCACCCCCCCCCCCCCCGGGTCGCCTTTTTAGCCTTGCAAAAAATAAAAGAAGATGAAAAACACTTCAAATTTAAAAATCCTTTGACATATAGGTAGGTAATGTGGTCTAGTTTGTAGGAAAATTAACAACCAAAAATTTCGACTTTTTCTGCAAAAAAAGTTCATGCCACGGTAAAATGGCCATAATTTTTTCATACAAAGTCGAAAAAAACGTTTAATATACCAAAATGATGAGAACGAAATTACGCATCCACTCGCAACGACCTCTAGTCGTTTGGCGATTTTTTAGATTTTCAAAATTCGAAAAGAATAAAAAGTTACGGCGAAAAGATTGTTTTTTCCTGCAGTAAAAAATAGAGGCCACTTACCCGTAGCGCACCACCATGCAGTGCGCTACGAGTAAGTTGGGTGGGATTCAAAATTCGAATCACCACCCCGGCCACCTACCCCTCTCCTTTTCCCTCCCATTATTCTCCTTCTCCTCTCATTCTCCTCCCTTTACCTTGTCCTTCTTCCCCTTCTCCTCCTCTCCTCCTCTTCTCCTTCTACGGGTCCTTTCTCTCTAACCTCCTCCTCCTCCTTGCAGTGACAACGACACTCCTCCGGCCTCCATCGCCACCTACTCCTTCGGCCGCCGCCGCTCCTCCTCCCGCCGCCGCCACCTCCTCCTCCTCCTCCGACCGCCACCGCCACCTTCTCCTCCGGCCGCCTCCTCCTCCTCCGGCCGCCGCCACCACCTTCTCCTCCGGCTACCACCTCCTCCTCCGGCCGCCACCTCCTCCTCGGCCCGACACCTCCTGCTGGAGAACTAGCACGGCCACGGCCTCCCGCACCTCCGGCGGTGGTAGGTTGTGGCCACGCCACGACCACCATGCTCCGGCGAGGCGACACGATGCCGGGGACCCGATTGCTTTTGAAATTCAAAACGAGGGTGCTTTTTTGCATTTTTTTTGTTTTTCGAAAAACATAGCCGTGGCGCACCTGGACCCCTTCCTGTCGCGCACTGGGTGGTGCGCCACGGGTAACTTTTTTAGCCGTAGCGCACCAGGTAGTGCGCTATGGGTAAATTTTAGCCGTAGCGCGCGGCTCGTGGCGCACTGCTAGTGCGCTATGGATGTCTATTTTTGGTGCGCCACGGATGTCCATTTTCCTAGTAGTGCCCTACCATCGATTAGAGTGTCCAACTGGAGAGTAGTTCAGCATAGTATCATAAAGAAGAATATATTTATATAAGAGTGTTCACTAGTGAAAGTATGATCCCTAGGCCTTGTTTCTAAGCATTGATACACCATTTGCAATTAGATATGTTACATGTTTGCTTGCTTCCATCTTTATTTCAGTTTGCCTTTAGTCTTTTCCACGTCTTCAAGTTATTTTCTAGCATCGTTACCACTTATAATTATCCATACCACTTCTATTTCACTATCTCTTCGTCGAACTACTGCACCTATACACCTGACAAGTGTATTGGGTGTGTTGGGGACACAAGAGACTTCTTGTATCTTGATTGCAGGATTTCTTGAGAGGGAATACCTTTGACCACTTCCTCCCTGAGTTCGATAAACCTTGGGTGATCCACTTAAGGGAAAACTTCCTGCTGTTCTACAAACCTCTGCACTTGGAGGCCCAACAACTGTCTACAAGAATATAAGTGCGTAGACATCAAGCTATTTTCTGGCGCTGTTGCTGGGGAGGTAAGGTAAAAGGTTTTCACATCGGAGGATTAAAGAAGAAGAACCTCCCACGGCAAACGCCTATTTTCTGCCGCCGTTGCCGGGGAGGTAAGGTAAAAGGTACTCACATATCCTCCGGTGTGAGTGCAATTTTGTCTTTTTGTTTCTTGTTTTTAACTAGTTAGGCTTAATGGAAAACAACAACAAAATTAGAGAGCTTTATAGTATTTATCTTGAGTTAGGACATGAAGTGTTTGAAGAAAAAATTAAAAAACCTATGGAACTTTATTTGCATGCTAATAGAAATGTTGTTAGAATGAATTCTTTGGACACCATTATTGCTAATGCTATAGAAAAGTCTAATCTTGGGGAAGCTAGTTTTTATGAAAATAATCTTTTTTAGTTCCCCAGCTTTGGAAGATAGCAATTATGATCCTTTAGTTTTCAACTTGTAGTATCACTTTATGCTTTGATCAATGATGTTTTGTCGGTCTGCATGATTATGGCCATTATTGCTCTCTTAGTTTGTCGCTTCCAGTCTTTTGCTAGCCTCCACAACCAAATATGAGTTCCACTCATGCATCCAACTCCTAAAACCAAGTTATTTCAAAGAGTCCACCATACCTACTTATTAGCTTATACTATTCCAAGTATATTCATGTTTTTGTTAACCTTCCAAATTAAACTTGTTATAAGAAAACTAGTGATTAAAGCTCTCATGAACTTGATGGCATAGTTTACTTTTCTTGCCCTTAATAAACTTGAACCATTGTGTCGTCTGTGATGTATATGCTTGTACTTATTTGTTGGGGATTAGCATAACCATGCTGTCATGGGGAACGCTTTCAACATTGCACTTGTACTTTGTACCTAGTTGATATCATGATCTTTTTCTATGGATGTCGTCTTTGTGAAATGAAAGGGGAGCTTGTAAGTCCATGGAGTTATGTATATGTGTTAGAGAAACGCCTGGGTCGCTGGTCTAATCCATGCTGACATGGTGGAAACCTGCAGCTTTACCATAATGAGCTGTCTATGAAGCATTCTTCTTATAAAATAAGAGTCCGATATTGAGAAAAAAAGAGAAAAAGAAAAAAATATTATGAAAAGAGGAAAGAGAGAAAAAAAGCACCATATTTCCATGGTAAATAAGAAGATTGGTGAGATGCTTGTTGTCTGCTTGCCTTGTCATTTTGATATGGGGATTCTTCCGTATCATCGGGCAAGGGGTACCCTGTTGGCGGTTCTCTATGATACACATGTACTTACGATGACAAGAACTTACCGGTGACTAAACTTGAGTAGCATGAGGAGCGCCCTCGTATTAAAGGGACATGAGATTTCCATCTTATACTTCGTCAAGCATATACACCATAGTTTGTTCACTTTAACCTTAATCACTTCAAGATGCTTATGATAGGGGCAATGAGAGCTGAAAGTTAAGAAGTACCATAATTTTTGGAAGCTCTTTATGAGACTGGAATCCCTACTTCCTTCTATGAAGGCCTTTCTTCCACTTATATATTGAGTCACCACCTTCTATCTTTATGCACCTACTTTAAGAGCATGTTGGCCATTCTTAGTTCTATGTGCATTGTCCCAAGACTTGTTGATTGATGCATACCTTGATATTGCTTGTTTTAAACTATTTGTATCTAGTCACTCTTATAAACTTTTAAGGTGTCCTATGCATTTATGTTTGCTACTCTATGAGGGACAAGCTAAATGCCACTATGCTATGTTTTCTTTATGTGAAACAAACAAACGTCTTGCAAAGCATTATTATTCATGAATCTTTTGTTTGTGCCTTTTCATGTTGCAACATAGTTTCTTTGTCTTATTGCTAGAACTTTTCTTTCATGTTATGATTGAAGTACTATGATCCCAGCTTTTAATGTTTTACAAATACTTCGATAAGTTTATGATGGTGCATGTCACCTCAAAAATTATTCTTTCTTTTTATCACTTACCTACTCGAGGACGAGAAGGAGTTTAGCTTAGGGATGTTGATACATTGCAAATGTATCTATAATTTTTGATGTTCCATGCTTGGTTTTATCTACTTTCTTGTGTTTTGTCCACACTTTGGAGTACTTTTCATATGATTTCTTGGACTAACCTATTAACAAGAGTCATAGTGCCAGCTGCCTGTTTTCTATTGTTTTTGGTTCTAGGAAAGTTATAAAATGAATATTCACGGAATTGGATGGGACAAAAGCCAAAGTCATTATTTTATCGAGGGACACCTGGAGCCAGAATACGAGACGGACAGGGGCTAGGGCTTGGCCCCACCACCTGGCCGCGCGGCTAGGCCTGGCCCGCGCCAGGGGGTGGTATGGCCGCCCCAGGCACCCCCACGGCCTCTCCTTCCGCCTATATATTGCCTCTGATACGGAAACCCTAAGTACCCGATCAAAATTCCATGAAAGAGTCTGTAGCCGTCGTCATCTCCATCCCTAGATCGGGAGGGATCTGAAGCTCTTCCCGGCACCCTGCCGGAGAGTGGAATTCACCCTAGAGGCCTTCTTCATCATCATGCAAGCCTCTGGTGTGATGCATGAGTAGTTCATCTCTGGACTACGGGTCCATGTAGTAGCTAGATGGTTGGTTTTCCTCCTTTGTGCTTTCATGTTTAGATCTTGTGAGCTTCGTTCATGATCAAGATCATCTATTTGTAATTCTGCATGTTGTGTTTGCGGGGATACGATGGATATTGAGATGCTATTTCAGATTGATTATTGATTCTATCATGTCTTTCTTATTTGTGATCTTGCATGCTTTCCGTTGTTAGTAGCTATCTTGGCCAAGTAGATGCTAGCAACTCCAAGAGTTAGTATTTATGCTCGATAGTGGGTTCATGCCTCTGGTAATCTGGGGAAGTGACGGAAATCTCTAAGGTACTAAATGTGTTGTTGCTACTAGGGAGAAAACAACAATCCTTTGTTCACAGAACAATCGTATTGTTTACATTACATGCAATTCGTAATGCAATTAAACGTTGCTTGCAACTTAATACTGGAGGGGGTTCGGATGATAACCTGAAGGTGGATGATGTCTACGCACTTCTATTCTTGTAGACAGTTGTTGGGCCTCCAAGTGCAGAGGTTTGTAGAACAGCAGCAAGTTTTCCCTTAAGTGGATCACCCAAGGTTTATCGAACTCAGGGAGGAAGTGGTCAAAGGTATCCCCTCTCAAGCAACCCTGCAATCAAGATACAATTAGTCTCTTGTGTCCCCAACACACCCAATACACTTGTCAGGTGTATAGGTGCACTAGTTCAGCAAAGAGATAGTAAAATACAAGTGGTATGGATAATTATAAGTGGTAACGGTGATAGAAAATAGCTTGAAGGCGTGGAAAAGACTAAAGTAAAACTGAAATAAAGATGGAAGCAAGCAAGCATGTAACAGATCTAGTTGCAAACGGTGTTACAATGCTTAGAAACAAGGCCTAGGGATCATACTTTCACTAGTGAACACTCTCATATAAATATATTATCTTCATGATACTACTCTTAACTACTCTCCGGTTGGACACTCTAATCCATGGTAGGGCTATAACAACACACCTCAAAGTTCGCTTTCCGCATCTAGATAACCCCACCATGTCACCTTGAGCACTAGATGGTTCCAACAAACACCACAATTTCATAAAGACATCCAACTCCAAATATAACTCATAACAAGTATTTGTAATCTCTAGCATAAGTGCCACCATGGTGTGCACACTGTCAACTTCACACACATGGGGAGAGCAGAGATCTATTAAAGCACTTGAGTAGCAAGGTAGATCTATAGATTACAAGCTCATGATTTCAATAAGATCATGCATAGAGAGAGAGATGAACACATAGCTACCGGTAGAACCCTTAGCCTCGAGAGAGAACTACTCTCTCCTCATCATGGGAATCAGCAACGGTGATGGAGATGGTGGTGGAGATCGATGGAGATGGCTTCGGGGGCACTTCCCCGTCCCGGCAGTGTGCCGGAACAGAGACTTTCTGTCCCCCGAATCTCCCCTTCGGTGGTGGCGGCGCAGTGGAACTTTTCGTGGATTTCTAATTGACGATTTAGGATTTCTGTATCGGGAGGAATATATAGGCAAAAGGGCAAGGTCGGTGGAGGCCGGAGGGGCCCACACCACCCGGTGGCGCGGCCAAGGGGGACCCGCGCCACCCTATGGTGTGGTTGGCTCCTGGCCCCTCTCCATCTCTTCTTCTGGCTCTGTGTTCCCCTTGGTGAAATATTGACTTTGGCTTTTGTCCCGTCCAATTCCGAGAATATTCATTTTCTGACTTTCTGGAACCAAAAACAGCAAAAAACAGGCAACTAGCCCTGTGGCATCTTGTTAATAGGTTAGTCTAAGAAATCATATGAAAAGTACTCCAAAGTGTGGACAAAACACAAGAAAGTAGATAAAACCAAGCATGGAACATCAAAAAATATAGATACATTTGCAATGGATCAACATCCCCAAGCTTAAATCCTGCTCGTCCTCGATTAGGTAAGTGATAAAAAGAAAGAATAATTTTTGAGGTAACATGCACCATCATAAACTTGATCAAAGTATTTGTAAAACATTCAAAGCTGGGATCATTGTACTTCAATCATAACATGAAATACAAAGTTCTAGCAATAAGACATAGCAACTATGATGCAACATGAAAAAGCACAAACAAAAGATTCATGAATAACAATGCTTTGCAAGATGTTTGTTTGTTTCACATAAAGAAAACATAGCATAATAGCATTCAGCTTGTCCCTCATAGAGTAGCAAATATAAATGCATAGGACACCTTCAAAGTTCATAAGAGTGAGTAGATACAAATAGTTTAAAATAAGCAATATCAAAGCTATGCATCAGTCTTGGGACAATGCACATAGAACTAAGAATGGCCACTATGCTCTCAAAGTAGGTGCATAAAGGTAGAAGGTGGAGACTCAATGTAATGGTGGAAGAAAGGCCTTCATAGAAGGAAGCAGAGATTCAAGTTTCATAAAGAGCTTCCAAAACTTATGGTACTTATAGCTTTCAACTCTCATTGCTCCTATCATAAGCATCTTTAAGTGATTAAGGTTAAAGTGAACAAACTATGGTGTATATGCTTGAAGAAGTATAAGTTAGAAATCTCATGTCCCTTAAATACGAGGGCCGCTCCTCATGCTACTCAAATTTAGTCACCGGTAAGTTCTTATCATCGTAAGTACATGTGTATCATAGAGAACCGCCAACGGGGTACCCCTTGCCCGATGATACGGAAGAATCCCCATATCAAAATGACAAGGCAAGCAGACAACGAGCATCTCATCAATCTTCTTATTTACCATGGGAATATGGTGCTTTTTTCTCTCTTTCCTCTTTTCATAATCTCTTTTTTTTCTTTTTCTCTTTTTTTCTCAATATAGGACTCTTTTTTTATAAAAAGAATGCTTCATAGCCAGCTCATTATGGTTATGCTACAGGTTTCCACCATGTCAGCATGGATTAGACCAGCGGCCCAGGCGTTTCTCTAACACATATACATAACTCCATGGACTTACATGCTCCCCTTTCATTTCACACCGACGACATCCATAGACAAAAGAGCATGATATCAACTAGGTACAAAGTACCAAGTGCAATGTTGAAAGCGTTCTCCATGATAGCATGGTTCTGCTAATTCCCAACAAATAAGTGCAAGAATATACAACATAGACGACACAATGGTTCAAGTTTATTAAGGGCAAGAAAAGTAAAGTGTGTCATCAAGTTCGTGAGAGCTTTAATCACTAGTTTTCTCATAACAAGTTTAATTTGGAAGGTAAACAAAAACATGAATATACTTGGAATAGCATAAGCTAGTAGGTAGGTATGGTGGACTCTTTGGAATAACTTGGTTTAGGGAGTTGGATGCATGAGTGGAACTCATACTTGGTTGCGGAGGCTATCAAAAGACTGGGAGCGACAAACTAAGAGAGCAATGATGTCCATAATCATGCAGAGCGACAAAACATCATTGATAAAAGCATAAAGTGAAACTACAAGTTGAAAACTAAAGGATCATAAAGGCTTATGGTGACTTGGGTTAGTCATAACATGGTGTGAGCATGCGCCAAGTACACCCAAATAAAGCATCAAAGGAAAATACCACTATACTATGCTTTAATATGCTAAAACAACGCATGATTCATCCAAGGCACATTAAGCAATGTCAATTGTTTATAACAAGTCATGCTACAGCAAAGAATACTAAGCATAAAGCCAAAACAATATCAAGCATGGCATGACAAAGCATATGCCACAGTCAAAAACAAGCTCTCGTTAACACTTAAGCATGAACTTTCCTACTCTTTTCCAATCCAAACCAAACTATTTGAAAACCAATGCATGAAAGAGGGGGTCCAACCAATTTATTCAGAAAACTAAGGAAACAAAGCAAACGAAAAACCAAAACAAAAAAGAAAAAGAAGATGCTCCAAGAACAACACAAATGTGCATGAAACAATAAAAATGAAGTGTTTGGAAGAAACCTGGGATTTTTATTGATGAAGAGGGGGATGCCTTGGGCATCCCCAAGCTTTGACGCTTGTACTTCTTGGATATTTCTTGGGGTGACACGCGTGGCATCCCCAAGCTTGAGCTTTAGTCCATCCTTCATCTCATTACTCATTCCTTCCATACACCTGAAATTTTCCTTCATACAAAACTTCACACAATCTTTATTAGCAACATTAGTGCACTCAAGATAATAAGTCTTTAGGTTCAGTTCCAGCACCAATAAAACTTCCACAAGCTACTGTAACACTTCCCTCAAAAAGCTCAATTCCCCAAAAGAACTCAAAAAGGAACCAACAAGAAGCAAATGCAAATAATGGCAGAAATCTGTGAAAACAGACCAGCAGGTAAAGATGGATTTTTTCGAAGACCTTCTGTTGCTCAAATCAAAAAGTGTTGAACTAACGAAAGTTACATAACAACCTGGGGCAGAAGAACAAAAATTCACGCCTCAAAAGGACGTATAGAGATTTTACACGAATTTTTACGGTGAAGCGCACAAAATCTCTTTCGGGACAGCAACTTTCCCAATCATTACTTCTCTCTCATTAGAGGTTACTCTTGGCACAAAAAGCAAATAAAAAGGATAAGGAGCGGTTATTACAGAAGTAATAACTTCCAAGACTCATCTAAAAAATTTGGGTTATCTCCCAAATAAGTACTTTTCTTTAACGCCCTTAAGTTAGGCTTGATAGTTTGAGAAGATGCTCACATAGGAAATATGAATTGAAGTAAAAGAGAGCATCAAGAAGCAAATTCAAAACACATTTAAGTCTAACCCACTTCCTATGCATAGGAATCTTGTAAAGAAACAAGTCATGAAAGCACAAAACAACAAGCATAGTAAAGCAAAACAAGTGCAACTTCAAGACTTTCAACATAAAGAGGGGAAACTTAATATTGTTGAGACACATAAAACCATGCTTCCCTCTCTCATAATAACTTTCAATAGCATCATGAATAAAATTAACAATATAACTATCACATGAAACATTCTTATCATGAGCCACATGCATATAATCATTATTACTCTCCACATAAGCACAGTTATTCTTATTAATTGTGGTGGGAGCAAATTCAACAAAATAGCTATCATTATTATTCTCATCACCATAATCATCAAATATAAGAGGCATATTATAATCATAATTAATTTTCTCCTCAATAGTAGGCGGACTGAAAATATCATATTCATCATTGTATTCATCATATATTGGAGGTTTTGTATCATCATAAGCAATAGAATAGCTCTCTTTCAAAGCTAGGGAACTAAAAAGATCATTTTCATAAAGACTAGCTTCCCTAAGATTAGACTTTTCCATAGCATGAGCAATAATGGTGTCCAAAGAATTCATACTAACAACATTGCTATTAGCATGCAAATAAAGTTCCATAGGTTTTTTAATTTTCTCTTCAAACACTTCATGTCCTAACTCAAGATAAATACTATAAAGCTCTCTAATTTTTTTGTTGTTTTCCATTAAGCCTAACTAGTGAAAACAAGAAACAAAAAGACAAAATTGCAGAATCTAAAGGAAATAACTTCGATCACTCATGCCAGAGGATGTGAGTACCTTTTACCTTACCTCCCCGGCAACGGCGGCAGAAAATAGGTGTTTGCCGTGGGAGGTTCTTCTTCTTTAATCCTCCGGTGTGAATACCTTTTACCTTACCTACCCGACAACGGCGCCAAAAAATATGCTTGATGTCTGCGCACTTCTATTCTTGTAGACAGTTGTTGGGCCTCCAAGTGCAGAGGTTTGTAGAACAGCAGCAAGTTTTCCCTTAAGTGGATCACCCAAGGTTTATCGAACTCAGGGAGGAAGTGGTCAAAGGTATCCCCTCTCAAGCATCCCTGCAATCAAGATACAAGAAGTCTCTTGTGTCCCCAACACACCCAATACACTTGTCAGGTGTATAGGTGCACTAGTTCGGTGCAGAGATAGTGAAATACAAGTGGTATGGATATAAGATAACGGTGATAGAAAATAGCTTGATGGCGTGGAAAAGACTAAAGTAAACCTAAAATAAAGATGGAAGCAAGCAAACATGCAACAGATCTAGTAGAAAACGAAGTTTCAATGCTTAGAAACAAGGCCTAGGGATCATACTTTCACCAGTGAACACTCTCATATAAATATATTCTTCTTTGTGATACTACGCTGAACTACTCTCCGGTTGGACACTCTAATCATTGGTAGGGTTATAACAACACACCTCAAAGTAAGCCTTTCCCATCTAGAAAACCCCACACTGTCACCTTGAGCACTAGATGGTTCAAACAAACACCACAATTTCATAAAGACATCCAACTCCAAATATAACTCATAACAAGTATTTGTAAACTCTAGCCTAAGTGCCACCATGGTGTGCACGCTGTCACTTTCACACACATGGGGAGAGCAGAGATCTATTAAAGCACTTGAGTAGCAAGGTAGATCTATAGATTACAAGCTCATGATCTCAATATGATCATGCATAGAGAGAGAGATGAACACACAGCTACCGGTAGAACCCTTAGCCTCGAGAGAGAACTACTCCCTCCTCATCATGGGAATCAGCAACGATGATGTAGATGGTGGTGGAGATCGATGGAGATGGCTCCGGGAGCACTTCCCCGTCCCGGCAGGGTGCTGGAATAGAGACTTTCTGTCCCCCGAATCTCCCCTTCGGTGGCGGTGGCACTGCGGAACTTTTCGTGCCTGGAGGCTTGACTATTTAGGGTTTTCACATTGGGAGGAATATATAGGCGAAAGGGCAAGGTCGGTGGATGCTGGAGGGGCCCAAACCACCTGGTGGCGCGGCCAAGGGGGACCCGCGCCACCCTATGGTGTCGCTGGCCCCTGGCCCCTCTCCGTCTCTTCTTCTGGCTCCGTGTTCCCCTCGGTGAAATATTGACTTTGGCTTTTATCCCGTCCAATTCCGAGAATATTCATTTTCTGACTTTCTCGAACCAAAAATAGTAGAAAACAGGCAACTAGCACGGTGGCATCTTGTTAATAGGTTAGTCCAAGAAATCATATGAAAAGTACTCCAAAGTGTGGACAAAACACAAGAAAGTACATAAAACCAAGCATCGAACATCAAAAATTATAGATACATTTGCAATGTATCACAAGACGTTTGTTTGTTTCACATAAAGAAAACATAGCATAGTGGCATTCAGCTTGTCCCTCATAGAGTAGCAAACATAAATGCATAGGACACGTTCAAAGTTTATAAGAGTGACTAGATACAAATAGTTTAAAACAAGCAATATCAAGGTATGCATCAATCAACAAGTCTTGGGACAATGCACATAGAACTAAGAATGGCCACTATGCTCTCAAAGTAGGTGCATAAAGATAGAAGGTGGAGACTCAATATATAAGTGGAAGAAAGGCCTTCATAGAAGGAAGCAGGGACTCAAGTTTCATAAAAAGCTTCCAAAAATTCTGGTACTTATTAGCTTTCAGCTCTCATTGCCCCTATCATAAGAATCTTAAAGTGATTAAGGTTAAAGTGAACAAACTATGGAGTATATGCTTGACAAAGTTTAAGTTGGAAATCTCATGTCCCTTGAATACGAGGGTCGCTCCTCATGCTACTCAAGTTTAGTCACCGGTAAGTTCTTGTCATAGTAAGTACCGTGTATCATAGAGAACCGCCAACGGGGTACCCCTTGCCCGATGATACAGAAGAATCCCCATATCAAAATGACAAGGCAAGCAGACAACGAGCATCAAAACAATCTTCTTAATTACCATGGGAAAATGGTGCTTTTTTCTCTCTTTCCTCTTTTCTCATATCTCTTTTTTTTTCTTTTTCTCTTTTTTCTCAATATCTGACTCTTTTTTTTATAAGAAGAATGCTTCATAGACAGCTCATTATGGTTACGCTGCAGGTTTCCACCATGACAACATGGATTAGACTGGCGGCCCAGGCGTTTCTCTAAAACACATACATAATTCCATTGACTTAGAAGCTCTCCTTTCATTTCACACCGACGACATCCATAGACAAAAGAGCATGATATCAACTAGTTACAAAGTACAAGTGCAACGTTGAAAGTGTTCCCCATGACAACATGGTTCTTCTAATCCCCAACATATAAGTGCAAGCATATACAACATAGACGACACAATGGTTCAAGTTTATTAAGGGCAAGAAAAGTAAAGTGTGCCATCAAGTTCGTGAGAGCTTTAATCACTAGTTTTCTCATAACAAGTTTAATTCGGAAGGTAGATAAAAACATGAATATACTTGGAATAGCAAATGCTAATAGGTAGGTATGGTGTACTATTTGGTATAACTTGGTTTTAGGAGTTGGATGCAGGAGTGAAACTCATACTTGGTTATGGAGGCTAGCAAAAGACTGGGAGCGACCAACTACGACAGCAATAATGGCCATAATCATGCAAAGCGACAAAACATCATTAATCAAAGCATAAAGTGATACTACAAGTCGAAAACTAAAGGATCATAAAGGCTATGGTGACTTGGGATAGTCATAACATGGTGTGAGCATGCGCCAAGTCAACCCAAATAAAACATCAAAGGAGAATACCACTATACTATGCGTTAATATGCTAAAACAACGCATGATTCATCTAAGGCACATTAAGCAATCTCAATTGTTTGTAACATGTCATACTACAGCAAAAATCACTAAGCATAAAGCCAAAACAATATAAGCATGACATGACAAAGCATAGGCCATAGTCAAATACAAGCTCTCTTTACCACTTAAGCATGAAGTTTCCTACTCTTTTCCAAACCAAACCAAACTATTTGAAAACCAATGCATGAAAGAGGGTGTCCAACCAATTTATTCAGCAAACTAAGAAAACCAAGAAAACAAAAAACCAAAACGAAAACAAAAAAGAAGACGCTCCAAGAACAACACAACTGTGCATGAAACAATAAAAATGAAGTGTTTGGAAGAAACCTGAGATTTTTATTGATGAAGAAGGGGATGCATTGGGCATCCCCAAGCATTGATGCTTGTACTTTTTGAATATTTCTTGGGGTGACACGGGTGGCATCCCCAAGCTTGATCTTTAGTCCATTCTTCATCTCATTACATCATTCTTTCCTTACACCTGAAATTTTTCCTTCATACAAAACTTCACACAACCTTCATTAGCAACATTAGTGTACTCAAGATAATAAGTATTTTGGTTCAGTTCCAACACAAGTAAAACTTCCATTAAAACACAAGCTACTGTATCACTTCCCTCAAAAATCTCAATTCCCCAAAAAGAACCCAAAAAGAGTCAACAAGAAGCAAATGCAAGTAATGGCAGAAATCTGTTAAAAACAGACCAGCAGGTAAAAACCATTTTTTTCGAAGACCTTCTGTTGCTCAAATCGAAAAGTGTAGAACTAACGAAAGTTAGATAACAACCTGTATAAGAAGCACAAAACTTCATGCCTCAAAACGACGTACACATATTTTACACGAATTTTTACAGTGAAGCACAAAAATCTGTTTCGGGACAGCAACTTTCCCAAGCATTACTCCTCTCTCATTAGAGGTTACTCTTGGCACAAAAAGCAAATAAAAGGATAAGGAGAGGTTATGACTGAAGAAATAACTTCCAAGACTCATATAAAACTTTTGAGTTATCTCCCAATAAGTACTTTTCTTTAACGCCTTTAAGTTAGGCATGATAGCTTGAGAAGATGCTCACATAAGAAATATGAATTGAAGTAAAAGAGAGCATCAAGAAGCAAATTCAAAGCACATTTAAGTATAACCCACTTCCTATGCATAGGAATCTTGTAAAGAAACACGCCATGAAAGCACAAAGCAACAAGCATAGGAAAGCAAACCAAGTGCAACTTCAAAAATTTCAACATAAAGAGGGGTAACTTAATATTATTGAGATGCATAAAACCATGTTTCCCTCTCTCATAATAACTTTCAGTAGCATCATGAATAAAATTAACAATATAACTATCACATAAAACATTCTTATCATGAGACACATGCATAAAAGAATTATCACTCTCCCTATAAGAATAGTCATTCTTATTAATCATAGTGAGAGCAAATTCAACAAAATAGCTATCGTTATTATTCTCATCACCATAATCATCAAATATAGGAGGCATATTGTAATCATAATTAATTTTCTCCTCAATAGTAGGTCAACTGAAAATATCATATTCATCATTGTAATCATCATATTGGAGGCATAGTATCATCAAAGTAAATTTGCTCCTCCATGCTTGGGGGACTAAAAATATCATGATCATTGATGACCCACAAGTATAGGGGGTGTATCGCAGTATTTTCAAGGGAAGTGAAACCCAATTTATTGAATCTACACAAGGGGAGCCAAAGAATATTTATAAGCCTTAACAACTGAGTTGTCAATTCAGCTGCACCTGGAAACAATCTTGCTCACAGCAGTTTATCAGTAACAACAGTTTTGTAGTAGGAATAGTAAAGTAACAGCAGTAGCAAAACAAAGACAGTAGTAACAAAAGCAGTAAACAGTGGGATTCGAGTGCGGTAGGCATAGGGATGGATGGACGGACGTTGCATGGACAAGACAATTCACATAGGAATCAGAACATAGGGCAATTGCAGATAAATAAGATAAAGCATCCAAGTACTAGACAATCCTAGGCATGTGTTCCATATATAGTCATACGTGCTCGCAATGAGAACTTGCACAACATCTTTTGTCCTGCCAGCCCGTTTGCAGCGGGGCCTCTAGGGAACTACTGGCAATTAAGGTGCTCCTTTTAATAGAGCACCGGAGCAAAGCATTAACACTCCATGAACACATGTGATCCTCACATCAAAGCCTTTCCCTTCCGGTTATCCCGATTTTTGTCACTTCGGGGCCATAGGTTCCGGACAACAACGTGTGTATACAACTTGTAGATAAGACCAGAAACAATACTATCATAATGAATCAATAATAAGTTCAGATCTAAAATCATGGCACTCGGGCCCTAGTGACAAGCATTAAGCACAACAAGTCGCAACAAAGTCATAAAGCACTAATAAAAGATACTAGGCACCAAGCCCTAACAATCTGATGCCATTACATGAACGATCTCATCCAATCCCTACCATCCCCATAGCCTACAGCGAGGGATTACTCACTCATAGATGGGGGAAACATGGATGGTCGATGGAGATGATGGTGGAGATCGATGGAGATGGCTCCGGGGTCACTTCCCCGTCCCGGCAGGGTGCCCGAACAGAGAATTTCTGTCCCCCGAATCTCCCCTTCGGTGGTGGCGGTGCTGCGGAACTTCTTCTGGAAAAACGTCGACCCCCCCCCCAGAGTTTTTAGGTTAGAAGGCTTCTTATAGGCGAAGAGGGAGACCGAGGGGGTGCCTGGGGCCACCACACCATGTCCTGGCGCGACCAGGCCCAGCCCGCGCCTGGGGGTGGTGTGGCCAGGACCTGGCCCTCCTCCGTCTCGTATTCTGGCTCTGTGAGTCTTCAGGAAAAATAGGCACTTTGGCTTTTGTCCTGTCCAATTCCAAGAATATTCATTTTCTGACTTTCCTGGAACCAAAAACAGCAGAAAACAGGCAGCTGGCACTGTGGCTCTTGTTAATAGGTTAGTCCAAGAAATCATATGAAAAGTACTCCAAAGTGTGGACAAAACACAAGAAAGTGGATAAAACTAAGCATGGAGCATCAACAATTATAGATACATTTGCAATGTATCAACATCCCCAAGCTTAACTCCTGCTCGTCCTCGAGTAGGTAAGTGATAAAAAGAAAGAATAATTTTTGAGGTGACATGCACCATCAAAGACTTGATCAAAGTATTCATAAAACATTCAAAGCTGGGATCATAGTACTTCAATCATAACATGAAAGACAAAGTTCTAGCAATAAGACAAAGAAACTATGATGCAACATGAAAAGGCACAAACATAAGATTCATGAATAACAATGCTTTGCAAGACGTTTCCTTGTTTCACATAAAGAAAACATAGCATAGTGGCATTCAGCTTGTCCCTCAGAGAGTAGCAAACATAAATGCATAGGACACCTTCAAAGTTCACAAGAGTGACTAGATACAAATAGTTTAAAACAAGCGATATCAAGGTATGCATCAATCGACAAGTCTTGGGACAATGCACATAGAACTAAGAATGGCCACTATGCTCTCAAGAAAGTGGTCATAGAATGTGTGGAGACTCAACAAGGAAATGAAAAGGTTTTGAATAGTTTGAAAGGCTTCCAAATGCTGAAAGTATGGTACTCATTAGCTTTGAGCTCTCATTGCCCCTATCATAAGCATCTTTAATGTGGTTAAGGTGAAAGTGAGGTCCAATCTGAGTTATATGCTTGACAGACTATAAACTGAAAATCCCAAGTCCCTTGAGTACGAGGGCCGCTCCTCATGCTACTCAACTTTACTTACTGGTAAGTTCTTGTCATCGTAAGTATGTGCATATCATTGAGAACCGCCAACGGGGTACCCCTTGCCCGATGATACGGAAGAATCCCCATATCAAAATGACAAGGCAAGCAGATAATGAGTATCTCAGCAATCTTCTTATTTACCATGGGAAAATGGTGCTTTTTTCTCTCTTTCCTCTTTTCATAAATCTCTTTTTTTTCTTTTTCTCAATAGCTATCTTTCTCTTTTTTTATAAGAAGAATGCTCCATAGATATCATTATGGTTATGCTGCAGGTTTCCACCATGTCAGCATGGATTAGACCAGCGGCCCAGGCGTTTCTCTAACACACATACATAACTCCATGGACTTACAAGCTCCCCTTTTATTTCACACCGACGACATCCGCAAACAAAAGAGCAAGGTATCAACTGGGTATATATTTACAAGTGTTGAAAGTGTTCCCCGTGACAGCACGGTTCTGCTAATCCCTAGCCTATAATTAGCAAGCATATAACTTTCATGGAGAGTTCACAATGGTTCAGATTTATTAAGTGCCGGAAATAAAGTGTGCCATTAAGTTCGTGAGAGCTTTACTAACTAACTTTCTCAAAACAAGCAAACATTTTATTCGGAAGAAAACAAGGCATATTGAATATACATGGAAGTAGAAAATGATGCTAATAGGTAGGTATGGTGGACACTTTGCAATATTTGGTTTAGGGAGTTGGAAACTTGAGTAAAACATACTCAGTGAAAGTGAAGGCTAGCAATAGTAAGGGAGCGACAAACGAGAGAGCAATAATGGCCATAATCATGCAGAGCGACAAAACATCATTGATCAAAGCATAAAGTGATACTACAAGTTGAAAACTAAAGGATCATAAAGGCTTATGGTGACTTGAAATAGTCATAACATGGTGTCAGCATGTGCAAGTCAACCCAAATAAAGCATCAAAGGAGAATACCACTATACTATGCTTTAATATGCTAAAACAACACATGATTCATCCAAGGCACATTAAGCAATCTCAATTGTTTATAACAAGTCATGCTACAACAAATAATATTAAGCATAAAGCCAAAACAATATCAAGCATGGCATGACAAAGCATAGGCCACAGTCAAAAACAAGCTCTCTTTACCACTTAAGTATGAACTTTCCTACTCTTTTCCAAACCCAACAAAACCATTTGAAAACCAATGCATGAAAGAGGAGGTCCAACCAATTTATTCAGCAAACTAAGAAAACCATGCAAACTAAAAACCAAAACGAAAACGAAAAAGAAGACGCTCCAAGAACAACACAACTGTGCATGAAACAAATAAAAATGAAGTGGTTGGAAGAAACCTGAGATTTTTATTGATGAAGAAGGGGATGCCTTGGGCATCCCCAAGCTTTGACGCTTGTACTTCTTGGATATTTCTTGGGGTGACACGTGTGGCATCCCCAAGGTTGATCTTTAGTTCATCCTTCATCTCATTACTCATTCCTTCCACACACCTGAAATTTTTCCTTCATACAAAACTTCACGCAATCTTTATTAGCAACATTAGTGCACTCAAGATAATAGGTATTAAGGTTCAGTTCTAACACCAAATAAACTTCCATTAGAACACTAGCTACTGTAGCACTTCCCTCAAAAAGCTCAAATCCCCAAAAGAACTCAAAAAGGAACCAACAAGAAGCAAATGCAGAAAATGGCAGCAATGTGTCAAAACATACCAGCAGGTAAAGACGAATTTTTTAGAAGACCTTATGTTGCTCAAATCAAAACGTGTTGAACTAAATAAAGTTAGCTAACAACCTGGGGCAGAAGCACAAAAATTCACGCCTCAAAAAGACGTTCAGAGATTTTACACGAATTTTTACGGTGAAGCACAGAAATCTGTTTTGGGACAGCAACTTTCCCAATCATTACTTCTCTCTCATTAGAGGTTACTCTTGGCACAAAAAGCAAATAAAAAGGATAAGGAGCGGTTATTACAGAGGTAATAACTTCCAAGACTCATCTAAAACTTTTTGGGTTATCTCCCAATAAGTACTTTTCTGTAATGCCTTTAAGTTAGGCATAAGCAAAAACTCGAATGGATAGAATAGAAGTAAACAGAAATAATCATAGTGAAAACATTATTTTGTTCAATGAAATCCTTTTGTTAACAAGGTTGATCAGGTCTTGCTACCAAAACAATTTCATATTAGACAAAACTTTGTATTCCACTAATGATTATGTTACCTCATCCTTGATAGCAATGGTCCCAATCATAATAGGTTCAAATTTTTCTCTTGGTATGGGACAATATATTTCTCCAGCTTGAATGCCCTCAACATGTTCAATTGAATTCAAACCATAAATCCTTTCAATCTTCTTGAGGAAATAGACAATGTGTTCCTTGTCATTAACATTGAAGGTCGCCTTCCCTTGATTATAATTAATTAATAACAGCTCCTGCAGTATTTAAGAAAAGGTCTCCCAAGAATAATAGACATATTATCATCTTCAGGCATAAAAGTTTGAGAGGATGCTCTCATAAGGAATATGAGTTGAAGTAAAAGAGAGCATCAAGGAGCAAATTCAAAACACATTTAAGTCTAACCCACTTCCTATGCATAGGAATCGTGTAAGCAAATAACAAAGTGACACGCATAGGAAGATAAAACAAGAGTAACTTCAAAACTTTCAGCACATAGAGAGGTGTTTCAATACTATGAAAACTTCCACAACCATATTTTCCTCTCTCATAATAATTTTTAGTAGCCCCATGAAGAAACTCAACAATATAACTATCACATAAAGCATGCTCTTCATGATCTACAATCACTAGAGCTTTATTATAAACATTTTCAAGAGAAACCTCAGGAACATAACATTCATTCTCCTTTAGTAAGCAAGGGGACAATCAAATAATGTAAGGGATAAAGAGTTACTCTCATTAGAAGGTAGGCATGGGTAGATAATCCATTCTTCCTCCTTTTTGTTCATCACTCTCCTTCTCTTTTTCATCTAATGAGATTTCAGGTTCATCAATTTCTTCTTCCATAGTATCCTGCAAGGTATTAGTCTCTTCCATTTGTGGAAAGAATCTATTAAAATATTCAAGAATATAGCCATTTTCATCCTTGTAATTATCAAAGAAAAATTTAAGTATATCATACACCTCATATTTGTAAGGTGAATCATCAATATTTTCAAGCAAACTAGCAAGTTCAAAAGCTCCCTTCCAAGCAATAAATTCTTCAATTTGTTCCGCATCATAAAAGTCATAAATTCCTTTAGCATAGGAAGATATGGTATCATTATCACTATACTCACATTGAAAAGGGAGGTGTTTATACCTCTTTCTGCAACAAGACTCATCACAGCAATAAGTAACATTATAAGTAGAGCACATGTTCCTAGCCATGGTATACAATCTATCAATTTGTTCTCATAAGTGTTTCCCTTTTGTGACAAGCGGTGTTCCTTATAATAATATTTTTGATCTTCCGTGAACCCACCTTGCCAACAAGCTTCAGTTTCAAAGAAACCAACCATTGCCAACAAGCATGATAAAGCAAGACAATAACAGACGAACAAAAATAATAACTAGAGTAGGAACTAATTTTTTTGTATTTTTGATAAAGGAACAAGCAAAAAAGGAGAAAATAAACTTAGCTTGAACAATAGTGAATCCAAGTGAACTTGATAAATAAAGCTATGCTCCCCGGCAACGGCGCCAGAAAATAGTCTTGATGACCCACAAGTATAGGGGGTGTATCGCAGTATTTTCGAGGGAAGTGAAACCCAATTTATTGATTCGACACAAGGGGAGCCAAAGAATATTTATAAGCCTTAACAACTGAGTTGTCAATTCAGCTGTACCTGGAAACAATCTTGCTCACAGCAGTTTATCAGTAGCAACAGTTTTATAGTAGGGATAGTAAAGTAACAGTAGTAGCAAAACAAAGACAATAGTAACAAAAGCAGTAAACAGTGGGATTCGAGTGCGGTAGGCATAGGGATGGATGGACGGGCGTTGCATGGACAAGACAATACACATAGCAATCAGAACATAGGGCAATTGCAGATAAATAAGATAAAGCATCCAAGTACTAGACAATCCTAGGCATGTGTTCCATATATAGTCATACGTGCTCGCAATGAGAACTTGCACAACATCTTTTGTCCTGCCAGCCCGCTTGCAGCGGGGCCTCTAGGGAACTACTGGCAATGAAGGTGCTCCTTTTAATAGAGCACCGGAGCAAAGCATTAACACTCCGTGAACACATGTGATCCTCACATCAAAGCCTTTCCCTTCTGGTTATCCCAATTTCTGTCACTTCGGGGCCATAGGTTCCGGACAACAACGTGTGTATACAACTTGTAGATAAGACCAGAAACAATACTATCATAATGAATCAATAATAAGTTCAGATCTGAAATCATGGCACTCGGGCCCTAGTGACAAGCATTAAGCACAACAAGTCGCAACAAAGTCATAAAGCACTAATAAAAGATACTAGGCACCAAGCCCTAACAATCTGATGCCATTACATGAACGATCTCATCCAAGCCCTACCATCCCCATAGCCTACAGCGAGGGATTACTCACTCATAGATGGGGGAAACATGGATGGTCGATGGAGATGATGGTGGAGATCGATGGAGATGGCTTCGGGGGCACTTCCCCGTCCTGGCAGGGTGCCGGAATAGAGACGTTTTGTCCCCCGAATCTCCCCTTTAGTGGTGGCGGCGCTGCGGAACTTCTTCTGGAAAAACTTCGAACCCCCTAGAGTTTTTAGGTTAGAAGGCTTCTTATAGGCGAAGAGGGAGACCGAGGGGGTGCCTGGGGCCACCACACCATGCCCTGGCGCGGCCAGGCCCAGCCCGCGCCTGGGGGTGGTGTGGCCAGGCCCTGGCCCTGGCCCTCCTCCGTCTCGTATTCTGGCTCCGTGAGTCTTCTGGAAAAATAGGCACTTTGGCTTTTGTCCCGTCCAATTCCGAGAATATTCATTTTCTGACTTTCCTGGAACCAAAAACAGCAGAAAATAGGCAGTGGCATTGTGGCTCTTGTTAATAGGTTATTCCAAGAAATCATATTTAAAGTACTCCAGAGTGTGGACAAAACACAAGAAAGTGGATAAAACTAGGCATAGAGCATCAAAAATTATAGATACATTTGCCATGTATCACTCATCAAAACCAGCTTCCCCAAGCTTAGACTTTTCCATTGCATTAGCAATAATGGTGTTCAAAGAATTCATACTAATAACATTGCTATTAGCATGCAAATAAAGTTCCATAGGTTTTTAAATTTTCTCTTCAAACACTTCATGTCCTAACTCAAGATAAATACTATAAAGCTCTCTAAGTTTTTTGTTGTTTTCCATTAAGCCTAACTAGTGAAAATAAAAACAAGAAACAAAAAGACAAAATTGCAGAATCTAAAGGAAATAACTTCGAGCACTCACACACCAGCTACAGTACTAGAAGATAGCTTAGTAGCCAGAAGATGTGGTCCCTTTTAACTTACCTCCCCGGCAACGACGCCAGAAAATAGCTGCTGGCGCGTGGTTGACGTGGGAGCTTCTTCTTCTTCAGTCCCCAGCAACGGCGCCAGAAAATAGCTTGATGTCTACGCACTTCTATTCTTGTAGACAGTTGTTAGGCCTCTAAGTGCAGAGGTTTGTAGAACAGCAGCAAATTTCCCTTAAGTGGATCACCCAAGGTTTATCGAACTCAGGGAGGAAGTGGTCAAAGGTATCCCCTCTCAAGTAACCCTGCAATCAAGATACAAGAAGTCTCTTGTGTCCCCAACACACCCAATACACTTGTCAGGTGTATAGGTGCACTAGTTCGGCGAAGAGATAGTGAAATACAAGTGGTATAGATATAAGACAACGGTGCCAGAAAATAGCTTGATGGCGTGGAAGAGATTAAAGGAAAACTTAAATAAAGATAGCAACAAGAAAACATGTAACATATCTAGTTGTAAATGAAGTTTCAATGTTTAGAAACAAGGCTTAGGGATCATACTTTCACTAGTGAACACTCTCATATAAATATCTTCTCTTTATGATACTACTCTTAACAACTCTCCGGTTGGACACTCAAATCCACGGTAGGGCTATAATAGCACACCTCAAAGTTTGCTTTCCCCATCTAGATAACCCCACACTGTCACCTTGAGCTCTAGATGGTTCCAACAAACACCACAATTTCATAGAAACATCCAACTCCAAATATAACTCATAACAAGTATTTGTAATCTCTAGCCCAAGTGCCACCATGGTGTGCACGCTGTCACTTTCACACACATGGGGAGAGCAGATCTATTAAAGCACTTGAGTAGCAAGGTAGATCTACTTGATTACAAAGCTCATGGTCGCAATATGATCATGCATAGAGAGGGAGATTACCGGTAGAACCCTTAGCCTCGATGAAGAACTACTCCCTCTTCATCATGGGAATCAGCAACGGTGATGGAGATGGTGGTGGAGATCGATGGAGATGGCTCCGGGGGCACTTCCCCGGCAGGGTGCCAGAATAGAGACTTTCTGTCCCCCGAATCTCCTCTTTGGTGGCGGCGGCTGATGTCTACACACTTCTATTCTTGTAGACAGTTGTTGGGCCTGCAAGTGCAGAGGTTTGTAGAACAGCAGCAAGTTTTCCCTTAAGTGGATCACCCAAGGTTTATCGAACTTAGGGAGGAAGTGGTCAAAGGTATTCCCTCTCAAGCAATCATGCAATCAAGATACAAAAAGTCAGGTGTATAGGTGTCCCCAACACACCCAATACACTTGTCAGGTGTATAGGTGTACTAGTTCGACGAAGAGATAGTGAAATACAAGTGGTATGGATAATTATAAGTGGTAACGGTGCTAGAAAATATCTTGAAGACGTGGAAAAGACTAAAGGCAAACTGAAATAAAGATGGAAGCAAGCAAACATGTAACAGATCTAATAGCAAATGGTGTATCAATGCTAAGAAACAAGGCCTAGGGATCATACTTTCACTAGTGAACACTCTCATATAAATATATTATCTTCATGATACTACTCTTAACTACTCTCCGGTCGGACACTCTATTCGTTGGTAGGGCTATAACAGCACTCCTCAAAGTAAGCATTTCCCATCTAGAAAACCCCACACTGTCACCTTGAGCACTAGATGGTTCCAACAAACACCACAATTTCATAAAGACATCCAACTCCAAATATAACTCATAACAAGTATATGTAATCTCTAGCCTAAGTTCCACCATGGTGTGCACGCTGTCACTTTCACACACATGGGGAGAGCAGAGATCTATTAAAGCACTTAAGTAGCAAGGTAGATCTATAGATTACAAGCTCATGATCACAATATGATCATGCATAGAGAGAGATGAACATATAGCTACCGATAGAACCCTTAGCCTCAAGAGAGAACTACTCCCTCCTCATCATGGGAATCAGCAACGGTCATGGAGATGGCGGTGGAGATCGATGGAGATGGCTCCGGGGGCACTTCCCCGTCTCGGCAGGGTGCCGGAACAGAGACTTTCTGTCCCTCGAATCTCCCCTTCGGTGGTGGCGGCGATGCGGAACTTTTCGTGGCTAGAGGCTTGACCATCTAGGGTTTTTGCCTAGGGAGGAATATATAGGCGAAGGTGGCAAGGTCGGTGGCCAGCCAGGGGGCCCACACCATGCCCTGGAGCGGCCTGGGGGTACCCGCGCCTGGGGCTGGTGTGGCCACCCTGTGGCCCCTCTCCGACTCTCCTTCTGGCTCCGTGATTCTTCCGGGAAAATAGGAACTTTGGCTTTTGCCCGTCCAATTTTGAGAATATTCATTTTCTGACTTTCCTGGAACCAAAAACAGCAGAAAACATGCAATTGGCACTGTGGCATCTTGTTAATAGGTTAGTCTAAGAAATCATATGAAAAGTACTCCAAAGTTGAAACAAAACATAATAAAGTAGATAAAACCAAGCATGGAACATCAAAAATTATAGATACATTTGCAATGTATGAGCAGCGCTGCGGAACTTTTCGTGGCTGGAGGCTGTTCGATTTAGGGTTTTCGTCCCGAGGGATTTTATAGGCAAAGGGGCAAGGTCGGTGGCCATCTAGGGGGCCCGCACATGCCCTGGCGCGGCCTAGGGTTGCCCGTGCCAAGGGGTGGCGTGGACGCTCTGTGGCCCCCCTTCGTCTCTCCTTCGGACTCCATATGTCTTCCGGTAAAATATTGACTTCGGCTTTTGTCCCATACAATTCCGAGAATATTGATTTTCTGACTTTCTTGGAACCAAAAACAGCAGAAAACAGGCAACTGGCACTGTGGCATCTTGTTAATAGGTTAGTCCAAGAAAGTGTATAGGAAGTACTCCAAAGTGTGGACAAAACATAAGAAAGTAGATATAAACCAAGCATGGAACATCAAATTTATAGATACATTAGCAACGTATCAGTCTGCATTAGTTGTATCCGAGTCACACAAATTAGAGAACAAACAATAGCAAAAGTGTTCGGGAAATAGATACGTTTTGGACGTATCACCGGGTTATAGCCAAAATAAAGGGGATTATTGGTAAATCCCCAAAAATCAATATAAAAAAGGGATATAACATTATATATGATGCAAATATGTGGGAAAATATGTTAACAAACTACAAAGTTCATGTATGCATTTTACATGCATCATTTGTGCATGCATTGTATCCCTTGTTTGTCTATCCTAAAAGGTTACTAAGAGCAGGCCAATCATTGATGGTTACGAAAAGCAACGCTCATAGGTCAAATTCCTCCTGTTTGTGCTCATCTCACACACGTACACATCACTGTTGTTGTCGGGTTGCTTCAGTCCTTGGATGAGCACTGGCATCATAATGAACTTCCGCTTCATGCACAACCAAGGAGGAAGGTTATAGATATGTAGAGTTACAGGCCAAGTGCTATGGCTGCAGCTCTGCTCCCCAAAAGGATTCATGTCATTTGTACTTAGACCAAACCTTAAGTTCCCTGCGTCATCTGCAAAGCTCGGGTACTCTCTCTGATTTTTGTCCACTACAACTCATCAACGGGGTGTCTCAACATCGAGTCTTTCTTGCGGTCTTCTTTGTGCCATCGCAACAACTTAGCATGCTATTTGTTTCTGAACAAACATTTCAACCGTGGTATTATAGAAGCATACCACATAACCTTCGCAGGAACCCTCTTCCTAGGGCGCTCGCCCTCAACATCACCAGGGTCATATCGTCTGATCTTATACCTCAATGCATCGCATATCGAGCATTCAGTCTTATTCTCATACTCCCCACTGTGGTAGAGGATGCAGTCATTAATGCATGCATGTATCTTCTACACATCTAATCCTAGAGGGCAGACAACCTTCTTTGCTTCATACGTACTAGCAGGCAATTTGTTATCCTCTAGAAGCTTCTTCTTCATTATTTTTAGGAGCTTCTCAAATCCCTTGTTAGATAAACCATTCTCTACCTTCCATTGCAGGAATTCCAATATGATACCGAGCTTTGTGTTGCCATCTTTGCAATTTGGTACAACCCTGTTTTGTGATCATCTAACATGCGCTTCAACTTCAACTTCTCATTTTCACTTTCACATTCTCTCTATGCATCCACAATGGCCCGGTGAAGATCATCAACGAGCTCATCTAGTACCTCTTCATCTTCAGCTTCCCTCATTGCAGTATCACCATATTTAGGGAACATAGGATAGTTATCATCATCCTCTTCTTCTTCAATGTCTTCCATCATAAACCCTCTTTCTCCGTGCTTGGTCCAACAATTATAGCTGGGCATGAAATCAGACCGAACCAGGTGGGTGTGAAGGGTTCTCGAGGAAGAGTAGTCCTTCTTATTCTAACAGGAAACACATAAAACCATTCACATTGTTTGCCTCAGCCACACCGATAAAATTATGCAGGCTCGTAATGAACTCAGCAGTGTGTCAGTCACCATACATCCGTTGTTGGCTCATCTGCATTATATAATTAAGTTTATCAAAAACCATTACAGAACATCTAGAGAAATGACCACTATACATCGACAAATGCATTGTATCAATGACAGATGAAAGGATAAAGTTGCTAACCTCGATCGAGGAGGAAAGAAAGAGGAGGAACCTTAAGTGTGGCTTAGGCAGTTCATATCATGTTTGTTTTGTGTGAACTCAAGTGACATCATGCTCTCATGCATTTCATTGAGCACCTCTTGTGCATAGAGGGGAAAAACAAAGAAACATACACCACTTGTGCATGAGAGGAAAAACAAACCAGCTCACACAAGCATGTGGGGATGGGGGTATATATACAGGAACATGGACCATGAACAGGGACTAAAGGGGTTTTCTCTTTAGTCCCGGTTCGTGGTACAAACCGGGACTAAAGGTCCCACTCGAACCAGGACCGATCATGGCCCTGCCCCGTGCGGCATCCTGGCCTTACGAACCGGGACTGATCGCCGGGTGGCTCCAAAACCGAAGCCCTATTTTCTACAGTGGAGGACTGACTTGAGCAAGCGGTTACAGATGACGAGTTGAGGAGCATGAGGTTTGTTACTCCTTTACCGACGCATGTGTGTCGTATCCGCAATCTTATTCCCCATCGTCATGACACTCCTTTTTCGGCACTCCTTCCACCCGGGCAGCCGTCATGATGAAAAGGTGGCTCGACGGGGTGTGGTGTGAGTCAAACGAGAGGAGGAGGCGAACAATTCACCAAACTATGTGGGCTTTGTACAGGCCCAAATCAACCACACGGATTCGATTTGTTTCCTAGAGGAGTAGCCCGCGCCCCCTAGGGACATCCATCCCACATGGGATCAGACGGTTAGGTATGTCTAGATCCTGAAAAGAACGGATCTAGACACTGGTGGCTGAGCTCCATCTTTTCTCAGCTTTAATGTCCCAATGAGGTAAGTTGTCGAGACATGTAAGCAAGATTCCCACCGAGATGAAATTTTCCGAACACGGCCTCTGATTCCCACCTACTCCCTCCGTTCAGAAATATAAGACATTTTAGTTTTATGAAATGAATGTATCTAGATACTTTTTACTGTATACGTTTACTCCGAACCTCTATGAACCTATACACTAAAATACGTTCAGATACATTCGATTCACAAAGATAAAACATCTTATATTTTGAATGGAGGAAGTATTACTTGCCTCGACAGGTGAAGTGAGAGAGATTTTCGTCGAGGGAAAAACTCTTCATCTACACTTGAGATGAAATCTATGTTCATAAGAGTGAGATGCTCTCGCGATCGCGGCGGTGGCTGCCTAAAAACCCATCTAAGGTTCCTTGTTCCTCTCGTCGGTGACGCTGCCGGTCCGCTTCGCCTCCGCTGGCCTTGGGGCCTCGGAGGTGTGGCGGACCGCGGCCTCTCGTCGGTGGGAGGATTTTCCGTTTCTTTACTTAGAGTGCTTTTCATGTCTCTTTTGGGATGTTGAGGCGACAACTACATCCTGGAGTTAGAATAAGGTCCTCTCCACCCTATCCTCATTCCGGTGGTGCATCTAGCATTGGTGGAGGGCGTATGGAGTCGTTTGTCTGGTGGATCTCCAGTGACCCGGTCGGTTTTCGTGTTTATTGGTGTGTTTCCAGGTTAGTCTCTTCCGATCTACAATTATCATCATTGGCGATAGTTACTGCTCTGGTGTGTTGATCCTTTGGGGCCTTAGCACGTCGACTTCTCGGCTGTCTACTACAACAAGATCTACCACGACAAGCTTTGTCTGGCTCCGGTGATGGAGGGGCGAAGATGGCCGCGCGCCTTCGGCCCGCGTTAGTGTCTATAATCGTCGGTAGGTGGTCCATGGACCTATTTGTAATTTTTATTAATTTTGGGTCTCTTTGTTTTGTTGTTGATGATTATTAATAGAACGGTGGAATTTTTGCAAAAAAAGAGTGATATGCTTAGAAATGAAACATGAGCGTTTTAGAAGCTCTTTTTTTTGAAACAGAGACAAAAACTTTGCCTCGTCCATTAATTAAAAAAGTGCACGGTTATTAGAAGAAACCGGACGAAAATCTACCGTTAGAGATATGTGTGACATGTCATGTACCTTTTCTTATACCGCCTATGGAGTCTCCACGGCTTATGTTTCACTCTTAGATATCGACCATATCGCGATTGTTTACTATGCAAGGGGCTTTCCCTTGCCAATATAACACTTACGCGAGCTTCCAACAAGGCTATCACTTCTGCCTACGATAATTCACATGGTATCAGAGCTAGGCTCTTCCCTAACCAAGCCACTGCTATACACAAGAAAATCAATCTACAACCACGACAATCCCCCTCCTGCCTCCATGTCGTCCTCCTTATCGACGGCGATGCTAGTTGCGGCCTTGGGTTCCCCTCCCTCCCAAAAGCCTAATTATTTGGAAAACTTCTTGTTTTAGAAGGTGCTTGTGCTTCCTCCATTTCGAGGTGCGCAGGTGTATGGACTGATCGACAACACTGACGTTGCGCCACCCAAAATCATAGAGGTCAGCGATGATGAGAAGAAAACTATGACCGTGACAAGCTTGACGTATGCCGCCTGGCTCTCACAGGACCATCACGTGATGGGATGGCTTCTCAACTTGCTCTCCCACAACGTCTTGGCTCATGTTCTTGAGATCACGTCCACTTCTGAAGTTTGGGCTGCAATAACTGCCATGTTTTCCTCGGCCTCTCGGTCAAAGGTCACACATCTGCAGTCCGTCCTCAACAACACGAAGAAGAAGGACATCACGGCTACACAATTCTTCACCAAGATGAAGGGGTTATGTTCAGAACTCACAGCCGTCGACTAGAAGATCGATGATGAGGAGCTCATGGGGTATATCCTCCATGGGCTTGATGGCACATGCAACTCCCACGTCTCCTCCATCAACACCAACCCAGGTACTACACTTGATGATTTTTTTGGACAGATCAACACACACGATATGCGTGAAGTCATGGTCTTGGCAACTGTCGTCGGATTGATGACAAGTACGCCATGAGGGGGTCCTCTAGGCGTGCGGAAGAGAGGGGTGTGAGGCGTACGGTGTTCCGAGATGGTGAACGCACAAGTTTACCCAGGTTCGAATCCGCCGACTTTGGACGGACCCTACTCCTGTTGTCAATCCAGTAATACGGCAAAGCCGGAATATGGGTTACAAGGGTTTCGCCTATGCGAGTTGAGATTGTAGACTATTGGTCATCTAGTGTTGCCCTAAATGCTCTCCCTAGGACAGCTTATATAGATATCCGGCCTAGGGTTTACAGGAGAGATCAATCCGGCTACGACTAAGAGTTGGTTACAGAGTGCATCTTGAACTACAAGTAACATTATGGGCCTAAGTCGGTAAGTCTTCTGGGCCTTCCCGTAGCCGGATGGGACTCCGTATTCTCTCTCCAACTGGGCCGCCCGGGAAGCAAAGCTCTAACCCGAAGTGGGCCACCCTGGTCAGTGAGGAACGTTGAGGATACCCGAAAAGTATATCCCCAACAGTAGCCCCCGGAGGCCTCCAAGATCCAAAGTCGGATTTTATCATCGTCTAGCTTGATCTTCGGCTTGCAGAATCTTGAAGGGTTCCTGAAACTTCACAACAAAGAATACGATCTGGGTTTTTAAAGGAAGTCGGACCTTTCAATTAGTTACTCGGATTTTCCAGCTCGCTTTTAAACTAAGCCGGAAATTGGTCTCTAAAGCCACCTGACACAAGCATGGTCAAGTCACGTCATCTGACAGGCGTTCCGTCAGCACGACCGTTGGTGGGTCCGCAGTTCGCGGAACCGAGACGCCGTTTCAATGCGTGCGTGGAGATCGAGGCGACGCAATCATCGCGCGGGCCCTTCCCAGTTCTTTCCATGACGCGTGGCGGTTACTCTATAGCATTTGCACGAATCTTGGCGCAGGTAGGTAGATATAAGGGGTCTAGATTTTTTCTTCTCCTCTCCACCTGCCTTTCGCCGTTCCTTTCTTCCCAAATACCCAGCGCGCCCAGAGCCCTTTCGTTTTCCTCCCACAGAGCTCCTAGCGCTGCCACTTTAGGGTCACCCCTTTCCACCGGAGAGAAATGGCTTCATCCTCTTCTTCCTCTCTGGCGGCGGCGGCGGCATCGGCAGAAGCAGCTACAGAAAAAGAAAGTTCCCGAGGAATCTGGATCCCTTGCGCCCTCGACGAGGCGGCACTTAAGAACATGGAGAAGGAGGGCCTTCTCGCTGCCGGCGACTGGCAGAGCGGTTCCGGCGAAACCATCCCCAATCCACGCGAGGGCGAGCGTGTCCACTTCGGCACCCATCTGGACCGAGGTTTGTCTTTTCCTCCCTCGGAGTTCTTCTCCGAGGTGATTGACCATTATGGAGTTCAACTCCATAATCTTCCCCCCAACTCCCTTCTAGAGATGAGCGCGTTTGTTGCGCTTTGCGAGGGCTTTCTCGGCATTAGGCCGAGTTTGCTTCTTTTCCGGTATTACTTCCATGTGCGGAGAAATTCTATTACCGCCGGTGTTCCTTATATCACCGGTACTATTAGTTTTTCTGTTAGACGAGACCGGTCCTATCCCAAAATTGCTGCCAGTGACTCGGTCAAGCAATGGCCAGCCACCTTTTTCTATCATAGGGATATTCCGGCTCCCGGCAAAGCTACTGCTTTGCCCGCTTTTGTCGACGGAGCCGCCACAGCCTAGCCTTCCTGGGATGAGGCTGCCCCGGCTCTTACGGACGATCTGATCCTCGCCAAGAGGCGGATTGAATATCTTATCAAGCTCAAGGGTCTGAGGGGATCCGACTTAGTCCAGTGCTTGGTCGCACGTCGGATCCAGCCACTTCAGTACCACGGGGATAGACTGATGCACTCCATCACGTCTTCCAAAAAAAGATTCTCTCCGCATCAGCCCCAAGGCCTATACCAGCCAACGCTATATAAGCCAGATCAAATGGCTGATTAAAGAGCGGATCCAGAGAAAAATTCCGGAGATCCTCTGGACATGCACACGGCGGAAAACCCCGTGGTAGCGGTAAGCTTCCATCAGTACACATTTTGCGTGTTTCAATCTTTTAAGTCATACACTGCAATTCTGATATGTTTTCTTGTTTTCACCTTGCCGAACTCCCGGAGTCGGAGCTTGCTCCACTCGAAGGATATCCTCCTGAGTTTTCTCAGGAAGCTAAAGTGGTCCCATTGTCGGACCTTGCGCTCAGGAAGCACAAAGCTTCGACAGTGGCAGTAGGCACAAAGGAAGTGCCCGTTGTGAAGAGGTAACTTTCATTCACAATTTCCGCCTTTGTACCTTTCTCGAAGTTCTTTCTGAGGTGTAATGTTTTCGACTTTATTACACTCTCAGAGCAAAGCCTCTCATCAAGGGTAAGGGAAGGGGATTCCTGCAAAGCCCCTGCGACAGGCGAAGCTTACCATAACTTCCCCTGCCACGGCTCCTTCGACTCCTGCCCCTCAACTTTCTCCAACACCGGCGATTACTCCTTCTCCGGTTGTTGCAGAAGATCCGGTCCTCCAACGGCGCCTGTGATCCTTGGATCGCACACTGACGTCACCGTGGGTGTGTCAGCTCAAGATAAGGGTGAACCCTCTTCGGGTAATGATCCCTCGGCTGAAGTCTTCGCTGACAACCTCCTCCGCAACCCCGAACTTGCCAAGTTTGGCTTATCCCGGAAATCTGTAGAGGAGATCCAGCGGCTGGCCAGGCAAGTCCTCGACAAAAGCCATCTATCCCCCGAAGAGGAAGCGCAAGAAGCAGAGGACGTCAAGTTCTCTGACCTTCTCGCCCAAGTCCGCCTTCGCGACGAGAGGATCAGGACTGGAGAGCTTCCAACAGCCCCAGTAATTCCTCTTACTCTCACCGACAAGGTGGCAGTTGAGGTGAACGCGGGTTTAGACAAACTCACCCGCGAGCAATATGTAAGTCGGAATTTCAACTCTTGTTTTTTACTTTATGTTATATCATATCCCGAGCATGAAGTAGGATATAGAAATCCGAGTTTATGCTTTCATTAGGATGCTAAAGAACGAACTAGTGTAGCCCCCAAGGCTCGTGCTGATATTTAGCAAAAAATATTAGCCCGAGTCTTAAGTAGCTTTCTGACTTTGGGTATTCTGACTTATAGAAAGTGTATTCCTATAACCAGGAATTGCTAAAAAATGTCTCTGATAAGCGGAGAGAAATCAAAGCTCTCCGGCTTAAAAATGCTGAGCTCAAGCTAGCCAAGGATGAAGCCGAAGGTAACATTTCGAGATTCAAACCTAGTCTTTTACTTTTCCAATATCGAATTTTTCTGAACTGTTGTTCTTTTTGACTTACAGCGTTGATGAAACAATCCATCGCTATGATTGAAGAGGCCGAGAACCTCAAAACCTTAGTGGTGGAGAACAAGGGACTTCGCCAAGAGCTGGATAAGCTTAAGGCTGGTCATGAAAGGAGCATAGCTCAAGTTCTCGAGTCCTCCTCCATGGCCACTAAAGAGCGCGATCTCAAGATTGCCGCTCAAGATAAGGTTATCTCGGACCTCAAGAATGAGGTTAGCAGAGAGAAGGTCCCAGGCGCTCCGGGCTGAACTCCATAGTCTTCGGGAAGAGAAAGCCAATATTGACGACGTCATTCTTGGTATGTTCCATCTATCTGATTTATTCTTTCTTCGACTTTCATCAATGTCGGATTTTCATTGACTTGTTTTGTGTGTAGGTCCTCTGAACTTGACGGACTCCTCCTCGTCCGAACCCCGCACTCACCGGCTTACTCAAGTCGGTGATCTCATTCATGACTATCGCCAGTCCCTTGAGAACATTCGCGAATCTCTTAGGATTCCGGACATGCCAAGCATGTCGGACTTCCAAGTGCGGGAGAAGGCCTAGGAGATGCCGCAACTTGTTCGGGACTGGAACATGTCCTACACGCGGACCGCTGCGCAGAACGCTCTCACCATGGTCATGAGCCACCATGGAAACATAGAGATATGGCAAGTGACCAGAGGGTACTGCAAAGTAGACGAAGACGGCCAGGAGCAAGACCTTCAAGCTATCATGCACTCCTGCGCCGGATATGGATGTCACGTGGCTGATCTGACCAGCTACGAGACGCCCTTTTTCACCCGCGTGGATACTCCGCCACCTCCTTCAGAAGATGCCGAAGAAGTTTCCGATGATGAACAGACCATCTCGGATCCGGACATCTCGGCAAGATACCAAGGCGGAGTAGCCAGCGAGCCGGCAGATCCTTCATCTCCTCCTGCATCATAGACCAGGAAATTTATGTATTATTCTGGAAAAAAACCTGATGCGATTGTAAATATTAAGTACTAAGATTTTTGCTAGTGCCAAGTTTTTTTTATATCTATTCAGCACTTTTGTCTTAAATTATTTGTGTGCCTGAAATGTTTGCATAAGCACTTGGAATTTTCCGCCTCTACTTATCGTTTATCTGGCTTTCCACCTCGTCCCTTCCGTGAGCCGGCTAAACCTTCAGTCGGAAACTTTGCCGAGCAACGGAGCTCAATTGCTAAACCAGTTTAAACTCGGAAACAAAGCCGACTTCCAGTACCAACAATTCACTACTCGGAAGATAGCCGCATCCAGCAATCAGACAAATAACCCAAGTAAAGACTAGAGTTTTTTAGAGTTATACCCGAAGGTAGCAGTTTTAGAATCGGAAATCTAAACCAGAACGAACATGAGCATAAAGTACTTTCAAGCATTCTGGGATTTTCGACTATGACATGATCATTAGGAAATAAGATGGTAAAAACTTCTCAGGAAAACTTTTGAGGTAACCAAAACTTTTATTTCTCACAGAGCATGTACATATGCATAATACAAAGAAAGATAAAACTAAGAATAAAAGGGATGTAGCTGAGCAATATTCCATGGTCTGTCTAATTCTTCCGGATTTGTACTGCCTCCAGCTCTCTTTCTCTTCTTAGTAGCAGGTCTTTCTTTGACTGGCCACATATCAGTTAAGTAGTATGACCCATTGTGCAATACTCGACTAACCAAAAAGGGCCCTTCCCATATTGGGGAAAGTTTGTGCTTTCTTTGTTGCACAAGACGGAGAACCAAATCACCTTTATTGAAAGATCTAGTTCGGACTCTCTGGCTATGATACTTGCGTAACTTCTGCTGATAGGCTGTAGATCTCATTTCAGCAACGACGCGAACTTCCTCGACTAAGTCGAGATCATTTTGTCGAGAAATCTCAGCATCCTCTTCAATATACGCGGCCACTCTAGGAGAAGTATGAATCAAATCACTAGGAAGAACTGCTTCTGTGCCATAGACCAAGAAGAAAGGTGTATATCCTGTTGACCTGTTCGGAGTTGTTCGCAAACTCCAAATTACAGAGGGTAGTTCCTCTGCCCAAGCCCCCGTAGCACGTCGTAGTGGTGCTTCGAGTCTCGGTTTTAGGCCTTGTAGGATTAAACCATTTGCTCTTTCGACTTGTCCGTTAGCCTGTGGATGTGCGACTGACGCAATGTCAAGCCGGATATTTTCTCATCGCAGAATCCAACCATCTCTCCCATAGAAAAGTTACTCCCATTGTCCGTGATAATGCTATGCGGATAACCATACCAGATTATAACATTCTCGACAAATCTTTTGGCTATTGCTCCATCACAACTAGTGACAGGTTTAGCCTCGATCCATTTCGTGAATTTATCCACCATCACTAAGAGGTGAGTAAATCCACTTGGAGCTCGTTTAAAAGGTCATACCATATCAAGCCCCTAGACCGCAAAAAGGCCATGTTATAGGTATTGTTCGCAGCTGATCAGCCGGAACATGCGCTTGCTTGGCGTACTTTTGGCAGCCTTTGCATGTCTTGACTAATCGTTCGGCATCTGCCTGAGCTGTATGCCAGAAAAAACCATGTCGAAAAGCTTTTGCCACTAAATATTTGGCTGCAGCGTGGTGACCACACTCAGCTTCGTGGATTTCTCTTAAGATTTCCACTCCTTCTTCCGGAGATACACAGCGCTGAAAAACCCCAGAAACACTCCGTTTATGGAGCTCACCTTTAACAATAGTATAGGATTTTGCTCGTTGGATAATCTGCCGGCTCAACACCTCGTCTTCGGGTAATTTGCCATCTACCAAGTAATCAAGGTAGGGTTGAGTCCAGCTGGGAATTACAGCCAGAACTGATATTAAAGGTGAGTCGGATTTGGTCGGATACTCCTCATCTACTCCCTTTATCAAGGGAACTTGGAGGTGCTCTAAAAATGCGCCATCCGGAACCTCTTTCCGCGCAGAACCTATTCGAGATAGTGCATCTGCTTCCTCGTTTTCTGCTCGAGGGATGTGTTGAACTTCAAATCCCTCGAACGATTTAGATAGATCATCCACGACAGCTTTATATGCTGCCATGTGCTTATTTGCATTACAAATATCCGACACTTGCTGAGCAACAAGATCCGAATCTCCATAACACATCAAACGTCGGATGCCAATATCCTTAGCAATCCGGATTCCATGCAGGAGTGCTTCATACTCGGCAATGTTGTTTGTCGCTGTGAAGTGGATCTGCAGCACATATAAAAGTTTATCTCCTTGGGGTGATTTGAGCACCACGCCAGCCCCCGAGCCCCCCCTAGCCTTGGATCCATCAAAAAAGAGGGTCCAATATTCTGACTCCGGGAGGACCATGTTTTCCTTGGTCTCTGACCAATCAGCGACAAAGTCGGCAAGGATCTGGGATTTGATTACTGTCCGGGGTTTGTACTCAATATCGAAAGCTGCAAGCTCTATGCCCCATTTGGCGACGCGTCCTGTAGCATCGCTGTTATTGATTATATCTCACATGGGAGCTTTGCTCGCCACGGTAATTGGGTGCTCCTGAAAATAGTGTTGTAACTTACGAGATGCCAGAAAAACACCGTAAGCCAACTTTTGATAGTGCGGATATCGCTGTTTTGATTCTGTCAGGACCTCGCTGACAAAGTACGTCGGACACTGTACCAGGTGCTCCTGATTTTCTTCCGGTCTCTCCACCACCATAACTATACTGACAACCCTATTTGTCGCAGCAATGTAAAGCAACATCGGTTCCTGAGGTTCCGGTGCGGCAGGGATAGGAGCAGATGAGAGTACTTTCTTCAGGTCTTGTAGTGCAGCTTCGGCTTCGTCAGTCCAGACAAAATCCTTGGTTTTCTTCAGGAGTTTGTATAATGGTGCGGCTCTTTCACCAAGCCGGCTTACAAATCGACTGACCTCGGCGATGCAACCAGTTAATCTTTGTACATCCTTCAGGCGAGTTGGCCTGGAAATATTGAGAATAGCCTTGATCTTGTCACGGTTCACCTCTATGCCTCGTTGAGACATAATAAAACCTAACAATTTTCCGGCTGGTATTCCAAAGAAGCATTTCTTCGGGTTAAGCATGATGTTGTATTTTTGTAAATTGGCGAACGTCTCCTCTAAGTCGGAAACCAATGTTTCCTTCTTTTTGGCCATGACTGCAATATCATCCACGTATGCATGTACATTGCGCCCGAGTTGATCATGGAGGCAACGATGCATCGTGCGCTCGTACGTAGCTCCTGCGTTCTTCAGCCCAAGGGGCATCGTAACATAACAGAAGGTTCCGAAAGAGGTTATGAATGAAGTCTTGATTTTGTCAGATTCCTTCATCCGGATTTGGTGATAACCGGAATATGCGTCGAGAAAACAGAGGAATTCCGAGCCTGCCGTAGAATCGATAACTTGATCAATTCTAGGCAGAGCGAACGGATCTTTTGGACAAGCCTTGTTCAAGGCAGTATAATCAACACACATCCTTAAATCAGTAGTGTCCTTTTTAGGGACCATTACAGGGTTGGCCGACCATTCAGTATGGATGACCTCTTCTATGAATCCGGCTAACTCGAGCCGCGCTAGCTCCTTAGCTATTGCCTTATGCTTTTCGTCACCAAACCGTCGTAAGGACTGTTTGACGGGTTTAGCGTTCGGGTTTACATTTAGAGAGTGCTCGGCAAGTTCCCTAGGTACTCCGGTCATGTCAGATGGCTGCCATGCGAAGATATCTTGATTTGCTTGGAGGAACTTGACGAGCGCGCCTTCCTATGCGCTACTTAGGCATGCGCCTATCTGGGTCACCTTGGAGGGGTCATCATCCTTCAATGGCGTCGTCTTCGTCTCTTCTGATGCCTTGAACTCCGGATTTGGTTTTGTCACCTCCTTCTTCGTCGCGGGCATCTCAGACGGATCTATGCTCTTCTTGATCTCCTGGTACTCCTGGGCGTGCAGCACGGCTTCGGCAAAGGCGGCATTTCCATCCTCGCACTCTCGCGCTTTCTTCGGGTCACCCCTGATGGTGATCACGCCGTTGGGACCTGGAATTTTCATCATATTGTAAATGTAACATGGACGAGCCATAAAAGCCCAGTAAGCCGGACGTCCGAATATAGCGTGGTATGCGCTCTTGAACGGGACCACTTCGAAGGAAAGTGCCTCTGTTCGATAATTTTTTGGTGTTCCAAAAGTAACATCCAAAGTGATCTCTCCTAGGGAATTAGCTTGTCTTCCTGGTACAACCCCGTGAAAAATCACAGAGCTATGGTTAAGCTGTGTTTCCGAGATCTTCATCCGGCATAGCGTTTCTTCATAGAGAATATTGATGCTACTACCACCGTCCATGAGGGTCTTGGAGAAACCATAACCGTCAATAAGTGGATTGACGATTAAGGCGTATTTTCCTCGCCTATGCAACTTAGGCAGATGATCAGCGCGGTCAAATGTGATTGCCACCTCCGACCAGTCCAAATACTGAGGGACAGCCGGAACTATTGCATTGAGCTCGTGGAGAACTGCTTTCTTGACCTTGGCTGGTTGAGATCCGAGGAAGGTGACATAAGTGTCCTTCTTGGTAGGAAACGTTTTCTTGCCTTCCGACTTGGGATTTGAAGCGTCGGCTTCCTCCATGTCGGAATCTTCCTTGGTCTCTTTTTCTTTTTCGGGATTTTTCTTTCCCTTCTTCCGCTTAGCTTGTAGCCCGCGGTATCATCTCTCTTGATGTCATCGTTAAAACGACATTCAGCGTTGGTGTGGGACGAGCCCCCATTGGCGTCTAAGTGATGCACACATGGGTTATTGGCAATGTCGGCCCAAGTGTAGGTTTTGCTGGTTGTTGCTCTCCTCTACCTTGGACCCTTGATGTCCCACGACCACGCCCGCGGCCTCCACCACGTCCTCCTCGTCCTCCAGTCCCGGAAACAGTAGTGACTACCGCTGTCTCCGCGTTGGGTTTTTCTTCCGAGGTGTTTTTGCATTTCTGAGCCTGTTGCTTTGTCCTTGCTGACTGTGGTACAGCCAGGACGTTAAGTAATCCCTCTGCATCGTCGTCAGCATCTGCATACTTGCTCGCTGTTTCTATCATCTCTCCCAGATCAGTAACCTTGTCACACTTCAAGCGATGGCGCGGTAATCCAATTGGGAGACCTGAAATAAAAGCTTCAATCGCAGTTTGATCATTTACTCCCTCACAGGAGTTCTTGGTGTCAATCCATCGTCCGAGATAATCTCGGCAAGTTTCTCCGGCTTTCTGGGTGCAACATTGTAGGTCTCCAACCGTACAGGGCCTCCGATATGTGCCTTCGAAATTCCGAAAGAACGCGCTTTGTAAGTCATACCAGTTGTGGATGGTGTTTGTCGGAAGTTCATTGAGCCATGATCGCGCTGTCTTCCGCAACATAAGTGGGAGATATCGGGTTGCGACCAGGCTGTTTCCGCCTTTAGCGATGCAGCAAGCTTGGAAGAAGTCCTGTAACCAGGTGTCTGGCCGAGCAATGCCGTCGTAGGCTTGAATATGTCTTGAGATAGCAAATCCTTCCGGGAATTTTGTAGCTCTGATGCGCGGTCCGAAGCACTTTGGGCCCATGTACACGTCATCGTTTTCGTAGCGCCGAGCCTCTATGTTGGAGTTGATCATGTGCCTTGCGTCGCTCGGGGATAGGGATCGTCCCGAATATCGGCTGTGGCTGCGGTGCCTTGGAACCAGACTTCGGCTTCTGCCACCACCTCCTCCGTCATGTCGTCCTCCTTGACCTCCTTGGGGGCCGTTGTGATAACTGTGCTGTGGAGAGGGTGGTGCAGCTGGGTTATTTCCGGCTGGTCGCCGGCCTCTGTCTGGAGCGTCATTATTCTGGTTCCGGGGAGGTTCTTGACTGTGACGAGCCCGCTGCCTGCTTGTACCAGCATGGTTTTCGTCGTTCCTTCGTCCGTCGTTCCCACCATGGTAAGGTTCAGCCGGACGGTTTTCATGTCTAGGAGGTGGCATTTTCTGACGATCCTCCTCCCGACGTTTTTCTTTATCTTCTCCCTTTCGGGAAGGATTCCTCGGATTGAGTGCAGCGATTGTGTCTTTCTCGGCTACTGGAGCGACGTTGCTCCAGTTATGTGTAGCCCTGCGGTGCTGCCCCGTTGATCCGGTTCTTGAATAATTGTCTTCCCTCTGTTCGGGGTTATGATACTGCGCCCGAACATAGTGGGATCTTACGCCAGCCCATGCCGGATCTGTGCGACATTGGTCGGAATCCGGGACCAGCTTTTGGCTTCCCGACAGGGCGACCTTTTGCTGCTCCAGTCCCTTGTTGAGTAGCTTGATACCCAAACGTATCTCTTCTGGTCCTGGATTAGCTGATAGAATTTCACGAGCCGCCACAGTATTTTGCACTGGTGTTGGGTAAACCCAATCTCCATTGCTGTCCTTCCGTGGCTTTCCCATCTCATCTCCAAAAAGGACGGCACGGACACGTGGGAATTGGTTTTCATCTACGTGACGCTTCCGTGTCTTCTAATGCAGACGGGACATGTACTCCTTGTTTGACATGCGCTTCTTCTCCACCTCGATGTTTTTGGCTTCATCAAGGAGTTGTTGACGACGCGCTTCTAGGGCTTGGGCCCTTTCGTCCAGCTCATCTGCGGTAAGTTCTGCAGCTGTAGGGATAGGTGTGGTTAATGCGGCATCGATGAGTTTGCGCGCACCTTCAGTGATCACGTGCCCATCCACTGGTGCTTCTTTTTTCGGCTCGTCTGGGATAAGTGCTCCATCCGAGTCTTCCTCGTATTCCTCGGCAATCACTTCCTCTGTCAAAGGGTCTTTTGCCGGGGTCTTGTTCTTCTTGTTCTTCTTCTTTGCCCTCTTGGCAGCGCCGGTAGCAAAGACGGCTTTGGGTCCGTTTCCCGGAGTCAAGCTCTAAGCGGTACTTTCGTACATCTGGAGTTCGGGATTGTCTCCGACCTCCATATCATCCTGCGCTTTGGGAGAGTGTTCCCCGGATCCTTCGTCCATGGCTTCTCCGTCTTCTGCAGATTTGGAGTTGTACTCCTCGTCATATTCCGCGGAGAACTTTCGGAAATCTGCCGACGTCATGGACTCATCCGAGGATGCGGGAACGTCGGCGTTTGTTCCAATTGCCTCCAGCACCGAGTCGGTGTTTTCTCCAGCATCGGCAGAGCCGGATCCAGATCCAACGTATCCAACGAAGTGCAATGCGTGCTTCCTGAGGTACCTGAGGAAAGGCCTGTCTGTCCCGGCATCGTCAGAGCCGGAATCAATGCTGTTGATATGCTCCTCCTGGATTTCGACTTCCACGGGTGGGTCGATCTGGGATCCGGCTTCTCCAGGGAGATCCACTCCAGATTCGACTTGGTCCACGAGGTTTTCTTCAGGCTCGGATTTCTCCACTATCTCCGCAACTGGTGTGGGCTGGGTGGGACGATCCCTATCCCCGAACGACGCAAGGCATAGGATCAACTCCAACATAGAGGCTCGGCGCTACGAAAACGATGACATGTACGTGGGCCCAAAGTGCTTCGAACCACGCATCAGAGCTACAAAATTCCCGGAAGGATTTGCTATCTCAAGACATATTCAAGCCTACGACGGCATTGCTCGGCCAGACACCTGGTTACAGGACTTCTTCCAAGCTTGCTGCATCGCTAAAGGCGGAAACAGCCTGGTCGCAACCTGATATCTCCCACTTATGTTGCGGAAGACAGCGCGATCATGGCTCAATGAACTTCCGACAAACACCATCCACAACTGGTATGACTTACAAAGTGCGTTCTTTCGGAATTTCGAAGGCACATATCGGAGGCCCTGTATGGTTGGAGACCTACAATGTTGCACCCAGAAAGCCGGAGAAACTTGCCGAGATTATCTCGGACGATGGATTGACACCAAAAACTCCTGCGAGGGAGTAAATGATCAAACTGCGATTGAAGCTTTTATTTCAGGTCTCCCAATTGGATTACCGCGCCATCGCTTGAAGTGTGACAAGGTTACTGATCTGGGAGAGATGATAGAAACAGCGAGCAAGTATGCAGATGCTGACGACGATGCAGAGGGATTACTTAACGTCCTGGCTGTACCACAGTCAGCAAGGACAAAGCAACAGGCTCAGAAACGCAAAAACACCTCGGAAGAAAAACCCAACGCGGAGACAGCGGTAGTCACTACTGTTTCCGGGACTGGAGGACGAGGAGGACGTGGTGGAGGCCGCGGGCGTGGTCGTGGGACATCAAGGGTCCAAGGTAGAGGAGAGCAACAACCAGGCAAAACCTACACTTGGGCCGACATTGCCAATAACCCATGTGTGCATCACTTAGACGCCAATGGGGGCTCGTCCCACACCAACGCTGAATGTCGTTTTAACGATGACATCAAGAGAGATGATACCGCGGGCTACAAAGCTAAGCGGAAGAAGGGAAAGAAAAATCCCGAAAAAGAAAAAGAGACCAAGGAAGATTCCGACATGGAGGAAGCCGACGCTTCAAATCCCAAGTCAAGGCAAGAAAACGTTTCCTACCAAGAAGGACACTTACATCACCTTCCTCGGATCTCAACCAGCCAAGGTCAAAAAAGCAGTTCTCCACGAGCTCAATGCAATAGTTCCGGCTGTCCCTCAGTATTTGGACTAGTCGGAGGTGGCAATCACATTTGACCGCGCTGATCATCCGGCTAAGTTGCATAGGCGAGGAAAATACGCCTTAATCGTCAATCCACTTATTGACGGTTATGGTTTCTCCAAGACCCTCATGGACGGTGGTAGTAGCATCAATATTCTCTATGAAGAAACGCTACGCCGAATGAAGATCTCGGAAACACAGCTTAACCATAGCTCTGCGATTTTTCACGGCGTTGTTCCAGGAAGACAAGCTAACTCCCTGGGAGAGATCACTTTGGATGTTACTTTTGGAACACCAAAACATTATCGAACGGAGGCACTTTCCTTCGAAGTGGTCCCGTTCAAGAGCGCATACCACGCTATATTCGGACGTCCGGCTTACTGGGCTTTTATGGCTCGTCCATGTTACATTTACAATATGATGAAAATTCCAGGTCCCAACGGCGTGATCACCATCAGGGGTGACCTGAAGAAAGCGCGAGAGTGCAAGGATGGAAATGCCGCCTTTGCCGAAGCCGTGCTGCACGCCCAGGAGTACCAGGAGATCAAGAAGAGCATAGATCCGTCCGAGATGCCCGCGACGAAGAAGGAGGTGAAAAAACCAAATCCGGAGTTCAAGGCATCAGAAGAGACGAAGACGACGCCATTGAAGGATGATGACCCCTCCAAGGTGACCCAGATAGGCGCATGCCTAAGTAGCGCCTAGGAAGGTGCGCTCGTCAAGTTCCTCCGAGCAAATCAAGATATCTTCGCATGGCAGCCATCTGACATGACCGGAGTACCTAGGGAACTTGCCGAGCACTCTCTAAATGTAAAACCGAATGCTAAACCCGTCAAACAGTCCTTACGATGGTTTGGTGACGAAAAGCGTAAGGCAATAGCTAAGGAGCTAGCGTGGCTCGAGTTAGCCGGATTCATAGAAGAGGTCATCCATACTGAATGGTCGGCCAACCCTGTAATGGTCCCTAAAAAGGACACTACTGATTTAAGGATGTGTGTTGATTATACTGCCTTGAACAAGGCTTGTCCAAAAGATCCGTTCGCTCTGCCTAGAATTGATCAAGTTATCGATTCTACGGCAGGCTCGGAACTCCTCTGTTTTCTCGACGCATATTCCGGTTATCACCAAATCCGGATGAAGGAATCTGACAAAATCAAGACTTCATTCATAACCCCTTTCGGAACCTTCTGTTATGTTACGATGCCCTTTGGGCTGAAGAACGCAGGAGCTACGTACCAGCGCACGATGCATCGTTGCCTCCATGATCAACTCGGGCGCAATGTACATGCATACGTGGATGATATTGCGATCATGTCCAAAAAGAAGGAAACATTGGTTTCCGACTTAGAGGAGACGTTCGCCAATTTACAAAAATACAACATCATGCTTAACCCGAAGAAATGCTTCTTTGGAATACCAGCCGGAAAATTGTTAGGTTTTATTATGTCTCAACGAGGCATAGAGGTGAACCGTGACAAGATCAAGGCTATTCTCAATATTTCCAGGCCAACTCGCCTGAAGGATGTACAAAGATTAACTGGTTGCATCGCCACGGTCAGTCGATTTGTAAGCCGGCTTGGTGAAAGAGCCGCACCATTATACAAACTCCTGAAGAAAACCAAGGATTTTGTCTGGACTGACGAAGCCGAAGCTGCACTACAAGACCTGAAGAAAGTACTCTCATCTGCTCCTATCCTTGCAGCACCAGAACCTCAGGAACCGATGTTGCTTTACATTGCTGCAACAAATAGGGTTGTCAGTATAGTTATGGTGGTGGAGAGACCGAAAGAAAATCAGGAGCACCTGGTACAGTGTCCGACGTACTTTGTCAGCGAGGTCCTGACAAAATCAAAACAGCGATATCCGCACTATCAAAAGTTGGCTTACGGTGTTTTTCTGGCATCTCGTAAGTTACGACACTATTTTCAGGAGCACCCAATTACCGTGGTGAGCAAAGCTCCCATGTGAGATATAATCAATAACAACGATGCTACAGGACGCGTCGCCAAATGGGGCATAGAGCTTACAGCTTTCGATATTGAGTACAAACCCTGGACAGCAATCAAATCCCAGATCCTTGCCGACTTTGTCGCTGATTGGACAGAGACCAAGGAAAACATGGTCCTCCCGGAGTCAGAATATTGGACCCTCTTTTTTGATGGATCCAAGGTTAGGGGGGCTCGGGGGCTGGCGTGGTGCTCAAATCACCCCAAGGAGATAAACTTTTATATGTGCTGCAGATCCACTTCACAGCGACAAACAACATTGCCGAGTATGAAGCACTGCTGCATGGAATCCGGATTGCTAAGGATATTGGCATCCGACGTTTGATGTGTTATAGAGATTCGGATCTTGTTGCTCAGCAAGTGTCGGATATTTGTAATGCAAATAAGCACATGGCAGCATATAAAGCTGTCGTGGATGATCTATCTAAATCGTTCGAGGGATTTGAAGTTCAACACATCCCTCGAGCAGAAAACGAGGAAGCAGATGCACTATCTCGAATAGGTTCTGCACGGAAAGAGGTTCCGGATGGCGCATTTTTAGAGCACCTCAAAGTTCCCTCGATAAAGGGAGTAGATGAGGAGTATCCGACCAAATCCGACTCACCTTTATTATCAGTTCTGGCTGTAATTCCCAGCTGGACTCAACCCTACCTTGATTACTTGGTAGATGGAAAATTACCCGAAGACGAGGTGTTGAGCCGGCAGATTATCCGACGAGCAAAAGCCTATACTATTGTTAAAGGTGAGCTCCATAAATGGAGTGTTTCTGGGGTTTTTCAGTGATGTGTATCTCCAGAAGAAGGAGTGGAAATCTTAAGAGAAATCCACGAAGGCGAGTGTGGTCACCACGCTGCAGCCAAATCTTTAGTGGCAAAAGCTTTTCGACATGGTTTTTTCTGGCATATAGCTCAGGCAGATGCCGAACGATTAGTCAAGACATGCAAAGGCTGCCAAAAGTACGCCAAGCAAGCTCATGTTCCGGCTGATCAGCTGCAAACAATACCTATAACATGGCCTTTTGCGGTCTGGGGGCATGATATGGTAGGACCTTTTAAACGAGCACCAAGTGGATTTACTCACCTCTTAGTGATGGTGGATAAATTCACGAAATGGATCGAGGCTAAACCTGTCACTAGTTGTGATGGAGCAACAGCCAAAAGATTTGTCGAGAATGTTATAATCCGGTATGGTTATCCGCATAGCATTATCACGGACAACGGGAGTAACTTTTCAATGGGAGAGTTGGTTGAATTCTGCGATGAGAAAAATAACCGGCTTGACATTGTGTCAGTCGCACATCCACAGGCTAACGGACAAGTCGAAAGAGCAAATGGTTTAATCCTACAAGGCCTAAAACCGAGACTCGAAGCACCACTACGACGTGCTACGGGGGCTTGGGCAGAGGAACTACCCTCTGTAATTTGGAGTTTGCGAACAACTCCGAACAGGTCAACGGGATATACACCTTTCTTCTTGGTCTATGGCGCAGAAGCAGTTCTTCCTAGTGATTTGATTCATACTTCTCCTAGAGTGGCCGCGTATATTGAAGAGGATGCTGAGATTTCTCGACAAAATGATCTCGACTTAGTCGAAGAAGTTCGCGTCGTTGCTGAAATGAGATCTACAGCCTATCAGCAGAAGTTACGCAAGTATCACAGCCAGAGAGTCCGAACTAGATCTTTCAATAAAGGTGATTTGGTTCTCCGGCTTGTGCAACAAAAAAAGCACAAACTTTCCCCAATATGGGAAGGGCCCTTTTTGGTTAGTCGGGTATTGCACAATGGGTCGTACTACTTAACTGATATGTGGCCAGTCAAAGAAAGGCCTGCTATTAAGAAGAGAAAGAGAGCTGGAGGCAGTACAAATCCAGAAGAATTAGATAGACCATGGAATATTGCTTAGCTACGTCCCTTTTATTCTTAGTTTTATCTTTCTTTGTAATTATGCATATGTACATGCTCTATGAGAAAAAAAAGTTTTGGTTACCTCAAAAGTTTTCCTGAGAAGTTTTTACCATCTTATTTCCTAATGATCATGTCATAGTCGAAAATCTCAGAATGCTTGAAAGTACTTTATGCTCATGTTCGTTCTGGTTTAGATTTTTGATTCTAAAACTGCTACCTCCGGGTATAACTCTAAAAAACTCTAGTCTTTACTTGGGTTATTTGTCTGATTGCTGGATGCGGCTATCTTCCAAGTAGTGAATTGTTGGTACTGGAAGCTGGCTTTGTTTCCGAGTTTAAACTGGTTTAGCAATTGAGCTCCGTTGCTCGGCAAAGTTTCCGGCTGAAGGTTTAGCCGGCTCACGAAAGGGACGAGGCGGAAAGCCAGATAAATGATAAGTACAGGCGGAAAATTCCAAGTGCTTATGCAAACATTTCAGGCACACAAATAATTTAAGACAAAAGTGCTGAATAGATATAAAAAAACTTGGCACTAGCAAAAATCTTAGTACTTAATATTTACAATCGCATCAGGTTTTTTCAGAATAATACATAAGTTTTCAGGTCTATGATGCAGGAGGAGATGAAGGATCTGCCGGCTCGCTGGCTACTCTGCCTTGGTATCTTGCCGAGATGTCCGGATCCGAGATGGTCTGTTCATCGTCGGAAACTTCTTCGGCATCTTCTGGAGGAGGTGGCGGAGTATCCACGCGGGTGAAGAAGAGCGTCTCGTAGTTGGTCAGATCAGCTACGTGACACCCATATCCGGCGCAGGAGTGCATGATAGCTTGAAGGTCTTGCTCCTGGCCGTCTTCGTCTACTTTGCAGTACCCTCTGGTCACTTGCCATATCTCCATGTTTCCATGGTGGCTCATGACCATGGTGAGAGCGTTCTACGCAGCGGTCCGCGCGTAGGACATGTTCCAGTCCCGAACAAGCTGCGGCATCTCCTTGGCCTTCTCCCGCACTTGGAAGTCCGACATGCTTGGCATGTCCGGAATCCTAAGAGATTCGCCAATGTCCTCAAGGGACTGGCGATAGTCATGAATGAGATCACCGACTTGAGTAAGCCGGTGAGTGCGGGGTTCGGACGAGGAGGAGTCCATCAAGTTCAGAGGACCTACACACAAAACAAGTCAATGAAAATCCGACATTGATGAAAGTCGAAGAAAGAATAAAATCAGATAGATGGAACATACCAAGAATGACGTCGTCAATCTTGGCTTTCTCTTCCCGAAGACTCTGGAGTTCAGCCCGGAGCGCCTGGGAGATATCCTTCTCTCTGCTAACCTCATTCTTGAGGTCCGAGATAACCTTATCTTGAGCGGCAATCTTGAGATCGCGCTCTTCAGTGGCCATGGAGGAGGACTCGAGAACTTGAGCTATGCTCCTTTCATGATCAGCCTTAAGCTTATCCAGCTCTTGGCGAAGTCCCTTGTTCTCCACCACTAAGGTTTTGAGGTTCTCGGCCTCTTCAATCATAGCGATGGATTGTTTCACCAACGCTGTAAGTCAAAAAGAACAACAGTTCAGAAAAATTCGATATTGGAAAAGTAAAAGACAAGGTTTGAATCTCGAAATGTTACCTTCGGCTTCATCCTTGGCTAGCTTGAGCTCAGCATTTTTAAGCCGGAGAGCTTTGATTTCTCTCCGCTTATCACCGACATTTTTTAGCAATTCCTGGTTATAGGAATACACTTTCTGTAAGTCAGAATACCCAAAGTCAGAAAGCTACTTAAGACTCGGGCTAATATTTTTTGCTAAATATCAGCACGAGCCTTGGGGGCTATACTAGTTCGTTCTTTAGCATCCTAATGAAAGCATAAACTCGGATTTCTATATCCTACTTCATGCTTGGGGGCTAGAGGATATGATATAACATAAAGTAAAAAACAAGAGTTGAAATTCCGACTTACATATTGCTCGCCGGTGAGTTTGTCTAAACCCGCGTTCACCTCAACTGCCACCTTCTCGGCGAGAGTAAGAGGAATTACTGGGGCTGTTGGAAGCTCTCCAGTCCTGATCCTCTCGTCGCGAAGGCGGACTTGGGCGAGAAGGTCAGAGAACTTGATGTCCTCTGCTTCTTCCGCTTCCTCTTCAGGGGATAGATGGCTTTTGTCCCGGACTTGCCTGGCCAGCTACTGGATCTCCTCTGCAGATTTCCGGGATAAGCCAAACTTGGCAAGTCTGGGGTTGCTGAGGAGGTTGCCGGCGAAGACTTCAGCCGAGGGATCATTACCCGAAGAGGGTTCACCCTTATCTTGAGCTGACGCACCCACGGTGACGTCAGTGTGCGATCCAAGGATCACAGGCACCGTTGGAGGAGCCGGATCTTCTGCAACAACCGGAGAAGGAGTAATCGCCGGTGTTGCAGAAAGTTGAGGGGCAGGAGTCGAAGGAGCCGTGGCAGGGGAAGCTATGGTAAGCTTTGCCTGTCGTAGGGGCTTTGTAGGAATCCCCTTCCCCTTACCCTTGATGAGAGGCTTTGCTCTGAGAGTGTAATAAAGTCGGAAACATTACATCTCAGAAAGAACTTCGAGAAAGGTACAAAGGCGGAAATTGTGAATGAAAGTTACATCTTCACAACGGGCACTTCCTTTGTGCCTACTGCCACTGTCGGGGCTTTGCGCTTCCTGAGCGCAAGGTCCGGCAATGGGACCACTTCAGCTTCCTAAGAAAACTCAGGAGGATATCCTTCAAGTGGAGCAAGCTCCGACTCGGGGAGTTCGGCAAGCTGAAAACAAGAAAACATATCAGCATTGCAGTGTATGACTTAAAAGATTGAAACACGCAAAAGGTGTACTGATGGAAGCTTACTGCTACCACTGGGTTTTCCGCCGTGTGCATGTCCAGAGAGATATCCAAAAAATTTCTCTCGATTCGCTCTTTAATCAGCCATTTGATCTGGCTTATATAGCCTTGGCTGGTATAGGCCTTGGGGCTGATGCGGAGAGAATCTTTTTTGGAAGACGTGATGGAGTGCATTAGTATATCCCTGTGGTACTGAAGTGACTGGATCCGACGTGCGACCCAGCACTAGACTAAGTCGGATCCCCTCAGACCCTTGTGCTTGATAAGATATTCGATCTGCCTCTTGGCAAGGATCAGATCGTCCGTAAGAGCCGGGGCAGCCTCATCCCAGGAAGGCTGGGCTGTGGCGGCTCCGTCGACAAAAGCCGGCAAAGTAGTAGCTTTGCCGGGAGCCGGAATATCCCTATGATAGAAAAAGGTGGCTGGCCATTGCTTGACCGAGTCACTGGCAGCAATTTTGGGATAGGACCGGTCTCGTCTAACAGAAAAACTAATAGTACCGGTGATATAAGGAACACCGGCGGTAATAGAATTTCTCCGGACATGGAAGTAATACCGGAAAAGAAGCAAACTCGGCCTAATGCCGAGAAAGCCCTCGCAAAGCGCAGCAAACGCGCTCATCTCTAGAAGGGAGTTGGGAGGAAGATTATGGAGTTGAACTCCATAATGGTCAATCACCTTGGAGAAAAACTCCGAGGGAGGAAAAGACAAACCTCAGTCCAGATGGGTGCCGAAGTGGATGCGCTCGCCCTCGCGCGGATTGGGGATGGTTTCGCCGAAACCGCTCCGCCAGTCGCCGGCGGCGAGAAGCCCCTCCTTCTCCACGTTCTTAAGCGTCGCCTTGTCGAGGGCGCAAGGGATCCAGATTCCCCGGAAACTTTCTTTTTCTGCAGCTGCTTCTGCCGATGTCGCTGCCGCCAGAGAGGAAGAAGAGGATGAAGCCATTTCTCTCCGGTGGAATGGGGTGACCCTAAAGTGGCGGCGCTAGGAGCTCTGTGGGAGGAAAACGAAAGGGCTCTAGGCGCGCTGGGGATTTGGGAAGAAAGGAACGGCGAAAGGCAGGTGGAGAGGAGAAGAAAAAATCTAGACCCCTTATATCTACCTACCTGCGCCAAGATTCATGCAAATGCTATAGAGTAACCGCCACGCGTCGTGGAAAGAACTGGGAAGGGCCCGCGCGATGATTGCGTCGCCTCGATCTCCACGCACGCATTGAAACGGCGTCTCGGTTCCGCGAACTGCGGACCCACCAACGGTAGTGCTGACGGAACGCCTGTCAGATGACGTGACTTGACCATGCTTGTGTCAGGTGGCGTTAGAGACCAATTTCCGGCTTAGTTTAAAAGCGAGCTGGAAAATCCGAGTAACTAATTGAAAGGTCCGACTTACTTTTAAAACCCGGATCGTATTCTTTGTTGTGAAGTTTCAGGAACCCTTCAAGATTCTGCAAGCCGAAGATCAAGCTAGACGATGATAAAATCCGACTTTGGATCTTGGAGGCCTCCGGGGGCTACTGTTGGGGATATACTTTCTGGGTATCCTCAACGTTCCTCACTGACCAGGGTGGCCCACTTCGGGTTAGAGCTTTGCTTCATGGGCGGCCCAGTTGGAGAGAGAATACGGAGTCCCATCCGGCTACGGGAAGGCCCAGAAGACTTACCGACTTAGGCCCATAATGTTACTTGTAGTTCAAGATGCACTCTGTAACCAACTCTTAGTCGTAGCCGGATTGATCTCTCCTGTAAACCCTAGGCCGGATATCTATATAAGCTGTCCTAGGGAGAGCCTTTAGGGCAACACTAGACGACCAATAGTCTACAATCTCAACTCGCACAGGCGAAACCCTTGTAACCCATATTTCGGCTTTGCCGTATTACTGGATTGACAGCAGGAGTAGGGTCCGTCCAAAGCCGGTGGATTCGAACCTGGGTAAACTTGTGCGTTCACCGTCTCGGAACACCGTACGCCTCACACCCCTCTCTTCCGCACGCCTAAAGGACCCCCTCATGGCGTACTTGTCATCAATCCCACTGGGTCTACATATAACACATATCTGCCCACGAGCGATCTTCGCGAAGAGCGCTCTTCTTCCTACCCTACCCATGCAGAAGGCTAAATGGGAGAGGATCTATATACATGGGCGGACCTAGCGCCTCTCCAGCCCGCACGGCCGTCCAGACTTGCCGGCGGTGCAACCCTTTCAGTTTGTGATTTCGTATAACGATTTTGTCCAGAAATTGGCACTTTAAACTTGTTTTCCTAGGCTTGTAAAAGTTTCCGGATCTGCCACTATCTGTATACTCACTATTTTTTTTTGAGGGAATCTGTATATATACTCACTAAAGGAGCCTAGATGTGATGGGCCGTTTTCCTGCTGGCCAGTACCTAATTCGGCCCTATAAGGAAGCCCAACCTGGCTACCTAAGATCCTCACTTGGGAAAATGCCACTAAGAAAATGGAAAATATGCGTATAAAAACGGAGAACTGGGGAGTCGGGCGTCATCCATAAACCCTCCGCCTCGCGTGATCTAATGGCATTTGAATTTGAAGCCCAAACGGAGCGAGGAGTTAATGCTCTCAGGAAGCGCTCCGCCGGTACGATTTCCCGCGCACAAAACCTCTCGTCTTCCGAGGTGGAGCCCCAGCCGCTTCGTTTCCCCTCCCAAACCTTCGCGCGCGCACCATAAAACATCCCGCCGCCGGTGCATCCAGCACGCTCCTCCAGTCCAGTTCCCAGCCAGCCACTCGCCCTAGCTCCAAATGTTCAGTTCCATCATGGCCAAATCTCCAGACGCGTCCAATCTCCAGCTGGTTCTCAGCGGCGGCAAGGGAGATGCCGCGGCTAGCGCGGTGGCCGGGAGCGCCATCGCGGCGTCGTACAACGACCAGATCCGCCCGCTCCTCGACGCCGTGGACCGCCTTCGCCACCTCAAGGTCACGCAGGAGGGCATCCAGCTCCCCACCATCGTCGTGGTGGGCGACCAGAGCAGCGGCAAGTCGAGCGTCCTGGAGTCTCTGGCCGGCATCAGCCTCCCGCGCGGCCAGGGCATCTGCACCCGCGTGCCGCTCATCATGCGCCTGCAGGACGACCCTTCCGCCGACGCGCCGGTGCTGCAGCTGGAGTACAGCAACGGCCGCGTGGTGCCCACCACGGAGGCCAAGGTCGCTGACGCCATCAAACGCCGCCACAGCGGAGATAGCCGGGTCCGGCAAGGGCATCTCCGACGCGCCTATCACCATCGTCGTGCGCAAGCGTGGCGTGCCCGACCTGACCCTCGTCGACCTCCCCGGCATCACGCGCGTGCCGGTCCAGGGTCAACCTGATGACATTTACGACCAGATCGCCAGGATCATCCGTGAGTACATCGCGCCCAAGGAGAGCATCATCCTGAACGTGCTCTCCGCCACGGTGGACTTCCCGACGTGCTAGTCCATCCGCATGTCTCAGCAAGTGGACCGCACCGGCGAGCGAACGCTTGCTGTTGTTACCAAGGTCGACCGGGCGCCTGAGGGCCTGCTCGAGAAGGTCACCATGGACGACGTGAACATTGGTCTTGGGTACGTCTGCGTACGTAACCGCATCAACGATGAGACGTACGACCAGGCGCGTATCGAGGAAGAGAGGCTGTTCAAGTACTTTCCTGTCCAAGATCGACAAGGACATGGTGGGGATCCCGGTGCTCGCGCAGCGGCTTATGCAGATCCAGGCGACGATCATCGCAAAGTGTCTCCCGGACATCGTGAAGCAGATCAATGACCGCCTCACACGCAACAGCACGGAGCTCAACCAGATGCCGCCTGATCTTATCAGTGTCGCTGACGCGGTGAGAGAGTTCATTCGTATCGTGAAGCAGGTCTGCTCTTCCCTAGAGAAGATTCTGGTGAGGGGCGAGTTTGAAGAGTTCCCCGACGACTGCCATTTCCACGGCACTGCCCGTATCGCCGAGAAGCTCAACGCCTATGCGCAGAAGCTGCCTGCAGAAGTGCCAAGGCGCGTCAATGACCTCTTCCTGATGGAGGAGGTGAGAGTTCTGGAGGAGACCAAGGGCGTGAATCTCCCCAACTTCCTGCCGAGGTCGGCGTTCCAAGTCTTGCGCAAGAAGAAGGTTGAGACGATCGTGCAGGTGCCGCACGATCTTGTCAACGAGGTCTGGGGGTATGTCGAGGACCTGGTGCTGAAGATAGTGCTGCAGCACGCTGAAAACTTTCCTCAGGTGCAGTCTTCTTGCCGCCGTGCAGTGCAGATTCTGATGGAGAAGGCGCGGGCAAGGTCCGCCGAGCACATCCAGGAGCTGATCGAGATGGAGCTGGTGGCTGATTACACGGCGAACCCTGATTACATGAAGAGATGGTACGAGATCATGGAGGGACATGAGCAGTTCATGGAAGCTGTCGTGGACAATTCCAAGCCCACTCTTGTGAACCTGGTAGGCTTTGGTGAAGTGGACGTGTCCCATCTGAGGTCCAACTCTGAGCTCGCTGGACAGGCGTTCGACCTGAGCGCGCGCCTGACCGCCTACTGGAAGAGCATCGTGCTCCGGCTCGTCGATGGCCTGGCGCTGCACGTCCTTCGTGGCATCAAGAAGCTCGTGGAGAGCGACCTTGAGACAGAGCTCTCCAACGAGCTCCTGGGCAAAAGGCTGGCAGGTGTTGAAAGGATGCTTGCGCCGTCACCTGGCACTGGCACCAAGCGTGAGCGCCTCAAGAAGAGTATTCTGCTGCTTCGCGAGTCCAAGTAGGTCGTGGCCAACATCATGGACAAGATTAGCGCTTCAGGCGAATTCTAGGTCCATGTGCTTGTTTGGTAACTCCTGTTGTTCTGTGTGAACTCTGCTATGGTCCGCTGCTCAGTTATCGTTCTATGTTAGGATGCGACCCATTATCCGCTATGTTATAACTTGAATTCCTATGGAACATGTGATCTCTTGTGTTATGGACTGTATGTCATGTTGTTCATGTTTTCTGTTGCATCTGGCGATTATTTGTTGTTGGCGTTATCTGTTCTACTTTCTTGTATGCATCTCAAGCTTTTCTCCTTTTTCCAAGTAGAGTTCAGCACCAATTATACATGAACGGTTACTACGATTGAGATGCGCAGTTTGATCCTAACTTAGGCAGTGACTTGTCCTAACTGAAAAGTAGTACGATGTACCTACTACTCTCTCTGTCCTCGTTTAAAGGGACACGTTGAAATCATGCAATCCCAAAATACCCCCACATTTAATTTTAGAGGAAGAGCCAATCAGAGAATTAGTAGTAAGAATCAAATTAGCCCCAATCAAGTAAGCCTAGATGTGTCCTTTAAACCGGGACGGGGGAATACAGTTTTGGCACTGAAAAACATTAGTGCATGTAGTGTACATGTACAACTCTGACGTACTAAAAACATTAGTGCGCTTTAGGTATGTACAGTTTTGGCTTCTATGTTGTTATCTGCAGGGGGCATTGTACAGTAGGCAGCAATGGTTAAAAGTAACAGTGGCATCCATGTTAGTGGAGGAGACAAGACCACTGGTGTTGATCCAAAGGCTGACATTAGCATTGAAGAAAGCTGCACAAAATGAAAATCTAAGTTAAATATGTGGAATTTGGTATAAAAAGCTGGAGAAAAGAGAAATATACCTTCAAATGTACCATGGCGGTAATCAAGCATGCGAGTAGAATTATCCTTCTTGTCCAGCCACCACAAAACTTGATCAACATGAACTTGATCTTGTTCTTGGAAGACAATTTCATTAAAGCACCTGGACTGGGAGAACCTGACACAAAGCTTGCCGACACACCGTTTGTATCTGCTTGGTTAACTCTGTTTTGTGCTCTACTGTGGTGCCGTAAACAAGCAGCAGACCTTTCAGCAAACAAACTATACGCCAAGACTTCTACAGGGACAACCACCAGGTACAGGAAAGGCAGGGTGATGACCATCACATCAGGGTTGTTTGGCTTGAAGTTCGTCTGGCTCACACCAGAAGAAGGCATGCTCCATCCAGATAAGTACATTTGACCAATTTCTCCATTTTCAGATGTCGCATGACCCCAAAACCACGGCATTTGAGCGATCCAAATAACGTACAGGGTTAAAGAAAACCAGAACAATTTACTGCTTGAACCCTCCATTAGAAACCATACCAAGCAAAAGCAAACATTTCTCTGCTGTACAGGGGATGCTAGAATTGACAAAGCCCACCTTTGGTACGATGGACTTCTTTTAAAAGTATGATACAACATTTTGGGAATGAACAACAAAAAAAGGGTGAAGGCCAAATTACTCCACAGAAGAACTTTATACATGCCTTCCCATTCAACTTCAAGCATCAAACGGTTGAGCCAGGGGCGCTGTGGAATTGCAATCTTACCCTCAACTGAAAATGGCCTCCGCGCACTTGAAGTCTTCTTACCATGAGAATCCAGCACAAAGACTTGCAGCCAGTAACGAGTAGGAGATGCACTTCTGTAATTTTCAGCATTCCATTTGGCATGGAACAAGGGTTTGTAAGATGAAGAGCTCGAAACATGTTGCAGAGGTATCTCCTCAACTATCTTGAACTCATTATGAGAATCAAAAACTCTTGCACTCACATTGAGAGCAAGTTCTTCAGAGAAAACAAGTACGTTTATATCATTTCTCAGTGATCTCTTATTTGATTCCAATTCCAGTATATTCATATTTCTTGAATCTGCTGGATATGTGATCAAGATGGAAGTTTCGAATGCCTGTTTTAACTCATGGTCAACGAAAGACACTGTGCCTCTATCTATTGCTAAAATCCTCATCAATCTGGACTCTTTCCAGTCTCCAAGTTCCCATTCCCAGAAACTTGAAGAGCGCTCTCCTGTTTTCATTTGATGATATCTCCAAAGCTGCTTACTAACTTTTGCATGCAGATGACCACATAGGTATGCGGCAATTGACTGTCTTGCAAACACATTTTCATAGCGCTGCCCTCCTTCAGATGAACTAGTGAATGACATAGGGAAATGTCCAAATACAACTTTTGTAATCGGAACATTTGAGTGACTGGTCCAGTATTGTAGTTCTGAATTAACTGCTTCTATCCTCTTATCAGTAGGATTGCCAAATAAATTAGAAGGATAACGAATGCCAACACTCATTGTATCATCTATTCCCAGGAAGAGGTAATTTCTATCTCCCTACAATACCATTCAGGATAAAATTCAGTTCCAGAACTGTACATATATATGTACTGATGCAATGCATCATGCACAATTAGTCCCATTCTACTAGAACACTTCTCTCTAGAATTGTTGTGGCTCAATTAGATTTCTTTGTGCCAGGTGATTGAAAGAAATTATAAGGTGAAAAGATCATGTGTCACTTGGTTTTTCACAATCACCATAACTGTTTGCTATGAATAAGATATAGTTTCGAGATTTAACTACTATAATAAGTTCAGGCAGGCTGATGAACATATTTTGAAGTGCTGCAAACTGACGCTAATGCATTTTGTGTGTCACCAATGTGGCAATAGTTTATGTCTGTACCCAAAAAGGCTCCAATTGCATTACCATAGTACTCCTGAAGTCCACATTGTACTTTTGTATGTATTTCCATATTCCATAAATTATTATTGATGCTTGTACTTGTTCGCAAGTTCTGTTTGCTGTTGTGAAAGCTGGTTTGTTCTATCTACATTCACTTCATACAAGATTGGTTTTAGCATTCGGCTATTGGTTTATTTTTGTACCAGCTAAAAACTGAATTCGTTCAAGACTACGCACTCTCTCATATGCTCATTTGTCACAATCTATTGCAGTGTGACATTACTAGTCAACAATGTTAAAATGCAAGCTCTGGCAGAATATATGTTAAAGGTTACATCTCGAATAAGTAGGGAGAATATATCACAGTATTATAGTTAAAACAGAACGATCTTGAAACACTGAAGCTGCTCCACAAAAAGAGCTGACACAGTGATGAAATGTACCTGAAGCAATATGCTATTGATGGTGCTTAACCGGTCGAGCTGGGAGCTAACACTGTAAGTTGAAAAGAAGTCCAATTTGCTTCCTCTATACGGAACGCCATATGTATCATGATTGCCTCTAATATCAAATATTCTCCTCTTGTCTATACCACCTTTTTCAACAATTGTATCAATAGCTTTCTTGTATGTAATCCATTCATCTTCATCTTGTCTGGAGGTAGTCTTTTTTCTATTTTTTGCATCTTATAACAGGCCAAGAAAAGGATGGATATTACAATACTATCAACACGGTGTTCAAAAACTACATGAACAACATCAGCGGTCAATAGCATTAAGTGTACATCTTCTCATAACATCTGTTTATAATTATTATCACTTATCGAGGAATTCTGTCTATACATCCATGTAGGCATATGCTGTCTGATAAGTGCACTTATATAACAAGAAATAAGTAATGAATTCATCCAAGAAAAACCATCTAGTAAGTCAACAATACAATGTCAGCTGAACTTTTCAATATTCCAGTTACCACCAAATCTGAGTTGTATTGTCCAACTGAGTTTAACCAACAATGTAGGCAGAGCCCTCCGTGTTCTGAAGTGACTGGGGCTTTATCTCTTACTACTGTAAGGCAGCATCTCTCTATGCTGCTACTGGATACTCCACTGGAGAGTGGAGAATTAAAGGTCTAGGCAGTCAGTCAAGATGAAACAAACCATGCTCTCTGAAAAGCTATACTATTGACATATCTAGCGTTGTTCCAGATTTTAGATCTGAAAAAAGCTATACTATTAGTCATATTGTGAATAAGTTTCTACAGGTGTTAGGCCGATTTAGGATGTTGAAATATACTCGATTCAGTTTTTAAGGAAATTTGTATGCTTCATAGTCATTTATCCTCATAAAGCTAATGCCAATTATTGCCAAGTATTACTGTTAATAATCGTGCAAGAACCGGAAATACTGGAGGAGCACCGTACCAATCACGAAAGTTGTAACAATACACACTCGCAATTTCAAAATTCAGGAGATAGGCGGAGTAGTGGGCGCACCGGTAATGTCGCCGGAGACTATGAGGAGGTGGGGACGGATAGCGCGAAGGGCAGGGCCGAGGAGGCGCACGAGGTCGTCGGCCCGGTCCGGGTGGTAGGCGCTGATGTGGAGGTCACTGACCTGCACCACCCACGCTACATCGCCGTCCATGGGGAAGGCCGACCTCGCCACCGACACGTCGTCTGCGGCCGCCGTCCACGAGGTAGACAGAGGAAGAAGGACGAGGACGAGGAGGATTCTGAGAGGACGCCAGAGCTTGGATGTCATCGCTGGGAAGCTCTTGCCGCCGGTGAGATTCGGTCGGGATCGGCGCCGCGATACTTCTTTTTTCTGAGAGCAATGCCATGATGCTGTTTTTTTTCGGCGTATGCCGTGATACGGTCGTGCCGTGTCGAGGAGGAATTCTCGGTCCGCAAGGCAGAGGCATTAACGGGCCGTGGACTGTAAGCAGTGCTGCCGGCCTAAAAGCCTGCGGAAGTATCAAATATGGATGTCGACATGGGAAGATGGCCGATTCTAGGGTGTCTCTTTATTCGGCGGGGGCATGTTTTGGTTTTTAATGGAATTTCGTCAACCTGCCCTTGTGGATATATTTTTGCGAAATTTATCTATTAATAATCATTAACGGTAGTGCAAAAAGTTCTAAAAGTAATAAAAATTACAAATAGGTCATTGGACCACCTAGCGACGACTACAAACACTGACACGAGCCGAAGGCGCGCCGTCCTCGCCCCTCCATCACCGGAGCCGGGCAAAGCTTGTCGTAGTAGAGCTTGTTATAGTAGACGGACGGGAAGTCGTCGTGCTAAGACCCCAAAGGATCAGCGCACTAGAGCAGCAACCATCACCGAAGATGAACAACGTAGATCGAAATAGACTAACCTCAAAACACACATACAAAAAACGACCAGATCTCAAGGAATCCGTCGGACACATGACTCCACGCGAGGATAGGGCGGGAAGGACCTTATTCTGACCTTACGATGTAGTCGTTGCCTCAACATCCTGAAAAATACACTAAAAATATTCTAAACAAAACACTGAAACCTCCTACCAGCGAGAGGCCATGGTCCACCACGTCTCCAAGGCCCTAAGGCTGCCGGAGACAGGACAGACCGGTGGCTTCGCTAGCGGAGGGAAGGAACCCTAGATGGGTTTGCCGCCGCCTCTCCTTCTCTCGTCTCATACGTACCCTTTCGGTACGATGGGTTTGACTTACGGCTATCAAAGGGGAGCCTTTTATAAGTCCCCTAAAAACTAGTTGTTGCAGGTAACTAACCCCGGAGACTTCAACCTGGAGGCACCGAAGACTCTGGTCTTGGGAGATCGAAGCTTTGGCTTGGTTAGAAACTTTTAGTACCTCCAGACTAAATCTCCACCAATCTCTGGGCCGAAAACAGAGAGTCGCACCACATGGGCCGCTTCAAGTTGGAGACACAAGAGATTTTGTGGTTCAGAGTGGAGCATAATTTTAAAAATAGACCGACGAGTGAACCGGTCAAGGACTAGTTGAATGGTTCGTCGGTTCAACCTTCGTCTCGAGCGGTTTAAGGGCAACAAAAAAACCAATATATTTAATCAATTTTGGGCAAATTTTGAGAATAATTTACCCTAAATCCTATATACAACTCATTAGTACAACACAAAAAATATGCAACCCAAGTGGTAATGGGGCTAGGCGGGGCCCATTTGATCCATCCTGTATGTGGTAGGTTCAAATCCTGGAACAACTCTTTCCTACCAATTTTTTCTAGTTTTTTTTTGCGTATGTGATCTTTATCGCTTAAAAACCGGAGAACTCGCCGATTCCTTTTTCCCGGGTTAGACCACTGGTCTGCCTGGTTTTTAAACTATGGACCAGAGTCTCGAGTGTTTGCACACCACAGTCTCAAGACTGAACACACAACAGTATCCTCCCTAGAAAGTGGCCAAAACAATTGAGACAAAACTGCAAGAACTTGAGAATCCAAACTTCGAATAAAATGAAACAATATTAAGAACCGGTACATGGAACCTCCCTAAAATTAGAACTGGTAAAACCTCCAACATCCGAAACACAATAAATTTCATTCAAACACCGTTTTTGATTAACTTGAGCTTCATCTGCCACTCCTCTGGAGAGCACACCTTCTAAATTAAAGGATGATGTTTCGACTAAATCCAATGAGTTGGAGGTGGGGGATGGTAGCAAGGATAGTGGATCCTCCTCCAAAAAGGAAAGTGTGAAGGAGAACTATAGTGAGATTCCTCACTGATACTCTCCCGACCCACCAATCCCTCACCCTCATATAAACAATATGGGTGATCCACCCAAGCTAACTTCATCTTCATTTAATCAATGACAATTTTGGATGAAATCTCATATATGCAGTTCTTCTATCGAGTTGTGGAAGATTATCGTGAGTGTACTCCATATTGTTGATCCATCCAATATGACAAGAAGAGAAGTGGTGGATACTCAACTCAATGCCACCGCTTTTCACATGATACAAATTGGTGTGGGTCACAAGGACATGTCGCACATTGAACATCTCAACACCGCTAAGGAAGTTTGGATGCTCTCACCGAGTTGTTCATTGGAAGTGAGAGAATGAGAAGAAACTGTTATGATGCCTTGAGCAATCAAGCTGAAGGTTTTTTCGTGATGGATGGTGAGGACCATGAAGACATGTATCAAAGACTCAAGTTCATTTCCACCACATTTAGAAATCATGGTGCTTCCCATGTTGATGACGCTTGGATCAAGAGGAAGTATGTGACTGTTCTCATGCCATTTGAACCCACCGATATGAAGAGCCTACAAGGAAGACACAATTACCACCTCATGACTTCCAATGAAGTTATGCATTGTGGCCAAGATGCTGGAGATGCTCGTGCATGGGCAATAGGCATGTAAAAGGGTGTTAATCTCACCTTGAAGGCCAATGTGATTGAGCATGATGAGGAATAAAAGAACAATGATGTAATTGCCATGAGCTGTCCCGAGGATGTCAAACTCACTCATGGTGAGTACATGGCATTCTATGCTAGGAACTTTTGGAAAGATCCCACCAAGGCAAGATCCGCGCTTGAATGGAGAAATGGTTCAAGAGGAAGAAAGGAAAATGGTCCAAAACTGAGGTCTTGTTACAATTGTGGTGACCGCTTTAATTTTGTTGCCGAATGCCCCTATCAAAATAGAGAAGATCATGGCGGTAGACTTGTGCTCATGGACAAACCAAAGGCTCCACACAATAAACCTTCTCTAAAAGGAGAATCACATACAAGCAACAACCGAATATTGTGTTGGTGGCATGAGAGGAGTACTCGTCTGGAAGTGAAGATGAAGAGGGAGAAGAAAGCTCAAGGGAAGTGGCAGCCATAGCTACCACATCGACACCAACCGCTTGACTCTTTGACTCTCCAAATGAGAACATCTCTAACAAGGACGTCAATTGCCTCATGGCAAGGGCTTCCGAGGTATCACCTTCTACTACTTCTTTTCCTAAGACTACTATGAATATTAAATTACATGATCATACTAGTCTTAAGGTAAAGGAATAGGTTATTGCTTTCGATCATTATATGACTAACTTGCAAGATGAGCACAAGAAGCATTTCTAGTCCCTCAGATCATGGGTCAACTTCCCCATTCGGAAGACCTTCTTGAAGAAAAAGGTAGAATTGAAAGAGAGGATGTTATTGAAATAGCATACTTGAAAAATTCTCTAGAAGAAGAGGAAGAGCTTCGGGATTCCCTCGAGGAGAAGCTTGAAGCTATCAAGGAGTAACATGATGACATTGTTGCTAAACTAGTAAAATAACATGACCATGCTATAGATAAAGTAAGAAAACTTAAAAATGAAATGATTAAATTTGGGGTTGATCATGCTAGACTAACCGCGGAACTAGAGAAACTTGGCATTGCCCACAAGACTTTGGAGAGCGAGCACTCTATTCTCAACAAGTCTCATGACAAGATCCAAACTTGACTAACTAAATATGATGTTCCTAGCACCTCTACTCCTTTGTGTGATCATGCAGATATCCTTGAGAAAAATACTAGGTTGAAGGATGAGCTTTACAAGTCGTCTCTTCCCAAAGGTAAGGAAGTGCTTGATGATATTTTGAGTAAGCAAAAGTACAAAAATGAGAAATATGATCTTGGATATGTCTTCAAGACAAATAATAAGAATAATAATACCAAGCCTACTCAAGCTAAGACAAGCACCACTGTAGGAAATGACACCATGAAGAACAAAAGTGCTCATGATGGTTTTGTTTCATGATTATTATGGTGATGTCTATGATAGATATATTGGACCTTTCAATGGTTATATTGGTTGGTCTATTTGGGTTCCAAAGAACCTTGTTGCTAACAAAAGAGGACCCATTGAAAATGGGTACCTAAAACCAAGAATTATTTTCTTGTAGGGCTATGCTTCCGGTGGGTCAAAATAGGTGCTTGACAATGGATGCACAAGTCATACGACCAGAAGCAAGGAGATCATCACGGAGATGAGGCCTAATCACGATCAGATAACTGTCTCCTATGGTGGTAAGTCAAAATCAAAGGTATTGAGTCTTGGCAAGGTTATGGTTACCCACGATATATCTATCATGGACGTCATGCTTGTTGGGACCCTTAGTTATAATTTACTTTCAGTTCGTGCCTTGGTAAGATGGGTTTTGATGTTTTCATTGATGATGATATTGTGGTACTCTTGTGGAGCAAGTATCTTAAGGTTGCTTTTGTTGGGTACATCAAAAATGACTTGTATGTGGTGGACTTTTCAGGGAAACCCACTTCAGGTCCGGTGTGCCTATTTGGAAAGGCCGATGTGGGTTGGCTATGGCATCACCGACTAGCCCATGTCAATATGAGAGCTTTGCAAAGTCTCCACAAGGCTGGCCACATTCTTGGACTAAAAGACAATGTTTCCTTTGCCAAAGATCATGTTTGCAGGGCTTGTGTTGAAGGAAAAATGATGACTCCCCATCAAAGGAAGACCATTATTTCTTCTAAGAGGATCTTAGAGATCCTTCATGTGGATCTCTTTGGTCCTACATCTCATGCAAGTCTTGGTGGGAAGAAGTATTGCCTAGTAATTGTTGATGACTACTCAGGGTACACATGGGTCCACTTCTTCAAGTTGAAGAGTGAGAGTCAACAAACCTTCATTGACTTTGCCAATGAGATTCAATGTTAACACAATGTTCCCATATTGGCAATAAGAAGCGACAATGTAGGGATAAGACATCAATATTACGCTGCATATGCCCATCAACAAAATGGTGTAGCTGAGAGGAAGAACCGGACTTTAATGGATATGGCAAGGTCCATGTTGCCTAAATTCAAGTCTCCATATAATTTCTAGGCTGAAGCTATATCCATCGCGTGTCACTCATCAAACCGGCTCTACCTCCGCAAGAACTTAGACAAGACTTCTTATGAAATACTTACCGATAACAAGCCTAATATCTCCTACTTCTGGGTGTTCAGTTGTAAGTGTTTCTTTCTCATTAAAGGAGTTCGTTTGTCTAAATTTGAGTCTTAGGCTTTAGAAGGTATTTTTGTTGGTTATGGTGTCGAATACCACACTTATAGAGTCTACAACGAGGCCTCTGAAATTGTTGTAGAATCTTGTAGTGTGGTGTTCAAGGAAAATGATAGCTCCCATGTGGGAAAGTTGGTGTTTGTGATACAGATGTTGAAATACCCCAAGATGCCATAAGAAGAATGGTGTGGGATTTTTTAGGCCCGTTAAGGAACCCCTTGTGGCGGATCGGGAAGGACAATGCTCTACTCAAGTGGAGTCCTCATCTACACAAGACCAACGAGCACCATCTGCTGAAGCCAACGATACACCTATACAACAACATAGTGAAGATCATGTACCTTCTAATCAATATGAAAGTCCCAGGCTAGATAATCCGGCCTCCCCTTGTCTAGATCATCCGGCCCTATAGTTCCTTCAAATCCTAGTGACGTACAACACCCATGAGAAATTCCTAGGACGGATTATCTTGCCTCACCCCAGCCGGATTATCCAGCCCTGCAAGTCTAGAATTGCAGCAACCATTTTAAGTTTGTGTTGATCAAGACCAAGATCAAGTTTCTCACACTTCTGCTAATGCTGAACCGGTGGCTAGGCAAGAAAATGATATTGGTCAAGACAAGAAACTATGAGGAAATCGAAACTCATCGCAAAAGTAAGAGTTGAAAGAAACCTTGAACTCAGAGGTCACATACTTGATGAAGTGGTGGTGATCTAAGAAGAAGGGTGTCCACAAGAAGAGAGTTAGCAAAATTCAATGATAATCAAGCTCATATCTCTATGGTGGAACCTAAAAAGGTGTTTGAAGCACTAGAAGATCCAGATTGGGTATTGGCCATGCATGAAGAACTTAACAACTTTAAGTGTAACAAGATTTGGAAGTTAGTTGAGAAGCCCAACGAGTGTCGCAATGTTATCGGCACTAAGTGGATTTTCAAGAACAAGCAAGATGAGAATGTCAGTGTTGTAACAAATAAGGCAAGATGGTAGCACAATGTTTCTCTCAAGTGGAAGGCATTGACTTCGGTGAAACCTATGTTCCAGTGGCCTGCCTTGAGTATATCCGTATCCTTCTTGCATATGATGCACATCATATTTTTAAATTATAGCAAATGGATGTAAAGAGTGAATTTCTTAATGGTCCATTGCATGAATTGGTGTATGTTAAGAAACCCTAGGCTTCGAGGACCCCAACTTTCCTAACCATGTCTACAAACTCGATAAGGCGCTCTATGGCCTTAGACAAGCCCCACGTGCGTGGTATGAGCATCTTAAAGAGTTGTTGCTAGACCGTGGTTTTGAGGTTGAGAAGATTGACCGCACTCTTTTTACTAAGAAGGTTAAGGGGAGCTTTTCGTATGCCAATTATATGTATGACATTATCTTTGGCTCTACTAACAAAGCTTTTAACAATGAATTTTCAAAGCTTATGACTGATAGGTTTGAGATGTCTATGATGGGAGAATTAAGGTTCTTTCTTAGATTCGAGATCAAGCAATTGAGAGAAGAAACCTTCATAAATCAAGCAAAGTACTCCCTCCGTTTCAAAATATAAGATGTTTTAGCTTTGTGAATGGAGTGTATCTAGACTCATTTTAGTGTGTAGGTTCACTCCAAACCTAAATGAACCTATACACTAGAAAGAATCTAGATACACTCTTTTGAAAAAGCTAAAACATCTTATATTTTGAAATAGAGGGAGTACATCAAAGAAATGCTCAAGCGATTCAAGATGACAGATCTCAACGACGCTTCTACACCAATGCATGCTAAATTCCATCTTAAACTAAATCCCAGTGGTAAAGATGTGGATCAAAAGTTATACCGGTCCATGATCGAATATTTGATTTACCTTTGTGCATTTAGACCCCATATTGTGATGAGTGTAGGAGTGTGTGCAAGGTATCAAGTAGCTCCTAAAGACACTTAGTGGCGGTCAAAAGAATCTCCTGGTATTTAGTTCATTCCCCAAACTATGGATTATGGTATCCCTGATGTCTGCGCACTTCTATTCTTGTAGACAGTTGTTAGGCCTCCAAGTGCAGAGGTTTGTAGAACAACATCAAGTTTCCCTTAAGTGGATCACCCAAGGTTTATCGAACTTAGGGAGGAAGTGGTCAAATGTATCCCTCTCAAGCAACCCTGCAATCAAGATACAAGAAGTCTCTTGTGTCCCCAACACACCCAATACACTTGTCAGGTGTATAGGTGCACTAGTTCGGTGAAGAGATAGTGAAATACAAGTGGTATGGATATAAGACAACGGTGCCAGAAAATAGCTTGATGGCGCGGAAGAGACTAAAGGAAAACTAAAATAAAGATGGTTGCAAGCAAACATGTAACAGATCTAGTTGCAAACGGTGTTTCAATGCTTAGAAACAAGGCCTAGGGATCATACTTTCACTAGTGAACACTCTCATATAAATATCTTCTCTTTATGATACTACTCTAAACTACTCTCCGGTTGGACACTCTAATCCATGGTAGGGCTATAACAGCACACCTCAAAGTCGCTTTCCCCATCTAGATAACCCCACACTCTCACCTTGAGCTCTATATGGTTCCAACAAACACCACAATTTCATAGAAACATCCAACTCCAAATATAACTCATAACAAGTATTTGTAATCTCTAGCCTAAGTGCCACCATGGTGTGCACGCTGTCACTTTCACACACATGGGGAGAATAGAGATCTATTAAAGCACTTGAGTAGCAAGGTAGATCTACTTTATTACAAAGCTCATGATCAAAATATGATCATGCACACACAGGGAGATGAACACATAGCTACCGGTAGAACCCTTAGCCTCGAGGAAGAACTACTCCCTCATCATCATGGGAATCAGCAACGGTGATGGAGATGGCGGTGGAGATCGATAGATATGGCTCCGGGGGCACTTCCCTGTCCTAGCAGGGTGCCGGAACAAAGACTTTCTGTCCCCCGAATCTCCCCTTCGGTAGCGGCGGTGCTGCGGAACTTTTTGTGGCTGGAGGCTGTTCGATTTAGGGTTTTCGTCCCGGGGGCTTCTTATAGGCGAAGGGGCAAGGTCGGTGGCCAGCCAAGGGGCCCACACCATGCCCTGGCACAGCCTAGGGCTGCCCGCGCCAAGGGGTGGTGTGGCCGCCCTGTGGCCCCCCTTCGTCTCTCCTTCAGACTCCATGTGTCTTCCGGTAAAATATCAACTTTGCCTTTTGTCCGGTCCAATTCCGAGAATATTGATTTTCTGCCTTTTCTGGAACCAAAAATAGAAGAAAACAGGCAGCTGGCACTATTGTTAATAGGTTAGTCCAAGAAAGTGTATAAAAATACTCCAAAGTGTGGACAAAACATAAGAAAGTAGATATAAAACAAGCATGGAACATCAAAAATTATATATACTTTAGCAACATATCAATCCCAAAGGCTTAATTTTCTCTCTATACGGGTACACAAATTCAGATTGGATTGGTGATAAGGATGATAGAAAATCAACTTCCGGAGCATGTCAATTTCTTGGCAGATCTTTGGTATGTTGGTCTTCTAAGAAACAAAATTGTATTTCTCTCTCCATGGCCGAAGTTGAATATGTGGCTGCTGCAAGTGCATGCACTCAGTTGTTATGGATGAGGCAAACTTTAAAGGAATACACTGTCAATTGTGACAAAATGCCTCTTTTATGTGACAATTAAAGTGCCATCAAAATTTCTTACAATCGAATACAACATACAAGAACGAAGCATATTGAGATCCGCAATCATTTTATTGGAGATCATGTTACTCATGGAGATATTGATCTATCTTATGTGAGCATGAACGATCAACTTGCGGATATATTCACGAAGCCTCTTGTTGAAGCAAGATGACCTCCTCCCACCCCCTTGCCGCCGTCGACCACACCCCACCTCCCCGGAGCTTCTCCAGCCACCGGAATCGCCAGTGCCTTATCGAATCCGCTCCTCCTCCTCCTTAGGTACCTTCTCCTCCAAGTAGAACCTACGATGAGTGAGGGTAACTCCCAAAATTTTGTTTTTCACGTGGAAGTTAGTTTTTGTTGTTGAAACTTCAAGTAGATGTTGCCCCTTAATTCCATTGCATGCTAATCTCAGTAGTTTTGCAACCAATTGAATCGATCTAGTTTTTAGGCCAAGATCTGAATCTGATGTTGAAAATCATTGGGGGTCGGATTATCTGCCCCTGGCATGGCCAGATAATCCATCCTGGAAGGTTCACCCCTATAACGTTTTTGATTCAGATGGTCTATGGCTAGATTAGTTTGTGGTTTCTTCTCTACTGTGTTCAACATATCTATTTGACTCTTGTGTGCTTATATTTTGCTACCTACCTTATTCACTTCAGAAGTGGTTCTCGTGTTGCACCTAAGACCTATCATCGGCGACCCTGTCCTTGGTATTTTCGTCCCAACGAAGAGGGTGTTATTGTGGATGAGGTTGAGTTGAGGAGACAATGAAGAGAAGCCAAAAAGATGGTTGATTGTGAGAAGAGGGAGAAGAGGTCTCGAGCTGCTTTGAAGAAACATGGAAAACAACCAAGGACCAACTATAAGGCCATATGGACAGCATTGAGTATTCTACTCTCTAGCAACGAGATTGGTTTGTGGATACCGCACGTGACGGGGATATAAATGACCCTAACTTTTGGTGCACTCATCATATGTACACCTTCCAGGACATCTACTCGTCCTTGAAGATTCGCCCCATGCGCCCCTTGGATTTTACTTATGCAAAGAGCAAGCCCTAGTTTGTTGAGGATATTACAGCGATTGGGAGGATGGGGCTACATCATCTTATGGAGATTCAATGTGACTATGATTCTCAGCTTGTCCAGCAGTTCTTCTCCACCTAGGTGATTTGTGGGGATGAATCTCACACCATGAAGTGGATGACGGGGACCCACTATACGGTGAGTCAAACTTCTTCAGTTTTGGTCAGGTGCTCTCCTACCCCTACAGGGGCCGAGACCATTCTATTGGTCATCGTATCTGTGGACCCAATCTTCCTAGCAAGGACTCGTTGCTCTCAGCGTGTTATGGACCTTCAGGTGTGGTTGGAGAGGTTGCAGGTCTTCTCCCACTTTATTCTCAGCTTGTGCTCATGTTCCATGACTGCATCGCCCCCAACGGAGTTAACAATTATGCCATCAGTGGTTCACTTGTCAATTTGCTCGGTCTTGCTGTTGAGTGTGCACCAGTGAAAACACCTCTACATATTACTCCTTGGATGTCATGGGCTTCATTTACCATGAGATGTATGATGCAACAGTGAACTGGCATTCTATCCCCTATGCTCTGTATATTATGCAGCTCATCAAAACTATGCTCCCCGATGAAGATTTCAGTGGTCCGCTGGATAGGAAACACAATGTAAAGAAGCCATATATAAATAGGAAGAAGACTACCTTTGTCCCTGCTGAGTCTGATGCTTTTATGGGAGATGCTCGGGCTAGTGGTGGCCTTCATGGAAGGAGGCCCCCCTATCCCGGCCATTGCTAGAGATTTTAAGCAACCCAAATGGTTTCAACGCAACATCCTGTGCATGGGCGTTGATACTCACAAGGGTTAGTACAAGGCCCTAGTTGTCTCCAAATGGCTCCATTTTGGGAGAGGTATAAATACCCCTCCCCATCTTCATCTTGTGGTCTTTTGAACATGACGAAGAAGCGTTGTACTGCTGAGCTTCAATTTCCACAAGATCTCCCCATTCACTCATCTGAAGGCTACAATCTTTGGATAATCAGAGGAGGAGGGTTTGATCTACATCATCATACAAGATATCTTCAATTTACCCCTCATTCATTTGAGGACCTTTTGATCTAGAGTTTCATTTGAATTTCTAGATCTCAATTTTGTTACTTGATAAACTTGTTTATTGTGGAAGCTTGTTGTCACCCCGAGAGCCTCCATTTCAGTTGTGTATGCGTGCCCCGATCTCATTGTAAAGGCGCCGGTTCCCTCCTCGAAGGGTACCGTATAGTGGAAAGGTGGATCATGATAGTTGTGGCGAGATCCATTGGAGAACAGGGTGAGGCCTATTATGGTGTGGTGGTCTTAGTACTGCCCCTCCAATGCATATGTACTTTCCCTAAAAAGGAAGAAACTGCGGTAAAACAAATCCCGTGTCTCCCTGTGCTCCACTCTCGGTTACTTCGTTCCTCTCACCGTCTTTACTCGTTTAGTAGCTAGGTTGGTATATAGGGAAATTCACCATAGTTGCATATCTAGAGAATTTACCTTTGTGTCATGCCTAATTTGAAAAAGTGTTAAAATTTGGAGTAGCACCTATTCACCCCCTCCCCTCTAGGTTCCCATACGATCCTTTTCACATGTGTCCAGCAAAAAAACACTACCTTGAGTCTAGATTTTGTTTTTTCAATAGGTTTATTTGCATATTTCGGCATTTATTGTGGCTTAGAGAGTGCTTTATTAATTGTTGCCACCGCAATTACAATCAATATGGAGCTACTCATGAAAGCAATTAAACAATGCAAACCATGCGCAAAATGCATGTTCATTTGAGCTAAATGAGTTAAAATGTCCAACTCCGTTGCATTCACTTCTTACATTCAAGAAATCATAACTAGATGCATGGTCTAACTCGGTGATTGTTAGCATGGAAAATCAGTCCTTGAGAGTCCCAATTCCCTCCAAACATGCCAGGGTTTCTTCCTCCTTCGTGGGGCCACATTTTAACATTTACTTTCATAAAGACCGCAACACATCACCTTGATAGTTTCATATGATATCCTAGTTCCTCCACGTAACAACGTTTAACATTGACCAACATTCGCGTGGGACTTCCTGGTACATGCTCCCTACAACTGTTAGAGGTTGGATGTTTTCTATTTCATTGGACTCCTTCCATTGAAAGCCTGATTCTTTGCCATTGAACCCTCTTAACTAGGATTCCTCATAAATGCATGAAAATCGGACACCGATCCATCAACAGATGCCATGCCTTCACCATCAGGTCATTTCTTAGATGATTCCACACTCGTCAAACTAAAAATAGGATCCATGTTCTAATGGCATCTCCAATTATTTTTGTGAGATGGCTTTTACTAAAGTTTCCGCATAGGGAAAGATAATGATGTCATAGAGAGTAAATGGGAGAGGGAGATGATGGTTGTATGTAAACCCTTGCACGAACTCAAAGGTGAAAAGAGAGAGCACACTTAATATTATCTCGCCTCCTATTGGACAACTCCGACATATTTTGTTGGAGTTGTCATATGATGAGGATTGATAGTTCATGATCTGGACTATTTTACTAACAAGACCACATAAATTATCGAAAATGTTCTAAGTTGATTGTTTAGGTCGTACAATAAAATCAACAACCAATAAAATCATGTGCTCTTTAGGTTCGAGGTAAACACGCTGCAAAACTTTGGACGCCTCCCAAGGTGAAGTTATCTATGTGGTACCTCTTCAAGAAGAAATACTCACTAAAGATAACCAACTAAGTGGATCAGGAATGGTAATACAATTTACGCCTTATGCAATAATGATTCATGAGGAGACCTGCCATCGTCTTTTCCTTGATTTCAGTTATGCTTGTATTAATTTGGTTACTCATGAGTAGAATTCGGACATAAACGACCATGTGTTCATTATTTGGCTTAATGGGCTGTCTTGAGAAATAAGATCACGTTTTTTTTATGTTGATAGTATCACTTTGTGTTTGTCCACTTGATGTTGTGTTTGATAAAAGGGTCATTTCTAATCCTTTCTAGGCTCCACACTTTACTATTAGTTGGATGCGGTCGTGGTCAATATTGCAACAGACGGGCCACATGGGAGGATATGATGGAGAGAAGCAACATGACGGATCAAGTTATTAGAAGGTTTATGTTTCAACATGGGTAGCGTTTAGCAATATGCTTTCCAATAACACCTAAGTTTCTCTAGGAAAATGTCTACATATCTATTAAACCTATCTATTAATAATCATCAACTTCTATAAAGAATCCTAAAATTATTGAAAATTACAAATAGGTCATTGGACCACCTAGCGGCGATTATAAGCACTCGCGAGATCCAAATGTGTGCAGACATCCTTGCCTCTCCACCGTTGGAGCCAGGCAAAGCTTATAGAAAACCTCCTAATAACTTGCTCTACCTCAGGACATATATTTATAATCCTTTGTACTCCCTATATTGTGAAACAAAGAGAATAGTACCTAAGTTTTAGTGTGTTGATGCATTTTGATTCTACCTTTTTTATCTTGTAAGTCTTGTTGAGCCCTTCTTGGTATCGAGTGACAACGAGCTTCCTCATTGTTTCTTTCTCGGAGACGTCGCTTTTTGAAGAACCACTTAGTGGGGGTGATGTCTTTGGTGATAATTTATGTCCTTCTACCGTAAGTGATTGATCATTGTGGTGGTGTCCTTTTTATTTCTTATTGTTGTTTTTCTTTGTTTTGGTTTTGTGCATCCTTAATGTCTTGACTAGTTTTAGATGTTTTGTTTGTGCAGAGACGGAATGTAATTATCATCTTCACGACATTAATATATTCCTTTATGAAAAAAATTATGATTAAGCTGTGACGTTGTAACAGTTGACTAAATGTTATGGGATAGGATGCAGAGGCAGAAAGAATTATCTATTATCTACAAGAAAAAAAGCATGTGTTCGTGAGATCATGCACAACTTTGCAACTCACATGGCCTCTGTAATCTTTCACGTAGCGAGGCGTGACTCGCTGCATGACACCACTCTGATATAAGAACAAATCTAATATAAACATACAAAGTGCGACAGAGTCAACATCCCTTAAGGTGTCAAATTGGATCCCACCTTATTTCATTTTGTGAATCCTAGTTGGAATTTGAGATTTGAGCTAGAAATCACAAAATTAACTGAAAATGAGACTTTAGTACGACCCTTGCATCTCTGGTGTCGGTCGTAGCATCAGCCACGCAAGTCGCTCTCTGCAACCTATAATGTGAATAAGTTTTTCTTGACATTGGTAGTGTGAATGCATACCAACGCTTCGTATATCCCACAAACAAAAAGTCATGTAATTATAAGTTACTCTCTCCGTTCCAAATTATTTGACTGTGATTTTTTAGTTAGGCTCCAACCACTTGCGAAACGGAGGGCTTGGTGCTTTGACCTAGACATACACGTTCGGGTAACCACAGGGCAGGTGCTTGACCTAGAGTCCTGGACGTATGTTCGGGTCGGTCAGCCTTTCAATTCAGGCCAGCACGACGATCCAACGCGATTTCCACATGCTTTCGTCTCGCGCTCTCGCTTCAGTAGTGCCACAGTCCACCGTAAGATCCAACAGAGAAGGATCTGCAAATCCAGCGCGATGAATTTGACCTCTCGCTCACGGTCACGGCTCCGCAGTCGCAGCCGACCCGAAGGATCCATCAGCGCGCGCCCAGCGGCAAGCAGCCAACGCGCGCGGCCGCGAGAGCTGGTTTCCACCTCACGTGACCATTAATGCGAGTAGCAGACATTCAACGCCTTCGGTGCGATAAACAATGCCCGGGAAACCGTGGCGACCCAGGCGTCGGTCGGCGCTCCCCAGCCCCAGCGCCCAGGGCGCGCGGCGCGGGACATGCATGCAGAGATGCACGGAGCAGGCTTTGGGAATCTCTCGAGCTGCGTGGCCCAGAAGTACTTCCCCCTGGTTTAATTTAAAGTGAGATGGCTGGGAGGAAGAGGGCCGCGCTTCTATGGCATTTATTTCACTTCACATTAAACTAAACTCTACATTTATGTACGACTCGGTGCCTGCCCTGCATGCAACTTTTTTTTTACACAAGGGAAGGGGCACGAAGGCCCCAGAAGCTGCATTAATCGGCGGGTACAATTATATAGAGGTCCCTGCTCCAAACAAGGATAACAGAAGAAACCCTCACTTTTACAAAAAGGACCTTAGTTGAGACAACTAAAACGCGATCAGGTCCTTCCTCTCCGCCGGCGATGAAGGATCTCAGGCAACGATCGTTGCCGGTAAGACCGGGGACGACACCACTTGGTTCACCAGCAGGGTGGAGAATCGCACCTGGATCAAGTTTCCTCCTAAACGGTATAGCCTGGAGGCAGAAGAGACCGTGGCGCTCACAGCACGGCACGGCGCGGACTGGCCCCTTTTGGCCAAAGATCACTTCGGCGAACATGTCCTCTGTGTAGAAACTCCGCAGCGGCGCAGCTTTCGACCTGCAAACAAGCAGATCGAATCTTCCCCTCCTAACAGCATGTCCAAGCACTAGGCCTAACCACTCCTGTTCCCCGCCACCACGGTCAGCCAAGGGGAGAGGCCGCGCCTCATGGGTAGCACGCTGTAGGAGCTTGCACTTATTCCTGGAACTCGCCCCGGACTCCACCATCAGCTTCCTCCATGGAAGCGTAACAGAGAAGAGCGGAAGCGGCTGCTCGCCGGCGTGCGCAGCCGACGAAGAAGCAGAGCTCCACCATTTGGTCTTATTGACGGAGATCCCTAGCCCTTGAACAACCACCAACCGAAGCTCTTGCCACCAGAGCTTGGTTGGGAAAGCCTCCAAGTCTAGGCCACGCCGGAGCCGACCAAGAAACTCCGGTGAACTACTCCCAGACGCCACATGGGGACAAGACACAAGCACCAGATCTAAGACTACTACTACAAAGAAAGGAAAAAGCCTACCACCTACTCCAGCTTCTCGCCGGCCACCATGGCCGCCGGGGAGGGAGGAGGAGAGGGGCGGCCGTGGAAGGCGAGGGTCGACCCTCAAGCTAGCTGGTGGCAGCGGGTTGAGAAGAGAGGACGGAGTGGGAGTCTTTCCCCACAAGGATACGTTAGTTAGGTGCTGCGATGTGGCGGTGTGGGAGGTGTGTGTCGTATGCGGGGTGTGTGTCGTCCCTGCCTGCAACTGGAGTGGAGTAATACGGTTCGCTGCCCGCACTTAGAGCAAGTACAATAAGGCCTAGTCAGCTGGCTATACGGATTAGAATTCTATTTTCTTGCCTAGTTGAAAGAGAGAAGATGAGAGAGAAGAAGAATGGGCTCTCATGCAAGAGCCAGCTCTAACACGTGCTCCTAGGTTGAGAGAGTGAAGGGTGGACCATGTAGTGTTAAAGTAGTATATTTTTGTAGCTCATTGTTATACATGATACCTCTAAGTTGGCTATAGATGACATGACACTTGGCTTGCCAGCAGCTGACTATACTATTGTCTTTGCTCTTAGCTAGATGTATGTTGGAAGAAAATCTTAGAGCAAGGACATTAGTATAGGCAGCTTCTAGCTATAAGCCAAGTGCCCAATTTAAAGCTAACATGTACAATATACAATAGTGAGCTATAAAAATATACTATTTTAGTACTACATGGCCCATCTTTCACTCTCTCAAAGTGCCTAGGAGCACGTGCTAGAGCTGGCTCTTGCATGAGAGTCTACCTTTCTTCTCTCTCCTATTCTATCTCTTTCAACTAGACAAGGAAATAATATTTTAATCCTTATAGCCAGCTGACTAGGACTTATTATACTTGCGACCTGGGTCATACGACCTGGAAGTCTGGACCAACTCCTCCGGTTGACACCTGGCGATACGAATCTGGACCAACTCCTCCATGTATAAGATTTGGTCCAACCATCCAGGTCGTATGACCCATGTCGTATAAGATTTTCTTCCATGTATGTTTGCCTTTGGAAAAAAAGTCTATTCTAAACCTTGATTTCATAGTGGTTCGACTATTTGAACCCTGAGCTACAAATCTTTGTCGTTTGTACCCTGAACTCTCAATTTTTGGTTCAAATTTAACCCTAGGACGATAACCAAATGGGATTGTCGACGTGGCAAATGGTGACAGGGATTCGGGTGGGCGTGCTAGTCTAAAAAAGATAGGGTCGGCCCAGTTTGGCCCGCCAATCAACCCCATCTATGTTGCAAGCGAGGCTTGAGATTCCACCATGTCTTCTCCATGACCCCTGCGTCTCTTGATCTTCCTTCCTTCTCTAGCAACGACAAGCGGTTGATCGTGGAGTCTACGGAAATTGAGACGACGCATCGTAGCCGAATGTAACGTCCTAGAACCCCTCCTCCTCCAGTCATCGTAGTTAACTTGTAGTTGCGCCAATAGTGTTAGGGTTTACCGCTAGTTATTTGGGGATGATTTTATGGGAAAAGGTGGATTTTTAGTGTGATTTTGCTGATGTTTGTGTTGGAAACAGCAATCTTGTATGAAATGCATGCACATTCTTATTTTATTTTAGTGAAATCATGGACCAGAGTGAGATTTTGTTGGTGAGATTCATTTCGGAGGGGAGTTAGTCTGAATTGGTCCAAATTTAGATTAGAGGGATAAACTATCACTCCAGGAAGTCACATGATTTATCGAAGATCATATTCCATTGAAGGAATCGACTCGTAATTGTATTTTATTATTCTAGGGAAATATCTTGTGGATGGCTTGATATTTCTCCATGATGACAATGGTTGTGTTTAGCTGATTATGTTAACCCTGGGGGAGTTGGTGATGTTTACATTGAGTACCATGGGGAGGAAGATAGTCACCATAGTAGCAGTGGGAGTGATTTTGAGGATGAAGTGTGGGAATTGAGTAATGGAGATGATGAACCAGATGTTGTGATCACTGCAGAACCTATTGAGTCTGATACATATGTGTTCATACATGATTATGTGATCACACGGGTTGTTAGCATCCCACTGAAGCAAAAGAAATCAAGCAATAGAAGACCATTGCTTCTTGACAGTGTGCAGATGATGTGAGAGTGACTGAACCTGCATATCTCAACTGATCAATCCTACTTAAGGTGCAATAGGTTCATCTTTAGGGCAAGATCATCAACAAATGCTAGCAAGTCGAGGACATGATCATCATCCAATTCTAGCAGCTCTAAGACATGATGGTGAAGTGCAACATCTTTTACTGATAGATGGCAATGCAAATTCAGAGCAGTTGAGAAGATTCATAGAGTGTTGTGGAGCCAAGGAGGCATGCTAGAAAATTCAAGAAAAAGATGAGAGACTCAAAGAGCTGGATTGGTAGAGAAGCTACCAGGCTAGTACCAATTGATTTGATTGCCAACATGGGGGAACAAATAGAACAAGAAGATGACTGAAATTATGACTCTTGTGATGAACATTATAGTTATGATGAAGATTTTGATGAAGAGCGAGTAAATATCCAAGGTATGACAATAATAGTGAAGTACCACATTTTGCTTTGACCATGGGTTTCAGAAGCAAGAAGCAGTTGGTCAAAGCATTGAAGAGGTATGGCCTGATTACCAAGAGGAGTATTAGGTTCACCTGGTAGCAGAGGGTGAGGAGCAACAACATCCAAAAGGGGAAAGATAGTGCAGTATCTTCAACGGCAAGCTACTCTTATTTTATTTCCAATGGCAACTACTGAATGATATTTCTTATATTGATGTGCTTTGAGAGTTTAATGTAATGTTGTAAAAAATTAAGCAATGTTGCATTTCCTGAATTTCATGCAAATTGTGAACATCCCATTACTTCTTGTTGTTGACCTCATCTTAGTAGGACCCCTCATGTTCCTCTCATTTTTCACTCACACTTCATGTATCAAGGATGCATCCATGAAACTCATGGTAGGAAGATAATTTTGCACTGTGTTACGAGTATTTGTATGTACCCCTAGTTCACGCTAAACTTCAGTTAGATGCACTAAAATACAATTAGTACTATGCACTAAAATTCAGTTAGCACTATACACTAAAATATTATTACCATTATGTCATAAAATTTAGTTAGAAATATGCAACATGTACCTTCATCCTCTTTGTCCGCGATTTCCCTATCCGCTTCCCCTTCCTTAGTGTCACTTCCACTCTAGACGTTTTTATCCTCGGTTTTATCCTCCTCTACGTCTTCCTCTTCCTCTTCACGTTCCTCTTCTTCAACTTCCTATCCTTTCTCAAACGAAGGATCTTCCTATTCATACATGGGCCTAACTAGTGCGGCATGCTGATGGCCCAAAATATATCGAGCTCGTTGGGGAACCCCAAGAGGAAGGTATGATGAGCATAGCAGCAAGTTTTTCCTCAGTACGAAACCAAGGTTATCAATCCAGTAGGAGCAAGGAAACACCCCAAAGGTGTTGCTAGCTGAACGTTGGAAGGGTGCACTACCGGTGCCAGTAGCAACATGGAGAGCTGCACAACACAACCACAGAACTTTGTCCCCAACTTGCGGTGAGGTTGTCAATCTCACCAGTTTTGCTAAAAACAAAGGATTTAAACATATCGAATGGAAGGAAATAATAGTTTGCAGAAAGTAAACACAAAGCAGTAAACAGTTTGATTGTAGATTGAATGTAAAAGAAAGGACCGGGGTCCATAGTTCACTAGAGGTGGCTCTCCTTAAGATAAATAACAAGTTGGGTGAACAAATTACAGCGGGGAAATTGACAAACATTGAGAAAGCACACAAGCATATACTAATCATCTTGACTCCTTTGAGATTCGATTGGGCATTACAACATTATACATAGACCGCCATCCAACTGCATCTATGACTAATAATCCACCTTTAGGTTATCATTCGAACCCCCTCCAGTATTAAGTTGCAAGCAACAGATTATTGCATTACGAATTGCGTGTAAAGTAAACAATACGATTGTTCTATGAACAAAGGATTGTTGTTTTATCCCTAGTAGCAATAGAACATCTAGTACCTTAGAGATTTCTGTCACTTCCCCAAATTACCATAGGCATGAACCCACTATTGAGCAAAAATACTAACTCTTGGAGTTGCTAGCATCTACTTGGCCAAGATAACTACTAACAACGGAAAGCATGCAAGATCACAAATAACAAAGACATGATAGAATCAATAATCAATCTGAAATAGCATCTCAATATCCATCGGATCCCTGCAAACACAACATGCAGAATTACAAATAGATGATCTTGATCATGAACGGAGCTCACAAGATCTAGACATGAAAGCACAAAGGAGGAGAACCAGCCATCTAGCTACTACATGGACCTGTAGTCCAGAGATGAACTACTCACGCATCACATCGGAGGCTTGCATGATGATGAAGAAGGCATCCAGGGTGAATTACCCTCTCCAGCATGGTGCCGAGAAGAGCTTCAGATCCCTCCCGATCTAGGGATGGAGATGACGGAGGCTACAGACTCTTTCATGGAATTTTGATAGGGTACTTAGGGTTTCCGTATCAGAGGCAATATATAGGCGAAAGGAGAGGCCGAGGGGGTGCCTGGGGCATCCAGACCACCCCCTGGCACGGGCCAGGCCTGGCCACGCGAACAGGTGGTGTGGCCGGGCCCCAGCCCCTCTCCGTCTCGTATTCTGGCTCCAGGTGTCCCTCGGTGAAAAACTGACTTTGGCTTTTGTCCCATCCAATTCCGAGAATATTCATTTTCTGACTTTCCTAGAACCAAAAACAGCAGAAAATAGGCAGCTGGCACTGTGGCTCTTGTTAATAGGTTAGTCCAAGAAATCATATGAAAATTACTCCAAAGTGTGGACAAAACATAAGAAAGTAGATAAAACCAAGCATGGAACATCAAAAATTATGGATACGTTTGCAACGTATCAACATCTCCAAGCTTAACTCCTGCTCGTCCTCGAATAGGTAAGTGATAAAAAGAAAGAATAATTTTTTAGGTGACATGCACCATCATAAACTTGATCAAAATATTTGTAAAACATTCATAGCTGGGATCATAGTACTTCAATCATAACATGAAAGACAAAGTTCTAGCAATAAGACAAAGAAACTATGTTGCAACATGAAAAGGCACAAGCAAAAGATTAATGAATAACAATGCTTTGCAAGGTGTTTGTTTGTTTCACATAAAGAAAACATAGCATAGTGGCATTCAACTTGTCCCTCATAGAGTAGCAAACATAAATGCATAGGACACCTTCAAAGTTCATAAGAGTGACTAGATACAAATAGTTTAAAACAAGCAATATCAAAGTATGCATCAATCAATAAGTTTTGGGACAATGCACATAGAACTAAGAATGGTCACTATGCTCTCAAAGTAAGTGCATAAAGATAGAAGGTGGAGACTCAAATAAAAGTGGAAGAAAGGGCCTTCATAGAAGGAAGTAGGGATTCAAGTCTCATAAAGAGCTTCCAAAAATTATGGTACTTAATAGCTTTCAGCTCTCATTGCCCCTATCAGAAGCATCTTGAAGCGATTAAGGTTAAAGTGAACAAACTATGGAGTATATGCTTGACGAAGTATAAGTTGGAAATCTCAAGTCCCTTAAATACGAGGGCCGCTCCTCATGCTACTCAAGTTTAGTTACCGGTAAGTTCTTGTCATAGTAAGTACATGTGTATCATAGAGAACTGATGGGTTCGTAGCATGGAAAACAAAAAATTTCTACCGCAAGAACGAACAAAACCCAGATCTAATCTAGATAAAAGCCAAGATCTAATCTATTAGACATGTGCAATGGGATAGATCTGTACTAACCCTTGTAGATCCGAAAGCGTTACGAGATTAGATCTCGTGGTTGATGTAGTCGATCACTTGCCGATCTCAAGATCGAGTGGATGATCCTTTCGGCGCCGTGTTCCGGCAGCGCTTCCGCAGTCGGTCACACGTGCGGAGTCGAAGCAGACCTTCCTCTCCCCGTTCCAGCGAGCAGCGGAGGTAGTAGAGCTTCTCCACGGAATCCCAGCAGCACGACGGCGTGGTGGTGGTGGTGGAGTAGAGAATTCTGCAGGGCTTCGCCTAAGCCTGAGCAGAAGAAAGGAGGAGGAGAGAGGCGGCTAGGGTTTGGAGTAGTAGGGGGCAAGGGGGTGGCACCTCCACCCCCTCTATTTATGGGAGGGAGGCGCCATGGGGAGGTGGAGTCCTTGTAGGACTCCCCTCTCCCTTGGCCAGCGGATCAAGGAGGTGGGGGGAGAGTCCTACTCCCCCATGAATCCTTGTCTTACCCCACAAGGATTCCTTGATCCTTTCTTGGTTTTCAAGTAAACTCCAAGAAATCTTCCAGAACCTTCCGGAACATTCCGAAACCTTCTACAATCCCCATACAAATACTCCGGAACATTTCCTAACTTAGAAAATGATCCCCAATATATGAATTTTACTCTCCGGACAATTCCGGATTTCCTCGTGATGTCTCGGATCCAATCCGAGACTCCGAATAACATTCGGTCTCCAACGCACATTCCATATCTACTTAAAACAACTTCGAACCTTAAGTGTGTCACCCTACGGTTCGTGAATATGCAGACATGATGGAGACACCTCTCCGATCAATAACCATCAGCGGGATCTGGAGATCCATAACGGCTCCCACATACTCAGCGATGACTTTGTGATCGATAGAACCATTAACATACGAAACCAATTCCCTTTGTCATGCGATACTCTACTTATCCGAGGTTTGATCGTCGGTATCTCCATACCTAGTTCTACCTCGTTACTGATAAGTACTCTTTACTCGTTCCATGTTATGTCATCCCTTGTGACCCAGTCACATTCTTGCAAGCTAATTAGATGACATTCCACCGAGAGGGCCCAGAGCATATCTATCCGTCATATGGATGGACAAATCCCAATCTTGGTCCATGCGCTTCAACACATACTTTCAGAATACCCAATGACACCTTTATGACCACCCAGTTACGAAGCGGTGTTTGATGTCATCAAACTACCCATCCGGTGATGGTGATTAACATAACCTCATGGTCGAAGGATTAGGTTACTATGTATTTTAAAGCTTATAGCAAATGAACTTAATGACTTGATCTTATGCTATGCTTACTACGGGTGTATGTCCATCACATCATTCTCCTAATGATATGATCTTGTTATTAACGACATCCAATGTCCATGATCAGGAAACCATGATCATCCATTAATCAACAAGCTAGTTTAGGCTTACTAGGGACTCTTTTATGTTTACAAAACACACAAGTATTAATGTTTCCGGTTAATACAATTATAGCATGGGATGTAAAAATTTATCATAAACATAAAGATATAATAATAACCACTTTATTATTGCCTCTTGGGCATATCTCCAACAAGAACCGCCAACGGGGTACCCCTTGCCCAATGATACGGAAGAATCCCCATATCAAAATGACAAGGCAAACAGACAACGAGCATCTCAGCAATCTTCTTGTTTACCATGGGAATATGGTGCTTTTTTCTCTCTTTCCTCTTTTCAAATCTCTTTTTTTCTTTTTCTCTTTTTTCTCAATATGTGACTTTTTTATAAGAAGAATGCTTCATAGACAGCCAATTATGGTAACGCTGCAGGTTTCCACCATGTCAGCATGGATTAGACCAGCGGCCCAGGCGTTTTTCTAACACATATACATAACTCCATGGACTTACAAGCTCCCCTTTCATTTCACACCGACGACATCCATAGACAAAAGAGCATGATATCAAGTAGGTACAAGTACCAAGTGCAATGTTCAAAGCGTTCCCCATGACAGCATGGTTCTGCTAATTCCCAACAAATAAGTGCAATCATATACAACATAGAAGACACAATGGTTCAAGTTTATTAAGGGCAAGAAAAGTAAAGTGTGCCATCAAGTTCGTGAGAGCTTTAATCACTAGTTTTCTCATAACAAGTTTAATTCGGAAGGTAGATAAAAACATGAAAATATTTGGAATAGCATATGCTAATAGGTAGGTATGGTGGACTCTTTGGAATAACTTGGTTTAGGGAGTTGGATGCATGAGTGGAACTCATACTTGGTTGTGGAGGCTAGCAAAAGACTGGGAGCGACAAACTAAGAGAGCAATAATGTCCATAATCATGCAGAGCGACAAAACATCATTGATCAAAGCATAAAGTGATACTACAAGTTGAAAACTAAAGGATCATAAAGGCTTATGGTGACTTGAGATAGTCATAACATGGTGTGAGCATGCGCCAAGTCAACCCAAATAAAACATCAAAGGAGAATACCAATATACTATGCTTTAATATGCTAAAACAACGCATGATTCATCCAAGGCACATTAAGCAATCTCAATTGTTTATAACAATTCCTGCTACAACAAAGAATACTAAGCATAAAGGCAAAACAATATCAAGCATGGCATGACAAAGCATAGGCCACAGTCAAAAACAAGCTCTCTTTACCACTAAAGCATGAACTTTCCTTCTCTTTTCCAAACCAAGCCAGACTATTTGAAAGCCAATGTATGAAAGAGGAGGTGCAACCAATTTATTAAGCAAACTAAGAAGACAAAGCAAACAAAAAACCAAAACGAAAATGAAAAAGAAGACGCTCGAAGAACAACTCAACTGTGCATGAAACAATAAAAATGAAGTGTTTGGAAGAAACCTAGGATTTTTATTGATGAAGAAGGGGATGCCTTGGGCATCCCCAAGCTTTGACGCTTGTACTTCTTGGATATTTCTTGGGGTGACATGCGTGGCATCCCCAAGCTTGAGCTTTAGTCCATCCTTCATCTCATTACTCATTCCTTCCATACACCTGAAATTTTTCCTTCATACAATAACTTCACACAATCTTTATTAGCAACATTAGTGCACTCAAGATAAAAGGTCTTAAGGTTCAGTTCTAACACCAAATAAACTCCCATTAGAACACTATCTACTGTAGAACTTCCCTCATAAAGCTCAATTCCCCCAAAGAACTCAAAAAAGAACCAACAAGAAGCAAATGCAGAAAATGGTAGAAATCTGTCAAAACAGACCAGCAGGTAAAGACGAATTTTTTCAAAGACCTTATATTGCTCAAATCGAAAAGTGTTGAACTAATGAAAGTTAGATAACAACCTGCGGCAGGAGCACAAAATTACACGCCTCAAAAGGACGTATAGAGATTTTACACGAATTTTTATGGTGAAGCACATAAATCTGTTTTGGGACACCAACTTTCCCAACCATTACTTCTCTCTCATTAGAGGTTACTCTTGGCACAAAAGCAAATAAAAAGGATAAGAAGCGGTTATTACTGAGGTAATAACTTCCAAGACTCATCTAAAACTTTTGGGTTATCTCCCAATAAGTACTTTTCTTTTACGCCTTTAAATTAGGCATAAGCAAAAACTAAAATGGATTGAATAGAAGTAAGCGGAGATAATCATGGTGAAAACATTGTTTTTCTCAATGAAATCCTTTTGTTAACAAGGTTGATCATGTCTTGTTACCAAAACAATTTCATAAGAGACAAAACTTTGTATTCCACTAATGATTATGTTACCTCAACCTTGATAGCAATGGTCCCAATCATAATATTCTCTTGGTATGGGACAATATATTTCTCCAACTTGAATGCCCTCAATATGTTCAATTGAATTCAAAACCATAAGTCTTATCAATCTTCTTGGGGAAATAGATAGTATGTTCCTTGTCATTAACATTGAAGGTCACCTTCCCTTGATTACAATTAATAACAACTCCTGCAGTATTTAAGAAAAGGTCTCCCAAGAATAATAGATATATTATCATCTTCAGGCATGAAAGTTTGAGAGGATGCTCACATAAGAAATAAGAGTTGAAGTAAAAGGGAGCATCAAGAAGCAAATTCAAAACACATTTAAGTCTAACCCACTTCCTACGCATAGGAATCGTTTATGCAAATAAATTGGCAAAGAACAAAGTGACAGGCATAGGAGATAAAACAAGAGTAACTTCAAAATTTTCAGCACATAGAGAGGTGTTTCAATACCAGGAAAACTTCTACAACCATATTTTCCTCTCTCATAATAATTTTTAGTAGCCTCATGAATAAACTCAACAATATAACTATCACATAAAGCATGCTTTTCATGATCTACAAGCACTAGAGCTTTATTATAAACATTTTCAAAAGAATCCTCAGGAACATAACATTCATCCTCCTTTAGTAAGCATGGAGGACAATCAAATAATGTAAGGAATAAAGAGTTACTCTCATTAGAAGGTAGGCATGGGTAGCTAATCCATTCTTCCTCCTTTTGTTCATCACTCTCCTCCTCTTTTTCATCTAATGAGATTTCAGGTTCATCAATTTCTTCTTCCATAGGATCCTGCAAGGCATTAGTCTCTTCCATTTGTGGAAAACAACTATTAAAATATTCAAGAATATAGCCGTTTTCATCCTTGTAATTATCAAAGAAAAATTTAAGTATACCATAAACCTCATATTTGTAAGGTGAATCATCAATATTTTCAAGCAAACTAGCAAGTTCAAAAGCACCCTTCCAAGCAATAAATTCTTCAATTTGTTCCGCATCATAAAATTCATAAATTCCTTTAGCATAAGAAGATATGGTAAACATTATCATTATACTCACATTGAAAAGGGAGGTGTTTATACCTCTTTCTGCAACAAGATTTATCACAGCAATAAGTAACATTATAAGTAGAGCACACGTTTCTAGCAATGGTATACAATTTATCAATTTGTTCCCATAAGTGTTTCCCTTTTTGTGACAAGCGGTGTTCCTTATAATAATATTTTTGATCTTCCGTGAACCCACCTTGCCAATAAGATTCAGTTTCAAAGAAATCAACCATTGACAACAAGCATGATAAAGCAAGACAATAACAGACCAACGGAAATAACAACTAGAGTAGGAACTACTTTTTTTTGTATTTTTGATAAAGAAACAAGAAAACAAGGAGAAAATAAACTTAGCTTGAACAATAGTGATTCCAAGTGGACTTGATATGTGGGACCCCCGGATTAATCCTCTGAGAATCCCTGTTATGCATACAACCACGATCCCATGATCAGTTAGTCGTGGCACATAACCGGCAAGTATCATTACAACATCCGAGAATATACCGAATTACAAGATTTACACAAATGCCTTTAAGGCTACATTAATAAACATCAGCGGATCTTCATCAAGCGTAGAGCCTGAGCCATGCCTTAACCTACAAGCAACTGACTGGTAGAATGTCCTAGTTCCATAGTCGCCAACACCATCTTCTTCTTCATATCTGGCCAAGTTAATAGCTAGGGACAATGCCAGTAAGTACTTTGAATGTACTCGCAGACCACCTCAAGAGAATAATAATAATAAGAGGATATGCAATATGGCTATGGTAGTAGGAGGGCTCTAAGGGAGGTTCTTTTCTCAAATAGTTTCTCTTGTAGATATAGCATCTACATATCTTTGTTGAAAACTTTTGTAAACTATTTTGGAAACCATTTTGAAACGTATTGGGAAAATATTAGGGCTGGGTCACCCATTTGTTCCCGTTTTCAGGTCGTCCCACGACCAAACTCCTTCCATGCCTCTCTGACCATCCCATGGTCAAAGCAGGTATCCTTCCCGACCATCCCATGGTCAAAACATTTTTAAAGCCCTTGCTTTTCCGAAAATCCTTTTTGAAAACAAAACCAGCACCGCTCTACAGAAGTTTGTCCAACCTGTCCTTAACCACGGACACGGCTATTCGAATAGATTTACACTCCGCAGAGGTTGTACACTTTACCCACACCATCCGGGTACACTACCCTGATCTTCACCGATCGTGGGTCGAGTAACTGATCAAGACTCTCCGGATGCTCACTCCAGTATAAGTGCCTACCCTATGAGTGTTAATCCCCTCAAAACCGGGACGTCAGGCGAGGACCAACCGGAACGCTTTTTCCACTTCTCGAGTGTGCGCTTTCAATGAGGGGCTCATAGTAACGCGTGGAGGCCTGTCGACCCTTTGTTCCTTCTCCAGGTCCCACCTTTATCGGAGAAGGCCCACCCTACAGGGATCCCCGATCCCCCGTAGTATTTGCAAGGCAGCTTATACCAGAATAGACAACCTTCAAATCCAGCCTTGTCCCATACCAGAGTAGTGTGGTTGCACAGGGTTAAGTTGTTATAGCTAGACTGCAAAGAACCAGGTGCATTTTTGTAAACCTTTTTCCTCTGATTTTCCTCCAGCATTTTGTAAAACGAAACCTTTTTCTTTCTCATCAACTCTTAGGAGGTCCCACCTCACCAAGGTTTTATCATAAAACATTTTTATCATCAAAACATTTGGTAAACTTTTTCCGGGGTCTTCCCATCCTCAGCTTTGCTTTGGCTAAATCGGGTCTCGAAAGGGTTATGGTAATATATACCATCTATTCTACTAGGGACGAGTAGGTGTCACCAAGGGGGTTGTACTTAGTAGTACTATTGAGTAATGGTTTGGAGGAGCCAAACCACTACCATATATACATCAACGAATAATAAAACAATGCAATTTCACAAATAGTAGACAAAACATGCATAAGTAAAATAGTAGGACAAGGCTTAGGAGCAACAAGGTGGCTTGCCTGATGATCAGCAATATGGCATAATTGTCCCTGGACTTCTTCTTTAGATAACCCAAAATACCAATTCCAATTATAAATACCACTTCTTCTGCCCTCCGATTTCATCGCAACTATCGTCGATAGGGAACACATGCAAACAAACAAGAGGGCACAATCAAAACAAGGTATACAATCACCACTACCATTCAGCAAGCAAACAATTGAATAAACTCCAATTAAGGTTCTGGAGTTTTAGAGAGGATTGGATTTAGGAGGTTGAAATGGTCTTGGAGAAGGGAATGAATACCCCTTAGGATTTATAGTCTAGAAACTACCTAAGAGAGGTTTTGGATCAAGGACATATTCTATATGGTACCATTGTATAAAAATGATACCTATAGGTATATGTTGGTAAAATGAAACCAACGAAAGTGGTTTCACTATTTTATCACTTTTCTTCAATTTATTATAAAAATCCTAGTGATAAAAGCTCTAGTTTTAGGAAATAATTCACCAGAAAGTTTCTGTATGTCCAAATATTACTTCCTTGGGTTGTTAGGTAGGCCTTGATGTACTTGTTCACTGAGAGTTGGACTCACTCCAAAATAATTACCAGAATGCCCTCAGGAAATTCCCAAAGGCAGTTCTGTAGAAAATTTGTCCTTTTCACCAGATTTAATCTACGGAGGATTTTGATATGAGGTAAAGGGAAATGTATAGGTATGGAAAATACCTCCCAGTACCAACTGGAATCACTCTTTTTGGAGTTACAAAGCTACTGTAGTGAATTTAGAGGTGAATAAACCATGCACAGAATAGTTTAATTCACATAGAAATATCCAAGGCTCAATAAATCATGAACTCTTGGATTTGGATAGGTATTGATGTATCACCTCACTGGGAGTTGGAATCAGGTCAAAACAAGTTATAATTTGACCTAGGAAATTTTATAAAGGTAGATTATGGTTGTTTTTGTTATTTTCGCCAGAGCCAAATTATAGTTCACCTTGGCATGGGACAAGGGACATGGGATAGGTACCTGGGATACCTACCAGAGGAATTTTGTTTTACTCCAATTGGAGGTGTAAAATTCACAGAAAGATTTTATTAGTAGAAATATCTATTTGAGGGGGTGATTTATCATAATTAATTTAAAACTTATCTTGGTCCACTTGTGTCACTGCATGATGGGAAAAACATGTAGTTACATGTATATATTTTTATCTAGGAAAAATATGGAGTTTTCCATTTCTAAAACGAATTAATCCAAACTGCAACAAATAGACCTGGAGAGAAAAAAAGAATAAGTGGGAGACAGAGGTGGGCTGCTTTCTAGGCGAGCTGGGCCACGAAGGGGGGGGGGGGGAGTCAGCCCACCGGGTGAGGGGATGCACGGGGTGCAGTTTTGAAACTGCCAAGCGGGGCCTGCTTGCTGGAGAGGGAGAGGCGCTGAAGCAGTACGGGGAGATCTCGACCGTTCGTTCGAGACGGGATCGATGGTGGGGGCATCGTCGTCTTCCCCAGACACAATGACGGCGAGGGTAAACCCTAGCTGGCGGCGGGATGGGAGCGGGGCGCTCACCTTTGGGGCGGAGGGGCGACAGGGAGGTGCCGAGGCGAGCCCAAGGAGGGGCGGCAGTGGCGGGTTCCGCGATGGGAGGTAGCTGGCACGACGACGCTCGCGGTGGTGCTCCCGGGAGCTCGCCGGAGAGGCCTCGGGGAGGCGTGCATGTTGGTGGAGAGGATGCAGGGAGGACGCAGAGGTCCTGGGAGACACCAGGAGGGGTTAGGCAGGGCTGCATATGCCTGGGGAGGTCAGGCTCGCCGGGAGGGAGCTCTCTCGGGCATACCGGGCGGCGGCGGCTTCCAGCGTTCCTGCAATAGAGAGCAAGGCATAGTTAGAGTCAGGAGGTTGAAGGGATCACGATGGAGTAGCATGCAGGGGGAGGGGGTAGCAGAGAGGGCACCCGAGCGGTTCCCTGAAAATGGTGAGGAGGCCTTCTCCTCCTTGTTCTAGCCAGGTCTGAGCAGAGGATAGGGAGAGGTGCTGGGAGGTGTTGAGTGGGAGGGAGAGGGGAAAATGAGAGTGGAGGGAGGAGCGGGGGTGGCCTCTGGCCTTAAAAAATGAGAGAGAGGAGGGTGCATCATGGACATAGTCCATGAGGGGAAAAGAGGAAGGTGTGAAACCAGGGGAGGGTTTTCTGGGGGCGGTGGAGGGGTGGTTCTGGTCGGGTACAGAGGAGGGGTGAGGTGAGATGGCTGCTGCAAGAACAAAAGGGAAAATGTGACCAATGGGTGTATCTCTCCTTCTTCCAAGCACTAAAGGACAAGGGGAAGGGGCTGCTACAATAGCTTAGCTACAGTGCAGCTTGACCAGAGGGGTGTGCTGGGGTAGTGGAGGCTTGCTGTGGAAGGCTTGAGGGGTTTTGACTTGATATTGATCAACATCTTGGAAATAGGCAAGATTGGCAATGTAGATGATCATGATGGAAGTCTCAAATCTTGGCTTAGGCAAGGTGAACAAAAGATGCTGGTAGATAGAGGGGGCCAAGATAGATATCCAGGGATTATTTGGGATTTTTCTGAGGATTTAAAGTCCCCTTAAATCCATTTATTCAAAAAGGGCAGAAGTAGTTTCTAGAAGCTCATGTGATATTTTTACATTAGACAAAGTTGGTTTTTGGGGTGAGCTGGTCCTAGATACCATATTACACATTGGGGAATTTTATTGGGATTTATTGAGGTGGGAAGGTATTTTTAAAGAATTATTTCTTGTTTCAGCCATTTAAGAAAATGGGCAAAAAGAATAATAAAGCTCTTCAAAAATATTTATTTTTGAAGTGGTAAGATAGGGTATGATATATATGGGCCTCAAAAGTGCTTAGAGTTGGGGAAGTGTTTTGGTAAAAACCAAACTTTCCCTTATGGAAGAGGTTTTGAAGAATTTGTCTATTAAAGAAGTTAAATGGATTTGGGGCCATAATAATTATGGAAAATATTTGATAAATCTTGATGATCAAGGTAGATGATGTAGACAACGTGTATCAAGAATTTTCAACCTTGAGATTGGAGAATCCAAGTTGATTTTGGTGAAATTCCCTAGATTAAGGATCTAGGGTGATGTTAATTTCATACCATCAAAACATGGTTGTATCTTGGAGTTCAGATCTCCCCTTGGAGAAGGGGGTAGATGGTTGTATAGACCAAGTGATGTAGATAAACATGGTATAGAGGTTTGAGCTTGATCTTGTTTGAGCTCACAAATACAGGCTTTCAAACTTTGAATAAAATAAGCCTGCCAAAGCAGATTATCAACTAGCCTCCAAAACCTTGTGGGTTTAGGAAGCACAAAAATACACTTGTAACAAGGGAAGTAGGTAATGATAGAACTATATGAGTAGAACAGAACCATGCAAAGATTTGGTCCATAGAAGGTTGTATGGTGGTGTGAGCTTCTATCAAAGTAGGCATGTTGACTAGATTTGCAGGAAAAGTTATTTTCTTGCCTGCAAAACCATCAAGAATAAGTGGGTTGGAAGGTGACCTAACCAAGGTAAAAAGTGGGCCTTGGTAGTCCTTAGGATGGTTAACAATATTGTTCAAGTTCATTTCCAATAATGCACAAGGGTTGGGAAAAGGAGGCATTCAAAAGGGTGATGTTGGAAACAGATTTCCAGACTTAGCCAAATTTGGCAGATTTAGGGTTTTTGACTAGAACATGGGAGGGGATGTTTTTGATGGGTGGCAAGGTACCCAGGCATCATAAAGTGGATGATTTTGAAGTGTAGATTGAGTAGTAAGGATCCATGCTTGATACTGGGATTCAATGACTTGGAGGCTTCTAGTATGGATATCCTCAAAATTGATCCGGTTAAGGGTTTTAGATGATCACCTAGTGGCTAGAGATCAGATCCAGATTGTCTTCTTACTTAGCGTGTGGTGATTTGGAAACCTCTTGATCCTAGTGATGAGCTCCTAGTGTATCTCATACTATCTCCTAAGCAGACAATTCAAATAGCAGATCAAGGCAATTCATCTTACAAACAAATCAATTACTACTGGGGTTACCACCAAGCTTAGCTTGAGGTAAGGATAGGTATTTTGAAATAGGTTGGAGTTTGAACAAGGTAAGGTACTTGGTATTTCTACCCAGAGTAGAATTCAAATCTTTAAAAAGAGTTTTTGGTAAACCCAGAGATAAGAATAGTAGAAGGTTCTGTCTTGAAAACATAAGGAGATTATGTTATATAGATCTCCATCGTTTTGTTAATACCAGCTACTAAAATAGTTTTTGGTTACATAAGCATCTTGGCTCAGGTTTTGAAATGCCAGAACAATTGAGAAAATGGAATTTAAGCCAAGACTGTTTTGGGAAGTAGCTTTTGTCAACTGGTGTTAAGGTAGGGAGTATATCATCTAATACACATTCATATGCATGAGCGTATCCAAACAACAAGCAAACTCTTCAGCACTAAACAAGAAAAAGTTTTTGTTCCCCCTGATTTTTGCATTCTGGACAAGTAATCAGGGTCGCTGAAATTGGGATGTTACAGATCTTTCCCCTTAAAAGAATCTCGTCCCGAGATTCCAGAGAAGGGAGATTAGCGGATTTTAGTCGGGTTGATACTAGGTGTCTTACGTGTACTATCTTATGGACTCTGTCCTTGGAAGTGACTATTCTGTCAATGAAGTTGAGCTTCAGTCTTCCAGGATGCGCGGAGAGTTGAGCGGAGTTCAGGTGTTGATTGCGAGGAATGTCCTTCTTTTCCTTTCGAACCCTATATCTCGAAGGGCTTAGGTTGGGCAGACTATCTCGAAGCTGAACCTCACGGGTACTCGTCGGAAGATAGTATGTAAGGTTGGGAGTAATTTGCTCTAAGGATTCATAGCTCTTCCTTAGGGTTGTAGCGTATCTTAATTAAAGATTTTACGGTCGAGACTCCTGAGGTTGCTCCTGGCAGAGGGTTATTCTATTTTGTGGGAAAGACGCAGTCTTTCCCCCTTAGGATTTGACTAGGTTAGCTCGGAGCTAATGCATTCCTTCCTTCTTGACTTCATTGGTGGCGGTTCTGAAGATTGTCGTCCATCTTTTCCCTGTAGTCAAAATCTTCCGATGGGGTCCGCGAAGGTAGGTCCTACGGGGCTTATATACTATGATTATTTGTACTTAGCCAGTTGGAGTCTCAAATCCTCTAAGCGATTGGAACTGAGCGGTTAGTGATCCTGTGGCCCTTCTGGTGGGTCTTCAACTGGAATGGCAGAGGGATTTCGTAGGATCTTTAGTTAGTTTCTCCTCGGATAACTCACAGGTTGTTGTTTGGTGGGAAGACCTCAGAGCCGGAGATATTTTCTAAAGTATCTTCTGGTAGACAGCCTTCTAAAGATTCTAGTGGAAAGACACAGTCTTTCCACCTTAGAGCTTCACTAAGGTGCTTCGGGAATGGTTTTGAGCTTAAGTCTTGGAAAGCTATCTTGCTGTTAGCGGGAGGCTGTATCTTCCCGGAGTCTTGAGCTGAGGTCATCGAGTGACGCCTTATTTTATCAACCTTAGCGGGGCTGGTTTCCTATCGAAGCCTTAAGGAGTTAGCTTAGCACCAGTTAGCGGTTTACGTCTCTTCTTGCTAGTAGTTAACCAGGGTTGAAGCAGTCAACGTCGGGTAAGCTTTCTTCATTGGCATTTCTTGCGTTGCTTCGGCTTGATGGTGGAGTGGATTCGTTGCCTTCATGCATCCTTGTCTTCAGGTTTCTGGATTATTTGGTCCTTCTGGTGAGGAACTTCTCGTCGGTTTGGGTAGGGTCGACTGGATTAGTTAGTCTCCTGAGGCGGTCAGAAGCCCTAATATACTGAAGGTCAGCATAGTTAGGTCTTCACCTTTTGTCTTGGTTGACTTATCGGGTGGTTTCATGGGGATATTGAGGATCCTTCGGTGATCGGCTTTCAGCTCCAACGAAAATCTTGCTATAGTAGACTGAGGAACAAGGGAGTGTGGGAGTGTGGTGTTATTGACGAGTCTTGCGAGGTGAGTTTGACAGGGTATGCCGTCCTGCTGAGGTGAAATCTTTGAGTTGATTCTGCCTTGACAATGTCGAACTTCTTGTTCTTGCGATGCTTTTCCTCTCATATACTCTCGAGGTTAGTCTGGGTCTCATTACCAGCATCTAATCACAGGGGCTTCCTGAGTTACTAGGTGGGTTATCGCTCCTCGAGTCACAATTTTAAGGAGGTCAAAGAAAACCAGGACATACAAACAAGGCGGACAGAGCGAGGGGCTTGCAATGTCTTCGGCAAACAACACACATCAAGCAACACATGATGCATTATAGGCAAGCAAAGACGGTCAACGCTAGGGACCAAGGAGTTAACTACTCGCGATATAGGGGAATCCTATCTTAGGACTATTGACCCTAGATGTCGTCTTTCTTCAGGTCGGAGTCACTACCTTGCAGATGAAGCCTTCATCGTATCTTGGACGCTTCTTGATAGGGCAATACCTGAGGTCTTCTGATTGTGAGGATTCAGCGGGTAGAGCGATATTGTAGTCTACTTGTGTTTGCTGATAGATGATTGTCTTCATCTTGTTCTCATTGTCTTCACCGGTTCTAGATCTTAGTTATTTAAAATCCGTAGGTTTGAAGTTTTGGACGAGAGTTAGAGGGAACCATTTTCAAAAGCATTTACTTAGAGTAAGAGAAGAAATAGAACTTTTTGAAACTCATTGAGAAACTAGTTTTTGAAAGCCGGGGTTTTCCAAATAAGTTTCCTGTCTAGCGGCCATGCTAACTAAGGTTCTCCTACAGTCAGGATGGCTCTGATACCAAGTCTGTGGGACCCACGGATTAATCCTCCGAGAATCCCTGTTATGCATACAACCACGATCCCATGATCAGTTAGTCGTGGCACATAACCGACAAGTATCATTACAACATCCGAGAATATACCGAATTACAAGACTTACATAAATGCTGTTAAGGCTACATCAATTAACATCAGTGCATCTTCATCAAGCGTAGAGCCCAAGCCATGCCTTAACCTACATGCACCTGACTGGGAGAACGTCCTAGTTCGCATAGTCGCCAACGCCATCTTCTTCTTGATATCTGGCCAAGTTAATAGCCAGGGACAATGCCAGTAAGTACTTTGAATGTACTCTCAGACCACCTCAAGAAAATAATAATAATAAAAGGATATGCAATATGGCTATGGTAGTAGGAGGACTCCAAGGGAGGTTCTTTTCTCAAATAGTTTCTCAACTAATCAGGGTCACTCAGATTGGGATGTTACATGATAAATAAAGCTATGCTCCCCGGCAACGGCGCCAGAAAATAGTCTTGATGACCCACAAGTATAGGGGGTGTATCGCAGTATTTTTCGAGGGAAGTGAAACCTAATTTATTGATTCGACACAAGGGGAGCCAAAGAATATTTATAAGCCTTAACAACTGAGTTGTCAATTCAGCTGCACCTGGAAACAATCTTGCTCACAACAGTTTATTAGTAGCAACAGTTTGTAGTAGGAAAAGTAAAGTAACAGCAGTAGCAAAGTAAAGACAACAGTAACAAAAGCAGTAAACACTGGGATTCGAGTGCGGTAGGCATAGGGATGGATTGACGGGCGTTGCATGGACAAGACAATTCACATAGAAATCAGAACATAGGGCAATTGCAGATAAATAAGATAAAGCATCCAAGTACTAGATAAACCTAGGAATTGATACATTGCAAATGTATCTATAATTTTTGATGCTCCATGCTTGGTTTTATCCACTTTCTTGTGTTTTGTCCACACTTTAGAGTACTTTTCATATGATTTCTTGGACTAACCTATTAACAAGAGCCATAGTGCCAGCTGCCTGTTTTCTGCTATTTTTGGTTCCATGAAAGTCAGAAAATGAATATTCTCGGAATTGGACGGGACAAAAGCCAAAGTGCCTATTTTTCCAGAAGACTCCAGGAGCCAGAATACGAGACGGAGGAGGGCCAGGGGCTGGCCACACCCCCCCAAGGCGCGGGCTACGCCTGGCTGCGCTAGGGCATGGTGTGGTGGCCCCAGGCACCCCCTCGACCTCTCTCTTCGCCTATAAGAAGCCTTCTGACCTAAAAACTCCGGGGGGTTCGACGTTTTTCCACGAAAATTTCCGCTGCGCCGCCGCCACCGAAGGGGAGATTCGGGGGACAGAAAGTCTCTGTTTCGGCACCCTGCCGGGATGGGGAAGTGCCCCCGGAGCCATCTCCATCGATCTCCACCATCATCTTCATCAACCATCCATGTTTCCCCCATCTATGAGTGAGTAATCCCCTGCTATAGGCTATGGGGATGGTAGGGATTGGATGAGATCGTTCATGTAATGGCATCAGATTGTTAGGGCATGGTGCCTAGTATCTTTTATTAGTGCTTTATGACTTTGTTGCAACTTGTTGTGCTTAATGCTTGTCACTAGGGCCCGAGTGCCATGATTTCAGATCTGAACTTATTATTGATTCATTATGATAGTATTGTTCTTGGTCTTATCTGCAAGTTGTATACACACGTTGTTGTCCGGAACCTATGGCCCCGAAGTGACAGAAATCGGGATAACCGGAAGGGAAAGGCTTTGATGTGAGGATCACATGTGTTCATGGAGTGTTAATGCTTCGCTCCGGTGCTCTATTAAAAGGAGCACCTTAATTGCCAGTAGTTCCTTAGAGGCCCCGCTGCAAACGGGCTGGCAGGACAAAATATGTTGTGCAAGTTCTCATTGCGAGCACGTATGACTATATATGGAACACATGCCTAGGATTGTCTAGTACTTGGATGCTTTATATTATTTATCTGCAATTGCCCTATGTTCTGATTGCTATGTGAATTGTCTTATGCATGCAACGCCCGTCCATCCATCCCTATGCCTACCGCACTCGAATCCCACTGTTTACTGCTTTTGTTACTACTGTCTTTGTTTTGCTACTACTGTTACTTTACTATTCCTACTACAAAACGGTTGCTACTAATAAACTGCTGTGAGCAAGATTGTTTCCAGGTGCAGCTGAATTGACAACTCAGTTGTTAAGGCTTATAAATATTCTTTGGCTCCCCTTGTGTCGAATCAATAAATTGGGTTTCACTTCCCTCGAAAATACTGCGATACACCCCCTATACTTGTGGGTCATCAAGACTATTTTCTGGCGCCGTTGCCGGGGAGCATAGCTTTATTTATCAAGTTCACTTGGATTCACTATTCTTCAAGCTAAGTTTATCTTTCTCCTTGTTTGCTTGTTTCTTTATCAAAAATACAAAAAAAATAAGTTCCTACTCTAGTTGTTATTTTCGTTGGTCTGTTATTGTCTTGCTTTATCATGCTTGTTGTCAATGGTTGATTTCTTTGAAACTGAATCTTATTGGCAAGGTGGGTTCACGGAAGATCAAAAATATTATTATAAGGAACACCGCTTGTCACAAAAAGGGAAACACTTATGGGAACAAATTGATAAATTGTATACCATTGCTAGAAACGTGTGCTCTACTTATAATGTTACTTATTGCTGTGATAAATCTTGTTGCAGAAAGAGGTATAAACACCTCCCTTTTCAATGTGAGTATAATGATAATGTTTACCATATCTTCTTATGCTAAAGGAATTTATGAATTTTATGATGCGGAACAAATTGAAGAATTTATTGCTTGGAAGGGTGCTTTTGAACTTGCTAGTTTGCTTGAAAATATTGATGATTCACCTTACAAATATGAGGTTTATGGTATACTTAAATTTTTCTTTGATAATTACAAGGATGAAAACGGCTATATTCTTGAATATTTTAATAGTTGTTTTCCACAAATGGAAGAGACTAATGCCTTGCAGGATCCTATGGAAGAAGAAATTGATGAACCTGAAATCTCATTAGATGAAAAAGAGGAGGAGAGTGATGAACAAAAGGAGGAAGAATGGATTAGCTACCCATACCTACCTTCTAATGAGAGTAACTCTTTATTCCTTACATTATTTGATTGTCCTCCATGCTTACTAAAGGAGGATGAATGTTATGTTCCTGAGGATTCTTTTGAAAATGTTTATAATAAAGCTCTAGTGCTTGTAGATCATGAAAAGCATGCTTTATGTGATAGTTATATTGTTGAGTTTATTCATGAGGCTACTAAAAATTATTATGAGAGAGGAAAATATGGTTGTAAAAGTTTTCATGGTATTGAAACACCTCTCTATGTGCTGAAAGTTTTGAAGTTACTCTTGTTTTATCTCCTATGCCTGTCACTTTGTTCTTTGTGAATTTATTTGCATACATTATTCCTATGCATAGGAAGTGGGTTAGACTTAAATGTGTTTTGAATTTGCTTCTTGATGCTCTCTTTTACTTCAACTCATATTTCTTATGAGAGCATCCTCTCAAACTTTTATGCCTGAAGATCATAATATGTCTATTATTCTTGGGATACCTTTTCTTAAATACTGAAGGAGCCGTTATTAATTGTAATCAAGGGAAGGTGACCTTCAATGAACACATTGTCTATTTCCTCAAGAATATTGAAAGGACTTATGGTTTGAATTCAATTGAGCATGTTGAGGGCATTCAAGTTGGAGAAATATATTGTCCCATACGAAGAGAAAAATTTGAAACTATTATGATTGGGACCATTGCTATCAAAGTTGAGGTAACATAATCATTAGTGGGATACAAAGTTTTGTCTCATATGGAACTGTTTTGGTAACAAGACCTGATCAACCTTGTTAACAAAAGGATTTCATTGAACAAAACAATGTTTTCACCATGATTATCTCCGCTTACTTCTATTCTATCCATTTTAGTTTTTGCTTCTTATGCCTAACTTAAAGGCGTTAAAAAAAGTACTTGTTGGGAGATAACCGAAGAGTTTTAGTTGAGTCTTGGAAGTTATTACCTCTGTAATAACCTCTCCTTATCCTTTTTTTAATTTGCTTTTTGTGCCAAGAGTAACCTCTAATGAGAGAGAAGTAATGATTGGGAAAGTTGCTGTTCCGAAACAGATTTCTGTGTTTCACCGTAAAAATTTCTGAGGGAGCTCTGTACGTCGGATTGATCTCTAATTTTTTGTGATTCTGCCCCAGGTTGTTATATAATTTTCTTTAGTTCAACACTTTTTGATTTGAGCAACATAAGGTCTTCGAAAAAATTCGTCTTTACCTGCTGGTCTTTTTTGACAGATTTCTGCCATTTTCTGCATTTGCTTCTTGTTAGTTCCTTCTTGAGTTCCTTTGGGGAATTGAGCTTTTTGAGGGAAGTGCTACAGTAGATAGTGTTCTAATAGAAGTTTATTTGGTGTTAGAACTGAACCTTGAGACTTATTTATCTTAAGTGCACTAATGTTGCTAATGAGATTTTGTGAAGTTTTGTATGAAGGAAAAATTTCAGGTGTATGGAAGGAATGAGTAATGAGATGAAGGATGGACTAAAGCTCAAGATTGGGGATGCCACGCGTGTCACCCCAAGAAATATCCAAGAAGTACAAGCGTCAAAGCTTGGGGATGCCCAAGGCATCCCCTTCTTCATCAATAAAAATCCCAGGTTTCTTTCAAACGCTTCATTTTTATTGTTTCATGCACAGTTGTCTTTTTCTTGGAGCGTATTCTTTTTTGTTTTTGCTTTGGTTTTTAGTTTGCTTGGTTTGCTTAGTTTTCTGAATAAATTGGTTGGACCCCCTCTTTCACACTTTGGTTAGCAAATAGTTTGGTTTGGTTTGGAAAAGAGTAGGAAAAGTTCATACTTTTGTGGTAAAAAGAGCTTGTTTTTGACTGTGGCCTATGCTTTATCATGCCATGCTTGATATTGTTTTGGCTTTATGCTTAGTATTCTTTGTTGTAGCATGAATTGTTATAAACAATTGAGATTGCTTAATGTGCCTTGGATGAATCTTGCGTTGTTTTAGCATATTAAAGCATAGTGTAGTGGTATTCTCCTTTGATGCTTTATTTGGGTTGACTTGGCACATGCTCACACCATGTTATGACTGTCTCAAGTCACCATAGCCTTTATGATCCTTTAGTTTTCAACTTGTAGTATCACTTTATGCTTTGATCAATGATGTTTTGTCACTCTGCATGATTATGGCCATTACTGCTCTCTCGTTTGTCGCTCCCTTACTATTGCTAGCCTTCACTTTCATTGAGTATGTTTTACTCAAGTTTCCAACTCCCTAAACCAAATATTGCCAAAGTGTCCACCATACCTACCTATTAGCATCATTTGCTACTTCCGTGCATATTCAATATGCCTTGTTTTTGTTCCGAATAAAATGTTTGCTTGTTTTGAGAAAGTTAGTTAGTAAAGCTCTCACGAACTTGATGGCACACTTTATTTTCTTGCACTTAATAAACCTGAACCATTGTGAACTCTCCATGAAAGTTATATGCTTGCTAATTATAGGCTGGGGATTAGCAGAACCGTGCTGTCACGGGGAACGCTTTCAACACTTGTAAATGTATACCTAGTTGATACCTTGCTCTTTTGTTTGCGGATGTCATCGGTGTGAAATAAAAGGGGAGCTTGTAAGTCCATGGAGTTATGTATGTGTGTTAGAGAAATGGCCGGGCCGCTGGTCTAATCCATGCTGACATGCTGGAAACCTGCAGCGTAACCATAATGATATCTATGAAGCATTCTTCTTATAAAAAAAGAGAGATAGCTATTGAGAGAAAGAAAAAAAAAGAGTTTTATGAAAAGAGGAAAGAGAGAAAAAGCACCATTTTCCCATGGTAAATAAGAAGATTGTTGAGATACTCATTGTCTGCTTGCCTTGTCATTTTGATATGGGGACTCTTCCGTATCATCGGGCAAGGGGTACCCCGTTGGCGGTTCTCAATGATACGCACATACTTACGATGACAAGAACTTACCGGTAACTAAAGTTGAGTAGCATGAGGAGCGACCCTCGTACTCAAGGGACTTGGGATTTTCAGTTTATAGTTTGTCAAGCATATAACTCAGATTGGACCTCACTTTCACCTTAACCACATTAAAGATGCTTATGATACGGGCAATGAGAGCTCAAAGCTAATGAGTACCATACTTTCAGCATTTGGAAGCCTTTCAAACTATTCAAAACCTTTTCATTTCGTTGTTGAGTCTCCACACATTCTATGAGCACTTTCTTGAGAGCATAGTGGCCATTCTTAGTTCTATGTTCATTGTCCCAAGACTTGTTGATTGAGGCATACCTTGACATTGCTCGTTTTAAACTATTTGTATCTAGTCACTCTTGTGATCTTTGAAGGTGTCCTATGCATTTATGTTTGCTACTCTTTGAGGGACAAGCTGAATGCCACTATGCTATGTTTTCTTCATGTGAAACAAACAAATGTCTTGCAAGGCATTGTTATTCATGAATCTTTTGTTTGTGCCTTTTCATGTTGCATCATAGTTTCTTCATCTTATTGCTAGAACTTTGTCTTTCATGTTATGATTGAAGTACTATGATCCCAGCATTGAGTGTTTTACAAATACTTTGATCAAGTCTTTGATGGTGCATGTCACCTCAAAAATTATTTTTTCCTTTTATCACTTACCTACTCGAGGACGAGCAGGAGTTAAGCTTGGGGATGTTGATACATTGCAAATGTATCTATAATTTTTGATGCTCCATGCTTGGTTTTATCCACTTTCTTGTGTTTTGTCCACACTTTGGAGTACTTTTCATATGATTTCTTGGAGTAACCTATTAACAAGAGCCACAGTGCCAGCTGCCTGTTTTCTACTGTTTTTGGTTCCAGGAAAGTCAGAAAATGAATATTCTCATAATTGGACGGGACAAAAGCCAAAGTGCCTATTTTTCCAGAAGACTCTAGGAGCCAGAATACGAGACGGAGGAGGGCCAGGGGCTGGCCACACCCCCTAGGCGTGGGCTAGGCCTGGCCGTGCCAGGGCATGGTGTGGTGGCCCCAGGCACCCCCTCGACCTCTCTCTTCGCCTATAAGAAGCCTTCTGACCTAAAAACTTCGGGGGGTTCGATGTTTTTCCATGAAAAGTTCCGCTGCGCCGCCGCCACTGAAGGGGATATTCGGGGGACAGAAAGTCTTTGTTCCGGCACCTTGTCAGGACGGGGAAGTGCCCCCGGAGCCATCTCCATCGATCTCCACCATCATCTTCATCAACCATCCATGTTTCCCCCATCTATGAGTGAGTAATCCCCCGCTGTAGGCTATGTGGATGGTAGGGATTGGATGAGATCGTTCATGTAATGGCATCAGATTGTTAGGGCATGGTGCCTAGTATCTTTTATTAGTGCTTTATGACTTTGTTGCAACTTGTTGTGCTTAATGCTTGTCACTAGGGCCCGAGTGCCATGATTTCAGTTCTGAACTTATTATTGATTCATTATGATAGTATTGTTCTTGGTCTTATCTGCAAGTTGTATACACACGTTGTTGTCCGGAACCTATGGCCCCGAAGTGACAGAAATCGGGATAACCGGAAGGGAAAGACTTTGATGTGAGGATGACATGTGTTCACGGAGTGTTAATGCTTTGCTCCGGTTCTCTATTAAAAGGAGCACCTTAATTGCCAGTAGTTCCCTAGAGGCCCCGCTGCAAACGGGCTAGCAGGACAAAAGATGTTGTGCAAGTTCTCATTGCGAGCACGTATGACTATATATGGAACACATGCCTAGGATTGTCTAGTACTTGGATGCTTTATCTTATTTATCTGCAATTGCCCTATGTTTTGATTGCTATGTTAATTATCTTGTTCATGCACCGCCCGTCCATCCATCCCTATGCCTACCGCACTCGAATCCCACTGTTTACTGCTTTTTTACTACTGTCTTTGTTTTGCTATTGCTGTTACTTTACTATTCTACTACAAAACTATTGCTACTGATAAACTGCTATGAGCAAGATTTTTTCCAGGTGCAGCTGAATTTACAACTCAGTTGTTAAGGCTTATAAATATTCTTTGGCTCCCCTTGTGTCGAATCAATAAATTGGGTTTCACTTCCCTCGAAAATACTGCGATACACCCCCTATACTTGTGGTTCATCAGACATGTGTTACATATATAGTCATACGTGCTCGCAATGAGAACTTGGACAACATCTTTTGTCCTGCCAGCCCATTTGCAACGGGGCCTCAAGGGAACTACTGGCAATTAAGGTGATCCTTTTAATAGAGCACCGGAGCAAAGCATTAACACTCCGTGAACACATGTGATCCTCACATCAAAGCCATTCCCTCCGGTTATCCCGATTTCTATCACTTCGGGGCCATTGGTTCCGGACAACAACATGTGTATACAACTTGCAGATAATACCATAAACAATACTATCATAATGAATCAATAACATGTTTAGATCTGAAATCATGGCACTCGGGCCCTAGTGACAAGCATTAAGCACAACAAGTCACAACAAATTCATAAAGCACTAATAAAAGATACTAGGAACCATGCCCTAACATTATGATGCCATTACATGAACAATCTCATCCAATCCCTACCATCCCCATAGCCTACAGCGGGGGATTACTCACTCATATATGGGGGAAACATGGATGGTCGATGGAGAAGCGATGGTGATGATGATGGTGATGATCTCCTCCAATTCCCCGTCTCGGCAAGGTGCCAGAATGGAGTTTCTGGTGCTGTTTCGTGGAATCTGGTGGTGGCGGCGGAGCGAAACTCCTTCTGAAAAACGTCGAACCCCCTAGAGTTTTTAGGTCAGAAGGCTTCTTATAGGCGAAGAGGGAGACCGAGGGGGTGCCTAGGGGGCCCACAACATGCCCTGGCGTGGCAAGGCCCAGCCCGTGCCTGGGGGGATGTGGCCAGCCCTTGTCCCTCCTCCGTCTCGTATTCTGGCTCCATGAGTCTTCCGGAAAAATAGGCACTTTGGCTATTGTCCCGTCCAATTCTGTGAATATTCATTTTCTGACTTTCCTGGAACTAAAAACAGCAGAAAACAGGCAGCTGGCACTATGGCTCTTGTTAATAGGTCAGTCCAAGAAATCATATGAAAAGTACTCCAAAGTGTGGACAAAATACAACAAAGTGGATAAAACCAAGCATGGAACATCAAAAATTATGGATACATTTGCAATGTATCAGATATCAACTAGGTATAGAGTACAAGTGCAATGTTGAAAGCGTTCCCCATGACAGCATGGTTCTGCTAATCCCCAACAAATAAGTGCAAGCATATACACCATATACGACACAATGGTTCAAGTTTATTAAGGGCAAGAAAAGTAAAGTGTGCCATCAAGTTCGTGAGAGCTTTAATCACTAGTTTTCTCATAACAAGTTTAATTCGGAAGGTAGATAAAAACATGAATATACTTGGAATATAATATGCTAATAGGTAGGTATGGTGTACTCTTTGGAATAACTTGGTTTTAGGAGTTGGATGCATGAGTGGAACTCATACTTGGTTGTGGAGGATAGCAAAATACTGAGAGCAACAAACCAAGAGAGAAATAATGGCAATAATCATGCAGAGTGACAAAACATCATTGATAAAAGCATAAAGTGATACTACAAGTTGAAAACTAAAGGATCATAAAGGCTATGGTGACTTGGGATAGTCATAACATGGTGTGAGCATGTGCAAGTCAACCCAAATAAAGCATCAAAGGAGAATACCACAATACTATGCTTTAATATTCTACGCATGATCCTTCCAAGGCACATTAAGCAATCTCAATTGTTTATAACAAGTCATGCTACAACAAAGAATACTAAGCATAAAGCCAAAACAATATCAAGCATGGCATGACAAAGCATAGGCCACAGTCAAAAACAAGCTCTCTTTACCACTTAAGCATGAACTTTCCTACTCTTTTCCCATCCAAACCAAACTATTTATATAGAAAACTAAGCAAACCAAGCAAACAAAAAACCAAAATTAAAACAAAAAATAAGACGCTCCAAGAACAACACAATTGTGCATGAAACAATAAAAAATGAAGCGTTTGGAAGAAACCTGGGATTTTTATTGATGAAGAGGGGGATGCCTTGGGCATCCCCAAGCTTTGACACTTGTACTTTTTGGATATTTATTGGGGTAACACGCGTAGAATCCCCAAGCTTGAGCTTTAGTCCATCCTTCATCTCATTACTCATTCCTGCCATACACCTAAATTTTTTCCTTCATACAAAGCTTCACACAATCTTTATTAGCAACATTAGTGCACTCAAGATAATAGGTCTTTTAGGTTCAGTTCCAACACCAATAAAACTTCCATTAAAATACTAGCTACTGTAGCACTTCCCTCAAAAATCTCAATTCCCCAAAAGAACTCAAAAAAGAACCAACAAGAAGCAAATGCAGAAAATGGCAGAAATCTGTCAAAACAGACCAGCAGGTAAATACGAATTTTTTCGAAGACCTTCTGTTGCTCAAATCAAAAAGTGTTGATGTAACGGAAGTTAGATAACAACCTGGGGCAGAAGCACAAAAATTCACGCCTCAAAAGGACGTACAGAGATTTTACACGAATTTTTACGGTGAAGCACAGAAATCTGTTTCGGGACAACAACTTTCCCAATCATTACTTCTCTCTCATTAGAGGTTACTCTTGGCACAAAAAGCAAATAAAAAGGATAAGGAGCGGTTATTACTGAGGTAATAACTTCCAAGACTCATCTAAAACTTTTGGGTTATCTCCCAATAAGTACTTTTCTTTAACACCTTTAAGTTAGGCATAAGAAGCACGAAGAAGAATCAAGTGTTCTCAAATGAAGAAGCATTAAGAGAAAATTTTGTTTTCATAGGAGAGGCAAAAGAAATCTTCTCTCTCTTCTTAGGGAAATGTTCTATACCTTTCTTGAGTGGGAGTTTATATTTAATGGTGCCTCCTTTCATATCAATAATGGCACCAACAGTTCTAAGAAAAGGTCTTCCCAAAGTAATTGGACAAGAAGCATTGTATTCAACATCCAAAACATAGAAATCGACGGGGACATAGGCATTGTTAATCATTAATACTCCCCATGAGTTTATTTTTAGCATTGTCATCAAGTGGGACATTCAAATAACAATCTTCAAGAGGTGGCAAATCAAGCATATCATAAATCCTTCTAGGCATAATAGAAACACTACTATCAAGATCACATAAAGCTTTGAAATCAAAATCATTCACTTTCATATTAATGATGGGTTCCCAACCATCTTCTTGTTTTATAGGAATAGAAGCTTTATGTTAATCTTTATGAGGGCATCAGTAATGTGTTTTGTAAAGGCCATATTCATAGCACTAGCATTAGGACTTTTAGCAAGCTTTTGTAGGAACTTAATAACTTCAGAGGTATTGCAACCATCAAGATCAAAGTCAAAATTATCATCTAGAGTGGTAGAACTATTACTAGCCTTAACACTAGTGGTGGTGATAGTAGAAACACTAATGTTTCTAGCAATTTCATCTTCTCTTTCCCACTTAGCATAAAATTTAGCTAATAGTCTAACATTTTCATCAATTCTTACTTGTATGGCATTAGTAGCTGCAAAGGGATTATCAATAGTTTTAGGTTTAGCAGCCATTTTTTTCAAAGATGATTGAGTTTCAGCCAAAGATGCTATATTTCTATCAGCATTAGAGAGTTTTTCCTCAATATTTTTATTGAAAGCAATTTGTTTACTAATAAATTCTTTAAGCATAACTTCAAGTTCAGAGGGAGCACTCCTATTGTGGTTGTAGGAATTTCCATAAGCATTACCATTGTTGGGAGGATATGGCTTATAATTTTTGTTACTAAAATTATTCCTATAAGCATTATTGCCAAAATTGTTATTTCTTATGAAGTTCACATCAACTTGCTCTTCTTGAGCAACCAAAGAAGCTAAAGGAACATTATTTGGATCAATATGGGCTTTCCCATTAACAATCATGGACATAATAATATCAATTTTTATCACTCAAGGAGGAGGTTTCCTCAATAGAATTTACCTTCTTACCTTGTGGAGCTCTCTCCATATGCCATTCAGAGTAGTTAACCATCATATTATCCAGAAGCTTTGTTGTGGCACCCAAAGTAATGGTCATAAAGGTACCTCTAGCAGCAGAATCCAATAGGTTCCTTGAAGAATAGTTCAATCCTGCATAAAAAGTTTGGATGATCATCCAAGCAGTCAGTCCATGAGTGGGACAATTCTTTCCCAAAGATTTCATTCTTTCCCAATCTTGAGCAACATGTTCATTATCAGATTCTTTAAACTTCATTATTTCACTTCTCATAGATATAATCTTAGCAGGAGGATAGTATTTTCCAATGAAAGAATCATTGCATTTAGTCCAAGAATCAATACTATTCCTAGTTAAGGAATTCAACCATTCTTTAGAGTTTCCTCTCAAAGAGAAAGGAAACAATTTAAGCTTAACAATATCTCCATCTATATCCTATCTTTTGCATCTCACAAAGTTCAACAAAGTTTCATAACAAGATTGAGTAAAGTAGGTTTTATCTCAAAGAAAGTAGCTTCAGGACCCGGTGGAGCAATAGGTGTGCTCATAAAATCATTATTGTTGGTGCTAGTGAAATCACACAACTTAGTGTTTTCAAGAGTAGTCATTTTTGTGTGTTTTAAAATAAGAAAGCAAACTAGTAAAACTATTTTTTTGTGTGTTTTTGATAAAGAAACAAGCAAACAAAACAAAAAGAAACTAAGCAAAACAAAAATAACAAAGAAAAGAGATTGGTTATGAGGGACTCACCTTGTGAAGATGTCCTTGACTCCCCGGCAAAGGCGCCAGAAAAAGAGCTTGATGGCCCAAAATATATCGAGCTCGTTGGGGAACCCCAAGAGGAAGGTATGATGAGCATAGCAACAAGTTTTCCCTCAGTACGAAACCAAGGTTATCAATCCAGTAGGACCAAGGAAACACCCCAAATGTGTTGCTAGCTGAACGTTGGCAGGGCGCACTACCGGTGCCAGCAGCAACGTGGAGACCTGGACAACACAACCACATAACTTTGTACCCAACTTGCAATGAGGTTGTCAATCTCACCAGTTTTGCTGAAAACAAAGGATTAAACGTATCGAATGGAAGGAAGTAATAGTTTGCAGAAAGTAAACACAAAGCAGTAAACAGTTTGATTGTAGATTGAATGTAAAAGAAAGGACCGGGGTCCATAGTTCACTACAGGTGGCTCTACTTAAGATAGATAACATGCTGGGTGAACAAATTACAACGGAGCAATTGACAAACATCGAGAAAGCATACAAGCATATACTAATCATCTTGACTCCTTTGAGATTCGATTGGGAATTGCAACATTATACATAGACCGCCATCCAACTGCATCTATGACTAATAATCCACCTTCAGGTTATCATCCGAACCCCCTCTAGTATTAAGTTGCAAGCAACAGATTATTGCATTAGGAATTGCGTGTGAAGTAAACAATACGATTGTTCTATTAACAAAGGATTGTTGTTTTCTCCCTAGTAGCAACAACACATCTAGTACCTTAGAGATTTCTGTCACTTCCCCGGATTACCAGAGGCATGAACCCACTATCGAGCAAAAATACTAACTCTTGGAGTTGCTAGCATCTACTTGGCCAAGATAGCTACTAACAACGGAAACCATGCAAGATCACAAATAACAAAGACATGATAGAATCAATAATCAATCTGAAATAGCATCTCAATATCCATCAGATTCTCGCAAACACAACATGCATAATTACAAATAGATGATCTTGATCATGAACGGAGCTCACAAGATCTAGACATGAAAGCACAAAGGAGGAGAACCAGCCATCTAGCTACTACAAGGACCCATAGTCCAGAGATGAACTACTCACGCATCACACCGGAGGCTTGCATGATGATGAAGAAGGCATCTAGGGTGAATTTCCCTCTCCGGCAGGGTGTCGGGAAGACCTTCAGATCCCTCCCTATCTAGGGATGGAGATGACGGTGGCTACAGAATCTTTCGTGGAATTTTGATCGGGTACTTAGGGTTTCCGTATCAGAGGAAATATATATGCGGAAGGAGAGGCCGGGGGTGCCTGGGGTGTCCAGACCACCCCCTGGCGCGGGCTAGGCCTAGCCGCGCGGCCAGGTGGTGTGGCTAGGCCCTAGCCCCTCTCCGTCTTGTATTATGGCTCCATGTGTCCCTCGGTGAAAAACTGACTTTGGCTTTTGTCCCATCCAATTCCATGAATATTCATTTTCTGACTTTCCTAGAACCAAAAATAGCAGAAAACAGGTAGTTGGCACTCTGGCTCTTGTTGATAGGTTAGTCCAAGAAATCATATGAAAAGTACTCCAAAGTGTGGACAAAACATAAGAAAGTAGATAAAACCAAGCATGGAACATCAAAAATTATGGATACGTTTGCAACGTATCACATGCTGCAAGTGAAATTTAAGAGTAAACTAGTGATGGTAGAAATGGAGTAATTACAATAAGGCAAGTATACACACCTAAACTCTAAATATTCTTCTCTTCAGGAGCAACTGGTTCTTCGTGAGAGGCTTCAATTGTGCAAAATTCTTTTCCTTGATGTTGGTATTGTTTGCTTCTATGATTTCCAATCTTTGTTGTTCATAGTATTTTATTATCACTGCTACTTCTTGCTACTGCAAAGAAGCCTTTCTCTTCTCTCCTTGTGCCATCTACACAAGGAATTATTGGAACAAAGTTATGTCCTAGGAAGAGATGGAGGTAGTAATCACAAGGGGAACAATGGATTACTATTGACCTAGGCGATGTCTATGAATTATAGTGGAGCAATGGTGGGCAACGAAGGGTGAGGCAGGTCATGTGGTGAAGTGCGGCGGAAGGAAGTAACTTCTGGCCATTGTCGACTGGTGACGATGAATAAATTAGGGGAGAGGTGGTGGCAACAGCACCAAGGGTTTAGTGTGGAAAGGGTAATGGGGATTTAGCAAAGGGTAAGGGAAATATTTTCCTAAGGAAGCACACGGCAAATTTCAGGCTAGGTCTATTCAAAATCTAAGCGGGACTAGAGTTGTGCGAACAACGAAAAGTGGAGTGGGAAAAACGAAAACAGTGGTGGGACCTATAACATTGCAACACATGTGGGTGACGCAAATGACACAATAGCATCGAAAAATGGAGTGTTCAGTATAGTAGCTTTTTCCCTGTAGACCTAGGTTTAATCGAACCTTGGAAAACAATGCTAAATGGAAAATAAATGAGTCATGCCTAGAAGACTTGTTTGTTCGTTTTACCTTATGTTTACGAGACCTTTCTAGTTTACTTCGAATTGTTGGTTGTTGCAATGGATGAAAATAGGCCAGGGTTGAAAAATCACCTGCAGCTGCACATCATATGGGATAAATATAATCATAGGAACATTCATGTGAAATGATTTAACAAAGATAAGGTTGTGGGTAGCACATCCAAATATACTAAATCCCCTATGAGCAACAGGCATAGCAATAGTATTTTGATCCAATTGTTATACCACGAAACACCGGGCTATAACAATTATTAAGTAAAATACAGATCAAAGCCTTAATAAGTGAATCCCTAAATGAAGACTGTACTCCCCTTGTTGTCAATCCCAAGTGAATCCCTAAATGAAGACTGTACTCCCCTTGTTATCAATGTGTTTCGCGTGAAATCGCCGTTCACCACTCATCTCACCTCGAGTCTTTACCAATCCTTGGGATCTTAAGTACCTACAAGTCCATGAATCGAGACAAGAGACAAAGATACAAAGATACAAATATCTATTCAATCACCACAAAATACTCCCATTTATTAGATTCACATAATCGCTGCGAGATTTCACCCCAACCTGGTGCCCGCGAGGACTAGTCACTCATAACAATAAGATCAAGGATAAAAAATATTATGCAAAATACTTAGATTGAAATCAAATATTCCTATAATAGTCACCAATTCACAAGGAGATCTCAGGTACAAAACTATGGCTATGGAGTGGATGGAGGGTGGAGAGGATGAACTATGGTGGTAGATCTTCTTTGGTGGTGTTGTGATGCAATCTAAGAATGGCGGCTCTCTGCGTGGTGCCTAGAGTCTCGAAATATATAGGCGCCTTCACGGAAGTTGTTGCATTTGACCTAACAGAGCCTCTGTCACACGGTACGGACAAACCGTACGAGTGGGCCTTGCTCGTACTACAGGTTGTTAAACCTTCTGGAGGCTCCTCTTCGACCCCAGTTAGCTTGGCTGAGTAGGAAACATCATCATGTTCAATAAATGCTCCTGATTTTGCCTTAAAAGTATGATTTCCCGCATAACACAATTCAAGACAAAGGATTGCACATCTTTGCAATAATTAGTCATTAGTAGCAAGGATAGAGAGATTCTTGGTTAATTGTTTGACTAAAAATGTGATTTAAACGTGTACAAAGATGGCTATTTTCATAGCCATCCCCCACATCGACCACCATTCTATTCAGTTGTACCAACAGAATTCACTCAAATAGGAGGAAAAAAAATAGTAGAAACAAATAAGAAAATTGGGCAGAGGATCTCACCATTGCATCAATCCAGACATATTACCTTCTTCATGAGATCATAACACTCCACGAGATCCATCTCTATGCCTTCCTCCATGGATTGCAGCCACAGAGCTTCTCCGGCTTATACACCATTGGGTTATCCTGATATACCACCAACAACCTCGATCCCATTCCCCTTTGATGGCTCAGTGTTGATGTAGAGCTTGTTGGGAACCCCAAGCGGAAGGTATGATGAGCACAGCAACAAGTTTCCCTCAGTTATGAAACCAAGGTTTAATCGAACCAGTAGGAGCAAGGAAACACCCCAAAGGTGTTGCTAGCTGAGCATTGGCAGGGCGCACTACCGGTGCTAGTAGCAACGTGGAGACCTGCACAACACAACCACAGAACTCTGTCCCCAACTTGCGATGAGGTTGTCAATCTCACCGTGTTTTGCTGAAAACAAAGGATTAAACGTATCGAATGGAAGGAAGTAATAGTTTGCAGAAAGTAAACACAAAGTAGTAAACAGTTTATAGATTGTATGTAAAGAAAGGACCGGGATCCATATTTCACTAGAGGTGGCTCTCCTTAAGATAGATAACATGTTGGGTGAACAAATTACAGCGGGGCAATTGACAAACATCGAGAAAGCAATACATGCATATACTAATCATCTTGCCTCCTTTGGAACTTGATTGGGCATTACAACATTACACATAGACCACCATCCAACTGCATCTATGACTAATAATCCACCTTCAGGTTATCATCCGAACCCCCTCCAGTACTTAGTTGCAAGAAACAGATTATTGCTTTACGAATTGCGTGTAAAGTAAACAATACGATTGTTCTATGAACAAAGGATTGTTGTTTTCTCCCTAGTAGCAACATCACATCTAGTACCCTAGAGATTTCTGTCACTTCCCTAAATTACCAGAGGCATGAACCCACTATCGAGCATAAATACTAACTCTTGGAGTTGCTAGCATCTACTTGGCCAAAATAGCTACTAACAATGGAAAGCATGCAAGATCACAAATAACAAAGATATGATAGAATCAATAATCAATCTGAAATAGCATCTCAATATCCATCAGATCCCTACAAACACAACATGCAGAATTACAAATAGATGATCTTGATCATGAACGGAGCTCACCCAAGATCTAAACATGAAAGCACAAAGGAGGAGAACCAGCCATCTAGCTACTACATGGATCCGTAGTCCAAGGATGAACTACCCACGCATCACACTGGAAGCTTGCATGGTGATGAAGAAGGCCTCCAGGGTGAATTCCCCTCTCCGACAGGGTGCCGGGAAGAGCTTCAGATCCCTCGCGATCTAGGGATGGAGATTACGGTGGCTATAGACTCTTTCGTGGATTTTTGATCGGGTGCTTAGGGTTTTCGTCCCGAGGGCATCTTATAGGCGGAAGGAGAGGCCGAGGGGGTGCTGGGGTCGGCCAGACCACTCCCTGGCATGGGCCAGGCCTGGCCGCGCGGCCAGGTGGTGTGGTCGGCCCCCAGCCCTTCTCCGTCTCGTATTCTGGCATCTGATGACTTCCGGAAAAATAGGCACTTTGGCTTTTGTCCTGTCCAATTCCAAGAATATTTATTTTCTGACTTTCTTGGAACCAAAAACAGTAGAAAACAGGTAGCTGGCACTGTGGCTCTTGTTAATAGGTTAGTCCAAGAAATCATATGAAAAATACTCCAAAGTGTGGACAAAACACAAGAAAGTGGATAAAACCAAGCATGGAACATCAAAAATTATAGATACATTTGCAATATATCAACATCCCCAAGCTTAACTCTTGCTCATCCTCGAGTAGTTAAGTGATAAAAAGAAAGAATAATTTTTGAGGTCACATGCACCATCAAAGACTTGATCAAAGTATTTGTAAGACGTTCAAAGCTGTGATCATAGTACTTCAATCATAACATGAAAGAGAAAGTTCTAGCAATAAGACAAAGAAACTATGATGCAACATGAAAAGGCACAAACAAAAGATTCATGAATAACAATGCTTTGCAAGACGTTTGTTTGTTTCACATAAAGAAAACATAGCATAAATAGTATTCAGCTTGTCCCTCATAGAGTAGCAAATATAAATCCATAGGACACCTTCAAAATTCATAAGAGTGACTAGATACAAATAGTTTAAAACAAGCAATATCAAGTTATGCATCAATCAACTAGTCTTGGGACAATGCACATAGAACTAAGAATGGCCATTATGCTCTCAAAGTAGGTGCATAAAGATAGAAGGTGGAGACTAAATATGATGGTGGAGAAAGGCCTTGATAAAAGGAAGTAGAGATTCAAGTCTCATAAAGAGCTTCCAAAAATTATGGTACTTATAGCTTTCAGCTCTCATTGCCCCTATCATACGCATCTTTAAGGTGATTCAGGTTAAAGTGACACAACTAAGAGGATATGCTTGACAAGTTATAAACGGAAATCTCATGCCCCTTACTTACGAAGACCGAACCTCATGCTACTCAACTTTAGTCACGAGTAAGCTCTTGTCATTGTAAGTACATGTGTATCATAAAGAACCGCCAACGGGGTACCCCTTGCACATGATACATGAGTTATCCCATAATCAAAATGACAAGGCAAGCAGACAATGAGCATCTCAGCGATCTTTTTATTTGCTATTTGCATAGGTTTTTATTGAGGATGCTTCATAGAGTGCTCATTATGGTGATGATGCAAGTTTCCACCATGATTAGGCATGGCTTAGGCTAGCGGCCTAGGCATTTCTCTAACACACATACAAACTCCATGATCTTACAAGTTCTACTTTTATTTCACACCGCCGGGATCCATACATAAAAGAACATGATATCAACAGGGTACAAAGTACAAGTGCAATGTTGAAAGCATTCTCCATGATACATGGTTCTGCTAATTTCAACTTATAAAGCGCAATCATATACGCAACAAAGAAGGACCCAATGGTTCAAGTTTATTAGATGCAAAAAAGTAAAGTGTGCCATCAAGTTCATGAGAGCTTTAATCACTAGTTTTCTCATAACAAGTTTAATTTGGAAGGTAAACAAAAGCATGAATATACTTGGAATAGCATAAGCTAGTAGGTAGGTATGGTGGACTCTCTGGAATAACTTGGTTTAGATAGTTGGATGCATGAGTGGAACTCATACTTGGTTGTGGAGGCTAGCAAAAGATTGGGAGCGACAAACTAAGAGAGCAATAATGGCCATAATCATGCAGAGCGACAAAAACATCATTGATCAAAGCATAAAGTGATACTACAAGTTGAAAACTAAGGGATCATAAAGCCTATGGTGACTTTGGATAGTCATAACATGGTGTGAGCATGTGCCAAGTCAACCCAAATAAAGCATCAAAGGAGAATACCACTATACTATGCTTTAATATGCTAAAACAACGCATGATTCATCCAAGGCACATTAAGCAATCTCAATTGTTTATAACAAGTCATGCTACAGCAAATAATACTAAGCATAAAGCCAAAAAAATATCAAGCATGGCATGACAAAGCATAGGCCATAGTCAAAAAGAGCTCTCTTTACCACATAAGCATGCACTTTCCAACTCTTTTCCAAACCAAACCAAACTATTTGCAAACCAATGTATGAAAGAGCAGGTCCAATCAATTTATTCAGAAAACTAAGAAAACCAAAGCAAACGAAAAACAAAAACGAAAACGAAAAAGAAGACGCTCCAAGGACAACACAACTGTGCATGAAACAATAAAAATGAAGCGTTTGGAAGAAACCTGGGATTTTTATTGATGAAGAGGGGGATGCCTTGGGCATCCCCAAGCTTTGACACTTGTACTTTTTGGATATTTATTGGGGTAACACGCGTAGAATCCCCAAGCTTGAGCTTTAGTCCATCCTTCATCTCATTACTCATTCCTGCCATACACCTAAATTTTTTCCTTCATACAAAGCTTCACACAATCTTTATTAGCAACATTAGTGCACTCAAGATAATAGGTCTTTTAGGTTCAGTTCCAACACCAATAAAACTTCCATTAAAATACTAGATACTGTAGCACTTCCCTCAAAAAGCTCAATTCCCCAAAAGAACTCAAAAAAGAACCAACAAGAAGCAAATCCAGAAAATGGCAGAAATCTGTCAAAACAGACCAGCAGGTAAATACGAATTTTTTCGAAGACCTTCTGTTGCTCAAATCAAAAAGTGTTGATCTAACGGAAGTTAGATAACAACCTGGGGCAGAAGCACAAAAATTCACGCCTCAAAAGGACGTACAGAGATTTTACACGAATTTTTACGGTGAAGCACAGAAATCTGTTTCGGGACAGCAACTTTCCCAATCATTACTTCTCTCTCATTAGAGGTTACTCTTGGCACAAAAAGCAAATAAAAAGGATAAGGAGCGGTTATTACTGACGTAATAACTTCCAAGACTCATCTAAAACTTTTGGGTCATCTCCCAATAAGTACTTTTCTTTAACGCCTTTAAGTTAGGCATAAGAAGCAAGAAAAAGAATCAAGTGTTCTCAAATGAAGAAGCATTAAGATTAATACCAGAAATATCTTCAACAAGGCAATTTATATCATCCAAATAAGTTCTAGAGGATCCTCTCTCAATGCTCTTAGGTTCACTATTTTCATCAAAAGGGTTTTCAGGAACAATCCAATCAAGATTCTTTTCTATGGCTTCATGTATTGCTACCAGTTTAAAGGGTATTGGTATCTTAGGTTCCTCCCCATTAGGTTCGTTTATGTTCATCTTTTCTTGTGTACCAACAACATCTACACATGAGCCTAGCATATTCAAATGTTCAAAGACTTTCCTAGCTTCCTTGGCAACATCATAGAACTCCTTAAACAAAGTTTCTAGAATAAAATCCCTCTTTTCAGGGTCCTCAATTTCTTTAAGCTTAAGAAACATTACTTGCATTAAGGGGTTGAGGTTAACAACCCTAGCTTCTAACATGTGAATTAAAGAAGTTGCAGCAATCTCATAGTTTGGAGCAAGTTCTGGAAGGGATCTATCCTCAGTATCTTCATGCTTACTAACATGATTAAAAAATTCTTCAATATTATCTTTCCCAATTATAGAACCACTACCAATTGAAAGATCTTTCAGGGTGAATGTAGGGATCAACATGGTGAGCTAAGGAAGAGGCAACAACTAAAGGAGACTTAATTTTTGTGTGTTTTTGATAAAGAAAGCAAACTAGTAGAATTTTTGTGTGTTCTTGATAAAGAAACAAGCAAACAAAGCAAAAGGAAACTAAGCAAAAAAATAACAAAGTAAAGAGATTGGTTATGAGGGACTCCCCTTGTGAAGATGTCCTTGACTCCCCGACAACGCCGCCAGAAAAATGCTTGATGGCTCAGTGTTGATGTAGAGCTTGTTGGGAACCCCAAGAGGAAGGTATGATGAGCACAGCAGCAAGTTTCCCTCAATTATGAAACCAAGGTTTAATCAAACCAGTAGGAGCAAGGAAACACCCCAAAGGTATGATGGCATGCACTCAACAGGTGTAGAAGAAGGTGGGGAACACGAGGTAAACAATAAAGAGGTTAGATGTGGGTCCCACTTGATTTTCAGGGCCTTTTACAATATCTATTTTAGGAAGCCTGTACAACTTGATTTGTTATATTCTGCAAGCTGGACAAAAAGTGGTCATTCTTTTACTTGGCAGAGTATCATGTCGGGTATTCAAACTTTCAAATGTGGGTATATATGGCGGATAGGCGACTTGCAAGCTATTAATATCTAGGAGGATGCTTGGATCCCTTCCAGCCCTACCCACAAGATCATCACACGAGCAGGTATAGTTGTCTCATCAGAAGTAAATGAAGTGACTGATAGCTTCAAATTTTATCTCTTTCTACTATTGATTTTACTCTTGTTTATTGCGTGATTTCACTGAAGATTACTTCTTTCTATTAACATTAATGTCGCAATTAGTGAATCCTTGGTTTCTTGTGATGGTTTTCAGGTAATGGACATTTATTAAAGATCTGATAGCATTTATGGGCTAATTGCACCTAAAGAAGAAAATCCCCAATTGGAACACCTTTCATTGGAGGCGTTCAATGAGCTTAACGACCAACTCATCCAGAGAGGGTTAGATCAGATCAGATCTAGAAGATCGGGTCTGGAAGAGGAGAATAACCTCCCCTCATTCCTCGACGATTTTCAACTCCTCAACCACACATTCCACCATCATCCCCATTGTTACTTAGAGAGAGAGATTGGCAATTGTAAAATTAGGGGTTGATACTTTGATCCACCTTTAGTTTATATTTGATTTGATCTTCAATCGCTATTGTGGTTTGCTCAATAACTTTGAGATGATTCCTATTTGCAATACAGTTATGCTTTTGATTTGTCTTCCTCTCATGTCTGAGTAAATCCCCATAGGCGTGGGAGATCTAGGGGATTGGTGAGATGTGTCGTGCCTCCTTTAAATCCATTCATTTGTGATTGTTGTAGTGTTTATTAAATAGTGAGAATGATTATCTATGTTCACCTAATGCTTGTTATATAATTTAAGGGCCTAGGTAACATGATCCAAATATCTCATAGGTATGAGCTTGTATGCTAGCGAATCGACGACCCCCGAGTGACACAGCTGATATTAATGAGGAGCTAGCACTACTCGAGGACAACAAGGAACCATCAAGACTAAAGCATTGATCTGGTTGCGAGACCTTAATTAATGTGCTGGCCATTGCCGTGGTAACAGGAAGACAGATCATTGGGACTGGGAAGAATTGGCCATGAGGACTCCTAATCAGTATAAGGTTCCTTGCCTACTCACTTAAAAATAAGAAATACCACAGTAACTTATTCCAGTTTATCCATTTGACACTTTCACTACCACCATGAACTGTTTCTCTCTGTGCCTAAGTTTTCATCTACAGGACCTTTAAACACCTTTCTCGTCTTTACTTTTATGCAATTTAATACTTATTTATTTACTAAGCAAGTTTCCTCAATCTTTTACTCAAAACCTTCCACCACCAGTAGTTGTAGTCAATTCACTCAAGACCTGTGACACCTTGAGTGCGACAGGAACGCCACATAAAAACACTTACCAAGGCTCCTTATCGGGATTGATATAAATACTGGAATTAATACTTCCGCGAAAACATTCTCTGATGAACCTATGCACTTGCAGGGCATCAAGATATTTTTTGGCGCTGTTGCCGGGGAGCTAAGCGCTAAGTGTTGTTTCTTGACAAAAGCAGTTATTGACACCATTCAAGATCTTTGTTGAAGACAAGGGTACCACTCGATGAGGAAAAACTTATCTACCTCCATATATTGATGGTGTTCCGATCGAGAGACACCTAGAATTTATAGAAAGATTTTCTAACTCATGTACTATAGACGTGAATAGTTGGATTCCCCTGATGGCAGACTTGACCATCACCCAAGTGGGTAAACCTGAGCTACCATTGGGAGAATATGGGAATCCATCTAGGCACTTAAGGAAAATGTCTATTCTTTGTCCTAAACTTGAAGGCCAGGAATTCGAAATATATCCTGAGCTAATTTATATGATAAGAGAAATTGCTTTTGCAGGAAAAGAAGAGGAAGATCCTAGTGACCACTTGACAAGGGTCCATGACCTTTGCGCTACTCTTAAACCAACAAGTTTACCAATAGAGTTTGTACTCCTTAAACCTTTTCGCTGGTCCCTAAAACATAATGCTTTTACTTGGTTATAATCATTACCTAATCACATTATAAAAAGTTGGGCAGATTGCATCCGAGAATTCATGCATAAATATTGTTCATTCACTAAAATTATGCAAGTTAAATGTAGCATAATAAACTTTCACCATAGAGTTGGAGAAAACGTTTATCAAGCATGGAATAGATTTTATGCAATGATTATAAAAGTCTCAAATCATGGTTTCCACGAGCATTTAATTATTCAATATTTTTACAATGGGCTTAATGACAAAATAAAAGAGGAGGAGCTATATGCAACTTAACACTGCCAGAATGTGTAAAGAATTTTGAGGTAAGATCCTTTAATGATGAACAATACAATCCAGTTGAGGATGTTGAACCATGAAAAGGTATGATTCACAGACCACGAGATCTTATACCCGAAGTCAAAAAGTCCATGGAAGAAAATGTATAGCCTCAGAACTTGTTAAAGAAAATAAAGTTGACATTCTTCAAATTTATGTAATAGAGGATGATATAAATCTTGTAATGCAAAAGTTTAGATATCAACAAAATCAGTTTCATGAGAAAAAATGCAAACGTCTTATCACACAAGAAAAGAATATAAGAGACCTCACAGAAGTCTTTGATGACTTGGGTCATGCTACAAAAAAATTAGACATATATCTGAGTATGGTTAAAACTCAATGTGATCAAATAATTAAAACCCAAACTTTGATTTTGAACCAAGGAAATTTTAATACTGTTCTACTAACATTGTCACTAGACGTGGTACAAAAATACAGGAACCACAAGGACCACCTTAGTATCAAGAAGAACAAGCTTGCAGGACAAGAGAGACTCAAGAGATGAGTCAATAAGAAAAGGACTTAGTGGATCCTCAAGATGACATTGATTATGAGACCCATAAAAGGGAGCATGAGGCTTCCAAAGCTAGAGAAGGAGAGGAAGAAGGAGATAAACATAAACTATATGATTCAAACTCCGAGACAATCGATTCGAGGGGAGAAGTCGATCTCAGAAAGGAACAAGAAGAGCAACTTATCATCCCACGTGAAGAACACACCGATAAGCAAAAATCAGCCACAAGGAAAACCAAAAAGAATGTTGAACTGGTAGCAAAGGTAAAGGAGAAGGTAATACACACCAAAAATAAAATTTCTTATCCTAATCGAGTTCAATATGAACCGGATAAAGCTATTTATGACTCTTTTGCTGAGGCACTAGGAATCTTACACTTAGAACTTCCTTTAAATAATGCTATTCAAGTTTCTACTTATAAAAAGTTTATGCAAGATATTCTTAATAGAAAGAAGAAGGTAACTAAGACGGTAGCAGTAATGACAAGCTTAGGCGATAAGTTGCCTACTAAGCTTGGGGACCCAAGTATACCAACTATCTCCTGCGCAATTGGGAAAACTAATATATTTAACACTCTTTGTGATTTAGGAGTAAGTGTTAGTGTTATGCATTATTCCCTATTTAAAAAATTGAACCTTGGAGAATACTCTCCCACTTCAATCACTTTACAAATGGCGGATACAACAATTAAACAACTTGTCGGTATGATCGAAGATGTTCTACTTAGAATAGACCAACATATTATACCCACTGATTTTATTATTCTTGATGTTCCCGAGGATGACAAAATCTCTATCATCCTTGGAAGATCTTTTCTTAGCACAGTTGTGGCTAACGTAGACTGCTCTAGCAGTAAAATTGTCTTTAATATATATGATGATCAGATTGTTCGATATTTTGCAAAGAAACCAAAACATAATGGAAAATATGTTCTACCGCCTAAGCGCGTTCAAGCAACAAGAACCAAAGATGAAGAGTAGCTTGAGATAAACGCTAATGGTATGGAGTTTGGCTAGAACCTAAACTCTAGAACAAGATACTTAATGGGAGTTAACCCATTCTCAATCAATTAAGTTTAAGTTTTTATTATTATTTGTTTTATTATTTTGTGTGTACTAATAAATTTATTTCAAGTCTTGAGTTGTTCAGAGGACTTACCCTAGAGAAGTTAAGAAGCAAGAGAAAAAAGAAGGGAAGAAATAAAACAGGGGTCGCAGTACCAATAATGAGCTACTGTACAGCTGGATGCGCCCGTACTGCGTGTCCATATCGCGCGCCTGTACTGAACTTTGACAACTTCACCCAGGGGTCACAGTACCAATAACGAGCTATGGTACGGTCGGACGTGCCCGTACCGCGCGCCCATACCGCGCGCCCGAACTAAACCTCAATGAATATGATCGCAGTTCACAGTATCGGTAATGAGCATCGGTACAGGCGGGACGCGCCCATACTGTCCGCCCGTACCGGACCATCCAGGTTTGTTCTCGAACCCTAACCTTTATCCAACAGTGATGATCACCGGTACGGGCGGGATGCGCCCGTACCGACTGCATCACCAGGTAAAGGCCGACGGTGGTTGGCTCCCAGCCACCCTTCTTCTTCTTCCTCCTCTTTCTTTCTTGCTCTTTCTCTCTCCACCTTAAACCCTAATCTCCTAGAACCTTGAATTCTTCATTGATTTCGTGTTTTTGAGTGGAGGAATCTTCACATCGGTAAGTTCCTCATCCGATCCATGCTCTATTTTCTGAAATCCATAGTTTAATTCATCACATTGGCTATTTAGATGAGTTCATCATATTTTGACATTATTGTTGATTTATTATGTTAGGATTTGTAACTTCTACCTGTAATCATTTGTGTATCTGATAGAAACTTGATGCCTATATTTTTCTTTGAATATTTTGTAGCACAATGCATAACATTGGAAGGATTTTCTGCTCGGGCAAGGGCTCGGGTACGGCAGGAGCCTTGGGTTCCACTAGGCCGCCGGGTTCGAAGAAGAGGCATTCGGAGGCGGACAACTTGAGGGCTGCCATGAGCCGAGACTATGAGAGGGTGAGCAACCGCAAGGTTTTACCCATCAAGTGGGTAGACCATGAGTTCCTCTCCCGCCATGGTCTTTTGGAGGACTTTGAGCAGATGAGTGTGCAAGCTGGCATGGTCCCCTTCTCCTACCTCTCTGTTGACACATACAAGCTCGCCACATTCGAGTTCCTATCATGATTCCATGATGATCTCGAAGCCCAAGAGTGTAATTGCACTATAAGTTTTGTACTTAATGGGCAGCTTCACAACCTCTCCTTTTATGAATTTTCTGATTGTTTTGGATTCTCCCATGAGGGGAGCTCGATATTAATGATAATGTGCACATAGAGGCAATGTATTCTTGGGAGCAGATTTCTATCCACAGGAACACTGATTATTTGCGCAAGAAGAGTGCCACCATCTAGAACCCCACTATCCGTTATTTTCACATGTTCCTAGTAAATTCTATTATTGGGAAAGGAGATGTCAGGGCAATGGCAAGCCCCGATATGAGCGTAATTCATATGGCTTTGCACCCCGAGATGGAGCACAAGGTAAACTTAGGTGCCTTACTCATCCATCATTTTCGCCGCCAAAGGCAGCTTCCTCTAGGGACACCTGTTGTGGTCGCTTGATCACACAGATCGCTTACGCAAGTGGATTTGTCCTGCCATAGGAAAGGGTTGTGGCTGGCGGTAAGATTCTGGATGCTATCCATATGGTTAGCACCGAATTCATGGGGGTCTATAGACCCGAACTCTCCCTTCGTGCTTACCATTTTTATTTTGAGCCTAACGGTGATCTCCACCAAGTTTTGCTTCCTTTTGTCCAAGATTTTGGTTTGCAGGTAACAGAGTTGGGTCCTTACTAAGGAGGAGTTCCAGCAAGCACTGATCCTCTCAAGGAGGATTGCGCCGTAATGAGGTCACCCCAATTGGGAAAACACAACATCTAACCAATAGCAGTAGGAACAAGGTGGAGAAGATTGGAACACAGCGGGCTAGGATGACTATGGTTAGCAGCACCATCACTAGCAGCCTTTCCCACAACACCAGCAGCAAGGCATGCCTCCACCACAACCAGGATTCGACTATCCCAAGAAGTGATTTTGACCAAGTGGTACATCACATTGGCAACATAGAAAATACGTTGCAAGATGCGAACGCCAACATAGTCAATCTCACTCAGGACTTCATGACTTTTATAACCGACTTCCCAAACCGATACCCGAACTTCCCATACCAGTAGCCGCCACTTGATGGTGGCAACTTTTGATTCCAGATAGGCCAGGAGCCTAAGCTTGGGGAGGTTAAACTCCTCCAACCTTTTTGCATTCATATTTTTTGTTCTTCTTTTGATTTAATTTGTTTTCATTTCAGTGCATGTTTACTTTCAGATTTGCATTGATAAAAAGAAAACCCAAAAAAAATTAGACTAGCTTTTATCTTCATTTGTGCAAATTTCTCTCGGTTCTCGTTAATTTTTCTGCAGGTTATTCGTTTCTAGTGATTTAAGCTATGGAGATGAACGGAAAGAGTTGGCTCAAGCAAGAGACGAGCAAGTAAGAGGAGACATCACATTTTTGTTTTCCCTCTTCGTGTAAGTTATTCCTGAACATTTTATACCTGTTCTGTTGCACTTGAGTTCTATTCCGTGCTTGACTCGCTATCTCTTAGGACTTGAGTTCAAAGGTTTTTGTCACTACTTTGGTTGAGACTTATGACAATTTATATCAGTTTGAAAAACAACCCCTTGGATTAAATTCCAAAAGTTTTAATAATAAGAGAAAGTGTCTATCGACAATTCTGGTGCCATGTTTTTGTCTTAAGGGCTTAATCTTAGTAGTACTCAACCCCACATACTTATTGTTGACTTGATGATACCTTTTGAAAAAGAATTGTTTGATAGAATGAACTTTTTACGGTAGGAGAGGATGATACTAAAACCTGTTTTACCTAGCTACAAAAAGAGAGAGAGGAAACAATTCTATGTTTCTCATACACACCTTTGGGATGCCAACAACTCCGCTGGCCTTTGAACGATCTATGGTATAACCCTGGATTTCGGCTATGAGTTGATGGCATGAGCGGCATATGTGTTGCTATATCGGCAAAATTATTGACACTCTTAAAGGTTGTGTAAGCATTTGTAAAAAGAAACAATCATTAATCCTTGAAAGAGGAAGAAAAAGAAAAGGGAGAGAAAGAATAACTACCGCCAAGATATGAGCTAAAAACATTTTACACTTTGGCATCACCTCACCACCTAAATTGAATAATCAGAGTTCTTGAAAGACAGGGAAAAGAAGAGGTATTTGATAGTCGCAATTATCAAAGTGGGTGTTAATGAAAAATCTCTAAGTTTATCCTTCTTTTGATATCTAGTTGTGCACCCTTAATTTTGACTCAAGCGACCTCGCTTAAAACCTTTTCACTCTCATAATAAGAGGGGTGCTGAAAGAAATTAATTTGCAAGCCTAGCCAAAATTTTAATAATCTCATTTGAATTGTAAGAACTGTTAGCTAGCGAGTTACTTGTGTTTAGGAAATGAACTTAAGTGCAATTGTTCAGATATATTGTGCTCATGTTCAAGGTTGCAGGATTTGAGACAATGGAATATGATACAACCTCGAACCTGTAATTTTTTTGTCTTGATTCAATTCCTCGCTATTACTCATTATAGCTTTATCACTCAAGGGCGAGTAACCGCTAAGCTTGGGGAAGTTGATAGCTCCAAATTTCATCATTTTTTACTATTGATTTTTCTCTTGTTTATTGCCGGATTTCACTAAAGATTACTTATTTATACTAACATTAATGTCGCAATTAGCGAATCTTTGGTTTCTTGTGATGGTTTTTAGGTAATGAACATTTATTAAAGATCTGATAGAATTTATGGGCTAATTGCACCTAAAGAAGAAAATCCCCAAATTGGAGCCCGTTTCATTGGAGGCGTTCATTGAGCTTAATGACCAGTGGTCGGGATGCGCTCGTACCGTCCACCCATACTACACGCCGCCAACTCCGTTATATCAATACAAGTAACTTTCGTGAAGGGGAGATGACGAAAAAGATAACACATCCGCCGCCAACTCATCCAGAGAGGGTTAGATCAGATCTAGAAGAGAAGAACCTCCCCTCGTTTCTCGACGATTTTCAACTCCTCAACCACACATTCCACCATCGTCCCCATTGTTAATTACTTAGAGAGAGAGAGAGATTGACAATTGTAAGATTAGGGTTTGATACTTTGATCTAACTTTTTGTATTTGATTTGATCTTCAATCGTTATTATAGTTTGCTACAATAACTTTGAGATGATTCCTATTTGCAATACAATTATGTATTTGATTTATCTTCCTCTCATGTCTGAGTAAATACCCATAGGCGTGAGAGATGTAGGGGATTGGTGAGATGTGTCGTGCCTCCTTTAAATCCATCCATTTGTGATTGTTGTAGTGTTTATTAAATAGTGAGAATGATTATCTATGTTCACCTAATGCTTGTTATCTAATTTAAGGTCTTAGGTAATATGATCGAAAGATCTCATAGGTATGAGCTTATATGCTAGCGAATTAGCGACCCTCGAGTGACACGGCCGATATCAATGAGGAGCGAGCACTACTCGAGGACAACAAGGAACCATCAAGACTAAAGCCTTGATCCGGTCACAAGACCTTAATTAATGTGCTGACCATTGCCGTGGTATCAGGCAGACGGATCATTGGGACTGGGAATAATTGGCCATGAGGACTCCTAGTCGATATAAGGGTTTCTTGCCTACTCACTTACAAATAAGAAATATCACTATCACTTATTCCACTTTATCCATTTGGCAGTTTCACTATCACCATGAACTGTTTCTCTCAGCGCCTAACTTCTCATCTGCAGGACCTTTAAACACATTTCTCGTCTTTACTTTTATACAATTTAATCCTTATTTATTTTCTAAGCAAGTTTCCTCTATATTTTACTCAAAACCTTCCACCACCAGCAGTTGCGGTCAATTCATTCAAGACCTGTGACACCTTGAGTGTGACAGAAATGCCACATAAAAACACTTACCAAGGCTCCTTATCGGGATCGATATAAAAACTGAAATTAATACTTCCACGAAAACATCTCTGACGAACTTGTGCACTTGCAGGGCATCAATGACACAATCAATGGGCAGTGGAATCATGAGCTCATTGAACTATCTTTTCTCCTGCCGATGCCCAAAGAATTCTAAATATTCCTTTAAATTATGGAGCTTTTGAGGATTTCTTTGCTTGAAACTATACAAGAAGGGGTCATTTTTCTGTCAAATCGGCGTACCATGTTGAACGGAGACACCATATGGATGTCGTGCATGTACAAATTTGCTACAAGGAGCATCTGTACAAAACCCGGTTTGGAAATGCTTGTGAAAACTTAAAGCCCCGAGGAAAGTAAAAATCTTTTGCTGCAGAGTCTTGCATGGAGTTATCCCGCTGAAAGCTATTTTGGCTACACGTCACATCGGAACAGTTGATCAATGTTTGGTCTGCAAGTGTGAGATCGAGGATAGCTTGCGTATGCTTTTCAAGTGTAAAAGGGCAGATGAACTATGGAGTTTGCTAGGACTTACTGCAATTTTGGATGTTTGATCTAATATGGCCTCGGGTGCTGCGGCGTTACAGAAATTATCGTGCCTACCAAAAGGAGAGATACCAAACTATGATCTGATGGGGCTATGGGCTACGGTAGCCTTGCTGGTACATTTGGTGGATCCTTAGACAACTGTCTCATGGTGAATCGGTGCCGCCGATGCCTCTGTGTGCAATGTCAATTCGTGCAATGGTGGCAAATAATGAAAAACTCAATAGAACCAACCCAGCCCCTAATGTGGTCGCCTTGCAACGACCGGTTGAGGGTTTTGCTAAACTTAATGTAGATGTTGGTTACCATGCGGCTCAAGGCTCGGGCGCCACGACTGCTGTTCTTTGCGACAAATCAGGTAACTTCATTGCCAGTTCTGCTATTTCTTACCCCCATGTGGTTGATGAAAGCATGGGAGAGAGGCCCTGGCCATGCAATATGGTCCGGAGCTAGGATCTCAGGAGATGCCACAAAATTCAGGCAGAGTATGATAGCATGGAAGTCATCAACTTATGCTCAGGAGATGATCGACTGTGGGGTCCAACCACGACGATCTTGCAAACTGCTTTATTTCTATGGATCGGATTGGAACGGTGAAATTTTCACTGTCCTAGGGAAGCCAACAAAGTTGCTCACGAGACAAGTAAGAAGTGTTTTGAATTGAAAAACTTTTGCAATTGGGTAGATGTCCCTCCCGATTCTTTGTTAAACTCTCTCGTAAATGATGTAATTTTGTTCTATAATCAGTAAAGCTTGCCGTGGTGGCTTTTTTCTGGAAAAAAAAAAACAAAAACGATTTTGCCGTACACCAGCTTACCTCAAAACATTTTTTGCAGTAAAGGATTTTCGAGTATCTGCTAGAGACGCTCCTGGCGTGAGTCTGCGATCGACTTTACCCTAGCTATATCTACCACTCGAATCCTGCCGGCCCAAACAGATGAGAGCTGATTTGTTACTCTACCTCGTGAGGGACACAACGGGGTCAAATCTTGACCGATTGGCGCCTTCACTATAATAAAGCCTAGCAAAAGTGCGGAACGGTACGTGCTTGCGTACATGGCCTCTAGGTGCGTACCTGCAGTGCTTACGAGTACTAGTACTAGTCATACACCGTACCGATCTCTCTCCCTCTCTCTTTTTGTGCCGGGGGTACATACACTGCTCAAACATCACGTCAGGCCGCACAGTATACACACTCCCAAGTCCTAACCATGCAAGATTTTTACCTCTATCAATATCTTCTCTCACGCATTATGCTTATGCATATCTTTAGTCTAAGTACGTGCGTGGTCTTGCTCAATTTTTTTTATCTTTGCTAAAAAAAAGTAGGTGTGCGGCTAATTAACAACAGAACCGCGGGGCTTCCCATGTACGCATGCATGTCAGTCCATTTTGACCTTGTACTAAACTAAGCACGCAGGAGATGACTTGGATCCTCCATCGTGAAAGATAGGGGCCAGACGGAGCGATGCAGATGTGTGATCGCGGCAGTATGATATAATAGTCCGGGGGCGGAGAACATGAGGGCACCTTTTCCGGCGTCTTGTGCGTTAAGTTTGTTTGCACTAACGCACACGCGCGCTAGCTGAGACCGCGACCGCATATGCAAGAGACTGCGAGTGATGTGCTTGCTTCCAAGGGGAAGACGCCAAACCCGCCCATGAATCCCACAAACACGGCTTCCGTTCGGACAACGGAATTGATGCACTTGAAACAAGGATCATCAATTGTCGTGTTACTATTCTACTATAACTACGTCGACATCAAACTTAGCGACAGTTTTAGATCTGGCGGACCTACATGCATGATGAGAGACTCAATATCTGAATTTGACCAAATAAGTAACGATCGATGCATTGCCGCCAGTATCGATGCAAGAGGAGAGAGTGCCACTGAAAGTTTGGAACTGATGGACCCTAATATGATTTGTTTTCTGTTTGCAACTACTGGACATATTTTGTAGCGTCCTGACCTTGGTCCCCGGCAGGATCGTGCACGACAGCGAGTTCTGCATGCAGAGGCATGACAGGGTTCGTATCTTCCTCTCCATGCAACATGCATGGAAGAAGAAGGCCACCCTCTTGAGCATTCATATATCTGAACGCTGCCCTATTTAGGAAATGTAGTGATAAAAAAATGCACATATATTTATTGATCCATCGTGAATACAAGAAGAAATGAGAAAGCCTCGAGGAAAAAGAAAAGGAAGAACAAACGATTACATCAATTCTTCTTCTACTTGAAGCATCAAGCATGACAAAACTACAAAAAATAGCAAGAAGGGCGCACTATACTATACTCGGTACCCTTCTCATTCAACTTCCTTTCTCCTCCTAGCCCACAGGTCGATTAACCAAGAGAAAAAACATCAATTAATTGCTCGATGACTTGACGCGGAGGAGAAAAGAAGTAGAATCAGAAGCTCACAGAGTCTCGCGGCACTGTTCGTCGACTGTCGATGGCAAGTTGATCTCGGCCACATTCCCTTGCCTGCATGCTCTTCGATCTTCCTCTCCCACAAACACAGTAGTACAGCGCACCATTCGCCCGAGAGATCAACAGCTTCGACCGGTACGCGGCTTTTCGCATACATGTCGCGCGCGCCAGCCACGATCTTGTAATCGGCTTCATCTGTTGTGCAAAGGGTTTGAACCTGTGGGCACCTCCCTCTTGTCGTCGTTCAGCCCCGACGGCGAGGGAGCCATAGCCATAGGCAGCGGCGCCATGGCCATGAACGCCGACGGGCGAGCAGCGTCGACGGCCAAGAGGAAGGTGGAACTGAGGAACGAGGAGTGGACGAGGACGGCGATGAGGAGCCACGGCGCGAGCAGCTCGCCGGCCGCCGGCCTCTGTCGCCGCCGAGAGCAACAAACCATAGCTATAGCGCCTTTCTGTTCAGATACCTCAGAGTACACCGCTGGTGTAGACTCGAAACCTCTGGCCGGCCGCAGTAGAAGCGGTGCGAGAGAGGCCACGGTGGCGGAGGAGGCTGCGGCGAGGAGTGCGGGTGCGTGTCCAAGAACTTGGATGAGGGGCCTTGGAGAGTGTCGGGATATAGGAGGAGGAGGCGTCTGTGCTAGCTAGCTTGGAGCCCTGGACTTCAGTTGATTTGAGAACTTCAGTGTGTGGACTGGAGGGTGACGGACGGTGTACTCGGTCGGCGAGTATAAAAGTGGTTAAGCGAAGCGACTTCTGACTGGGGACCTAACACAGTAACACTACGTCTCACCAACCAGTACGGCTGTATTACCAGTGAGCGATGGGCATGTGCGCCGAGATGACAGTATGACATTGCTCGATAACTCTCGTGACACGACGACAAGGAATACTGTTACTCCATCTAATTATTAAATTACTGGCCAAATGTTTACACAGGAGTTTTCAGACGAGTTCAGCAAACTCTATGATCTACTTAATGATCATATAGGAGAAATTCCTTCCGGAAAAAAAAAGAGGAACAATTCAGTGTCACTTATAAGAGGAGCTCAAAGGCAGTGATATGCGATGGTTGGGCTAGATCGGCTGCCTTCTCGGTACTTTAAGATGGTTTGTTTCAACTGTGGTGATCCTGGTCATTTCGTTGGTAACTGCATCAAGCCGAAAATATGTTTTATATGCAGCTTCTCTGAACATCCTGTTCATTTGTGTCCCAGCTGGTTTTCCATGCACCCTTGTGCTGCATACTTTGGCAGTGCAAATAGTGGCCTTGGTTTTTACCATATTGATGCACCTACAGAAGCTGAAACAAAATGGGTTAACATTCAGAATTGTGCTGTTGTGAATGTCAGAAAAGGAGAGATTAATGTACAAGACTTGGAGAAGAATTTGAACTCGATATTCTGCAAGCACAAAAAATGGCCGTGGCAGATTAGGGATCTTGATGACAAGAACTTTTTAGCCAGGTTTCCTCCATGGAAGAATGTAGCTGAGCTCATTGAGTTCCCTGCTTTTGATATGGAATCACATGGGATTACTGTGAAGATTGTTGAATGGAATGGAGATTGTAAAACCATTGGCTGAACTGCCAGTTGTCTGGGTTCAAGTTAGAGGTCCGCCTCCCCAAAAATGTGCCTGGAAAACGTTTGCTCCGGTAGCTTCTAGTGTGCGTATCCTTATGGATGTGGACTGGAGCTCCCTTTTCAAAAGTTTCTTTGTTGAGGTGAGACTGCATGTGGCATGTAGGGATCCAGTTAAAATACCTAAGGAGAGGATAATGGAGACTGAACAGAAAATGTACCTACTGAAAATTAATGTGGAAGGTGTGGAGCAGATTGCTGATGAAGATGATGATGGTGAAGATCCTGGTGAGAAAGACATTGAGGATGGTGGATTTGATGGTTTGGAAGATGAGGAAGAAACTAGAATCCTAATGGAAACTGATAAAAATACTCAATCTTCTAATGTGAGATTTGGTTCTATTGCTTCACCTACTCCTGGTCATAGGACTATTCCTGATGTGGCTAATTGCTGGGAGGATATGGAGATTAATGATGATAGATTGCTCTTTCATCCTTTTGAGTGTAAAAGTTGGTAGGGTGAGATTGTGGAAGATGACTGGCAGAGCACATCTCCTTCAAGTTTGGTCTCTTTGCCTGTGAAAATGAACTAAATCAAATTGGATGACCCAGTTTGGGATTTTGTGCCTCAATGTGCTAAGCAAGTCGATGAGGATGCTTTTGCTAGCTTAGGGGAATCTGCTAGTGCTGCATACTGCTCTCAAGTTCTGGAGGCATTTAATCTTGCTGATACTTACGAGGAACTATCAGACGGTTATGAGTCATGTTGGAGGTCTTTACTTGTAATAAGTAAAATAGTAGAGGGACTCAACTGTAACTTGTAAACTTTATTTATTCAGGTAATAGAAGGATGGAGAAGGTCAAGGAACCATCCATCCATTCACACCAGATCCCTCTCGATTGAACATGGTATCAGAGCAAGAGGCGACGCTCGGCCCTCGTCGGTGGTGAACTGGTCCCGTGCTGGACCTCCCTTCGAGGAGAAGTGGAGAGAAGGAGCTGCTACATCTGCTGGATCGGAAAGGAGAAGAAAGTGAGCTTGTGTCTTGTGGTTGGGGGCGAGTCCCAAGAGAAGGGAGCGCTGCTGGTGGTAGTCTGGAGCAGAGAAGAAAGGGGAGTAGGTGGAGTTGGGTCCTGGAGTGTTAGAGCTGTGCTGAGATCTGGGAGGAGCAGAGCAAGTGCAAGCGTAGCAAGACATTTGAAGAGGATAAGAGGGGTTGTGGTTGTTGCTGTCCTGGTGGCTGAAGTGGTGAGAAGAAGATTGTTGGGCGTGTGGTGCTGCTAGAGCTGTGTTGTTGTCGTATCCCTTTTGGAGAGTTGCTTTGTGAAATTGTTGTCAGGTTGTAGTGCTGAAGATGGCAAGCAGTGAGGATGCTCCCTCGGTGGTTACAGTGAAGGAACTTGCAGCGGTTCTGCAGGCAATGGATGAGAAGTACAAGGTCCTGTTTGATGCAATTCGGAAGCAGGGGGAAAGTTCAAAGTCAGAGAATGAGATGAAGGAAGCAGTTCATCCCCTACAGATGCCTAGTGTGAAGCTGGAAGGTACAGAAAGCTATGCCAGCTGGTCGGAGCATGCTGAGACAATACTAGTCTCAAGGAAGCTTGAAGGATATATATTGGGCACAATTGAGAAACCTGATGAAAATTCTAAAGAGGGGCAAAGGTGGAACATGACAAATGTGTTGGTAAGAGCATGGTTATTAAGCTCGGTATCACCACAGATTGCTAAACAGGTCGAAAGGATCAAAGATGTTGCAGAGATTTGAAGATTGTTGAAAGGCACATACTCGAGAGTTGGAAATGAGATGCTGGCATGCAGAATTCAGAAAGAGTTACATGACTTGAGTCAAGGTGAGAAGACAGTGGTGGACTATGTGTCTGGACTGAAACGTTTATGGAGTGACCTAGATTATTATGATCCCATCAGGCTGGAGTGTGGAAAGTGTGTTGAAGAGTTCAGTAAATGGACTAAGAGGAGGCGTGTCAGGGAGTTTCTAAATGGACTCAATCGTATATATGAAAACAGAAGGGCGGCACTTTATGGTAGTAGGAAGCTTCCTAGTTTGGAGCAAGCTATTTCTGCGATCATTAGTGAAGAAACCCGGTTGAAGCTAGAGGAAATTGAGCCTGCCACTCAAGGGATGGCACACAAGCGTTCAGCTCTACTTGCTACGGGAAATCCCAGCTACCAAAAGACAGAAATACCTATTTATGACAAGAACTGTTTTGAGTGTGGCCAGCCTGGGCATCTTAAAGCCTCATGTCCTAAACTAATTGGAGGGGGGCGTGGACGAGGTCAGATTTGGAGAGGCCGTGGTCGTGGACGTCTCCCTCAAGGCTATGGGGGTGGTGGCCATGGTCGTGGCCAAGGAACAAGACCGGCTGGAAGGGCCAATGTTCCAACCATTAATGAGGATCCATCAAAAATTATACAAGTTGAGATGACTGTCGCTGATCTAGAAAAATGGCACTAGTTCAAACGGATGAAACAGGGTGATAACGAGCCTTACCAAGCTGGTACTGCCTGTATTGAAATTTGTGGTAATATCTCTAATTCTACTAAATATAATCGCAATGGTGCACCATGGTTAATTGATTCTGGTGCATCACGACACACGGCTGGTTCTTACAAGGACTTCATGAAATATTTCCCTGATTCAAAGATGGAAACCGTAAAAATTGCTGATGGCTCGACACAACATATCTTGGGTTTTGGGATAGTTGCATGCAGCCCTAGTATATCTTTATCTTCTGTGTTGCATGTCCCCTCGTTTCCAATAAATCTTTTGTCTATCAGTTGCATTACAAATGAGTTGAATTGTGTTGCTATGTTCTTCCCATCGTGGTGTTTGTTTCAGGAGCTTGGGACTGGAAGAAGGCTTGGGACGGGGAGCATGCATGATGGGCTATACTACCTTGACAAGGATATTTCACCTGCAGTAGCTACTGTTGTGTCACCCTCTTCTCTAAACGAGTTTCTACTCCAACATCGTCAACTAGGGCATATGTCTTTTGCTACACTCGGTCAACTCTATCCTAATCTCTATTGTAGGATTAATAAGGAAAGTTTGGTATGTGATGCATGCGAGTTTGGGAAGCACACTCGGAGTTCTTATATGCCATCAGATAATAGAAGTACTCAACTGCTGCATACTATTCACTCTGATGTATGGGGTCCTAGTGGTGTGAGATCAATCAATGGCTATCGATATTTTGTTACTTTTATTTACTGCTGCACCAAGACTACCTGGGTTTATGTATTAAGACATAAGAGTGATGTGTTCGAGTGCTTCAGAGATTTCCATAATTTGATTATGACTCAGTATAATGCTTGTGTGAAGATACTTCGTACGGATAACGGTACGGAGTATTTGAACACAGAGTTTGATGAATACTTATCAAGTTTTGGAATCATTCATCAAACTACATGCCCAGGTACTTCCGAACAGAATGGTTTGGCCGAAAGAAAGAACATGCATCTTTTAGATGTCACGAGAAGTCTAATGTTTGCAATGAATGTTCCTAAATACCTATGGAGTGAGGCTATAATGACAACAGCTTATTTGATAAACAGGATGCCGTCGAGGGTACTCAAACATAAAACTCCAATAGAATGTTTAACTGGTAAGAACTCATTTGTGGTGCCTCCAAAAGTGTTTGGGTGTGTATGCTTTGTAAAGGACTACAGACCTTCGGTTGGTAAATTAGATCCTAGAGCTTTGAAATGTATATTCGTTGGTTATTCGGGAAAACAAAAGGGTTATAAGTGCTGGTGCCCTGCTGAAAAAAGAATGTTTATTAGTATGGATGTATCATTCAGGGAGAATGAATCGTTTTATGGGGAGCCAGCCGACCTTACCGATGTGTTTCCTGACATGTTTACAAGTGATGTTTCAGATTTGAACTCAGAACCAGGGGGAGAAAAGGAAGAGGAGGATCAGATCACAGCTTCAAGAGAGGTAGTAGTTGGAGTTATACCTAGACAAGATATGCAAGATGATGTGTGTGTATTAGATGCAGGGCAAGAACAGGTGCAGGGGAGCACCAAGACGAACCAAATGAAGCTATGCAGTGGCCAAGGTTCAATGAAGATCAGAATCTTTAGGTTTATTCACGGAGACACCGAAGTGAGAAAGTAGTACTCCCGTTGAGACGTGATCAAGAAACTCATGCAGTACAAGCCCAAGAAGAGACCGTGCCAAGTCTGGTGCAATCTGATGTGCAAGGCTCATCTCCTCCAAATGATGGTACACTTATCTCCTCGTGGGATGATTTAGATATTCCTATTGCTCATAGAAAACAGTCTCGTACCACAGCTGGAAAATTACCACCAAATCTGTCTCCATATGATCTCTCTAATTATGTTTCATACTCCTCCATGGGTCCTCGGTATAAATCATTTATAGCTGCAATAGATTCCACTTTATCTATACCACGTGATTGGCAAGAAGCCAAGCAATCTCCAGAATGGAGAGCGGCTATGATGGAGGAGATGTCCGCACTCGACAAGAACAATACATGGGTACTTACTACTCTCCCTCCTAATAAAAAGGTTGTTGGTTGTAAGTGGGTATTTTCTGTGAAACAAAATGTAGATGGTAAAGTAGAAAGGTATAAAGCCAGATTGGTACCAAAGGGTTATAGTCAAACTTATGGAGTAGATTATGATGAGACCTTTGCATCCGTGGCAAAAATGAATACAGTTCGGACTCTTATATCTATAGCAGCAAATAATAAGTGGAAATTATCTCAAATGGATGTAAAAAATGCCTTTCTTCATGGAGATTTGCACGAAGAAGTTTATATGGAGATTCCTCCTGGGTTTAGTACACAAGAGACTGAGGGTAAAGTGTGCAGGCTGAAAAAGTCGTTATATGGGTTAAAACAGTCACCTAGAGCATGGTTTGGGCGATTCCGGAATGAGATTTGTTCTATGGGATTTAAACAAAGCAATGCCGATCATACCCAGTTTTACAAGCGCAACCATGATAAACTTATTATGCTTGTTGTATATGTTGATGATATAGTTATCACAGGTAATGATGATGGGGAGATTGCTTGTTTGAAGAAGGCACTGTCAAGATCGTTTGAAGTTAAAGACCTGGGCTACCTTCACTATTTTCTTGCCATTGAAGTTGCATATGGAGTTCAAGGTATTTATCTCTCACAAAGGAAATATGTGATAGATTTGCTTACTGAAACTGGTATGCTATATTGCAAAGAGGTAGCCACACCAATTGAATCAAATCATCGCATAACTGCTGACTTTGGGGATTATGTGGATAAACAACAGTACCAACGATTAGTTGGGCGACTCATATATTTATCACATACTAGACCAGATATTGCATATGCTGTCAGTGTGGTGAGTAGGTATATGCATGATCCCCGTTCTAGTCATATGGATGTAGTGAACATAATTCTTAGATATCTTAAGGGTTGCCCAGGGAAAGGGATATTGTTTTCTGCTCATGGACGCCTGAACATTGAGGGGTATACTGATGCTGATTGGGCTGGGTGTTTAGATGACCGAAGGTCTACATCAGGTTACTGCATGTTTGTTGGTGGTAATTTAATTAGTTGGAGGAGTAAAAAGTAGAGTGTGGTTGCAAGGTTTACAGCTGAGGCTGAGTTTAGAGCAATGGCATCTGGGTTATGTGAGTTGATGTGGATAAAAATGTTATTAACAGAACTACAATTGTACAAGAGTATGCCTCTCTAGTTATACTGTGACAATCAGGCTGCAATTAACATTGTACACAATCCATTTCACCATGACAGGACTAAGCACGTCGAAATAGATAGACACTTTATCAAAGAAAAACTGGATGATGGTGTACTACAAGTAACTTATGTTAAATCTGTAGATCAGTTAGCTGATGTTTTGACCAAGGAGATGAGTGTTGGATCCTTTGCTAGAACTTGTAAGAAGATGGGGCTAATTGATATCTTTGCCCCATCTTGAGGGGGAGTGTTGGAGGTCTTTACTTGTAATAAGTAAAATAGTAGAGGGACTCAACTGTAACTTGTAAACTTTATTTATTCGGGTAATAGAAGGATGGAGAAGGTCAAGGAACCATCCATCCATTCACACCAGATCCCTCTCGATTGAACAAGTCAGATAATGAGGATGCTAATCAAAATGAGTTTCTCCCTCAAGAGATTGTGGACAAAATTGGTTCAACTAGGAAGAACCTCTTCCCTCTATTGGAGCAGCTAGCTGTGTCGACTGACAAGAAAGTTCCAATAGACGGGGTGCCTAGAGTCAACAAGCAAGTGTGGGGGCCAGTGCTTGCTACCAACAAGATGGTTACGAGGAATCATGGGGATAAAAAATAATTGAAAAACTAAGGAGTACCAGAAGAGGAAGAATCTTGAGATTCCACTATGCTTTAAAGGTAATTCTTTCGTCATTTTACACCCTGATATTCTGAATGATATGGCTAAAAAAGTAAATATATCTGTTGGTATTGATGCCTCTGATATAAGATCTGATTGATGCTGAACTCAATAAGAATCTTAATTTTGCTAGGAAAAATCGTGTTCTTGCTTTGCCTGATTCAATTGAGTTGGATACTTCCCAGATAACTGAACATGTTCATGCTTCTAATTCTTCTTCTACCAGTTCTAGATTTGACCATCAATTGATTGATTCAGGTCACCAGACTATTACTACTGGTATATGTAAGCTGGTCAATAAGAATATATTGCCTGGTTTATCATGATTGGGTCTTCTTGGAATATTAGAAGCCTGGGTAAACTAGGTAGAAAACAAGTTCTCTTTGATACTATTTCTGAATTTAAATTTGACTTTATTGGTCCTCAAGAGACAAAAAAGGAAGATATTGATGATGGTTTCTTAAATTTGATTTCTGGGGGTATACCTTATAAGTGCATTACCTTACCAGCTAAAAAAACCGCTAGAGGTATTTTAGTTGGGGTTGATGTGATTTCTTATAGTATCGGCTCTTTTTTGTTTCTGTTATCCTTTTGGATAGGTGTGATGGTTTTATGTGGCAATTGGTTATGGTCTATGGTACTGCACATGCTGAATTTAAACTGGAGTTTGTTACATAATTGCATGAGATTATGGAGAACAAGTTGAAACCCCGCGCGTTGCGGCGGGCATTGGAGATGATCTTCTTGTGTTAAAAAAGGCATGAACTTTTATGAAAAAACTCTTTATCCGTGTTTACTGTTATAAAGTGGAAGCATATACTTATTTACTTGGCTTTGGTTGTGCGTTGTTGTAAGAATTATATATTAAATAGCACAAACGACCTTGAATTCAAATATTTCAAGTTGTCTCTGGTTGGTTGGTACGTACGAACACAATGAACTTGTATCAGGAGTTAACCAACAATATAAATTGAAGTAGAATATGGTTGGTAAATAATAGCATTGATTGTAAATTGAAGTAGAATATGGTTGTACGCGACATTTTATAACATACAATATATTTTAACAAATGAAGTGAATAAATTGATCATCTACTAAGGTGATCGGTATCTATCAGGAAGGAGAGAAACGTGTAGAGTAAGATGAATAACTAAATCCTCCGGTCCAATGACATGCAAATACTCTTGCGTTGCGTACGGAATTTTCCGTTGTCACGTGAGAATTATTTTTGATGCTTTCCCAATAGACTCCCAGCATGAAGTACTGGAACAGCAATTCCAGTACAGATGGGCATGTGACATGCATCTCAGATTCATCCGAATCACAAAGAAGTATCCTCGGTGAGCTGAATGTGGCACCGCTGAAGCATGTTTGTCTTGCGTTAAGTCTATAGTTGGACATCAGCCATGGTGGAATTTTATGAGAGAATCTTTCTAGGAGTGAAAGATTAGCGATGCTTAAACCACCAATACTTTTTTTTCACTAGACTTTGTTTGAAGCCACAATTCAGATTTCCACAAAGAAAGTTTTAGGAAGAATGAACTCTGAAGGCAGGAATAGAGAAGAGATTGAGACTGACTAGTAAGTGATTAATATACATCCTTCGTATACCAATAACAAATACATACAGAAATAAAATAGAAGTCCAACTGACTCCTCACATCTACAAGGAGAATGTAAAACAGTTGACAGAAGGATAGAATATTTCGAAAATCCATGGTTGCCAGGGCTTAATTCTTCAGTACATGTCCGAGGGTATGTAACAACTACCATTCGAACTTTGTTATCAGAAAATGCCTAGGTATCTGCAGTGTCAACAAACACATTATATTTGAAACTGAACTACACAGATAAGATCGATTAGATGGACCATTCAAATTATCGTCGAACATATCTAGTAGACCAAAGCTTGTGCTACGGTAAAAACAGACACATACCGTTTGGAATAGGCTTGCTGGTACACTGAAGCCGGAAAATATCAGTTTGGTGAATCTGTGGTTTGAACAAAAAGTGTCGATCGGCCGGCAAGAAGTGAATTGTACATGCAAATAAGAAAAACAGTGTTGTAACGTGCTGGCAGTGTGGGTTGGGAAAATGAGCCAGTACTTTTCCTCGAGGCAACTAACATTAACAAAAATCATTGTTTAGAATAATACATCAGCTATGAACTGCGGGGATAAATGAAGCGATGAACTGTGAATTTGATGGCGCAGGTTATTTCAGAAGATGATTCAGCAGCACTGTGCCAAAGAGACGATTCGCGAGGATGAACAAAGATACATCTGAGTTCCTTGGTGATCCTGGTAGTAGAACAATTTCCACAATACTCAATGAACAACAATCCACGGAAGAGGGGCGGCTCACTAATGTTGGACTTCCTCCGCCTCGGCGAGCCCTGACTACTTGGACTTGGAGCAAAGCTCAACAGGAATAAATCGGGCAACACCACGCACACAACCAACAGGTTGCTAGAGAGGGCATATTGAGGGGATTGAAGAAGAGAGACAACCCAGGGATTCAAATATGCAATGGAAAGCAATACTAGTCGGTAGGCGAAATCCATTAAAATCGATTCAGCGGATCATGGGAGATGTTGGGACATGGGGCGTTACCGTGGGATAGCGGCAGCGACGTGGGAGTTCGAGAGGCTCTAGTCAGTTACCGTGAGAGGCCTCTGGTGATTTCTGGTGTGAATCGGGAGACATGACTGCTGATTGAAACGACGACATAGTCTTTTTCCCGACCGTCCGAATTTTTCTTTCTTCGTGCGGCAGGTTGAGAAGAATAGGAGGTGGGCCGGAAAGAGAAGGCAGGGATGTTCATATGGGCTGGGCCGGTCGAGTGAATGGGGCTCCAGGCGGAGAAGTAACCGGATGCTGATAGTCTTTTTTTTTTAGACATACACCTGGGACCATAGTTTTAAAAAATTGATATGTGAGTGAACCGGTGAGAAAACTAGCTGGTCAGACCGTCTGTTCATTCGGTTCGATGGCCACATAAAAACGTTCCTTTCAATTAAAATTTAAGCAAATTTTGGAACATAATAATAATAAAATTTATATTAAGTGTATTCAATACAGTATGTAATCACAAAACATGGTGTATCCAAGTGGTATTATGCGGTGCTATTTCTATCTAGCATAAGGTTTTGAGTCCGATTCCATTTGCAACTTCTTCTTTTTACTGATTTTTTGCTATTTAGACCGGTGCCTCTTAAAAAACTAGTAAGATCATCGGTTCAGGTTTTTTCGGTTAAACCACTGAACCGGTTTGGTTTTTAAAAATATGCCTGGGACTGCATGCGATTAGGATTTGGTCAGGTAACGAAGACCACATCTTTGAAATCCAACAGAGAGGGTTAATTGGAGTGAATGCATCTTAGTGGGGATGAACTTTATAGATATTATAGATAGTTGTTTACCTACTTTAATAGGTGGTGATTTCAAGTTAGTGAGAAATGCTTCTGAGAAGAGTAATGAAACCTTTAATTACCAATGGGATTTCCTTTTCAATGATTGGGTTAATAAGTGGAGCTTGGTTGAAATTAAAACAGCTAACAAACTGTTACTTTGTCTAACAACCAAGATATTCCTATCCTAACTACTCTGGACATGTTTTTTTCCTCAACTGATTGGGAGAAAGAATTCCCTTTGACAACAGTTAAAGCACTTCCTAGAGTAGTTAGTGATCATGCTCCTCTAGTAATAGATACTGGTATGAATAAATCACCCACGCCTAGGATTTTTTGCTTTGAAATATGGTGGGTTAGGGAGGAAGGTTTTTCTGATATTGTGCATCAAGTTTGGAATACCAGATGTCAATGTACTAGTGCAAATGACATCTGGCAATTCAAACTTCGTTGGCTTCAAAAAAAGTTGAAAGGTTGGAATGTTAATTTAGAAGCTATTGTGAAGAAAAAGAAAAAATATCTTTTACAAGAGTTTGATATTCTTGATATTTTTTCTGAGCAAAATCGATTGTACGATGATGAAAAAAGTAGGATGAGCTGTATAAAAGAAGAGTTGGAAATATTTTGATCCAAGAAGAGACTAAAGTCTGGCAAAGATCTAGAGATAGAAAAGTTTTAGAAGGAGACACGAACATGACCTATTTTCATGCTTTAGCAAATCAAAGGAGAAGGAAAAACTTTGTATGTCTTAGATGGCCCTGATGGTCCTGTAGAACAGACCGGTGATATGCTTAATGTTGTTGCAGCTTTCTACAAAAATCTTTTTGCTAAGGAGGATAAACACACTTTTTTCTTTAGACAAGAATTTGTGAATGATCGGGATCTTCTCACTTCTTAGGAGGCCTCTAGCCTAGATGCTCCTTTTTCAGAAGAATAAATTTATAATGCCATAATGGGTTCTTATGTGGTTGGTTCTCCTCGCCCTGATGGTTTTTCTTTTCTGTTCTATTAAACCTTTTGGGATTTGATCAAGAATGATTTGATGGCCTTAGTGATAGCTTTTGAAGATGGAACTCTAGATGTGGGTAGACTAAATTATGGTATAATCGTCTTGATCCCGAAGGAACCTAATGCTAGAGACATGAAGAAATTCAGGCCAATTAGTCTAGACAATTGTAGTTTGAAAATTATATCCAAATCTATGACTAATAGGATTGCTCCCATTGGTCATAGAATTATATGCAAAAATCAAACTGCCTTTACTAAAAGTAGGTTCATATTAGAGAGTGTTTTAGCTACTCATGAGGTGATCCATGAGGTTCATTCAAAAAATCTCTCTGGTCTAGTTTTAAAACTAGATTATGAAAAAGCCTAGACAGGATTGACTGAGATTTTCTAGATGATATGTTTAAATCTAGAGGCTTTGGTGTTGTTTGGATAAATAGGGTTAAATCCATTTTGCATATAAGATCCTTCTATGTCAGGATAAATTATACCAATAGTAAATATTTTATTGGTGGTAAGGGGCTTAAGCAAGGTGACCCTTTGTCCCCAATTTTATTCAATCTAATAGCTGATGTGTTCTCCAAAATGTTGTTCAAAGCTGCTAGTAATCATTTGATTTGTGGCTTGGCTCCTCAAGCTATCCCTGGTGGTGTCATCATCTTACAATTTGCTGATGATACCATTCTTTTCTTACAAAAAGATGTGATATGGCAAGGAATATGAAAAGGTTACTTACTTGTTTTGAAAAAATGTCAGGTATGCGAATTAATTACCATAAGTGTGACCTTTTAACTATTAATGTTGATGTTGCTGAAACTAATTTGTTTGCACAAATCTTTGGATGTAAGTTGGGAGAGTTTCCTTTTACTTACCTTGGGGTTCCTTTACATTTCTCGGAGTTAAGAAAGGAAGATTTGCAACCAATCTTATACAAAATTAAGGAGAGAATTGCAGGGTGGATGGGTAAACTTCTTTCCTACCATGGGAGGCTTATTTTATTACAAGCTTGTATATCTAGCATCCCGATATACTTGCTCTCTTTTCTTAAATTTCCTAAATGGGATATTGCTGCTATTAATTCTCAAATGGTCCATTTCTTTTGGAATAGCATTGGTGATGCTCACAAATACTACCTTGTTAATTGGGACTTTATTAGTAGGAAAAAGGAATATGGTGGATTGGGAATTCAGAATATGAGAGATTTCAACCTTTGTATTTTGCCTTCTTGGATTAAAAGATACCACCTAGATGATAATAAGATTTGGAAGTTGATTGTTGATTACAAATGTAACTTGTCCCCCAATATTCTGAAGGCTAGACCTTTCCACTGCTCACCTTTTTGGCAAGGTGTGATGTGGGCTGCATCCGTAGCAAAAGTTGGCTATAAATGGGTAATTGGAAATGGGAGGAAAATTTTATTTGGGGAAGATACATGGCTTGGACATTGCTCCCTTGCCATTCTTTTCTGGGACCTTTACTCTATTGTAAACGAACAATGTTGTACTATTGCTCAAGTATGGGATTGAAATGACTTAAAATTAACATTTAGGTGGACGGTATCTGCATCTTTGTTTGATAGATGGCTTGAATTAACAGCTCTTATTCAAAGTGTTCAGTTGACTAACCCTGAGAATAAACCTATCTGGCTATTCCATCTATCTGGCACATACTTTGTTAAATCTTTTATGGTGTTTTTAATAATGGTGAGGTTATCCATGTACATACACCTGTTGGAAATTACATGCCCCCCTAGGATTCACATTTTCTTGTGGTTGTTATCTAATAACAAACTCCTCACAAGAGATAATTTAGGTAAACATAGGAATGTTGATGATAAAACATGTATGTTCTACAATGAACATGAAACAATTAATCACCTATTTTTTGAGTGTGTGGTTGCTAAAGTTCTTTGGAACACTATCTGATATTTTTGGTAAATTGATTGGTGATGATTTTGAGTTGGTTGCTAGATGGTGGATTAGTGAGAATAATAACTCTATTATGAATATTTTCTCTTCGGCGGTGTTGTGGACCTTGTAGTCCACTCGCAATGATATGTGTTTTCAGGGAAAAAGTTAGCTAGGTTTCAAGGAAGTTCTTCGAAGCTATACGCAACAATAAGAAGTTGGCAACTGTTATCAATGGAGAAAAACTCGAGCCTGCTGGATTCCAACCTTATGTCGCTAGATCATCATAGGGGGGAGCTGTTGAGGATAGCTTGGACTTGAATCTTCTCCTCCTGGGCGCTGATGGAAAATCTGATGGCTCGACAGCTGATCTCGTTCGTCGATGGCAGCTAGAAACTGCTGGCGAGAGGCTGCTGGAAAGCTTGATGTGATAAATCTTCCTCTTTAGTGGTTCCTGTAGCTGGTGTTCTTGGTCTCCCTATCTAGGTTTTTCCCTCTGTTGGTCTATTCCTTTTAGAACTGTAAGCCAAGTGACATGGGTATACCCTACGGGTATCCAGGATTAGTCTATACGGTCCCGCCTAAGAGGAACTTGCGGAAGAATTAAAGCCCAGCAAGGATACATGTGGCCCAAGTCTAGAAGAAGATGACTCCTTGAAGGACACAACATGGAATAGATAGATATTCGAAAGGGTGAAACCCTAATTTGTAACCGACTCGGCCTGCTATCCCGAGACCTAGCCTACCTATATAAAGGCTAGGAGTGCAGCGAGGAGGATATTCAGAACTCTAGTTTTACACACTGCTCGATTGCATCTGTGCACCCCCTATAACTTTTGACTCCTCGAAAATCAAAGAGCAGACAAGCAGGAGCAGGGTCCCTTCCGAGGGGCTGAACCTGGGTAAATTGTGTGTCCCTGATGTGCTTGTTTGGTAGCCGATCGATGCCTCCAGCGCTCCCCAATTCTTGTAACCCAAGTCCATCAACGATGGGCATTGATGAGTTAACCCCTCATCAATTGGCGCCATCTGTGGGAATCGGGAGTGCTGATGTTACGGTTTCCTTGGCCCCATAAACTGTGATCTAAAACTCTGCTGCAGTAGAGAATCGCCTCCTCTTCGGCACCTTTTACTTCACCGTCCACTTGTCGGCGACTCGCCCGGACTTTGAGTCTGTGGGTGATGGAATCGGCATAATGATCGGGAGCCTACGCTTCTAGGTTGGCCAGGTCGGCACGCTTCGCTTCCTCGACCACTCGCCATCACCTTCGATTGTCCTAGCCTCGTGGTTCCCACCACAGATCGACACCCTGAGCAAGCTTAATGCCTCGACATCAGCCTACAACACGGATAGCAACAACATTTGTGACTCCGATATGTGTGATCGGGCGTCAAAAGATGACGTCTACGGCTCTGGATCTGAGAGTTGCGGAAGTAGCAGCTTCCCCAACCACTACATGTGCGTCCTCACCAAGAGTGGTGACGAAGTCACCCAAGGAAACACCGGTGATAGAGTGCTAACCAACGACCCCACAAATGGAGCTCCCGCAAATAGAGCTCCCACCAACGGAGCTCCCACCAATGGTCCCGCCAACGACGAGCATCCCAAACCGCCCAACCCCAACATTCAGGGCGAGACCGCCAATAGCAGGTTAGCACGCCAAGAGATCCACGTCAGCAATGTTGAGTGGGCGCAATGCAGGAAAGCCCTACAGGGCAACCCCCTGCCAACAGATGTATCACGCGACAAGTTGAGGGAATACCATTGGCTACTCATCTAGGAGTTCAAATGTCAGCAAGCGGTAAACACACAACTCGAGTCTCACAAGAAATCCACGGATGAATCGAGTGCCTGATGGGCAGCACTCTCCTCTATCGGTGGATCCTCCTCGAAGGGCAACAACCCCGTAGTCACCAAAAGGCGCTCTCGACAGGACCACCTCAATGAAAAAGATCGAGATGAGGCAACTAGAGCCCTCGACTTATTGTTCATGTCGGTGGACTCTCGGGGACACAGGATCCCGAAGACACCACAAGCTGCGGTGATAGCGGCTACTACATACATGCTCACCAACCACCGGCTGGAGATCCACGATCTGCAGTGCACCGGTCCGCCATCACCGGGCTCAGATTGGTTGAAGCCGCGCTGGCCAAGGAGCCAACACTAGAGCCGAAGAAATCTAAGGCTCCCCTCGCAAGACATCACCCGCCATCTTCTAGCGAGGATGACCATGCCTTATCACGGTGACGTCGCACCTCACGGCGACATGATCGCGATTGCGACGCACGCGATGAAATTACACAATGCAAGGTCGACAAGATGCGCGCCTGCTCAATAGAGTCGGAGGAGGAAGGGATAGAGCTTTGTCGTGCCAGCTGCTTCAGTAGAGCCATATGGTAGACCCGGATGCCGCAAGGCTTCAAACTCTAGAAGCATATTTGACAAAGCATATGGTCATCGATAGCAGTCATAAAATCTCAAAGTTCCTACTCGAGTCTATGACTCGAATAAGCACTCGGGGGGCTACTCCCATAGGGAGCGCTGGTCGTGCACCCTATGAAAAGGAAAAATAAACTATTTATGGCAAGAAGCGTTGACTACGCCCGCATCATATAACACTCGAAGCATTCGGCGACCTCGCCTCCTATCTATGGAAAAACACCCTACAAAGAGACAACGTCTCCTAGGCCACATGAATCAACTCCACGGTGACTAAACCTCTGGATGTCGCGTTTACAACGTGAAGATAAGATTTGTAAAAGGCCTGGCAACACACCTGCTGCGCTCTACCAGAAATAAACTATGCCTATAGGATGATGAAAAAAGCCTCGACAAACGCGTTGAGTGCACATATAAAACACTGGAATTCGATTCTGTAAGACCTCCGTGGCATTGTCGAGTTATGCTACCAATTTTCCGAATTCGATTCCGGGAACTCGAGTTCGTGTAGATAGCTTTTTTCCAATGGTAGTTAACTTACCCCGATCCATCGGATGTATCAGGCACGCATATCAACAATCCCTATGACATAAACTACGACACCCGAAAGCACTATCGGATGTACAGGCACTCGAAGACTTTATAGTCTCCACCCAAATCTATGATTCAGTTGGACACTCAGGGGCTACGGACATGGGTATACCCTACGGGTACCTAGGATTAGTCTATACGGTCCCGCCCAAGAGGAACCTGCGGGACAATTGAAGCCCAAAGAGGATTCGGGTGGCCCAAATCTAGAAGAAGGCAACTCCTTGAAGGACATGACATGAAATATATAGATATTCAAAAGGGTGAAACCCTAATTTGTAACTGCCTCGACCTGCTATCCCTAGATCTAGCCTCCCTATATAAAGGCTAGGAGGGGGCAGCGAAGAGGATATTCGCAAACCCTAGTTTTACACACCGCCATATTGCATTTGCGCACCTCCTGTAACTTTAGACTCCTCGATAATCAAAGAGCAGACAAGCAGGAGTAGGGTCCCTTCCGAGGGCCTGGACCTGGGTAAATCACATGTCCTGGATGTGCTTGTTTGCTAGCCGATCGATGCCTCAAGCGCTCCCCAATTCCTGTAGCCCAAGTCCATTAACGATTGGCATTGATGAGTTAACCCCTCGTCACTAAGACAGACGAGTGCACAACTCGGTTCTCTTGTGATTCTCTTGATTGCATTTTAATGGAACCATGGGGTTTTCCCCTTTTTGTGTAAAAAACCTCTGACCATTGCAGCAAAACTTCCATCTCACAAACATGTATTTTGTATGCTTGCAAAGTTGTCCCAACATTTCTTCCAGTGGTACGTCAAAATCATGCATAAAAGCGCCAAGGTATTTCAAAAACACAAATAGAGCAAAACAATGTGTCTATGCAAGAAATCCCCTTTGCTTGTAGTAGACCACCGAGAAAAATCACCGAACTTAATCACTTATGCAACATGGAGACCAACTCAAGTAACAAACACAATAAACGCGTGCTACATGAGCACTACATATGCAGCATACACCAAGAGTTAGAGCAACATCTCACCTGCTTATTTGCAACAAAACGTGTACAAGTTTGCAACATGTCAAAATATTATACATGGACAATCAAAGAAGGAAAATGACTAACCTTCGTTTTGGAGCACCGAACTCACACCCATGGGCTTGTCAAAGGTCAATTTGGTCCACTAAAACCCGTCGGTCTGATCTAGCGCTTGCAAATTACTTTCCATAGTACTGGGACATTCTTAGAGATCAGTGACATGTAATGCTTCAGTAATAAGCTTCACGGTCCATGGCATGGGCAACATATGTCCCCTCGGCCTGAACATAAGTGATTTAAATTTGTTTAGATTCGTATGTATTTAAACGTTTTAGTGTGTAGATACGTGTGAATCTCGATAAGTCTAAGTCACTTGTTTCCGGACGGAAGGAGTATCAACTATTGAATTGTATGCACTAGCCAACTAAACCAAAAGTCTGAACTGATGGAAAGGGATAGGCATGTATTATATTCTTAATACTCCTCATGTCTAGGCTATTTTAGTGCTTAGCGTGGTTCGGTGCAAGCCGCGGAATCTTTTTTTAATACTGCGTGAGCAGGGTCTTGAACTTGAAATCTCTTAGCTCTGATACCATATTAAATTGTATGTACTAGTCAAATGAACCAAAAGTCCGAACTAATGGAAATGGCTAGATGTGTATTATATTCTTAACATCAACAATACAAACATGTTAGCACAAAGGTACAAATATTGCATAACGCTAGAAAATACATGGATTGATAAAACATAAAAAACTTTCTAACAAAGGTTGAATTGAATGTTAACATTGGGGCATACAAATCAGTCAATTTTTCAGCCCAACGTAAGTATGCATAGTAGATTTTTTTAGCTACACGAGAAGTCGACACATATGATTTTTTTGGAACTAAGCAAGAATTAGTTTTTAAGTATTGAATAGAAAATGTCATGCAGGAAAATAATGTGTGGAACCATGGAAACATTTCTTTAATTTACCACACATTCATTAATCAACCGACAAATTACAAACTATGCACCTGGAAACCATAATAAACATCTAAAGAGGATGATTTTTCCAGGAACATATGTAGAAACAACCATTTAATAAGTGCACATGGATCTCTACAACCCCTTTTCACCGCTTGCCATCAATGGACGTGAGGACGCACCATCGATTGAAAAGGCTTTGTGAGTCGAAGAAGTTCCCGACCATCGGCTTAGCCAATTACGTTGTGGTGTGTAGATCAAGATCATCCCCGTGCTCCTCGAATAACAAACCTGATGCATGTTGTCGACATCGCCAAGGAAAAACACCAGATCCTCCACCCTGACACCATCTTCCATGAATCTGGATGAACGCATTCCTTCCCATGCCACCGCTGATGCCTGAGACTACAACTGCCACAACACAAAGAAACATCAAATGCACCGCATGAGTGGAGAGATGGAACACAAATCCTACGGATCCCTCGACCTCGTCGTCCAGGGTGCCTCCGAGATGTTGCTAGGACCGAGGAAGCTTTATTCTAGACGTCGTAGTCTGATGAATCCATTTTGGAACATTTTTACCTTATGTTTTTGCATAAGTAGAGTTATGATTTTGGTATTTTACGGCGCTTGCGTGCACCTTTTACCCTTGTTTCAACAACATCCTAAATTATCAGGTCTGTTGTGAATATATCAATTGGGACTATCATGTTCTTAATAATATGATATTTCAAAGTGATAGATGTAATTTAAATAATTTTCCATGCACTTCGAAGAAGAGAGGATGCGAGGGGAGGCTACTACAAGCTTAACGACCTGCAGTACGGGCAGAGCTTTCCTGTACTGCCTGCCAGGATGTTCGCCTCATCAAATACTCACACTAGGAAAAGATGGATCTGAGATCCGACATTTACAGACACCTCCAGCCACGAAACATAGCACCTGGATCTGGAGGAGAAACTTGGAGAAGGGAAAATCCTTGTTGCTACATGAATCATCAGAAGACAATGCATCATACCCTTCATCATCAACCGTTGTATCTTCATCATCACCATTATCCCCTTTCTCATTCATTTAGATCTTGTTGTAATTCAAAATACAATTGTGGTTTTGCACTTGATTTTACCTTTGCACTTTCAATCCATCCATATGAATATGATGATGTTGTTGACTGCTTCAATGTGTGACGAGGGGTAACCTAGGCAATGCACATGGTTATGGACTTAGAGTTCCGTGGAAAAGAGAACGCTAGGGATTTTGTCGGCTGATCAGACAAACAAGGGAGTTGAAGTCATCTAAGTTCTTATGGATAATATGATTACAGATTGCTCAAAGCTTTGGTGCCTCTCTGTTGGCTCCTCCCAGCCATTATATAATAGGCTGGGTCCCAAAGCCATATTCGGATAGGTTACAAGGTATAATTACAACACTAATACACTATGGGTTTCTAATCTTTACTTGATTGTAAAGACATGCTTTCCGTCCGTTGGATGCTTCCTGGACCTTCCTTTATTCTTCATGGGCTTTGTGGGCTGATGGCTCTGATTTTTGCCATCTGCCACTACGTTTAAACATTGTTTTTGGTCAAGCAATTGCTAAAGAAACTCTCATTTATTGCCACTAATGACTAATAATTGCAAAGATATGCAAATCCCTTCTTTGATTTATGTTGTGCAGGAAATCACGGCTTTTAAAGCGAAATAAGGAGTCATAATGAAGCATTTTGAGGAAGTACACACGGCCAAGTACACGTGAGATGGATACGAAGTCATCCATGCCACCCGTTGATACGTTAACCCCCGAGTCACTTGACATCGAGGAGTTCCATCTGACCCGTTTCGATCGTCTCAATATTCGAGAGATCAAGTCCACCAAGTGGGCGTGTCCTTATATCCTGAACCAACTTGGAATTCGTGATGATTTCGATTTACTTTGCAACAATGTTGGTTTGTAAAATTTTGTCTTTCAGGATGTTGTGACATACCGCCGCTTGATGCTTGAGTTTTTCAGCACCTTGACACACACGGTGGATCCTTATGGTTGTTCCAAGGAACAAAGGCCTGAAGTTGATCGAATTAAATTCCGCCTTATAAACTGTTAGTACACTTTAACACTCAGCCAATGGGCTCAATGCTTTGGGTTTACCAACAACACCACCGATGTACGCACAACTACCTTCGTTTTAGATCCTTCCCCTTTACATTACTTTAATTTGATGAGAATCTGTGAAAACACACCCAAGGGGAACCAAATCGATCATCCTGCTATTCAATATTTATTCTATGTGATTGCTAACACATTGCAGGCACGTGGTGAGTTTACTAGAGTTAATGAGGAGGACATGTTGATCCTCGCAAAAGCTGCACTTATCAATTGTAACTTAACGCCAAATTTGGGCACTTTACTTGTGTTTTATCTTAAGCATCAGGCTCTTCAATCTTGAGGACCCATATGTGGAGAAGGAGTTGTGATAGTTCTTGCACGCGCACTTTGCATCAACGTAGATAACATCCAACCGTTGACTAGTGGTAATCGTCTCGATCTTTCTACTCTAAGATCATGTGGTATGATTTCTAAAAATCATGGTAGATATTTCTTCAATATACCTGGAGCGGATCACTTGATCCCAGCTCCTTTACCTAACGGTCTATTCTCTATCGAGGATGGACGTTTGCATTATGACACGTAGGTTGAAGCTAATCTACCCCAAGAAATACCCATGGGAGGAGGATAAGATGAAGAAGTAGAACAAGAAGGGCCCGAACAAGATGTGCAACCACCAAACTACTACACCACATATGAAGATATCTATGCACTCTAAGGAAACATTCAAAACATGAACAACCTCTCCATCAACCTTCGAGATGCCACTCCAAACCTCGCCACCCAGTTCCATGATTAGAGCAGCCAATGGAACGTGGGAGATTATCCACCGCCACCACAGTGAGCCACAAAAGGGCTTGCAAAATCCTGAGCTTGGGGATGCGTCCCCCCAGCAAATTTATTTGTGTAATAACGAGGTTATACTCCAGCTCCTTGGGAGCTTTGAAACACTCATGTTGGCTTGTTCCAACACTTTGCTTTTCGCTTTGCTTTTTAATTTGCTTTCGTTTTAGTTTATTTGTTTTCCTTTCTTGGTCGCAAGTTCTTTTTTCTTTAATCCTTATCCTCAAAAATACAAAAAGATTTTATCTTTATCCTTTTTCCATAAACATGGATTCATACTTTGCCTCTTTGCTTTAATATCATTTCGAGAGTAAGCGTGTTTGAGTTTTGAAGGAACACATCCCTATAAGGAAGATGATCATGAAGTTACTTATGAGAGGTATGTCCTATGTCTCCCACTTATGAAGTTTGAATTGTTTATCTTAGTTGGTTGATTTGTTAAGATGCCATGCATGCTAGTGGGAAGTAATTTAATATGGTTAGAGTAAGGCTTTTATTGGTATGATGATTAGTTGTTGAAGTTCTTGCTCTAGTTCTTTTAGTTAACCGAGTCTTGCCTTGAAAATAATAATGCCAAACAAGTACAATAAGAAAAAGTCTGAAATTTATGAGCTTCATCAAAATAACATAACTCTGAAATTTAAATAGCTCCAACCCTTGATTATACTTAACCCCATAGATATTTCACTAGTAGAAAATGAGCCTTTCGTCCACACTAGTTTAGAGCATTAGTCCCGGTTGTGGTTGGACCCGGGACTAATGCTCACATTAGTCTCGGTTCGAACGGTACAATCTTTAGTCCCGGGTCAAACGGGACCTTTAGTCCTGGTTGGAGATACGAACCGGAACTAAAGGAGTGGCGGCAGCCTGCGGCCAATGCCGACCCCTTTAGTCCCAATTCGTATCACCAACCGGGACTAAAGGGGTGACCTTTAGTCCCGGTTCGTATTACCGACCGGGACTAAAGAAAATGGACAAAAAAAATTCCTAAATGGCCATAACTTTTACATACGATGTCAGAAAAAAACGTACAACCTATCAAAACATGCAGAAAACAATTTCCTGTTCGATTTTAACTGCTTTAAGCCGTTTTGGATTCTTTTAGATTCTTAAAATTCGAAAAGAAATAAAAGTTATTTCAAAAATTAGTAATTTGTTATGTCATATTTGAATTCCTCACATTTGTTTGATAATAATAGATATATTATTTGTCAAATTTCGATTTACAGATTTGAAGATATTATTTCTGTCATATAAAATGAATAAATGGCAAAAAATGAATAAAATATTAATTTAATTAGTTTTTTATTTTCATATGAATAAAATATTATTATTACTTATTTATTATTGTTTACTTAAATAGTTATTCGTAATTTCAAAAAATAAAGACGGTTGACATATTGATATGAGTTAATAGGATTGATATACTAGTCCTGACAACAAGGTATAATGGTTCTTCCGCGAGATGGGAGAGATGAAATGAGGAAGTTAAGCGTGATGGGGATGGAGTAGTGCAGGATGGGTGACCGACTGGGAAGTTTGACCATAAGTGTAATTTGACCTAAGAGTAAGTATAGTTAGTGTTAAAAATGAGAGATGTGAGAGATTGACGAGTCACATAATTCAAAAGTTTAAGAAAAAATTGAAAAAAAAATTGGATTTTTTTTTGAAAAAAAATATTTAGTCCCGATTCGTATTACGAACCGGGACTAAAGGTCCCACTCGCTCAACGCAACCTCGTGAGGACCTTTAGTCCCGGTTTGTGGCAGAACCGGGACTAAAGGGGGTGACCTTTAGTTCCGCCTTCGTAGTCCCGGTTGGCAAACCGGGACTAAAGACCCTTACAAACCGGGACTAAAGGCCCATTTTCCACTAGTGTTTTGACAGTCTCGACGACACTCATGAAAGGAGTTGTTTGATTGAAATAAAGTCTAGTGGTAATTGTGATGCATGCCAAAGCTAACCTTGTGGATAAAACCACGGTACTAGCTCAAAAAAAGAGAAAGAAGCGAGACAACTTTGTTCTATGTCTCTAATGCACACCTTTGGGATGCCAACAACTCTGCTAGCTTTTGAACGATCTATGGTATAACCCTGGATTTTGGCTATGACTTGATGACATGAGTGGAATTCGTGTCAATGTATGGGCAAAAGTATTGGTACTCTCAAAGGTTGTGCAAACTGAAGGGTTCGCAGCATAGAAAACAAAAAAAATCCTACGATGAGAACTATACGCTAAGATCTATCTACTAGATACAAGCAACATGTGGATATATATCCATGGAGAACTTACCCTCGAAAACAACAAAGTTTTGTTAACGAGTAGGAACTCATGGATGATGTAGTCATACGCTTGCCGATCTCAAGATCGTGTGGAAGTCCTAGCGCCACAAACCAGTAGCGCATCCGCCCTCGCGCACACGTTCAGGCCACCGAACAACCTCCGCCTCCTCGATCCAGCGATGCAGCGGAAGCAGCAACTCCTTCTAGACGAAATGCCACCAGGAACATGTATCTCGCTAATCCGAGACCATGGGAGAATAATTCTAAAGGGGGAGAGATCCTTCACGAGGAGGTGTGAGGAAGAAGGGTGAGAGGGGTGGCCTTTTATAGGAGGAGGGGGTAACCCCTCCATGGTCAGCGCCCCATGGAGGTGACCCCTCACCTCCCCCATTCATGTGGTGGTAACTCCCTCCACATTAAAATGCCCCTTCATATTCTCTTTTAAAGTCTCCACTTTAAATGCATTAAATTTCTCCAAATTTAATGCTCTCTCATTTAATAAAACTCTTTTATTAAATTTATTCAGAATTTTTTTAATTACTTTAATTAATAAACATTCACATAAAACCCCCTTCAACATTTCAATATAACATGCAGAACCAGTTTCTGCAATTTCACCCAAAACGGTTTCGGTGTCTATTGAAATAATTCCAGCGCTTTGCAATTCATTCGTCTGAAACACATTTGCTCCAAATGGTGTTGATGTCCCTTAAGTGTGTCACCCTACGGTTCGTAAATAATGCAGACATGATCGAGACCCCTCTTAGATTAATAATCAAAAGCGGGACCTGGAGATCCATACTGACTCCTACACATTCTACGATGACTTCTGTGATCGTGAGAACTTTTAACATTAGTAACTAAATCCCTTTATCTCGCGTATATTACATGTCCGAGATTCGATCATCGGTATCTCCATACCTAGTTTGATCTTGTTACCGACATGTACTCTTTTCGCGTTCCCATGATATAACATTATAGTGATATTATCACTTGCTTGCAAGCTAACCAATGCGATATCACCGAGAGGGCCCAGAGAATATCTATCTGTCATCGGGATGGACAAATTCCACTCTTGATCCATGAGCTTCTACATAACACTTTCGTAGCACTGAACCCACCTTTATAATCACCCTTTCACGGTGTGACATTTGATGTTATCAAGATACTCTTCCAGTATTAGTGATTAACATGATCTCATGATCTAAGGACTAGGATTACTTTGTTAGATGTTATAGCAATATAAACAAAATGACTTTGATCGTAATGCTATACTTCAGATGAATGTTCATCACATCATTCCACTAATGTTGTGACCTTGTTATTAACAACATCCAATGTCCATCATCAGGAAACCTTGATCATCTTGTTAATCAACGAGCTAGTTTATAAGAGAGGCATGACTAGGAACTTTGTTTTTGTTTATTACACACATGTATTAATGTTTCCAAATTAATACAATTATAGCATGCAAAATAAACATCTATCATATACTTGTAATATGTATAATAACAACTTTATTATTTCCTCTCAGGGCATATTCCCTTCACAAACACTTGCAAAAAGAAACAAACAACGATCCTTGAAAAATGAAAAAGAAAGAAAAAAAGATATCTATGAAGATCCACATAGCAAGTCCTTGGCATGGTCTCTATTACTACTTTATGAATTTTTATTGAAAGACAATGATTGGATTAGAAGTGTTTTAGATTGACCTGATTTATTGATGTGGCTGTAAATAAGACACTTTATTATTATACTACTTTGGACATGAAACTCTCTTACTCAATTATGCTATTTAAACATCCTAGTGTTCCTTGGCAAGCTGAGAGTTAATTAGAGGAATTGGATTGCTTGCTACACTTATAGTTATTTGTACTTATATTAAAACTTTACTTTGATTATCTTGACTTACCGAAGATTGTATAGTATTCTTGTCATCTCTCTAACTTTGATAAGCTTCACAAATGAATGAAGTGTTGAGCACATACGACTACCTATTGTAAGTGAACTCTTATTCTTGTTGTTTCAAGTTTAAACACTGAATTTCTTATAGTTCTTTTGGTTCTTCTTGCTCGAGGACGATCAAGGTTTGAGCTTTGGGGAAGTTGATGGTTCTGATTTTTGCCATCTTCCGCTACATTTAAACATTGTTTTTGGTCAAGAAATTGCCAAAGAAACTCTCAACTCTTGCCACTAATGACTAATAATTCCAAATATATGCAAATTCCTTTTTTGATTTATGTTGTGCAGGAAATCATGGCTTTTAAAGCGAAATAAGGAGTCATAATGAAGGATTTTGAGGAAGTACATGCGACCAAGTAATTGGAGAAGCTTTCTAGGGCGTTAGCATGCTTAACGACCACTGGAACGGGCGCGGTCCGCCCATACCGCCCACCCATACTAGGTGGCGACGGCTTCGTCTCGTTAAACCCTACAACTTTTGTGAAGACACTTATATATTTCGAGGCTCTAGCCACCGCCCAGAGAGCTGACATTCTCAGATTGCATCACAACACCACCAAAGGAGATCCACACCATGGTTCATCCATTGTTCATCACTTCCACCATCCATCCATCCACTAGCCATAGCCATTGCTTTGTACTTTAGATCTCCTTGTGATTTGGCGACCATTGTAAGAATATTTGATTTCAATCTAAGTATTTGCATGATGTTTTCTATCTCTGATCTATTTGTTATGAGAGAGTAGTCCTCATAGGCTGCGGGTTGGGGAGAAACCTCGCAACAATTATGTGCATCTAGATCATGGGACAATTGTATTTTGTTTGAATTCGTGATTTGTATCTTTTGTTTCTTCGTCTCTTGTCTCGATCTGTGAACTTGTAGGTACCCAAAATCCCATAGATTGATAAAGGCTTGAGGTGAGATACTTGGCTAGTGGCGATCTCATAGGAACCTCAGTGACAGAAAGGGTAGTACGATCGTTGCTTAGCACACCATTCAGGATCAACAACAACATCACCACTTAAAGCTTTGATCTATGTTTTTCACTTAATAATCGTTTGTAACCCGTGGCTTTGGTGTACTCCCGGTTGGATTAAAAGTCTATTGTTATGCCCGCCGCATCACGCGGGCTCTAGAATATTAGGATGTGTTGCCCACAAGAGATTATCTCAATATAAACATTATACATGACTATGCTTATTATTATCTTTTATCACATTTGATGTGCCACTGCAGGTGGATCTTCAACCCTGGCCTATCTCCATCCATTTATTCAAACCCATTATAAAGTAAACTAGATTGGTCCGGTCAACTAAGGTAAAACGAACAAACAAAGTTGTGTAGACATGTCCTTTTTATTACCTTTTAGTAGTGTTTTCCGAGGTTCGATTAAACCCAGGTCTTCTAGGGAAAAAGCTATTATACTACATCCGTGAATTCGGATCAAAGGTATCATGGGCCGTAGGCTTTTATGTAACCAGGGTAACTAATCATAAGGACTCAATTAGCCATACCCATATCAATGTGTGATTAGTTCCCTTTGTTCTTGGGGAGATGGAGATGAAGGAGATATGCCCTAGAGGCCAATAAATAAAGTGTTTTTATTGTTATATCTCTATATGTTCATAATAGTATACTATCATGCTATAATTGTATTAATAGGAAACATTAATACATGTGTGGTATATAAACAACTAGGTCCCTAGTATCCTCTATTACTAGTTGTTGGGCAAATGATGATGGAGGTTTCCCGATCATGGACTTGACATAAAACAGTCAGATGACAATGAGGTCACTTAATGAAGTGATGGACGCACCTGACCAAAGAATTACAATGTGATCCAGTCACAAAGTTCAACGTTGTGATATTTAGAAAAGCGTAGTAACTTAATCCTTTGACTGTGAGATCATGTTTAATCACTATCTCCTGCGGTTGCTTTGATCACATCAACCATCATGTCTGTAATTGGGTAGCCATGAAGGTGTGTTTCAGGTATTCTAGAGGAATGGTTGAGCCGTGTGATCGAGATCACGATTTGCCTATATGAGTGATGGATAGATACTCTGGGCCCACTCGGTGAGACCACATTAATGAGCTTGCAAGTATCTGACTAGGTCACATGGATGTGATATCACGGGAACGAGTAAACGTGTTTGTTAGTAACAAGATCGAACTTTATGGGATACATGAGATCAGGTCTTGTACAAACCAGGTATCATTATGCAAAGGGAGCGAGACTCGACGTTTAGAAGGTTCAAGCGAACAATAGAATTTCGTGGAATAAGCAGGGATCGTCATGTGTTTCCAGATACCTATGATGATCATTGATCCGGGAGAGATCCCCTTCATACCTGAACATTCCCGAACCATATGGGTGTCATGCATAAGGGTAATCGACGTTGCGGGTTGATCTGCTGCCGATAGAGAAATAGGAAGAGAGAACCAGAATAGGTTCTGAGAGAATACCAAAGTGTTTGGAATCCATTCAAAAGGAGTTTTAAACAAGGAGGAATTAAGTAATGTATTTAATATTTAGTTATGAAATAATATTAATATATATTTATTTAAATAAAAATAAAAAGGAAAAAACCCCACATGGGCCTTCCCTAGGAGGGAAAGGGCCCAAGAGGGAGAAGCCAAAGGGCCACAAGGGCCATGCGGCTAGGGTGGGTGGGCTCCCACCCCACCGGCCCCTTGGTAGGCTTGGGCGGGCAATTGGGGCCCATCCCCATCGCCAGACGGCCACCTCCTCCACCTCTCCCAAGTTTTAGTCCTACCCTGGGACTTGCAGGGTGGGAGTAGCCTACTTTTTCCTATATATAGGGGGTGTCATTCACCCCAATTTCTTGATACCATAAATCAATTGGCATTAGGCATTCCCCTCTCCCTCTTAGCGTTTTCCCAAGTCAGAAACATGCTACATGAGGTAGAGGTTTCTCCACCTAGCGCACGCCATCGTGCCGCTAGAATCGGTCCAGATCTTCTTCTTTCGATGCCTTGCTGGACCGGTTCCGGGAGACGTCCTTTACACCATACGTGCGTAAAGCTCGACAAGGCACCACCATTAGTGGTGCTGGATGCTTGAAGCCTTTTAGATCCTGAGGTCTGCGACGCTCATCTTCATCGGCAATGTTTGTGCGGCAAAGTAATCTCGCTTTTCGGTCTTCAAAGGTATGATCACCGCATCATGCTCGTTGTTATACTTCTCCATAGATAGATCTTGGGTTGGTGCATTCTCGTAGTAGGAATTTTTTGTTTCTGCCATGGAACTCCTTTAGGAGAAACCCTAGCATTATTATAAAATGAAATAAAGATTATCTATAACTTTGGTATTTGATATTTACTTGATCAATGATATTGTGTTAGATCTCTCTTTTTAGATGGTATGTGAATTCGACCACATAACATTTGCCTTCGGAACTAAAGAGAGGAAAATACCCTTAGGACGTGTATAGGAGTATGTCCGATACTACTTTTTGACTGCAAGCATCGGCTTATCCATGGGGAAACCCTTAATTGTGGTTGTCTGTAGAAGTGATTTGCTCGCAGGCATCACAATGGTTATTTAGAGATGAACTCAATACTTGACTCGTAGAAGCAGCTTACTCGTGAGACTTGTAGTGAACATCTTATTATTGAGCTATCTCCACACATGTCATGATGAAAGATATGGGTTATCCTAAATATAAGTAATTCTCATATGCTAGTGGTGAATCCTACATCCCCGAGAATAGTTTTAGCCTTATTGAGTTCCAACACCAATCCCAACGCATTTGTTACTTTGTTTACTTGCTTTCTTTACTTTCTTGCATAACTCTATTTAAAAACACCCTTTACTTGAGATCAAAGGCAACTTACAAGTATCCTTTGGTAGATAGTAACAAAGGGCATAAAGACCTTAACCAAATAGCTCTGTGTGGGTTCGATACTCTTATTTCGAAACTAGCTACAATCAATCCGTGCATTTGCATTCATCAGAGTCCCCGCCATGTAAGGATGTCAATGGGGCAGGTTTGGGCAGGTAGACCAAAACCAGATCGAAACTTAGATCCATCAGCCTCCCTCTAGCCCGTCCAGGAAGGTATTCATGTGCCTGGATATTGACCAAAATCCAAGCTCGATGGATACCCGAATATCCACTGTTTACGCACAATGTACATTATTGACACATCATTTCAGCACTACAACAACACTGTAGCAGTATTTCAATACTATAACAACATTTTAGCAAGATTTCAACACTACAACAACACTTCACCAGATTGAGTTTTTACCGTTGTGAAGGAGGGAGATGACCGGTGAAGGGACAACTGGCAGTTCCCAACGATTCCTCTAAGAAGGATGACTAGAGGAGGGGTTACCTCTCTGTTGCGTCTCTTAACCAAGGAGAAGGGTGATAGGGAGGGTTGTGGCGATGTGCCAACAACGCCATTGTTGGGTGGTGCCTGCTACTATGGCTTGCTTGTCAGTGTGTTAGTGTGTGTGACTTTGCGAGAAAGGAACAGTCGAACGGGATTGTGTGTGTGTGTTGGGGGGGGGGGACTGGAGGTCCGCCCGTGCAGGGTGCCTCATGTAAATCGTGTTAGGGCTAGCAAATTAGAGTTAGGTGAGTCTTTGGGCCTAGAGCAGAGGAGGTTGGTCCTTTAAGTCAATCTGACACATGTAATGGAAAAAATAAAATATATCGTTGACATGTGAGGCCCACATGTTAGATGAGTATCCATTGGATACCCACTGGCAGTGGCGGAGCGAGGGCCCGGCATGCCCAGGCTGCTGCTCGGGCTCAGCTAACTAGCTCCTTTGATATGTTATAAGAAAATGATGATTGATGAAGTAGTTTAGACGGGCAAACACTAAAGCGATGCGCTGTAGCTATAGTTTGCCAAGGCTAAAATATTTGGCTAGCTCCGCCACTATCTATCTGTGCCTCTGCCTGTCACGTAGTTAGCAGATATCCATCCCTTGAAATCCGTGGATTTAACTAGTTGTCCATACCCTTGTCCAACGATTCAGATAGGTAGATACCGGGACCCGTGGATAAAATTTATGTCCTTATCACCATGGAGACACCGCCACCGGAAACACGAAACCTGACTCTAACTAGCAGCCTGGGCAGAGAGCCGCGGTTCCCGCACCCCACGGCCTCGCCAAAGAAGTGAGGGAGGAGAACGATGTGGGAGCGAAAACGGGGACAGTAACTGTAATTGCTCCTATTGCAGTTGTAATAAGAGACATGGAACCGTGAAAACTTTTCTTTTAGGGAAACAACTGGACTCCATCCTGCTGCGAGACTTTATTGAAATCAAATAAAAATTATATCGTTCACGAGTTTCTCCAAAATAAAATTAAGGATTCAATGATCCAATTATAAAAAAGTATTTATAAAACAAACCTTAGCGAGCTCATGAGCTACTCCATCAGCTTCTCTCGAACAGTGCTTAAATAAAACCAATTATCGATTGCTCATCGGTAATCAGCTATGACGGCTGAAAATTGTCCCCACCATCCTTCCGCTGCATTACAAGCCTCCACAATCTCCGTGGAAACTTGATATTTTGCGCACCATACGAAAAGAAAAAAACAGGTCATGTCCGTGGATTATGCATGCGTTATAGTTCTACGCGGCAGTTCACATAGCGTGTCATGAGTGCCCGGCGAACCATCAAGCATGAATGCAACGTATAGGCGACAAACATGTCACGACGACAGAACAGCCTGATAGACTACTGCTGTCAGTTGCCTTCCCAATTGCTCTTCTTTACGGTTTACGGTCAATGCTCGGAAAAAACAATGGCGGTGAATTTGAGTGGCAGAGAAGTTTCTGCTGCCGGCGGTCGGCGGGTCGCGCGGGCCGGTCACGTGACACACCAACGTCTTGCCGAATCTTCCAACCAGCAGGTTCACCTTAACTAATTCCCCACTTGGCTCATTGCTTCGGTCAAATGCGACAGGATGTCTACACTCCCTGGGGCCTATACCACGATGTTCTTGTATTCACTCTACTTCTCCATCGGTCGGAGCTGGATACGGCGGTGGGCGAGACGGAGAGCTGCTCCGTCAATGAGGTTTAGGAGCTTCAGGTCTTCTCACCGCCCTCTGTCTCGTCGGAGAACGACGGTTGGCAAGAAAATTAAACCCCTTCATCATGTCTCGCTCCTGCCGGGCGTGCAGGGCGACCTCCCCTCGCCACTGCCGCCTCTCCCTCCCCCTCCCCTCCTCCTCCCCCTCCTCTCTGCTGTCGCCGCCTCGAGCCTCCGGGTGTTGCCTGTGCGGTGCCGGCGGCGGCCGGCCTTTCCCCGCGCGTGGAGTAGGTGGTGCGGCCCAGGCGGCATGCGGCGGTGCAGATCGGCATGATGGCGGCCGGTGTGGTCGAGCAACCATGGGGGCGACATAGCAGCATCTTGGCTGCTAGGCGCCGTGGGAGTTGAGGGGCAACCGGCTGGCTGGCGGTGCACGGCCGACAACACCCTCCCGGTCTAGATCTGGTCCTTTGGGCCCCATCTAGGCTTGGGCGGGCCACCTCAACGCGGTGGCACCGCTCTTGGCGGACGGAGGTGCAGGGACTAGTGCCGGGGGTGGCGGTAACGGTGGTGTACCTGCTCCAGTGCGGCGACGGGGATTTACGTGCCCATTTCAGGCTCGGCCGGGCCGGTGAGGCCTGGTGTGTCCCTACTGCTGCATCTAGTCGGTTACCGCCGTCGGCGGTGGAGTTAGATCCCTCCCGCGTGCTACTGCATTGTCGCCGTCGCCAGAGTTCCTTGTTCTTGGTCTTGCAAGCCTCGCAACATGGTCATGGTAAGATGACGGTGGTGATTTCAAGACCGTGGTGGCATGTCCTGGTGGGTGGTGGATATTCTTCGGAGGGCGCATCAGGTGCGTGTCATCTTCGTTTTCGTCGAGCCACCAATGTCCGCGTTGTTTTCTCTTCCTTTCCTTTTTGTATCTTTTGGACTTAGATTGTGATGTTTGGCCCGACAGTGGTATCAAACTTGTATCTGTGGTTGCTATATTAATATTGCGGGGCAAATTTTTTGAGGAGAACGATAGTTGGATCTTTGGCTTTGCAGGGAAACAAGAGGAGCCCTTTGGGCTTCAGAAGCTATTGTTCTCGTCAAAGCTCCTAAGCCTCGGCTGCTTCACTTTGTCGCTATCTATGGCCAGAGGAGTCGCTCCGATCTCGGGTTCCTCATACACGCGTATTCTTCCTCTAGGCCTTGGTGCCATCGCAAATGATCATCTTCGGTCTCGCTCTGGGAATCGCCACCAGCATCGCCCCAAGTGGTTCCGTCCCCGACGGCGGTGCTAGTGCCTGGTTCTAGAGGTCCGCTAGTTCTAGCGATGAAGAAGAAGGATTTGATCGCATTTTAACCTTTTTATCCGAGCTCCTGTTTGCAAAGTTGGAGCTTTGGAGGGCTTGTCGGAAATACTACATGGGTAGGGGGCATTAAGGAACTCGACTTTGTGGGCAATGAGAATAACAGCCGGCTAAGTCATGTACACGGATAGTTTTAAAAACTAGACTGATGAGTGAACCAGTGAGACAACTGGTTCCCTGGTTTTCTGGGCGGACCACCGGTTTATCCGGTTCGATTACAATTATGAGATGACTAAGTTACATAGACGGACGAGCCTCTCTCTTCGTCCTCTCTCTGGTCCACACTGCAAATACGAGGGCTTGTCTGTATTTGTATTTTTTAAGATCCGCCAGGTAATACATCACTTTTACTGTATGCAATTTTTTAATATTTTAAAATATGTTTTTATACCATGAGTCCATTTGCATCCGTGGGCCGAATTGGATTTGCTGAGATTCAGTACACTTGCTCGTGGACTAAGCACGTAGTACCAGATTTGTTTTCACTTGGTCCACTTTAGGCGGAGTGGTTAGTTTTTTCTTGGGCGACAATCCGGCTTAGCACTGTACGTCTCGGAAGCTGCGAGGCCCCAGCCGCGCAGTTTTATGCGCCATGGAACATTCGAACAGCCGGCCGTTGTATTTGGGCTGATGAGACATCACGAAGATGGATGGATTCGAAGGTTCGGCCTAGCTGGCTGAGTGAGGACTCCGGGTATAAATGGAGTAGTACTTATGTATCTGCACGGGCTTCCACCCACCAAGTTTGTAGGCTGGGCTTTATGGTCTCATATTTTCGAGGACTCGCAATTACGCAGTTCCACCAAACTAAAAAACCGTTCTGCTAAAATAACCAAAAACACGCAGTTCCACCGTTCTAAACTAATTGGAATTCTATTTTCTCCTAAGTTAAATTTTGTTAAGTTTGGTTTTGTCAAACTCAAAGACTTGGTCAAATGACAGACCTACAACTACAACTAATTTGGAATAGAGGAACCACCACTCTTCATGGAAAAACTAGTGTACAATTTCCTCTGTTTTCTAACTACAGTCTTTCTTACCACCAGAAAAAAACTAATGTCTTTCTTACTACGTATCGCTAGCAGGAAATCAGAAGGGTTCTCTAGCAAGACGTTCCTACTTCACTATGCAAGTCTTCGGCGCGCCACATGCACATGACGATGAAGTAGGACTAAATAATTCCAATATTTTATATAAACTAGCACAATGCCCGCGCGTTGCTGCAAAAGAACAAGTTTGTTGACCAAATTGAAAAAAAAGATCGCCTTATCCGTTTGATCCCCAATCGTATCGCTACTTTGTTAACCGTATCGCTACTTTGTTAGTAAATCACAGGTTGTTCAAAATTGAATATTACCAGCCGGAGACACCAGGTAGTGTGGAAGGGGCACGCCAGCTCGACATGCTTCTTCCATAGCATGTAGCACACATATGGAACTCCTTGTAGGCTGCCACGCACACACGCGAGGGCCACCCGCACGCACGGAACCGTCCCAAACACGATAGATCCCCATTGCCCCAACCATCACCAACACACCCCCACGCGTTCGGTCTCCACCCCCGGATCCTCTCGATCCCGTCCCCGCCGCTCTCGGCTCTCTCTCCTGCAGACCGAGCTCCCGCGCCACCGCCATCCTAGCCGACGAGCCCCTTCCTCTCGCGGTTCCCCGTCGTCTCCAAGCTCGCGCTGCGGCCGCCGCTCGGCTCTCTCTTCCGCAGACCCCTGCGCCCCCTGCCCTCCCGGCCAGCGAGCCCCTTCCTCTCGGTTCCTGTTGTCTCCAAGCTCGCGTCGTGGCCGCCGCTCGGCTCTCTCTCCCACAGCAGCACCGAGCTCCCTGCACCGACCTTTTCTCTCTCGATCTGGAGCCGCGCTGTGTTCTGTCCCGGCCGGCGAGAGCCCTCCCAAGCTCGGGTCGCGGCAAGGACACCTCTGCCCCAGTTACCCTCTCGTCCTTGCTGCTCGGGTTACTTTCTTGATTTTCGCAGTTATTACTCGAGCGCGCTAAGGCAACTCTGAACTAAGCTCAGGGGAGGGGTATGCAGATCAAGGTCAACAAGTACAACGTGAAACACCAAAACATTGCCACGCCCCCCGAGGGACCACACTCCTAACACGCCGCCGCCGGTCGAGCCCGTCGCCGGCTCCATGTCACACCGCCGCTAACAGCTCCCGTCGCCCTCATGGGAGCTACTCAGACGCGTGGGCTTGGCTCGACCAGAATCAACACGCACTCAAGCAGCTCTACTTGAGTCAATACTGTCACAGCTAAATTAAAAAATAAATATTTGATTTCTGTTTGTATTACTCGTTTAACAAGGAAAAAAATACCTAGTAGCAATCGTGACTTTCACATTTCCAGATAGCCACTCACGCACGCACGTCGGGTTTGACCAGAAGCACAGCAAGACACGCATATACATGCATCTCTCTTTCCTTTTTTTCAGCTCGCACCGTCCGACCGTGAGATGCGGGCTGTCGCGCCGCCGCTCGCCGCCCCCGCGCACAATCTGCTCCCGGCCTTTTTACCGCCGCTCGGCTCCCCCCGCGGGAAAATCTCTCTTGTTCTTTTCCGCGGGAAAATCCACCCCCCGTGCCGTGCTCCCCCGGCCCCGGCTGCTCCCGGTCATCTCTTTCCTGAATCGGCGAGGTGGAGAGCCTCTATCCGGCGGGGATTCTTTGGTATGGATCGGCATTTTTTTACCATTTTCTTTCCATTGATTTTTGGAATTCCAAGCCCCTACCCTCTCTCTACGGGTTCAAATCCGTCGATTGGCCTCTTTTTTTTACCATCTTCTTCCATTAATTTTTGGAATTCCAAGCCCCTACCCTCTCTCTACGGGTTCAAATCCGTCGATTGGCCTCTTTTTTTTACCATCTTCTTCCATTGATTTTTGGAATTTCAAGCCCCTACCCTCTCTCTACGGGTTTAAATCCGTCAATCGATGCTATTGCCCGTTGACATCAGAGGCTGTTGTGGATATTTGAAGGCAACTCGTGCACGTATATAAACAGGTCTGACTCGTTATAACAGAGCGAGGTGGGACTATCTTTTGCATCAACGTGGACCGTAACCAATCGGTCAGTTTCGTGGGCCACTTCACTGCTTGGGTCGTTGATCGGGGTGTTGTTTTGTTCTATAGGTAGAAAATCGATCTAGCACGGAAACAGCCAACCATAAGAAAAATTGCCGGTGGTATTGGTTGTATTATGGGATTTAGTGAAAGGATAAAAGGATCTAAAAAAGAGTTGAACCCTGAAGAAACAATTCGTCCTTTATTATTAGGTATAGATATAACCTTAGATGACATTAGTTTGTCCCAAAAAATAATTACAAAGGAATAGAAAGTGAAAATTGTAATAACTACAGCCTTGTATCTTGACTTCTTCAACAAGCAACTATGTGTCCAACTCACATTAATAAATTTGAAAAATATAAAAGATACTTATAAGACCTCGACACACTCAGATTTTGTAATGAAAATCCGAATCAAAGTGAAGAACGAAAAGGGAAAGAGGGGGTTAGAACCTCTCTCAACATGTAGTGGGAGATGCCAGTTTACTTGGTTGCCACACAAAGTAGGATGGTGTCGAAGAAATATCGAATTGGCTACATAGGAGATGGATATTATTGAAATATTTATGAGCCACCTTCTTCATGTGTTATGGTAGCTTTACGTCGTGGCTTGTGGCAGGAGGCGACCAAGCACGAGTCTCAAGAACCTTTTTATTAATTTGATGGGCTTAAGACCTTTCACAATGGGGTGTACTACTATCACAATACATTGTTTCTTAGTTGGTGTTTCTTAGAAGAGTTGCATTTAATGATTTTAGTCTCATGCATGAGTATAATTGGATTAGCCAATTTTTTCCTATGATAGTGTGCAAGGGTTGTATCTTAGCTAAGATACAACAACCCTCTCTCTCTCTATCTCTCTCTCTAATAAGGCTTTTCACAGTAGAGTGTATCTTAGCACACTACCTGTCGGGGGATGACCTCCGGATACACCAACCGGACAAGAACTACGCAGACAGTTCGCGTCCGGCTGGCTGAGCGCAGCTGGACACGAGCAAATCATACTGGCTACTTTACGGTAGCCGGAACCAAGAGGAGCAACAAGACACAGGACCGGCTACATCAGCGTAGCCAGACGCAATCAGGAGGATAGAGCGACGTGCTGCACAGTGCGCGCTACTCCCTGGTACGACGACAAGACCCGCAACTACACGGTCATACCGAAGACTTTGTGGGGTGACGCAGACACAATGGCCAGATGCTGACGACAGGCTCGCACGACGTTTACTGTACCCACGACGACCCTACCTTGATGGGATGTAACCGTACCGGACACTGTAGATGACCAGCCGGCTGGGACCCGCCTGTGGGGCCCGCCAGCTGGACTGGCCAATGAGACCGTTGCCTCTCTACCTATATAAGGAGAGGCAAGGCTCTCGTAGCAAGGGATCTCAGTGCATTTAAGGAGGTAAATAGAAGATACATCTCAAGGAATGATTGTAGTCTGTATACCACTCATAGTCAGATCGGCAGGAGTAAGAGCTTTACCTCACCACGAGGGCTCCGGACCTGGGTACTTCTTTTGTCTCGCTACACTTGCTCGTATCCAATCTCGCCTGCGAACGCTGTCGAGAGCTTCCCTGCTACTCCCCACACCTCTATCTAACCTGTTTAGGTATTGCCGTTCCCAATACAATGATAGTTGGCGCCCACTGTGGGGCTAGATGGCTTCGATTGGAGTCACGTTCCGCACGGGACCCCGCACTTTAGCCAGTGAGCGCGTGGCCTCCGGCCTAGTGCTTACGCTCGACAAGTTCGACTGCGTCATTGACAACGCTTCGTGTTTCGCCGGATCCACGTTTCCGGAAAACGACTCTATTCTTCTCTTTGGCGACCTCCCCGTCTATGTCGCCACCATGCCGGAGCGTTTCCCTAGGGAGATCGTCTCCGTCACGGAGGCGTTGTACCTTGGCTGCGGCACCTCCATCGCTTCCCGTGGCGTCGAGGTCGTGATGGCCGACTCCAGCTCTTAGCCTCGCTAGCCTCGGGAGCGGGGCGATGACCAGCCCGGAACTTCCGCTCCGCCACGGCCTAGGAACCCGGTGGAAGAGGCCATCGACCGGCTCCTCACACCGGTTAACCTCGGGGACAACCCGGAGGAGGCGAAGGACAACTTCACCATGGAGAGGCAGCTTCTCTTGCAGGAGGCCATGGAGCTGGCTGCGACCAGGAAGCAAATCGAGATCGCCCGGCTCTAGTACGACTGCGCACATGGCCACACTTCGCCTACCGCGAAGCCGAGCCGGCGCGAACAAGTACGGCACCGGGGCGGCGAGCTAGGTGGAAGGATAGAAAGGGATGGCGAGCCGGATCCGCCACATGCTCTCCGGCCCACCTATAGCACACCCATCAAGAACCTGCGCGCGACGCGAGCCGCGGCAGACGAGCTGCCCAACTTGGAGGGCGAGGAGCGAGACCGGCAGCACGCCCAGGTGCAGGAGCTCCTCCGGATCGTGGATGAACAGGCTGATGCCATCCGGCAGATGCACGAGGACCCCAGCGGGTCCAAGGGAAGCAAGCCGCCCGGCAACAGCAAAGGCGCACCCCGCGAGACCCAGCAGGCGTCCTCTCCTCCGACTAGATCCCGTAGCCAGCGCTAGAACTCTGGCAACAGGGGCCAGCCGCGTCAGGAGCAGACGGTGAACAGCAACCCACCGCCTCCCCCTCCACCAACAGGAGCGCCACAACCTACCGGTTCCCGTCTCTCTGGCCGGGTAGGAGCGCCCAACCCGGATCGTTCGAATGCCCGTGACCATATCGAGCTCCTCGCTCAAGCACGCGTCATGGAAGAGGAAGATTCCACTGGACCGGTTTGTTCGGACCTCGCATCCAAAACGAGCTGTTTCTGGATAAGTTCACCTTGCCCAGGGATACCCCCAAGTACGACAACATCATGAAGCCAGAAGATTGGTTGACCGACTACGCCACGGCAGTCGGCATTGCCCATGGGAACAAGCGCACAGATGTGCGTTATGTCCCCCTCATGCTAACCGGGTCAGGAGGACATGGCTCAATAGCCTCGCACCCAACAGCATCAACGCCTAGCCATATTTTGAGAAGGTGTTCGTCTGCAACTTCAACGGCATGTACAAGCGTCTAGGCCGCCCGTGCGACCTAGCCTTGTGCGTCCAGGGCGACCGCGAGTTAGACCGCGAGTACCTCGCCAGGTGGACCGAGCTGCGCAACACCTGTGAGGGTATCCTGGAGAGCCAGGCGATCGGATTCTTCGTCAAGGGGTGCCGAGAAGGCACCATGCTTCGCCACCGGCTATTGTGTGACGAGCCGAAAACCATAGCGGAGCTCATGACGGTTGCAGATCAGTATGCCACAACTGACGCTGCAATGAATAAACCTCTCCGGGTGAGTGCTGATGGGCGTCCGACTCCGTCGGAGTCGGCTCGCGACCGGCCAAGCAATCCGGCTGGAGAAGCCAGATCCTCCAGGCGCCATGGCAATGACAACCGGTTCCATGGGGACCGCCAAGCCGGACAACAGAAGCCTCGCTACCACGCGCAGCAGGTAAACGCCGTGGAGGGCGCGCCCGACGCATCGGCTAGCGATGCAAGAAGGCAGAAGCCATGACTCACCTTCGACCAAATGTTTGATGGCCCGTGCAAGTGGCATAGCGGTCCCTTCAATCTGGCTACGCACACCACCCGGAACTACAGCTGGACCCGCCAGCTAAAGGACCAAGGCAACCAGCAACGGCTAACCCCGCCCCCTCCCGATGGACTCCCACCGCCAGCTAGGGGAGCCGGCAATGATGGTAACAACAGCAATGGCGGCAACAACAATGGCTACTCCTAGTCGCACGCCGCCTACCACATCTTCGAGACCAAGCTGGATGACAAGCACAGCCGCAGACGGCGCTCCAAAGAGTCAACGCCATTGTCTCCCTAGTCCCCTAGTACCTAAACTGGTCGGAGACCCCCATCACCAGGAGCTGGGAGGATCAGCCGGATCAGCTTCCGAATCCCGGGGGCTACACCATGGTGCTTAACCTCCTCATCATCTCCAACGAGCGCACCTGCTATTTCTCCCGCGTCCTCATTGATGGGGGAAGCAGCCTCAACCTGCTTTACCGATCATCACTAGAGAAGCTTGGCATCCGCAAGTGCGACCTGCGCCCGACTACCACAACGTTCCATGGCGTATTGCTAGGGCCGGCTTGCGCTCTGCTGGGTAAAATCCAATTGGACGTCATCTTCGGGACCGAGGAGATCTTCCGGCGTGAGCCGGTATGGTTCAAGGTGGTAAACTTGTCGAGCTCCTACCACGCTCTCCTCGGGCGCCCTACTCTCGCCAAGTTCATGGTTGTCCCCCACTACGCGTATCTCAAGACAAAGATGCTAGGGCCAAACGGCGTGATCACTATCGCCGGCTGCTTCAGGCGGTCGATGGAGTGCGCCTAAGCCAGCTCCAAGCTGGCCGAGGCCCTCATCATAGCCAAAGAGAAGCATGATATCATGCGCAATATGGCCATGGCCCAACAAGAAATACCGGCTAGCAGGAAGCCGGCTAGGGACGCAGCTTTCCAGCCGGCCAAGGAGACGAAGAAGATTCTGCTCGACCCCTCCGACCTGACCAAGTTCGTCACCATTGGTGCCAACTTGGACAGCAAATAGGAAGACGCGCTCGTCAATTCCTCCTTGAGAATCGGGACATCTTCGCATGGTCACCCAAGGACATGCTAGGTGTGCCGAGGGAGTTCTTCGAGCACTCGCTTCATGTGCGGCCGGATGCCAAGCCGGTCAAGCAGCCTCTGCGTGGGTTCGAAGAAGAGAAGAGAAAGATCATTGGTGACGAGATCACCCGACTCCTTGCAGCCGGGTTCATTATGGAGGTGTACCACCCGGACTGGCTGACCAACCCAGTCCTAGTGTTGAAGAAAAACAAGACCAAGCGCATGTGTATCGACTACACCATCCTGAACAAGGCGTGCCCGAAAGACCCCTTCGCTTTGCCATGTATCGATCGGGTTATCGATTCCACTGCCTCTCTACCTATATAAGGAGAGGCAAGCCTCTCGTAGCAAGGGTTGGTCTCAGGTCATTTAAGGAGGTAGATAAAAGATACATCTCAAGGAGCGATTGTAGTCCGTATACCACTCATAGTCAGATCGGCAGGAGTAAGAGCTTTACCTCACCACGAGGGCTCCGGATCTAGGTACTTCTTTTGTCTCGCTACACTTGCTCGTATCCAATCTCGCCTGCGAACGCCGTCGAGAGCTTCCCTGCTAGTCTCCACACCTCTATCTAACCTGTTTAGGTATTGCCGTTCCCAATACAATGATAGTTGGCGCCCACTGTGGGGCTAGATGGCTTCGATTGGAGTCACGTTCCGCATGGGACCCCGCACTTTAGCCGGTGAGCGCGTGGCCTCCGGCCTAGTGCTTACGCTCGGCAAGTTCGACTGCGTCATTGACAATGCTTCATGTTTCACCGGATCCACGTTTCCGGAAAACGACTCTATTCTGCTCTTCGGCGACCTTCCCGTCTATGTCGCCACCGTGCCGGAGCGTTTCCCTAGGAAGATCGTCTCCGTCACGGAGGCGTTGTACCTTGGCTGCGGCGCCTCCATCGCTTCCCGTGGCGTCGAGGTCATGATGGCCGACTCCAGCTCTCAGCCTCGCTAGCCTCGGGAGCGGGGCGATGGCTAGCCCGGAACTTCCGCTCCGCCGCGGCCTAGGAACCCGGTGGAAGAGGCCATCGACCGGCTCCTCACGCCGGTTAACCTTGGGGACAACCCGGAGGAGGCAGAGGCCAACTTCGCCATGGAGAGGCAGCTTCTCTTGCAGGAGGCCATGGAGCTGGCTGCGACCAGGAAGCAAATCGAGATCGCTCGGCTCTAGTACGACCGCGCACATGGCCACACTCCGCCTACCGCGAAGTCGAGCCGGCACAACAAGTACGGCACCGAGGCGGCGAGCTAGGCGGAAGGATAGAAAGGGATGGCGAGCCGGATCCGCCACATGCTCTCCGGCCCACCTACAACACACCCATCAAGAACCTGCGCGCGGCGCGAGCCACGGCAGATGAGCTGCCCAACTTGGAGGGCGAGGAGCGAGACCGGCAGCACGCCTAGGTGCAGGAGCTCCTCTAGATCGTGGATGAGCAGGCTGATGCCATCCAGCAGATGCACGAGGACCCCAGCGGGTCCAGGGGAAGCAAGCCGCCTGGCAACAGCAAAGGCGCACCCCGCGAGACCCAGCAGGCGTCCTCTCCTCCGACTAGATCCCGTAGCCGGCGCCAGAACTCTGGCAACAAGGGCCAGCCGCGTCAGGAGCAGACGGTGAACAGCAACCCACCGCCTCCCCCTCCACCAACAGGAGCGCCACAACCTACCGGTTCCCGTCTCTCTGGCCGGGTAGGAGCGCCCAACCCGGATCGTTCGAATGCCCGTGACCGTATCGAGCTCCTCGCTCAAGCACGCGTCACGGAAGAGGAAGATTCCCCTGGACCGGTTTGTTTGGACCTTGCATCCAAAACGAGCCGTTTCGGGATAAGTTCACCTTGCCCAGGGATACCCCCAAGTACGACAACATCATGAAGCCAGAAGATTGGTTGACCGACTACGCCACGGCAGTCGGCATTGCCCATGGGAACAAGCGCACAGATGTGCGTTATGTCCCCCTCATGCTAACCGGGTCAGGAGGACATGGCTCAATAGCCTCGCACCCAACAGCATCAACGCCTAGCCATATTTTGAGAAGGTGTTCGTCTGCAACTTCAACGGCATGTACAAGCGTCTAGGCCGCCCGTGCGACCTAGCCTTGTGCGTCCAGGGCGACCGCGAGTTAGACCGCGAGTACCTCGCCAGGTGGACCGAGCTGCGCAACACCTGTGAGGGTATCCTGGAGAGCCAGGCGATCGGATTCTTCGTCAAGGGGTGCCGAGAAGGCACCATGCTTCGACACCGGCTATTGTGTGACGAGCCGAAAACCATAGCGGAGCTCATGACGGTTGCAGATCAGTATGCCACGACTGACACTGCAATGAAGAAACCTCTCTGGGTGAGTGCTGATGGGCGTCCGACTCCTTCGGAGTCGGCTCGCGACCAGCCAAGCAATCCGGCTGGAGAAGCCGGATCCTCCAGGCGCCATGGCAATGACAACCGGTTCCATGGGGACCGCCAAGCCGGACAGCAGAAGCCTCGCTACCACGCGCAGCAGGTAAACGCCGTGGAGGGCGCGCCCGACGCATCGGTTAGCGATGCAAGAAGGCAGAAGCCATGACTCACCTTCGACCAAATGTTTGATGGCCCGTGCAAGGGGCATAGCGGTCCCTTCAAGCGGGCTACGCACACCACCCGGAACTACAGCTGGACCCGCCAGCTAAAGGACCAAGGCAACCAGCAACGGCTAACCCCGCCCCTCCCGATGGACTCCCACCGCCAGCTAGGGGAGCCGACAATGATGGTAACAACAGCAATGGCGGCAACAACAATGGCTACCCCTAGTCGCACGCCGCCTACCACATCTCCAAGACCAAGCTGGATGACAAGCACAGCCGCAGACGGCGCTCCAAAGAGGTCAACGCCATTGTCTCTCTAGTCCCCTAGTACCTGAACTGGTCGGAGACCCCCATCACCAGGAGCTGGGAGGATCAGCCGGATCAGCTTCCGAATCCTGGGGGCTACGCCATGGTGCTTAACCTCATCATCTCCAACGAGCGCACCTGCTGTTTCTCCCGTGTCCTCATTGATGGGGGAAGCAGCCTCAACCTGCTTTACCGATCATCACTAGAGAAGCTTGGCATCCGCAAGTGCGACCTGCGCCTGACTACCACAACGTTCCACGGCGTATTGCTAGGGCCGGCTTACGCTCTGCTGGGTAAAATCCAGCTGGACGTCATCTTCGGGACCAAGGAGAACTTCCGGCGCGAGCCGGTATCATTCAAGGTGGTAAACTTGTCGAGCTCCTACCACGCTCTCCTCGGGCGCCCTGCTCTCGCCAAGTTCATGGTTGTCCCCCACTACGCGTATCTCAAGACAAAGATGCTAGGGCCAAACAGCGTGATCACAATCGCCGGCTGCTTCAGGCGGTCGATGGAGTGCGCCTAAGCCGGCTCCAAGCTGGCCGAGGCCCTCATCATAGCCAAAGAGAAGCATGAGATCATGCGCAATATGGCCATGGCCCAACAAGAAATACCGGCTAGCCGGAAGCCGGCTAGGGACGCAGATTTCCTGCCGGCCAAGGAGACGAAGAAGATTCTGCTCGACCCCTCCGACCTGACCAAGTTCGTCACCATTGGTGCCAACTTGGACAGCAAATAGGAAGACGCGCTCGTCAATTCCTCCTTGAGAATCGGGACATCTTCGCATGGTCACCCAAGGACATGCTAGGTGTGCCGAGGGAGTTCTTCGAGCACTCGCTTCATGTGCGGCCGGATGCCAAGCCGGTCAAGCAGCCTCTGCGTGGGTTCGAAGAAGAGAAGAGAAAGATCATTGGGGACGAGATCACCCGACTCCTTGCAGCCGGGTTCATTATGGAGGTGTACCACCCGGACTGGCTGACCAACCCAGTCCTAGTGTTGAAGAAAAACAAGACCAAGCGCATGTGTATCGACTACACCATCCTGAACAAGGCGTGCCCGAAAGACCCCTTCGCTTTGCCATGTATCGATCGGGTTATCGATTCCACTGCCGACTGCGATTTGTTGTACTTTTTGGATTGTTACTTCGGTTACAATCAGATCCGGCTAAACCCGGTTGACCAGATAAAGATGTCGTTTATCACCCCGTACGGGGCTTTCTGCTATGTAACCATGCCTTTCGGTCTGAAAAACGCAGGCGCTACCTATCAGCATTGTATGCAGAAATGCTTGCACTCGTAGATCGGCCGAAATGTGCATGCCTATGTAGACGACGTCGTCATCAACACAAAGGAGAAGCACACTTTTCCTCGAGGATTTGGGGGAAACGTTCAGCAACCTCCGTCAGTACCAGATGAAGCTGAACCCGGCGAAGTGCGTCTTCGGCGTCCCATCCGTCCAGTTACTCGGTTTCCTCATTTCACAACGAGGGATCGAGGTGAACCCGGAGAAAATTGCGACTATCAAGAGGATGCAGCCACCCAAGAGCTTGCTTGGAGTCCAGAAATTCACCGGATGCCTGGCTTCCCTCAGTCGTTTCATCATCCGGTTGGGGGAGAAAGCACTTCCGCTGTACCAGCTGATGAAGAAGACGGACAAGTTCTCCTGGACCTTGCAAGCTGATGCCGCCTTTCATGACCTCAAGCGCATGCTATCCACAGCGCCGGTTCTAGCCACGTCGGCTAGCAGGGAGCCGATGTTGCTCTATATAGGAGCCATCATCCAGGTCATCAGCGTCGTCCTGGTGGTGGAGCACCTTGAGGAAGGCAAGTCTCAGCCGGTTCAACGACCTGTCTACTACCTCAGTGAGGTTCTCTCCCTCTCCAAGCAGAACTACCCCCACTACTAGAATATGTGCTACGGCGTGTACTTGGCATGCAAGAAGCTCAAGCACTACTTCTAGGAGCATCTGATTAAGGTCGTGTGCACCGCACCCCTTTTGGAAATCATCGGCAACAAGGACCCCACTGGCCGAGTTGCCAAGTGGGCCATCGAGCTTGCTGCCTACTCCATCCAGTACGAGCCAAGGCTCACGATCAAGTCACAGGCCCTGGCGGACTTTCTCGTCGACTGGGCTGAAACCCAATACCTCCCCCCGGTTCCCGACTCGGACCACTAGAGGATGCACTTCGACGGCTCGAAGATGCTCGGGGGCTTGGGAGCCGGCATCGTCCTCACCTCGCCCAAAGGAGACCGGCTAGAATACGTCCTCCAAATACACTTCAAGGCCTCCAACAACATCGCCGAGTACGAGGCGGTGGTACATGGCCTCCTACTGGCCAGGGAGATTGACGTCAACCAAATCCTTTGCTTCGGCGACTCGGATCTGGTGGTGTAGTAGGTATCCAGAGAATGGGATGCCCACAGTGCAAACATGGCCCTCTACCGGTTCCACGTATAGAAGCTCAGCGCCTTCTTTGACGAATGTGAGTTCCATCACGTCCCTCGCATCAACAACAAGGCAGCCGATTCGGTCGCCCGAATCGGATCCACCAGGAAGGTAATCCCACTAGGGGTCTCCTTGGAGCATCTGCGCAAACCCTCCATCAATCCGTCTCCCGAGTCGGATTCCATTATCTGGGCCGGAAGCATTCTGGTTGATGGCACGGCAGACACGGAACTGGCAGAACCTGCCAAGAAAAAGGCTCACACCGACTCCGGCACAACCGCACCTTCTGGCTTGAAAGACTTGGGGGCTACCGACTCATCAGGTGGCCCAAGGGGCTGCCATTCTGGGTACTTCATCCGGACGAGCCCCCGACGCCCCTCAACCGGAGAACTAGAGCGTCTTCACCATCCGGGAGATACCATCTTGGGTGCGGCCCTTCATGAACTACATCGCCAATGGAGAACTTCTGGATGATGAGGTGGAGGCCAGGCAAATCCAGCGACGTGCGCACACATACACCATCATCAACAAGGAGCTATACAAGCACAACGTATCCGACATCTTCCAGCGATGTGTCGATGTGGACACAGGCTACTGGCTACTCAAGGACATCCACCAGGGTGAGTGCGGACATCACGCTTCATCCAGGGCAATAGTATCCAAGGTGTTCCGCCACGGCTTCTATTGGCCCACCGCCCTCGAAGATGCTGAGCAGCTAGTCCGCGCGTGCAACGGGTGCCAGCACTTCGGGCAGCTCAGGCACATGCCGACTATGGTACTCAAGACTATACCGATCACCTGGCCCTTTGATACGTCGTAAACGTATCTATATTTTTTATGTTCCATGCTTGTTTAGTATCTACTTTCTTATGTTGTGTTCATACTTTGAGATAATTTTATGCATTTTCCAGAACTAACCTATTAATAAGATGCCACAGTGCCAGTTGCCTGTTTTATGCTGTTTTTGGTTTCAGAAAAGCCAGAAAAAAAATATTCTCGGAATTGGACGAAACAAAAGCGAAAGTTCCTATTTTTCCCGAAACGAGACGGAGCCCAAAGTAGAGACGGAGGAGGGCCAGGGCCTGGCCACACCATATGGTGGCGCGGGTCACCCCTGGCCATGCCACCAGGTGGTGTGGGCCCCTCAAGCCTCCACCGACCTTGCCCTTTCGCCTATAAAAGCCCTCCAGGACGAAACCCTAAGTACCAGATCAGAATTCCACAAAAAGTTCCGCAGCGCCGCCGCCACTAAAGAGGAGATTCGGGGGACAGAAGTCTCTGTTCCGGCACCCTGTCGGGATAGGGAAGTGCCTCTGGAGCCATCTCCATCGACTCCACCGCCATCTCCATCGCCGTTGCTGACTCCTATGATGAGGAGGGAGTAGTTCTCTCTCGAGGCTAAGGGCTCTACAAGTAGTTATGTGTTCATCTCTATCTCTATGCGTGATCTTATTGAGATCATGGGCTTTATAATCTAGATCTATTTTGCTACTCAAGTGCTTTAATGAATCTCTGCTTATCCCCATGTGTGTGAAGTTGACAGTGTGCACACCTTGTGGCACTTTGGCTAAGGTTACATAAATACTTATGATGAATATAATTTGAGTTGGATGTCTCTATGAGATTGTGGTGTTTGTTGGAACCATCTAGCGCTCAAGGTGACAGTGAGGGTTATCTAGATGGGGCATGCAAACTTTAAGGTGTGCTGTTATAGCCCTACATTGTCCAACCGGAGAGTAGTTCAGGGTAGCATCATGAAGACAAGATATTTATATGAGAGTGTCCACTAGTGAAAGTATGATCCCTACGCCTTGTTTCTAAGCATTGAAACACCATTTACAATTAGTTTTGTTACATGTTTGCTTGCTGCCACTCTTATTTCAGATTGCAATTACCACTTATAATCAACCATATTACTTGTATTTCACTATCTCTTCGCCGAACTAGTGCACCTATACACCTGGCAAGTGTATTGGGTGTGTTGGGGACACAAGAGACTTAGTGCTAAATATGGTCTTGATCTTAGTGCTAACAATCAACACTGAAAATGCTGATTTTCAAGAGCTTAGTGCTAAATATGGTCTTGATCCTCAAATTCTTGTTGATTGTTGTAGAACCTTTACTTCTCATATTAATGCTCCTAAAGAAAAATGGGACATGGATCACGAGCCTTTTAAAGACACTTGCATGAAAAATGAAATTGTTATTAATGATAGCAATAAACATGCTCAAACCTCTGAAAGTATTATTTCTTATAAGCATGTTAATTTTTGTGGAATACATAGACCTTGTGAGAAGAATCAAATTGAAGAAGAATATTGTATCACCCACAGGAATGAAAAAACTAGAACGTGGTATAGGGCTATAAATGATCTTGGTAAAATAGTTTGTGCCCTCTATCCTTTTATTTGTGAACTTTGCTTTGAAGTTGGTCATTTAAATTTTCAATGCCCAGGCCATAATAATAGCCCTTCTAATCCAATGAGTACTACAAGTTTGTATTGTAATAACATGATCACTCCTAATCAGCATGATGAACTTACATTATTTTTGGGGTGTGGAGAATTATCAAGAAAAACTTCTTTGGTAGATATGAGTGCCTTTGATATGAATAGTGTCCTGCATGGTTGTCATATTTATTGTGTTGATAATTTCCACACAAATACTTACATACAAAATATTATAAAAGATGATATTTTACCAAAATATGACAGGACTAATATGTGTTTTGATCTTTTTAATGAAAAGAAGGAATCCTCCAAAGTTTTTTTATTGTATCTAATAAACTAGGATTTATGGAGAAGCTTCCTTTCGAGCCTATCCCTCCTAAAGAGGAGAAGAAAAAGAAGAAGAGGAGTAAAAGGAGGGAGGAAACGGTATTTTCCCCTAAGCATGTTGCTCCTATTATAGTTTTTGATGAGTCCGAACTCGATGATGTTCCTATGCCTGTTACCTATAGTAGTGATCATGATTGGGAAAACACACTTCTTTTGATATTGAAAATCTCTTTGGCACCAATTCCTAAAATGATGATATTAATAATTGCTGTACTATTAGTATTATCCATGTTCCTTCCAATGATTATATGTTTACAAAGGAACACACTTTGAAAGATAACTATTCTATTGCTTATGATGATACTATACCTCCAATATATGATGATTACAATAATGAATATGATATTTTCAGTCCACCTACTATTGAGGTGAAAATTAATTATGATTACAATATTCCTCCTATATTTGATGATTATGGTGATAAGAATAATAATGATAGCTATTTTGTTGAATTTGCTCCCACTATAATTAATAAGAATGTATATGTTTATGTGGTGAGTATTAATTCTTATATTCATGTGGCTCATGATAAGAATGTTTTATGTGATGGATAATAGTCTCCTGCCCAGGGGGATAGGTGCCCCCCATCAACAAACTACAGGATCGACGTTGTCGAGATTTGTGACAAACCAAATTAGGAAGATATCACTGTGATGCCCGATAAACTTGTCTGTAACAAAATTGTATGTAGTCAGGCCATATCATTGACACGAGACACGAGAAACGAGTAGAGACAAATTAACACCCGTGTACCAGATGGTCCTACACTCATGTATGGACATGCATCCCTTTGCATGCATCGCTGGAAACTCAATTGAGCCTGGCTTGTTGTGTGTGACACACATGCATAACACCTAATGTAGTACACATTTCTAGTGCATTAGGTACATATGCCTACAACTGTCTATATGTTGATGTACTATAGATGTCCTACCGTGTTTCATGTGTAGTGTTCTAGGGGTAGCTGTCCCCTGGATGCCTTCTGTTTCATGTGAATCTAGCTTAAGAGTGCCCTAGTGTAATAGAGTCGTCCGACGGCAGCACGGCAGATGGCAGCAGTAGCTGGTAGGTACTATATTCGTTAGGAAGCCCACAATCGTCGTGTCGTCTATCCCAGCGCGCACGCACACACCGAGTAAGCAAAGTTGACAGACGTGATTTTGGTGTTTTGCCTAACACCGCGGATTACGGTGCTCGCATGCACTGACCGCTCGCTCATACAAGCACACACGTGAATGGCGATAATCTGACACGTAAATAAGCCGATCACATAAATCGAAGCTACTAGCTACTCTATCTTAAAATAGATGTCACGAGTTGTCAAAATTTGGATGAATCTATAAATAGTATCTAGATTCATCAAAAATTTGACAAATCTGTGATATCTATTTTGAGATGGAGGGAGTACAAGACAATGACAAGTGTACATAGGGGCTACACGAGCTGTGTCGGCGCTGCACGCAAAGCCTCTCTTCTCCTACCTCTAGCTCAAACTAGAACAATGGAGTTTTTCCTGCGACGAACACCACGGCGCACACACGCCTATATGTTGGCTTTATTTCTGGACACACGACCGCTACAAATGAAGAGGCACACTCCAACACACACCTCGGCAGCCCGGCGGTCCTCTACGGCGACCTACCGGCCAGCCACCAAGCCTATCAAAGACTACATATTCTCTTGTGGGCTCTGGTCGCTTCTACTTCAATAGATTACATAGGCTTATATAGCCTAAGGACACAGCCAGCACGCACGCTGCGATCCTATTTCTACTCGCACGTTCAGCACTAATAGCTAGATCATCCATGATCCAAATGACCCGGCCGGCTAACATGCACACACAGATACATGCAGCTAACAACCTGTCCATGGTATTGCACGACTCACGCACACGACCTGCTCCACTTGCCATGGCGCACAGGATCAGACCAGCCACTCATCCGATGCCTTGACCCTTGAGTCAAGATTAGTGCTAACAAGATACTCCCTCTGTTTTAAAATATAAGATGTTTTAGCTTTGTGAATGGAGTGTATCTAGACCTCTTTTAGTGTGTTGGTTCACTCCAAAGCTAGATGAATCTACATACAAAAAAGGTCTACATACACTCTATTCACAAAACTATAATATCTTATATTTTAAAAACGGAGGGAGTACATAGTACATAATAACGAACAACACCGAAGGCTGCCTGCTCCAAAAATGAAAGCAGACTAGCAACTAGCAAGCAACAACGAGAAAAGTTAGCTGCATGGCAGTAATATAGCCAGCATGGGGAGCCAAGCCATTTGTCCATATATACAGGGAGAAGAATACAAGGGAGACACGCGTGATGTGTCAATTGTCTAGGTAGGCAGGCAGATAATAACCATGTGTTTAGAGTCTGAACCAAGAAAAACCAGCCTGCCTTGCTTCCACCGAGTGTATCAGGTATGCATGGACAAATAGTCTGCACACTACCCCAAAAAACTCTACACACCTCGGTCCAAATTTGCACAGATACACGTTCCTGTCATACCCAACCCATCGCCAGGATGCATGTAGTCCACTGGCACAACATGCCAGTCAATGTACCCCCTAATTGGTAATTACCATGATATTGCTCGTAAACAACAAATGATAGCAAGACACTGGTGCAGATCTCAACGTACATCCTACGACACTGGTGAGGGGGACAGCTATCCCCCTTGGCAGCAAATCCGCACTCTTTATGTGATAGTTATATTGTTAACTTTATTCATGATGCTACTGAAAGTTATTATGAGAGAGGGAAACATGGTTTTATGTATCTCAACAATACTAAGTTTCCCCTCTTTATGTTGAAATTTTTGAAGTTGCACTTGTTTTGCTTTCCTATGCTTGTTGCTTTGTGCTTTCATGAATTGTTTATTTACAAGATTACTTTTCATAGGAAGTGGGTAAGACTTAAATTTGTTCCATATTTTCTTCTCGATGCTCTCTTTTACTTCAAATCATATTTCTTATGTGAGCATCATCGAAATTCTTATGCCTAGCTCAAAGGCGTTAAAGAAAAGCACTTATTGAGAGATAACCCAAATTTCTTTAGGAATCTTTTGTTGAGTCTTAGAAGTTATTGCTTCAGTAATAACATCTGCTTATCATTTTTGTGTGGTTTTTGCGCCAAGAGTAACCTCTAATGAGAGAGAAATAATGCTTGGGAAAGTTGCTGTCCCGAAATAGATTTTTGTGCTTCGCTGAAAAAATTCATGAAAAATCTTTGTATGTCGGATTGAGCTATAATTTTTTGTGCTTCTTCCCTAGGTTGTTATCTAACTTTCGTTAGTTCAACACTTTTCGATTTGAGCAACATAAGGTCTTCCAAAATCGGTTTTTACCTGCTAGTCTGTTTTGACAGATTTCTTCCATTATTTGCATTTGCCTCTTAACCTCTTTCTCTTAGAGTTCTCTTTGATCACTTGACTTTTTAAAGGAAGTACTACAGTAGCTTGTATTTTAATGAAAGTTTTACTTGTGTTGGAACTGAACCAAAAAGACTTATTATCTTGAGTACACTAATGTTGCTAATGAAGATTGTGTGAAGTTTTGTATGGAGGAAATTTTGAAGTGTAGGGAAGAGTAATGTGATAAGATGAAGATGGACAAAAGCTCAAGCTTGGGGATTCCACCCGTGTCACCCCAAGAAATATTCAAAAAGTACAAGCGTCAAACCTTCGGGATGCCCAAGGCATCCTCTTCTTCATCAGTAAAAATCTCAGGTTTCTTCCAAACACTTCATTTTTATTGTTTCATGCACAATTGTGTTGTTCTTGGAGCGTCTTCATTTTTGTTTTTAGTTTTCATTTGCTTAGTTTGCTTAAATAAGTTGGTTGTACCCGCTCATTCATACATAGTTTCAAATAGGTTGATTTGGATTGGAAAAAAGTAGGAAAGTTCATGCTTATAAGTGGTATAAAAGGAGCTTGTTTTTGACTGTAACTTAGACTTTATCATGTCATGCTTGATATTGTTTTGACTTTATGCTTAGTGATTATTGCTATAGCATGACTTGTTACAAACAATTGAGATTGCTTAATGTGTCTTGAAAGAATCATGTGTTGTTTTAGCATATAAAAGCATAATATTGTGGTATTCTCTTTTAATGCTTTATTTGGGTTCACTTGGCGCATGCTCACACCATGTTAAGACTATACCAAGTCACCATAACCTCTATGATCATTTAGTTTTCGTCTTATAATATCACTTTATGCTTTAATTAGTAATGTTTTGTCGCTTTGCATGATTATGGCCATTATTGCTCTCTTAGTTGGTCGCTCCCAGTCTTTTGCTAGCCTCCATACCAAGTATGAGTTCCACTCATGGATCCAACTCCAAATAAAACCAAGTTATTCCAAAGAGTCCACCATACCTACCTATTAGCATTTGTTATTCCAAGTATATTCATGTTTTTATCTACCTTACAAATTGAACTTGTTATGTGAAAATTAGTGATTAAAGCTCTCACTAACTTGATGGCACTTTAATTTTCTTGCACTTAATAAACTTGAACCATTGTGCTCATGTATGTTTCCTATATGCTTGCGTTTTGTAAGTTGTGAATTAGCAGAACCATGTTACCATGGGGAACACTTTCAACATTGCACTTTATTTAGTTGACATCATGTTCTTTTGCTTATAGGTGTGAAATGAAAGGGGAGCTTGTAAGGCTCATGGAGTTCGTATATGTGTTAGAGAAACGCCTGGGCGGCTGGTATAAGCCATGCCTAATCATGGTGGAAACCTACAGCGTAACTATAGTGAGCAATCTATGAAGCATCCTCTATAAAAAAAACCCTATGCAAATAGGAAAGAAAAAAGAGAAAGAAAAAAGAGGCCTTGCAAATAGGAAATAAAAGGATTGCTGAGATGCTCATTGTCTACTTGCCTTGTCATTTTGATATGGGGTTTCTTCCGTATCATCGGGCAAGGGGTACCCCGTTGGCGGTTCTCTATGATACACATGTACTTACAATGACAAGAACTTACCTGTGACTAAAGTTGAGTAGCATGAGGAACGATACTCGTAAGTAAGGGGCATGAGATTTCTAGCTTATAAATTGTCAAGCATATCTTCATATTTGTTCACTTTTACCTTAATCACCTAAATATGCTTATGATAGGGGCAATGAGATCGGAAAGCTAATAAGTACCATAATTTTTGGAAGATCTTTATGAGACTTGAATCCCTGCTTCCTTCTATGAAGGGCCTTTATTTTACTTTTATATTGAGTCTCCATCTTCTATCTTTATGCACCTATTGAGAGAGCATAGTGGTCATTCTTAGTTTAATGTGCATTGTCCCAAAACTTGTTGATTGATTCATAACTTTGATATTGCTTGTTCTTAAACTATTTGTATCTAGTCACCCTTATGAACTTTGAAGGTGTCCTATGCATTTATGTTTTGCTCCACTACGAGGGACAAGCTGAATACCATTCTCATTATGTTTTCTATATGTGAAACAAACAAACGTCTTTAAAACATTGTTATTCATGAATCTTTTGTTTGTACCTTTTCATGTTACAACATAGTTGCTATGTCTTATTGTTAGAACTATGTCTTTCATGCTATGTTAGAGTACTATGATCCCAGCTATCAATGTTTTAGAAATACCTTGATCAAGATTATGATGGTGCATTTCACCTTAAAAAATTATTCTTTTTATCACTTACCTACTTGAGGACGAGCAGGAGTTAAGCTTAGGGATGTTGATACGTCGTAAATATATCTATAATTTTTGATGTTCCATGCATGTTTAGTATCTACTTTCTTATGTTTTGTTCATACTTCGAGATACTTTTATGCATTTTCTAGAACTAACCTATTAACAAGATGGCACAGTGCTAGTTGCCTGTTTTCTACTGTTTTTGGTTTCAGAAAAGCCAAAAAAGAAATATTCTCGGAATTGGACGAAACAAAAGCCGAAGTTCTTATTTTTTCCGACATGAGACGGAGCCCAAAGCAGAGACGGAGGAGGGCCAGGGCCTGGCCACACCATATGGTGGCCCGGGTCACCCTGGCCGCGCCACCAGGTGGTGTGGGCCCCTCAGGCCTCCATCGACCTTGCCCTTTCGCCTAGAAAATCCCCCCAGGACGAAAACCCTAAGTACCAGATCAGAATTCAAAGAAAAGTTCCGCAGCACCGCCGCCACCGAAGAGGAGATTCGAGGGACAGAAGTCTTTGTTCCGGCACCCTGTCGGGACAAGGAAGTGCCCCTAGAGCCATCTCCATCGACTCCACCGCCATCTCCATCGCCATTGCTGACTCCTATGATGAGGAGGGAGTAGTTCTCTCTAGAGGCTAAGGGCTCTACGAGTAGCTATGTGTTCATCTCTCTCTCTCTATGCGTGATCTTATTGAGATCATGAGCTTTGTAATCTATATCTATTTTGCTACTCAAGTGCTTTAATGAATCTCTGCTTATCCCCATGTGTGTGAAGTTGACAGTGTGCACACCGTGTGGCACTTTGGCTAAGGTTACATAAATACTTATCATGAGTATAATTTGAGTTGGATGTCTCTATGAGATTGTGGTGTTTGTTGGAACCATCTAGAACTCAAGGTGACAGTGAGGGGTTATCTAGATGGGGAATGCGAACTTTAAGGTGTGCTGTTATAGCCCTCAATCGTCCAACCGGAGAGTAGTTCAGGGTAGCATCATGAAGAGAAGATATTTATATGAGAGTGTCCACTAGTGAAAGTATGATCCCTAGGCCTTGTTTCTAAGTATTGAAACACCGTTTATAATCAGTTATGTTACATGTTTGCTTGCTGCCACTCTTATTTCAGATTCAATTACCACTTATAATCATCCATATTACTTGTATTTCACTATCTCTTCACCGAACTAGTGCACCTATACACCTGACAAGTGTATTGGGTGTGTTGGGGACACAAGAGACTTCTTGTATCTTGATTGTAGGGTTGCTTGAGAGGGATACATTTGACCACTTGCTCCCTGAGTTCGATAAACTATGGGTGATCCACTTAAGGGAAACTTGCTGCTGTTCTAGAAACCTCTGCACTTGGAGGCCCAACACTGTTTACAAGAATAGAAGCATGCATGGATATCAAGCTATTTCCTTCTGGGGCATCGACATGGTTGGTCCCTTCAAGCGGGCACGCGTGGGCTTGACCCACCTGCTAGTGGTGGTAGTCAAGTTCACGAAGTGGATAGAGGCCAAGCCTATCCAGAAGCTGGATGGGCCAACAATCGTCACCTTCTTCATGGACATCATCAACCGGTTCAGTTATCCCAACAACATCATCACGGATAACGGCACAAACTTTGCCAAGGGGTCCTTCGCCTGGTTCTGTAGCAACAAGGGCATCCGGCTAGACCTCGCTTCTGTCACGCACCCGCAGTCTAATGGGCAAGTCAAAAGGGCAAATGGCCTAGTGCTATCCGGCATCAAGCCGCGCCTCATCGAGCCCTTAGAGCGATCACCTGGATGCTGGATCGAGGAACTTCCGGCAGTGCTATGGAGCCTCCGCACCACGCTGAATAGGTCAATCGGCTTCACCCTGTTCTTCCTCGTCTATGGCTCGGAAGCCGTCCTCCACGCGGACATTGAGTTAGACTCACCGCGTAAGCTCCTCTACGACAAAAAGGCCAACAAGGTGGCATGGGAGGATGGCGTGGACCTCCTCGAGGAAGCCCGCGAGCTGGCACTTTCCAGGTCGGCCCTGTACCAGTAGCGCCTACGCCACTACCATTCGAGCCGGATCTGGCCAATCGTGTTCCGCGGAGGCGATCTGGTTCTCCGGTTGGTGCAAGCCACGAAGGGCATGCACAAGCTGTCACCACCTGGGGATGTTGATACATTCCAAATGTATCTATAATTTTTGATGTTTTATGCTTGGTTTTATCTACTTTCTTATGTTTTGTCCACACTTTGGAGTACTTTTTATATGATTTCTTGGACTAACCTACTAATAGTTGTAAAAGTGCACAATGTTCTTGTTTTACACTTTGATGTGTAGGAATTACCAAGAATACAAGTGGAAACCTTGTTGGAGTCAAATTGGGATTTTTCAGAAATCTGTCTCAGAACTCCTTTTGAAGATGGTCACGTTCTGAGTCGAAAACAGCGTCAAACGAAAAACTCTTCAACTACAAAGTTGTTGCAAATTTCGCGACAAACGTTCTGTACATAAAATTTAGCTGATTCCAAGTCCAGACGGGCCAGATAGGTCCGATTTACTGCAGCCCAAGATGGGGTGACGGAAATCCGAGAAGCTATATAAAGAGAGGAAACCTAATTCGTGGGAGACACCTCCACCCACGAATTTGTAGCCACCAAAGCCACGTTTTTTCCTCCCCCATTGATCCCATCTCCATGGGGAAGGGCTCCCAAGAAGCCATGAAGGAATGGTGCTAAGGGGCGGTGTTCCCTTGTGATACCGGCGGCAGGGAAGGAGTCCTCCGCGCTGCCGCTGGCGCCACCTATGCCTCTTCACCATCTTCACCGCTATCTCCATCGATCTCCACCACCATCTCCATCACCATTGCTGATTCCCATGATGAGGAGGGAGTAGTTCTCTCTCGAGGCTAAGGGTTCTACGGTAGCTATGTGTTCATCTCTCTCTATGCATGATCATATTGTGATCATGAGCTTGTAATATATAGATCCACCTTGCTACTCAAGTGCTTTAATAGATCTCTGATCTCCCCATGTGTGTGAAAGTGACAGCGTGCACACCATGGTGGCACTTAGGCTAGAGATTACAAATACTTGTTATGAGTTATATTTGGAGTTGGATGTCTTTATGAAATTGTGCTGTTTGTTGGAACCATCTAGTGCTCAAGGTGACAGTGTGGGGTTTTCTAGATGGGAAAGATGAACTTTGAGGTGTGTTGTTATAGCCCTACTAATGATTAGAGTGTCCAACCGGAGAGTAGTTAAGAGGAGTATCATGAAAAGAAGATATTTATATGAGAGTGTTCACTAGTGAAAGTATGATCCCTAGGCCTTGTTTCTAAGCATTGATACACCGTTTGCAATTAGATCTGTTACATGTTTGCTTGCTTCCATCTTTATTTCAGTTTGCCTTTAGTCTCTTCCACGCGATCAAGTTATTTTCTATCACCGTTACCACTTATAATTATCTATACCACTTGTATTTCACTATCTCTTCGCCGAACTAGTGCACCTATACACCTGACAAGTGTATTGGGTGTGTTGGGGACAAAAGGGACAAAAGAGAACGAAAACATGAATATACAAAGTACCGACGCAACATGATATGGAGATGGGTGCGGTGTCGGCGTACCTCCCCCCAAGCTTAGGCTTTTGGCCTAAGTGGGTATAAATCCCAAGCTGGCCAAGATGAAGTGTCACCCTGGTACGACGAAGAGGTCCCCTCATCCTGGTGCGAACTCGAGTACGTCCCTCCGTAATGCGCGGAGTAATCATAGGAGGGCACATCCTCCTGGTGCTGCTCGTGGAAACCCAGCAAGCGAAGCTGCTTGTCCACCTCCTCCTTGGAGCGCGACCACGGTCTCCTATGAACACTAAACAAAGCAGGCTGTGGCAAAAGGATCTCCCTTGCATCCCCATCAGTGAAAAGCATCCTATATACTAGATTGTTCAAATCAGAGGTAGCAGTGACAAAGTGATGAGTTTTCATGGCAACAAGGTTAAGCCTCTGTGGTGCCAACATAGCATCATAGGGATCCACTGAAAGACCCAATGCATTGACTATACGCGAGGCAATGATGCCCCCATAGATAGGCCCCCTAGCAGCTAGGCGACGAGCAATAAGCGAGCCAAGATTGTACCGAGTATCATTATTAAGCGCAGCAGCAAGGAATGCTAAATGATAGTTGGAGATATTACTTGTGTTCTCCCTACCCAGTACACTAGTAGCAAGATAATATGCAAAGTATCTAAGGGCATGGAGTTGGATATTTCTTATCTTTCCGCGCTGCGCCACACGGTCATCATCATTGGTCACCCCTCGGTAAAGCTCCAACAAATCAGCGGGTCGCCCTTGAATTTTCTTCACGGTCCCTGTCATGCGCACACCTACAATACTGCAAAATCTCTCCAAAGGCATGGTGAAGGGCAGATCATAGATTTTAAAAGAGACAATAGACTGATATGGTGTGTTTGGAGGCAAAATTCGCGAAGATCAGAAAATCCGGGAAAATATATGGTAAATCCTATTTTTCTAGAAGACGAAGAAAGCCAGAAGGGGAAGTGGAGATGGGCCACAGGGGGCCCACACCACCCCCTGGCGCGGGCCACCCTAGGTCGCGCCACCAGGTGGTGTGGCCGCCCTGGTCCACTCCAGCCTCTCCCCTCTAGCATATATTATCCTCCTGAAACCCTAAGACTCGCGGGAGCGACCATAGAAAGATTTCGTCGCCTCTGCGGGGCGGAAAACACCGAGAGAGAAAGATCTCTCCGGTAGACAGAATTCTGACGGGGGAATTCCTTCCCGGAGAGGGGAGATCGTCGCCATCAACACCACCATCAAGCTGGACTTCATCGGGATCATCATCATCACCACCATCATCTCCACTAGCACCATCATCACCACTCCATACCGCTGTAACAATTGGGTTGAATCTTGCATAGTTCTTAGGGGAAACTTTCCCGGTGTTGATTACTCTTTGTAGTTGATGCTATTGAGTGGAACCATTGAATTATTGTTTATGTTCAGATTGTTATATATCATTATTTCATCTCTGATCTTGATCCATATGATGTCTTGTGAGTAGTTCATTTAGTTCTTTAGGACATGGGATAAGTCATGTTGTTAGTAGTGGAATTGTGTTGAGAAAGATTCAATGGTTTGTTAATTAAGTTGTGGTGTACTTCTTCTAGTGGTGTCATGTGAACGTCTACTACATGACACTTCACCTATATGGGCCTAGGGGAATGCATTGTGTATTTGGCTACTAATCGTAGGGGTTGCCAGAGTGAAAGAAACCTGAACCCCCGTTAGGAAACCTTTGCACAAGGGATGTCAGGGTCTTAGAGTTTAAAGATGTGGTTAGGTTTCTACCTTAATTACTTTCTTGTACTTGCGGATGCTTGTAAGGGGTATAATCACAAGTATGTATTAGTCCTAGGAAGGTCGGTACATTAGCACAGATTCACCCACACAACACTTAGCAAGCTAAAGAAGATTAATCAACTATATGAAGCGAAAGCACTTGATGATATTCCCGTGTGTCCTCGAGAACGTTTGGTCATCTTAAGTAATACAACCGGCTTGTCCTTTGCTAAAGAAAGGATTGGGCCACTTACTGCATTTATTCTTATTGTCTTTTATTTACTCGTACTTTATTTACTTGCATTATCAAAAAACCCTAAAAATCCATTTGCTAAGTATTTGCAGAGAATTCCTGATCCATCCCACTAGCCAGCACCTTCTGCTCCTCGTTGTGTTCGACACTCTTACTTATCGAAAATACTGTGATACACCCCCTATACTTGTGGGTCATCAGTAATATATAGATCTATTCTGCTACTCAAGTGCTTTAATTAATCTCTGCTTATCCCCACGTGAGTGAAGTTGACAGTGTGCACACCGTGTGGCACTTTGGCTAATGTTACATAAATACTTATCATGAGTATAATTTGAGTTGGATGTCTCTATGAGTTCGTGGTGTTTTTGGAACCATCGAGTGCTCAAGGTGATAGTGAGGGGTTATCTAGACGGGGAATGCGAACTTTAAGGTGTGCTGTTATAGCCCTACATCATCCAACCGGAGAGTAGTTCAGGGTAGAATAATAAAGAGAAGATATTTATATGAGAGTGTCCACTAGTGAAAGTATGATCCCTAGGCCTTGTTTCTAAGCATTGAAACACCGTTTACAATCAGTCCTGTTACATGTTTGTTTGCTACCACTATTATTTCAGATTGCAATTACCACTTATAATCATCCATATTACTTGTATTTCACTATCTCTTCATCGAACTAGCGCACCTATACACCTGACAAGTGTACTGGGTGTGTTGGGGACACAAGAGACTTCTTGTATCTTGATTGCAGGGTTGCTTGAGAGGGGATACCTTTGACCACTTCCTACCTTAGTTCGATAAACCTTGGGTGATCCACTTAAGGGAAAACTTGCTACTGTTCTACAAACCTCTGCACTTGGAGGCCCAACAACTATCTACAAGAATAGAAGTGCGTAGACATCAAGCTATTTTCTGGCGCCGTTGCCGAGGAGGAAAGGTAAAAGGTACTCACATCCTACGGTATGAGTGCTCGAAGCTATTTCCTTTAGATTCTACAATTTTGTCTTTTTGTTTCTTGTTTTCACTAGTTAGGCTTAATGGAAAACAACAACAAAAATAGAGAGCTTTATAGTATTTATCTTGAGTTAGGACATGAAGTGTTTGAAGAGAAAATTTAAAAACCTATGGAACTTTATTTGCATGCTAATAGCAATGTTGTTAGTATGAATTTGTTGGACACCATTATTGCTAATGCTATGGAAAAGTCTAAGCTTGGGGAAGCTAGTTTTTATGAAAATGATCTTTTAAGTTCCCTAGTTTTGGAAGATAGCTATTCTATTCCTTATGATGATACCAAACCTCCAATATATGATGATTACAATGATGAATATGATATTTTCAGTCCACCTACTATTGAGGAGAAAATTAATTATGATTACAATATGCCTCATATATTTGATGATTATGGTGATGAGAATAATAATGATAGCTATTTTGTTGAATTTGCTCCCACTACAATTAATAAGAATAACTATGCTTATGTGGAGAGTATTAATTCTTTTATGCATGTGGCTCATGATAAGAATGTTTCTTGTGATAGTTATATTGTTACTTTTATTCATGATGCTACTGAAAGTTATTACGAGAGAGGGAAACATGGTTTTATGTGTCTCAACAATCTTAAGTTTCCCCTCTTTATGTTGAAAGTCTTGAAGTTGCACTAGTTTTGCTTTACTATGCTTTTTTGCTTTGTGCTTTCATGACTTGTTTCTTTATAAGATTCCTATGCATAGGAAGTGGGTTAGACTTAAATGTGTTTTGAGTTTGCTTCTTGATGCTCTCTTTTACTTCAATTCATATTTCTTATGTGAGCATCTTCTCAAACTATCATGCCTAACTTAAAGGCGTTAAAGAAAAGTACTTATTGGGAGATAACCCAAAAGTTTTAGATGAGTCTTGGAAGTTATTACCTCTGTAATAACCGCTCCTTATCCTTTTTTATTTGCTTTTTGTGCCAAGAGTAACCTCTAATGAGAGAGAAGTAATGATTGGGAAAGTTGCTGTCCCGAAACAGATTTCTATGCTTCACCGTAAAAATTTGTGTAAAATCTCTTAACGTATTTTTGAGGCGTGAATGTTTGTTCTTCTGCCCTAGGTTGTTATCTAACTTTCGTTAGTTCAACACTTTTCTATTTGAGCAACAGAAGGTCTTCGAAAAAATTCGTCTTTACCTGCTGGTCTGTTCTGACAGATTTCTGCCATTTTCTGCATTTGCTTCTTGTTGGTTCCTTTTTGAGTTCTTTTGGGGAATTGAGCTGTCTGAGGGAAGTGCTACAGTAGCTAGTGTTCTAATGGAAGTTTATTTGGTGTTAGAACTGAACCTTAAGACTTATTTATATTGAGTGCACTAATGTTGCTAATAAAGATTGTGTGAAGTTTTGTATGAAGGAAAAATTTCAGGTGTATGGAAGGAATGAGTAATGAGATGAAGGATGGACTGAAGCTCAAGCTTGGGGATGCCACGCATGTCACCCCAAGAAATATCCAAGAAGTACAAGCGTCAAAGCTTGGGGATGCCCAAGGCATCCCCTTCTTCATCAATAAAAATCCCAGGTTTCTTCCAAACGCTTCATTTTTATTGTTTCATGCACAGTTGTGTTGTTCTTGGAGCGTCTTCTTTTTCGTTTTTGTTTTGGTTTTTCGTTTGCTTTGTTTCCTTAGTTTGCTGAATAAATTGGTTGGACCCCCTCTTTCATACATTGGTTTGCAAATACTTGGTTTGGTTTGGAAAAGAGTAGGAAAGTTCATACTTATATGGTAAAAAGAGCTCGTATTTGACTGTGGCCTATGCTTTATCATGCCATGATTGATATTGTTTTGGCTTTATGCTTAGTATTATTTGCTGTAGCATGACTTGTTATAAACAATTGAGATTTCTTAATGTGCCTTGGATGAATCATGCGTTGTTTTAGCATATTAAAGCATAGTATAGTGGTATTCTCCTTTGATGCTTTATTTGGGTTGACTTGGCGCATACTCACACCATGTTATGACTATCTTAAGTCACCATAGCCTTTATGATCCTTTAGTTTTCAACTTGCAGTATCACTTTATGCTTTGATCAATGATGTTTTGTCGCTCTGCATGATTATGGCCATTATTGCTCTCTTACTTTGTCGCTCCCAGTCTTTTGCTAGCCTCCATAACAAATTATGAGGTCCGCTCATGCATCCAACTCCCTAAACCAAGTTATTCCAAAGAGTCCACCATACCTACCTACTAGCTTATGCTATTCCAAGTATATTCATGCTTTTTTTACCTTCCAAATTAAACTTGTTATGAGAAAACTAGTGATTAAAGCTCTCATGAACTTGATGGCACACTTTACTTTTTTGCATCTAATAAACTTGAACCATTGGGTCCTTCTTTGTTGTGTATATGCTTGCGCTTTATAAGTTGAAATTAGCAGAACCATGTTTCATGGGGAACGCTTTCAACATTGCACTTGTACTTTGTACCCCATCGATATCATGTTCTTTTGCTTACGGATCCCGGCAGTGTCAAATAAAAGTGGAACTTGTAAGATCATGGAGTTTGTATGTGTGTTAGAGAAATGCCTGGGCCACTAGCCTAAGCCATGCCTAATCATGTGGGAAACTTGCAGCATCACCATAATGGGCACTCTATGAAGCATCCTCAATAAAAACCTATGCAAATAGCAAATAAAAAGATCGATGAGATGCTCATTGTCTGCTTGCCTTGTCATTTTGATTATGGGATAGCTCCTGTATCATGTGCAAGGGGTACCGCGTTGGCGGTTCTTTATGATACATATGTACTTACAATGACAAGAGCTTACTCGTGACTAAAGTTGAGTAGCATGAGGTTCGGTCTTCGTAAGTAAGGGGCATGAGATTTCGGCTTATAACTTGTCAAGCATATCCTCTTAGTTGTGTCACTTTAACCTTAATCACTTCAAGATGCTTATGATAGGGGCAATGAGAGCTGAAATCTATAAGTACCATAATTTTTGGAAGCTCTTTATGAAACTTGAATCTCGGCTTCCTTCTATGAAGGCCTTTATTCCACCATTATATTGAGTCTCCACCTTCTACCTTTATGCACTTATTTTGAGAGCATAGTGGCCATTCTTAGTACTATGTGCATTGTCCCAAAACTTGTTGATTGATGCATACTTTGATATTGCTTGTTTTAAACTATTGTATCTAGTCACTCTTATGAACTTTGAAGGTGTCCTATGCATTTATCTTTGCTACTCTATGAGGGACAACCTGAATACTATTATGCTATGTTTTCTTTATGTGAAACAAACAAACGTCTTACAAAGCATTTTTATTCATGAATCTTTTGTTTGTGCCTTTTCATGTTGCAACATAGTTGCTTTGTCTTATTGTTAGAACTTTGTCTTTCATGTTATGATTAAAGTACTACGATCCCAGCTTTAAATGTTTTACAAATACTTTGATCTAGTCTTTTATGGTGCATGTCATATCAAAAATTATTCTTTCTTTTGATCACTTACCTACTCGTGGACGAGCAGGAGTTAAGCTTAGGGATGTTGATACATTGCAAATGTATCTATAATTTTTGATGTTTCATGCTTGGTTTATCTACTTTCTTATGTTTTGTCCACACTTTGGAGTACTTTTTATATGATTTCTTGGACTAACCTACTAATAGTTGCAAAAGTGCACAATGTTCTTGTTTTACACTTTGATGTGTAGGAATTACCAAGAATACAAGTGGAAACCTTGTTGGAGTCAAATTGGGATTTTCCAGAAATCTGTTTCAGAATTCCTTTTGAAGATGGTCATGTTCTGAGTCGAAAACGGTGTCAAACCAAAAACTCTTCAACTACAAAGTTGTTGGAAATTTTGCGACAAATGTTCTGGACATAAAATTTAGCTTATTCCGAGTCCAGACGGGCCAGATAGGTCCGATTTACTTCAGCCCAAGATGGGGTGACGGAAATCCGAAAAGCTATATAAAGAGAGGAAACCTAATTCGTGGGAGACACCTCCACCCACGAATTTGCAGCCACCAAAGCCACGTGTTTGCCTCCCCCATTGATCCCATCTCCACGGGGAAGATTTCCCAAGAAGCCATGAAGGAATGGTGCTAAGGGGCGGTGCTCCCTTGTGATACCGGTGGCGGGGAAGGAGTCCTCCGCGCTGTCGCTGGCGCCGCCTATGCCTCTTCACCATCTTCACCGCTATCTCCATCGATCTCCACCACCATCTCCATCACCATTGCTGATTCCTATGATGAGGAGGGAGTAGTTCTTTGTCGAGGTTAAGGGTTCTACGGTAGCTATGTGTTCATCTCTCTCTCTATGCATGATCATATTGTGATAATGAGCTTGTAATCTATAGATCTACCTTGCTACTCAAGTGCTTTAATAGATCTCTGCTCTCCCCATGTGTGTGAAAGTGACAGCGTGCACACCATGGTGGCACTTAGGCTAGAGATTACAAATACTTGTTATGAGTTATATTTGGAGTTGGATGTCTTTATGAAATTGTGGTGTTTGTTGGAACCATCTAGTGCTCAAGGTAACAGTGTGGGGTTTTCTCGATGGGAAAGATGAACTTTGAGGTGTGTTGTTTTAGCCCTACTAATGATTAGAGTGTCCAACCGGAGAGTAGTTAAGAGTAGTATCATGAAAAGAAGATATTTATATGAGAGTGTTCACTAGTGAAAGTTTGATCCCTGGGCCTTGTTTCTAAGCATTGATACACTGTTTGCAATTAGATCTGTTACATGTTTGCTTGCTTCCATCTTTATTTCAGTTTGCCTTTAGTCTCTTCCACGCCATCAAGTTATTTTCTATCACCGTTACCACTTATAATTATCTATACCACTTGTATTTCACTATCTTTTCGCCGAACTAGTGCACCTATCCACCTAAGAAGTGTATTGGGTGTGTTGGGGATACAAGAGACTTCTTGTATCTTGATTGCAGGGTTGCTTGAGAGGGGATACCTTTGACCACTTTCTCCCTGAGTTCGATAAACCTTGGGTGATCCACTTAAGTGAAAACTTCCTGCTGTTCTACAAACCTCTGCACTTGGAGGCCCAACAACTGTCTACAAGAATAGAAGTGCGTAGACATCAGAGGGCCCCTTCATCATCAGTCGGGCGCTGCACAACAACTCCTACTACCTCGACGCACAACAACCGCACAAGAACAAGATGGACATGTCGGATGAAGAGACAGAACGCCCCTGGAACGCGGCCCTGCTCCTCCCGTTTTACACCTAGTCATCGGACAGTGTATGTATCCCGCGAACTCTATGGATGAAAATGCGGACCCCCGCGAGATACTCGAGGGCTCCTTGCTAGATATTTGTGTGTATTTGTTTCCGGTTCAGTTTTTCCAGCTCCGGCAACCCCTACATGGGGGCTCGTCGGCTGGCCCGACCTGCTAAATCAACAAACCGGCTGAGTAGTGTGCGATGATATCAGAGGCCCACTCTTCGTCTCAGCTACAGACCGCAACCCGGCTATCTGGCTAGCAAGAGCAAAAGCCCGAGGCATCCCACATGAAAGACATGGAGGAGATGCGACGGATCGGGAGTTCCGGCCTTGCGCCTAGTTTGAGATGATCCAGCTACTAAGCCCTCAGTACTGTGCGCAATGTATTGTCAGCTCCCTTCGATTCCGGCTGCAGACCGCAACCCGGCTGCCCGGCAAGGATGCAGCGTAAACAAGCAGAGCGCACGGGAAAGCGACTAAGTGTCCAGAGAAGCACAAGCTAGTTTTCGAAAACTAAAACTATCCTCCGGTTAATAAGCAATACCTTAACCGACTAACCTATTTACAAATGGGCATGCATGTGTATCTGTTTTGTATGACTACAATGAGTCAGACTTCAAGGAGAGGTAAGATTCGAAGTCCTGGCCTTCATCAAGCGTTCCGAATCTCGGAGGCTACACCCACTAGGTGTGCTCGCGTGCCCCTAGTGGAACCATGTAGTTCCGAACGGCTAAAGGGAGTTTAGCCGGATATTTGGAGCCCAGGTGAGGGCAAGGGCAGGAAAAGAAAGAAGAAGACTCGAAGCACCTGGCTATGCCAGCTACTCCGAATCTCGGGGGCTACACCCAATGGGTGCGCTGGCGCGCCCCCACTGGAGTTGAAGATCCCCCGGCTAAAGGCGTTCAGCTAAGCAAGGTAACCAAGTGTCTCCTAGTTGTGTTAGCCGGCTAGAGGCGTCTAGCCGGACAAAGCTAAGGGCTTGAAGAAAAGAAAGAAGAAGATTCAAAGCACTTGGCTATGCCAGCTACTCCGAATCTCGGGGGCTACACCCAGTGGGTGCGCTGGCGCGCCCCCATTGGAGTTGAAGTTCCCCTGGCTAAAGGCGTTCAGCCGGGCGAAGGTAGCCAAGTAAGTGTAACCGGCAAAAGGTAAAAACTTCGAAGCACACAGAAAATTACAATGAAGATGGAAGCAAGAAAATAGTACGATTGGATAAAAAAGGGAGTCGAAGCTCCCATAAGTTCACCCGGCGTCAGAGACAGCCGGCACAGACAACAAAGTTCAACAAAGCGAAATAATTACAAGTTCACCCGGCATTCCGGGGATCATATCTAAGCGGAGGGGCCCTTGCCGTCAGGCTGATCCTGGCCAGAGGCGGTTTTGAGAGGCGGAGGAGGCGCGGTGGTAGTTCCGGCTCTGACGTCCCCACTAGTCGGCTGCGATGAGGCTTCGGCTCCCGCATCTGGCGTCCCGGAAGACTCCGAGTCGGTGAGGACTGTTGGGGATATACTTTTCGGGTATCCTCACAGTTCCTCACTGACCAGGGTGGCCCACTTCGGGTTATAGATTTGCTTCACGGGCGGCCCAGTCAGGGAGAAGAGACGGAGGCCAGTACGGCTACGGGAAGGCCCAGAAGACTTACCGACTTAGGCCCATAGTGTTACTTGTAGTTCAAGATGTACTCTGTAACCGACTCTTAGTCATAGCCGGATAGATCTCTCCTGTAAACCCTAGGCCGGATATCTATATAAGCCGTCCTAGGGAGAGCCTTTAGGGCACCCTCAATAGTCTACAATCTCAACTCGCACAAGCGAACCCTTGTAGCCCATATTCCGGCTCTGTCGTATTACTGGATTGCTAGCAGGAGTAGGATCCGTCCAAAGCCGGCGGATTAGAACCTGGGTAAACTTGTGTGCTCACCGTCCCAGAATACCTTACGTCTCACACCCCTCTCTTCTGCACGCCTCGAGGACCCCCTCATGGCGTACTTGTCATCAATCCGACGACAGTTGGCACCCACTGTGGGCCAAGTGAGCTTCAGATCTGCGTTCCGAGCGGAATCTGCAAGAATCAGAATCGGCGAAACTATCGCCGTCGGTCGCATCCTCTACGCCAGCGACATCCCTCTCATCGTTCTCGACGAGACCTGGATTCTGGCTAGGGAGGCTGTGACTACCTACACCATCATGTCTTTTGGTGAGATCGATGTTTACATCGGCTTTGCTGGACCTGTCCCACCCACCCCAGCAGTGATGATATAGGTAGAAGAAATCTCTGGATCCCCTTTGTCCGTGGAGGCGGCAGAGTTTTGGATCTGAGAAAATACTAATCCCACCCAGCCCGCACCAATTGTGGAGATGGTGGAGAAATCCGAACCTCAAGCAGACCTAGCGGTCCAAGTTGAATCTGGAGTGGATCTCCCTGGAAAGGCCGAATCCCAGATCGACCCACCCGCTGAAGTTGAAATCCAGGAGGAGCATAGCAGCGACACTGGTTCCAGCTCTGATGACACCGGGACAGACATGCCTTTCCTGAGATACACACTAAGACGCTTGATGATGCAAAACTCTGGTGTAGACGAAATCCTCGAGACTATCAAGCACTTAAACAAGGCCGATCGCGAGAGCCACAGGTATCTCAGGAGGCACACATCACACTTTGTCAGATATGTGGGATCCGGCACTGCCGATGCTGGAGACAACACCGACTCCGTGCTGGAAGTGATCGGAACAAACGCCAACATACCCGCATCCTCAGATGAGTCGATGACGTCGGCAGATTTCCGAAAGTTCCGCGGAATATGACGAGGAGCTTAAGTCCACAACTCCAGCAGAAGGAGAAGACATGGACAAAGGATCTGGAGAAAACTCTCCCAAAGCACAGGACAACATGGATCTCGGAGACGATCCCGAGAACCAAATGGCCGAAAGTATCGATCAGAGCTTGACTTCGGGAAACGGGCCCAAAGCCGTCTTTGCTACCGGCGCTGCCAAGAAGGCAAAGAAGAAGAACAAGAAGAACAAGACCCCGTCAAAAGACCCTCCGGCAGAGGAGGTGATTGCCGAGGAATATGAGGAAGACTCGGATGGAGCACTTATCCCAGACGAGCCCAAAAAAGAAGAATCGGTGGATGGACACGTGATCACTGAAGGTGCGCGTAAACTCATCGATGTTGCTTTAACCACACCTATTCCTACAGCTGCAGAACTTACTGCTGAAGAGCTGGACGAAAGGGCCTAGGCCCTAGAAGCGTGTCGTCAAGTACTCCTCGATGAAGCCAAAAACATTGAGGAGGAAAATAAACGCATGGAGAATGCGGAGAAGTACAATTCTAGGGAACATCAGAAGACCAAGAAACGTCATACTAATGACAACCAATTCCCGCAGATTCACAAAGTCCTCTTTGGAGGAGAGATGGGGATGCCTCAGAAGGACAGCAAAGGGGATTGGGTGTATCCGACACCAGTACAGAACACCGTTGCGGCCCGGGAAATCCTATCGGCTAATCCTGGCCCGAAGAAGATCCGGTTGGGCATCAAGTTACTCAATAAGGGACTGGAACAGCAAAAGGTCGCCATGTCCAGAAGTCAAAAGCTGGTCTCCAATTCCGACCAATGTCGCACAGATCCGGCATGGGCTGACGTAAGACCCCAGCGCGTTCGGGAGCAGCACCACCACTCCGATCGTCGGGACGATAATTACTCAAGAACCAGATCTTCGGGACAGCACCACAAAGCTGCCCTTGACTGGCGTAACGTTAACCCAGTTGTGGAGCAAGAGGCTATTGTTGCACTGAATCCGAGGAACCCGCCCCGGCGAGAGTCAAAAGACCGTAGGGACGATGATAAAGAGAAACGTTGGGAGGACGACCGACAAAGAATGCCACCTCCTAGACACGCAAGCAGTCCAGATGACGGGCGAAGATACGACGGACACCGTGCCGAGACAAGCCGACAGGGGGATCATCACAATGAAGACCCTCCCCGGAACCGGAATAATGACGCTCCGGACGGAGGCCGGCGATCAGCCAGAAATAACCCAGCTGCTCCACCTTCTCCGCCAAGTAGCTATCACAACAGCCCCCAAGGAGGCAATAGAGGGCGTCGTGGTGGAGGAGGTGGTGGCAGAAGACGAAGTCCGGCTCCAAGGCACCGCAGCCATAGCCGGCACTCGAGATGATCTCTATCCCCGAACGACGCAAGGCATAGGATCAACTCCAATAAAGAGGCGCGTCGCTATGAAAATTATGATATATACGTGGGCCCAAAATGCTTCGGACCACGCATAAGAGCAACAAGATTCCCGGAAGGATTTGCTATCTCACGACATATCCAAGCCTACGATGGCATTGCTCGGCCAGATACCTGGCTACAGGATTTCTTCCAAGCTTGCTGCATCGCCAAAGGCGGAAATAGCCTGGTCGCAACACAATATCTCCCACTCATGTTGCGGAATGCGGCACGATCATGGCTTAATGAACTTCCGGACAATACCATCCACAACTGGTATGGCATGCAAAGTGCGTTCTTTCGGAATTTCGAAGGCACATACTGGAGGTCCTGTACGGTCGGAGACCTACATCGTTGCACCCAGAAAGCCGGAGAAACTTGCCAGGATTACCTCGGAGAATGGATCGACACCAAGAACTCCTGTGAAGGTGTTAATGATCAAACTGCGATTGAAGCCTTCATTGTAGGTCTCCCAATTGGTTTACTAGGTCGTCGCTTGAAGTGTGACAAGGTCACTAACTTGGGAGAGATGATAGAAACAGCGAGCAAGTATGCAGATGCTGACGACGATACAGAGGGACTACTTAACGCCCTGACTGTGCCACAGTCGGCAAAACAACCAAAGCAACAAGCTCAGAAGCGCAAGAATACCTCGGAAGAAAAACCCAATGCGGAAACAGCAGTGGTTACTTCTACTTTCGGATCTGGAGGACGAGGAGGATGTGGTGGAGGCCACGGACGCGGTCGTGGGACTTCGAGAGTTCAAGGTAGAGGAGACCAGCAACCAGGAAAAACCTACTCTTGGGCTGACATTGCCAATAACCCATGTGTGCATCACTTAGACGCCAATGGGGGCTCATCCCACACAAACGCCGAGTGTCGTTTCAATGACGACATTAAGAGAGATGATACCACGGGCTACAAAGCAAATCAGAAGAAGGGAAAGAAGAATCCCGAAAAAGATAAAGAGACCAAGGAAGATTCCGACATGGAGGAAGCTGATGCTTCAAATCCCAAGCCGGAAGGGAAGAAAAAATTTCCGACCAAGAAAGACACTTACGTCACCTTCCTCGGATCTCAACCAGCAAAGGTCAAGAAAGCAGTTCTACATGAGCTCAATGCAACAGTTCCGGCTGTCCCCCAATTCCTAGACTGGTCGGAAGTGGCAATCACATTTGACCGCGCTGATCATCCGCCTAAGCTTCACAGGCGAGGAAAGTACGCCTTAATCGTCAATCCACTTTTTGACGGTTATGGTTTCTCCAAGACTCTCATGGACGGTGGCAGCAACATTAATATTCTGTATGTCGAAACGCTACGCCGGATGAAGATCTCGGAGACCCAGCTGAATCACAGCTTTGTGATCTTTCACGGGGTTGTCCCAGGAAGACAAGCAAATTCCCTGGGAGAAATCACTTTGGATGTTACCATTGGAACTCCAAAGAACTATCAGACGGAGGCACTTTCCTTCGAAGTGGTCCTGTTCAAGAGTGCGTACCGTCAAGAGTGCGTCCGGCTTACTGGCCTTTTATGGCTCGTCCGTGTTACATTTACAATATGATGAAAATTCCAGGTCCCAACGGCGTGATCACCATCAGGGGAGACCCGAAGAAAGCGCGGGAGTGCGAGGATGGAAATGCCGCCTTTGCTGAAGCCGTGCTGCACGCCCAAGAGTACCAGGAGATCAAGAAGGGCATAGATCCGTTCGAGATGCCCGCAACAAAGAAGGAGGTGAAAAAGCCGAATCCGGAGTTCAAGGCATCAGAAGAGACGAAGAAGACGCCATTGAAGGATGATGACCCCTCCAAGGTGACCCAGATAGGAGTAGGCCTAGATAGTGCATAGGAAAGCATGCTCGTCAAGTTCCTCAAAGCAAATCAAGATATCTTCGCATGGCAGCCATCTGACATGACCGTAGTACCTAGGGAACTTGCCGAACACTCTTTAAATGTAAACCCGAACGCTAAACCTGTCAAACAGTCCTTACAACGTTTCGGCGATGAAAAGCGTAAGGCAATAGCTAAGGAACTAGCACGGCTCGAGTTAGCCGGATTCATAGAAGAGGTCATCCACACTGAGTGGTCGGCCAATCCTGTAATGGTCCCAAAAAGGACACCACTAATTTAAGGATGTGTGTTGATTATACTGCCTTGAACAAGGCTTGTCCCAATGATCTGTTTGCTCTGCCTAGGATTGATCAAGTTATCGATTCTACGGCAGGCTCAGAACTCCTCTGTTTTCTCGACGCATATTCCGGTTATCACCAAATCCGGATGAAGGAATCTGAAAAGTCAAAACTTCATTCATAACTCCTTTCAGAACCTTCTGCTTTGTTGATGCCTTTTGGGCTGAAGAACACAAGAGCCACGTACCAGCGCACAATGCAGTGTTGCCTCCACGACCAAATCGGATGCAATGTACATGCATATGTGGATGATATTGAGGTGATGTCCAAAAAGAAGGAAATACTGGTTTCCGACTTGGATGAAAGATTCGCCAATCTACGAAAATACAACATAATGCTTAATCCGAAGAAATGCTTCTTTGGAATTCCAGCCGGAAAATTGTTAGGTTTCATCGTGTCACAAAGAGGCATAGAGGTGAACCGAGACAAAATCAAGGCTATACTCAATATTTCCAGGCCAACTCGCCTGAAGGACGTACAAAGACTAACTGGTTGCATCGCTGCAGTCAGTCGGTTTGTGAGCTGGCTTGGTGAAAGTGTCGCACCATTATACAAACTCCTGAAAAAGACCAAGGATTTTGTGTGGACCGACGAAGCTGAAGCTGCACTACAAGACCTGAAGAAAGTACTCTCATATGCTCCTATCCTTGCTGCACCAGAACCACATGAGCTGATGTTGCTTTATCTTGCTGCAACAAACAAAGTCGTCAGTATCGTCATGGTAGTGGAGAGACCGGAGGAAAATCAGGAACACTTGGTACATCGCCCGACTTATTTTGTCAGCGAGGTCCTAACAGAATCAAAACAGCAGTATCTGCACTATCAAAAGTTGGCTTACGGTGTTTTCTTAGCATCTCCTAAGCTACGACACAATTTCAGGAGCATCCAATTACCGTGGTGAGCACAACTCCCATGAGGGATATAATCAACAATAGTGACGCCACAGGACGTGTCGCCAAATGGGGCATAGAGCTCTCAGCTTTCAATATTGAGTACAAACCTCGGACAGCAATTAAATCCCAAATCCTTGCTGACTTTGTTGCTGATTGGAAAGAGACGAAGGAGAATATGACCCTCCCTGAGTCAGAATATTGGAACCTATATTTTGATGGGTCTAAGGCTCGCGGGAGCTCGGGGGCTGGCGTGGTGCTCAAATCACCCCAAGGAGATAAACTTCTATACGTGTTGCAGATCCACTTCACAACGACAAATAATATTGCTGAGTATGAAGCACTGTTGCATGGAATCCAGATTGCTAAGGATATCGGCATTCGACGTTTGATGTGTTACGAAGATTCGGATCTTGTGGCTCAGCAAGTGTCGGATATTTGTAATGCAAATAAACACATGGCAGCATATAAGGCTGTCGTGGATGATTTATCTAAATCGTTTGAAGGGTTTGAGGTTCAACACATCCCTCGCAGAAAATGAGGAATCAGATGCCTTATCTCGGATAGGCTCTACACGGAAAGAGGTCCCGGATGGCGCTTTTTTAGAGCACCTCAAAGTTCCCTCAATAAAGGGAGTGGATGAGGAATATCCGACCAAATCCGACTCACCTTTGATAGCAGTTCTAGCTATAATTCCCAGTTGGACTCAACCCTACCTTGATTATTTGGTAGATGGCAAGTTACCCGAAGACGAAGTTCTAAGCCGGCAGATCGTCCGATGAGCAAAAACCTACACTATAGTTAAAGGTGAGCTCTATAAGCGGAGCGTGTCTGGGGTTTTTCAGCACTGCGTATCTCCGGAAGAAGGAGTGGAAATCTTAAGAGAAATCCACGAAGGCGAGTGTGGTCACCATGTTACAGCCAAATCTTTAGTGGCAAAAGCTTTCAGACATGGTTTTTTCTGGCTTACAGCCAAGGCAGATGCCGAACGGCTGGTCAAGACATGCAAGGGCTGCCAAAAGTACGCCAAACAAGCTCATGTTCCGTCTGATCAGCTACGAACAATACCTATAACATGGCCTTTCGCGGTCTGGGGGCATGACATGGTAGGACCATTTAGACGGGCTCCAAGTGGATTCACTCACCTCTTAGTGATGGTGGATAAATTCACCAAATGGATTGAGGCTAAACCTATCACTAGTTGTGATGGAGCAACAACCAAAATATTTGTCGAGGATGTTATAATCCGGTATGGTTATCTGCATAATATTATCACGGACAACGCGAGTAATTTCTCTATGGGAGAATTGGCCAAATTCTGCAATGAACAAAATATCCGGCTTGACATTGTGTTAGTCGCACATCCACATGCTAATGGACAAGTTGAAAGAGCAAATGGTTTAATCCTACAAGGCCTAAAACCGAGACTCGAAGCACCACTACGACGTGCCGCGGGGGATTGGGCAGAGGAATTACCCTCTGTAATATGGAGTTTAAGAACAACTCCGAACAGGTCAACCGGATATACACCTTTCTTCTTGGTCTATGGCGTAGAAGCAGTTCTTCCTAGTGATTTGATTCACACTTCTCCTAGAGTGGCCACGTATATCGAAGAGGATGCCAAGATTTCTCGACAAAATGATCTCGACTTAGTCGAAGAAGTTCACGTCGTTGCTGAAATGAGATCAACAACCTATCAGTAGAAGTTACGCAAGTATCATAGCCAGAGAGTTAGAAACAAATCTTTCAATAAAGGTGATTTGGTTCTCCGGCTTGTGCAACAAAGAAAACACAAACTTTCCCCAGTATGGGAAGGGCCCTTCTTAGTTAGTCGAGTATTGCACAATGGTTCGTACTACTTAACTGATATGAGGCCAGTCAAAGAAAGACCTGCTACTAAGAAGAGAAAGAGAGCTGGAGGCAGTACAAATCCGGATGAGTTAGACAAACCATGGAATATTGCTGAGCTACGTCCCTTTTATTCTTAGTTTATCCTTCTTTGTAATCATATATGTGTACATATTCTGTGAGAAATAAAAGTTTTGGTTGCCTAAAGTTTTTCTGAGAAGTTTTTGCCATCTTATTTCCGAATGATCATGTCACAGTCAAAAATCCTAGAATACTTGAAAGTGCTTATGCTCATGTTTATTCTGGTTTAGATTTCTGATTCTAAAAAGATGCTACCTTCGGGTATAACTCTAAATTTCATAGTCTATACTTTGGATATTTGTCTGATTGCCGGATGCGGGTATTTTCGAGTAGTGAATTTTTGGTACTGGAAGCCGGCTTTGTTTCCGAGTTTAAACTGGTTTAGCAATTTAGCTCCGTTGCTCAGCAAAGTTTCCGTGCAGAAGGTTTTGCCGGCTCACGAAAGGGATGAGGCGGAAAGCCAGATAAACGATAAGTATAGGCAAAAAGTACAACTGCTTATGTAAACATTCCAAGCACACAAAAATTTAAAGCCAAAAGTGCTGAATAGATTAAAACTTAGCACTAGCCAAAAGTATCATGCTACATATTTACATACCCATAATGTTTTTCAGAATAACACATTTGTTTTCTGATGATCTATGATGCAGGAGAAGAGGTAGGCGCTGCCGGCTCGCTGGATGCATCTGCCTCGGTTTGATAACGTTCCAAGATGTTCAGATCCAATACGGTCTATTCATGGTCGGAAACTTCAGCTGCTTCTTCCGGAGGCGGAGGCGGTGTGTCCACGCGGGTGAAGAAGGGAGTGCCGTAGCTGGTTAAGTCAGCTACGTGACACCCATATCTGGTGCAGGAGTCCATGATGGCATTGATATCTTGCTCATGTCTGCCTTCGTCCACCTTGCAGTACCCTCTGGTCACTTGCCATATCTCCATGCTTCCATGGTGGCTCATGACCATGGTGAGAGCGTTCTGCGCTGCTGATCGCGCGTAGGACATGTTCTAGTCCCGGACGAGTTGTGGCATCTCCTTCGCCTTGTCTCGCACCTGAAAGTCCGACATGCTGTGCATGTCCGAAACCTGGAGAGCTTCGCCAATGTCCTCGATGGATTGGCGGAAGTCATGAAGCAAATCAACGACTTGGGTAAGTCGGTGGGTGCAAGGCTCGGTGGAAGCAGAGTCCGTCAAGTTAAGAGGACTTATATAAATAACACAAAAATGGTTAAGAAAATCCGACATCGAAAGAGTCGAAGAATATAGACAAGTCAGAAAGATGGAAACATACCGAAGATGACGTCGTCAACTTTGGTTTTCTCTTCTCGAAGACTCCGGAGTTCAGCCCGGAGCGCCTCGGAAAGATCCTTCTCTCTGCAAAGCTCATTGTTGAGATCCGAGATTCTCTAATCCTAAACCGCAATCTTACGATCACGTTCATCAGTAGCCATGGAGGAGGATTCAAGAATTTGAGCGATGCTCTTCTCATGATCTGCCTTGAGCTTATCCAGCTCTTGGAGAAGTTCTTTATTCTCCTCCACCAGGGTTTTGAGGTTCTCGGCCTCTTCAATCATAGCGCAGGACTGTTTTACCAGTGCTGTAGGACAAAAGAACAACATTTCAGTAAGAAATATTCGACTATGAAAGTCAAGACAAAGTTTTGAGTCTCGGAATATTTACCTTCGGCCTCATCGTTGGAAACCTTCAGCTCAGCATTTTCAAGCCGGAGAGCTCTGATCTCTCTCCGCTTGTTGTAGATGTTCTGCAACAAATCCTGGTTATATGAATTAACTTTCTGTAAGTTAGAATACCCAGAGTCAGAAGTCTACTGAAGCCTCGTGCTAATATTGTTACTAATATCCGCATGAGCCTTGGGGGCTACACTAGTTCATTCTTTGGCATCCTAAGGAAGCATAAACCCGGATTGTATATCCTACTTCATGCTTGGGGGCTAGAGGATATGATATAAAGTACAATAAATAAAAACATGAGTTGGAATTCCGAATTACATGATGTTCATGTGTGAGCTTGCTCAGACACATATTCACCTCGGTGGTAACCTTCTCGGCGAGGGTGAGTGGAATAACCAGAGGTGGTGGAAGCACACCAGCTCTTAGTCCCTCGTTGCGAAGGCGGACTTGTTCAAGAAGGTCGGAGTACTTGATGTCCTACACCTCTTGTGCTACTTCTTCGGCAGAGAGATTACGACTCTCTCGGCATTGCCAGGGCCAGCCGCTGGATCTCCTCCGCAGATTTCCGAGACAAGCCAAATTTGGCAAGTCCCGGATTGTTCAGGAGGTTTTCGGCGAAGGTCTCTGCCGAGGGATCATTACCTGAAGAGGGTTCACCCTTATCTAAACCTGAGCCACCCATGGTGGCGTCAGTTTGCGACTCAAGGGTCGCTGGACCCGTTGAAGGAGCCAGATCTTCTGTGATAACCGGCGATGGCGTAATCACTAGCGTTGCGGAAGGTTGAGGGGCAGGAGTCAGAGGAGCCGCAGCAGGTGAAGCCATAGTCAGCTTCGTCTGCCATAGGGGCTTCGAAGAAGTTCCCTTCCCCTTGCCCTTGATGAGATGCTTAGCTCTGAAATGTAATAGAATGGAAAACATTACATCTCGAAAGAAAATTTGAGTAAAGTACAAAGGCGGAAGTTGTGTTGAAAGTTACCTCTTCACGACTGGCACCTCCTTTGTGCCGATAGCCACTGTCGGAGCTTTGCGCTTCCTGGGCACAATGTCCGGCAGTGGGACCAGTTCCGCCTCTTGAGAAAACTCCAGAGGATATCCCTCGAGAGGAGCCAGCTCCGACTCGGGGAGGTCGGCAAGCTGAAAAGAGGAAAATATCTCAGTATTGCAAAATAGCTTAAAAGGTGAAACACATAAAAGGGTTTATTATTGAAGCTTACCGGAACTACGGGGTCTAGAGGCAAGTCCAGAATCTTTCTCTCGATCCGCTCCTTGATCAGCCATTTGATCTGGTTTATGTAATCCTGTGGCTTCAAAGCCCTAGGACTGATGCGGAGGGAGTCATTCTTCGACGCCGTGATGGAATGCATTAGATGGTCACCATGGTACTGGAGAGGCTGGATCCGGCGTGCCACCCAGCATTGGACTAAGTCGGACCCTCGCAGGCCCTTGTGTTTTATCAGGTATTTGATCACCCTCTTGGCGAGGATCAGATCTTCACTGAGAGCCGGAGGGGCCTCGTCCCAAGACGGTTGGGCCGTGGCAGCTCCGTCGATGAAAGTCGGCAAAGCAGTAGCTTTGCCGGGAGCAGGAATATCCTTATGATAAAATAAAGTGGCTGGCCATTGTTTGACCGACTCACTAGCTGAAATGCGAGAATAACTATGCTCGCGTCTAACTGAAAGGCTGATAGTGCCGGTAATATAAGGATTACCGGCAGTGATGGAGTTTCTACGAACATGAAAGTAGAAACGGTACAAAGTGAGACTCGGCCTAATGCCGAGATACCCCTCGCACAAAGCTGCGTAAGAACTCATCTCTAAGATGGAGTTCGGGGGAAGATGGTGAAGCTGAACACCATAGGCGAACCCTTGTAACCCATATTCTGGCTCTGCCGTATTACTGGATTGCTAGCAGGAGTAGGATCCGTCCAAAGCCGGCGGATTCGAACCTGGGTAAACTTGTGTGCTCACCGTCCCGAAATACCGTACGACTCACACCCCTCTCTTCCGCACGCCTCGAGGACCCCCTCATGGCGTACTTGTCATCAATCCGACGACAAGGACCTCGTCGACGTCCGCATAGTCGACAATCTTGATGGCGGAGGCGCGAAGCTCCAGATGGGCTTAGCAGATGGCGGCGAGGTCGGCGTCGGCGCGGAAGCCCTTGTCGATCTTCTCGACGCGGTCATCCTTGTACCAGGAGAGCATCAAGGCCAAGGTCATCTCTGCTCCGGCTCGCGCCACCAGGTCCCGCAGACGATCGACGGGAGCTAGCACCTCCGTCACCTTGGCCGCCAGGTGCGCCATCGTCTCCGGAGCCGCCGCGTCTGGCCATAGGAACGCGAAAACCGCCTGAGCCACTTGGCGGAGCTTAGCAACCTCCTCGCCAAGAAGGACGACCAGCTCCTGGGTAGTGGGTTGCTCCATCGGCCAGTTCTCCTGCAGCCGATTGTATGCCAGCAGGTCTACGTCAAGATAAAACGCTATCAGGAAAAAGAAAGTCAGATACGGCTACCGGATCTGGAAAGATGAAGCTAGTCAAAAAGAACTTACCCTTGGCGGTGTGCCCAACCTGCGTCAACTCCTCGGGCAGAGCCTTCTCCCGAACCCCCAGCTGTTTGATCTCCTTCTCTTGGTCCTTGCTATTGGGGGTCGAGAAGATCAAAGGCCTAGGCCCGGCTGGCGAGGGTGAAGTCGCGCTCGTTGAGGGTGGTCTCCAATGCATCCGTCTTGGCCCTTGTTCTGCAACCGGAGCATGGAGTTGGACTTGCTCAGCCGGTCGTTCGCCCTCTTCAGACGATCAATTTCCTGCTGGGTGCACACCATGATGGCTGCGGAAATCGGCTATCATCAAAAAACAAGATGGGAAGAGGAGGAAGACGAAAGTATCCGGCAAAGGAATCTGGATAAAAAGACTTACTCTGGGAGGTCCCGTTGGTGGCTGCCAGCTTCTGCTCTAGGGTCCGGTTGCCGCCAGCCGTGGCCTCGAGCAGCCAGATCTCCTTCACAGCCAGCTCGAGGGTGGCAGCTAGATCCGCCAGCGAGGCGGCGGAGGAAGCGTAGTCGTCAATAGTGTTGGAAACTAGCGACTCCTTCGCCTCTAGCACCGACGTTCGCCACTCTTCCCCCGGCTCATCGTCGGAGTTGTTGTCGGTGACGACCACAAGCTCCTTGCCGGTGGAGGCCCTCCGTGCCTCCGCGGGGGAACTACCTCCACTTTGTGGGGCCGCCACAGCTGTTTCCGGCTGCACCATCGTGGTCGGCGGGGTGTCCCCTGCTCCGGCTACGTTAGCTGGATCATCCCGAGGCAAGGGCGGAGATGAAGCCCTAGGCGAAGGAGGGGGAGCAGAAGTAGCCGGAGGTGGCGCGGTGTCCGACACGTGGGGCAGCGAGCCAGTGGGCGCCCATGCCGGGCTCGTGGCACCGAAGGAGACGAGTGAGCTGAGCAATAGAAGATAAGAGAAAGACAAAAGCAAGTAAGGCAAAAGACATAAAAAGCCGCACAAAAGAAAGAGAAAAGGCAGAAGCAACAAACAAGGTCAGCAGATGACTTATCCCTGCACCACGGGGGCCGGCCCCTTCTTGCGGCCAAGACGGCTAGGGGGGAGGGCGCCGGTCCAGCTCCTCTTGGGGGCTGACTCCTCCATGGCAGGCCGACTGGACCCGCCTCCTCCTCCACCGGACCGGCTGGAGCCGCTCCCACCGGCGCCAGACCGGCTAGAGCTGCCCCCACCGGAGCCCGACCGGCCAGAGTCGCTGTTCGCCGCGCGGCGCCCGGACGGCTCAGGAGCCGGCACAACCTCCTCCTTCTCGTCGACCTCCACGTGGGGGTCGTGCGCCGGCTTGTCGTTCCGGCTAGGGAAGACGTCGCCGTCCCCATCCGACTCCTCGCCGGACCGGCGAGCGCGTGGCTCGGGAAGGTTAGGCGTGAAGTTCTGGAGGGGGTCTCGCCCTCCTCCCGGATTATGCAGGGGGAGGTCTGCGAAAGAAAGAAGACAAAAGTTAGCCGAATAGAAAGGAGCACCAGGAAACAGAGAAAACCGGCTGGCGAAACTTACCCAGGGCGCGCGGTTGTTGCGGCTGTAGGGGGCCAGCCCGAACTTCTAGTGCTCTGGTAGCCGCTCCTTCATAATCATCAACACCCCTCCTAAAGGTTGTGGTAGCGGGGATCACGCCGGGACAGCTGGGTCGGGTCTAGCCGGCCGGAGTAGAAGCACATCTTGTGTGCGCGATGCTGCAGCGGCATCATCAGCCGGGACATCCAACTAAGCGTGATGTCCAGGCCGGTCAAGCCGGCGGTAACGAGGGAGCGCATCCACTGCAGCATCGCGTCCAACTCCGCCTTCTCCCCTTGGCTCTTCAGGTCCCAATTCCGCCGCCTAGATTCCACGTCCTGGAAAGCCGGCAGATTGATCCGGTCAAAGGCGGTGATGTTGCTGACATAGAAGTACGACTGCTGCCACAGTCGCACTGTGTCCTGCAGGCAGAACTTTGGATAGCCGATCTGCATGCGGGAGTAGATGGAGGCACCGCCGCACGTCACCAGCGACCCTTGGGTGAACTGCACCTGCGGCCAGACACGGAATAGCCGGCAGAACAACCCGAGATCCGGCTAGATCCCGAGGTAGCTCTCGCAGAACGCCACGAAGTGCGCCAGCGTGCCGATGGCATTGGCACCAAGGTGGTGGAGGCGCAAGTCGAAGAACGTAAGGAACGTCAGGAAGAAGGGATGCACCGGCAGAGTGAATCCGCGGGCGAGGTGGGAAAGGAAGATAACCCGCTCCCCCTCCGCCGGGTGTGGCGACACCTCTCCCGCCGGCGCCAACCACACCTTCACCTCCGTCTCCAGCGGCAGGACACGGGTGGCGCGATACTTTTTGATGTGCTCCTTCGTGACGGACGACCTGCACCAGGCGCCGCGCTACGAAGCCATCGCCGGTTCATTGGCTGTCGTACCAGCTGTGGAGTGGCGGTGGCCCGTGTCTCCGGTGGCGCTAAACGGGCGGCGCGGCGAACTACGGCGACAGGAGCAAGCGAGGCAAGGCGAGAAGGAAAGGGCGCAGGGAGGAAACTGGGAAGACAATGAGTGGAGGGAGGAACTACCCTCCCCCGGGCGACCCTTTAAAGGCCCGGAAGGGCAACCGTCCGTAGTGCCATGAAGCGCCCATCAAGCCGCGCCTCGCTTCCTCCACCACACTAGATCCTTTGTACAGGCGCCGGGTGCACAGAAGATCCTGGAGCAGAAACTGAAGAGCCAAATGATAGTTTCCCGAGGCGACGCGTGACAGGACGTTACACTGCGCGCCGCAGTTGAATGATGGCGCGTGCGCGCGTGGCCGGCGTCAACACTAACGTCACGGGTAGCGCAACCGCCAGAAGTAACTGGTCACAAATTTCAAAATTGAGGAGGAGCGCGTGCACATTTCACCTAAGGGCGAAATCTACACGCGCTCGGGAGCTAGTGTCGAGGGATGACCTCCGGATACCCCAACCGGACAAGAACTACGACAGGTAGTTCACGTCCGGCTGGCTGAGTGCAGCCAGACACGAGCGAATCATACCGGCTACTTTACGGTAGCCGGAACCAAGAGGAGCAACAAGACACAGGACCGGCTACATCTCCGTAGCCGGACGCAATCAGGAGGACAGGGCGACGTGCTGCACAGTGCGAAGTACTCCCTGGTACGACGACAAGACCCGCAACTACACGGCCATACCGAAGACTTTGCGGGGTGATGCGGGCACAGTGGCTAGATGCTGACGACAGGCTCGCACGGCGTTCACTGTACCCACGATGACCCTACTGCATGTACCTTGATGACCAGCCAGCTGGGACCCGCCTGTGGGGCCCGCGAGCCGGACTAGCCAGTGAGATCGTTGCCTCTCTACCTATATAAGGAGAGGCAAGCCTCTCGTAGCAAGGGTTTGTCTCAGGTCATTTAAGGAGGTAGATAAAAGATACAGCTCAAGTAGCGAGTGTAGCCCGTATACCACTCATAGTCAGATTGGCAGGAGTAGGAGCTTTACCTCACCACGAGGGCTCTGAACCAGGGTACTTCTTGTGTCTCTCTACACTTGCTCGTATCCAATCCCGCCTGCGGACGCCGTCAAGAGCTTCCCTGCTAGTCCCCACACCTTTATCTAACCTATTTAGGTACTGTCGTTCCCAATACAACGACACTACCATAGGAGTTATAAATATCTAAGAGACAACCTCTCTATTGCATTGTATCTTAGAGGTTGTATATTAATTTAATGTTTTTGCTCTCATGCATGCATTTGATTGGGCTATCAACTCTTTTTGCCTATGATTACGTGCAAGGGGTGTATCTTAGCTAAGATCCAACAACACCCTCTCTCTTTCTTAATTGACATGCCACATAAGCATTTTGTCTAGGATGCTGCGCTAAGAGACTCCCATTGTCAAATGCCTAAGTGACATGCCACATAAGCAAAACACCTAGAATATCATGCTAAGAGAGACCCATTGTGAAAGGCCTAATGGACCAAAAAGAAACTAAAAGGATAGAGATTGTTAACCTAGGGGGTGAATAATTTTTTACAAAATTCTTTACGTGGTGATGCAACCTAGATGATGGTAATATACTTTAAGAACGAAGGCTATCACAAAGTAAACAACACAAGTAAGGAGATCGGTTAGGAATAACCGAAGCACGCGGAGACAAAGATGTAGTCTCATGTTCCCTTCCTTGGGGGGGAAGGTACGTCATGTTGGAGAGATGTATGATCCCATGAAAGATTTCTCCAAGCAACCAAGGGCACCTTATTCTACCAGGCTATCCCATTGAAGGAATAGCCACTTACTAGTGGTAGACTTCAAGGTAGTCATCAAACCCTCACAAACGTTTCACAGGGCAAATCACAAGCCGAAAGCCTCCGAGCGACTCTAGCCTCCTAAGGTTTCCCAAGAACCCAAGAGTAACAAGAAAACTCGATGAACTCAAGGGGAATAAAATATGGCTTGGTGGAAACATAGATCGGGACCTCCTCTTACTTCCCACCAAAGGAATTTGTCTTTGGGTCGGTAGAATGAGAGATCGTCAAGCTTTGGTGTTTCAACAATGGAGTTAAAGAGAGAGAACTCAAAGAATGAATAAGAATGGTTAACCTAACCTCCTGAGTGAGGAAGAAAGGTTTATAGTCCAAGAGAGAAACCTAGTTGTTTGGGGGGTTCTATGACGAAACCGACGGTAAAGTCCAGCGACGCTGACCGTGCGTCGGGCGAATCGCAACACAAACGTGATCCGAACTCTACACCGAACTGAACCGGCACCATGCCGAATGAACAGGCGCCCGCCCGAACTGCTTCTCAGTATTGCAGTTCGGTATGGAGGTGCTCAAATCGGCAGTCCGCAGTTCAATCTGGTAGCACATCCGGCAATGGCGGATTGCCCGTTGGTCTCGCAGAAACCCTCAAACATTGCATTTTCTCCTTCATCCTATGCTCTCCTCTGGTGGGTGTGATGCCTATTCGGTGTTAGGAATTGTATAGGGTATATTGGCTTCCCCAGAGAGCTCATGGAGACCGCCCCTCTTAATAGTGTGGTGTTTCCTATTAGACTTGTGAATAAGAGAGAAATGCAACGAAAACATCGAGTCTTCTCTTGAATAGAAAATGGTCCCATCATCACTTGTGAACTAAAACATGTGTGGCCACTTGTAGGTAACATTATTCCACACTTTAGCTATGACGCCAATGTTAACCCAAAAAATCATTAAGGGCAAAATGCCCTTACAAGAACCCTATGCACATTTCTTTTCTTCTTCTTACCATTTGATTGATCATTTAAGTAGTGTAGCAGTTAGATAAATCACTTCATAAGAAATTGGTGAAGTTGTTTTCTCCTTATTCTGCATCTTGAATAAATACGAAAGAAAAAAATATGATTAGTAAATACCATAAGGTGATGAATTTAAAGATGTACTCCCTCCATTTCAAAATATAAGATGTTTTAGCTTTGTGAAAGGAGTGTATCTAGACCCCTTTTAGTGTGTAGGTCACTAAAATGGGTCTAGGTACACTCCTTTGAAATCTAAAACATCTTATATTTTGAAACGGAGGGAGTACTCATATATGCGATATTTTTCTCATTTTCTTGGAAGTGGTTGGGAAAAATACACGAAATACCAATATGGAAAGTTAGAAAAATCAATCATTTTAATGAAATTAGATGATTTAGTATATAAATATATATATTTAATAGGTACAACATCTCATGTGCAACCATTCTGGTGGAAATGTCCGAACAAAAAATGGTAAATAATATAGGACATTGTAGAAGGGGGCTGTGATTAAATATTACTTTTCATGTCTATGATTTATTTTTAGTGATAACACATTTCAAATTTGGATTCAGAAACCATAATATTAAGTGAACCGATAGACAACCTAATCAGTTTAACGATTTATTACAACAACAAAGCTAAAGAGGTCTTTACAATTCCAACTACATTTTGATTTTCTTTGTGTAGTAATCTTTTATATCTATTGTGACAAAACAATAAGTGTGTAATTTTGATTAATATTATACTTCAACATAGTGGTTGTATGTACATTGCACATACATATTAATATTTACTATAAAAGATGCATATAGTTCTAAATATTACTGACTCAATAGCAACAAATTGATCGTAGGGGAGGCATATATGAGCTATATTGGCTGTTGGATTGACTCGTTGTTGTGCATTGTATTTTTCCACGTTGCATTTCTAGATGGTTCATGTTAAAAGTGAAGTTGTCCCAATGAGGGGAATACACCGGTCTATTTATCTTCCACAGTAATATTTTATTGTTAAGTAACTCATACTCTCATACATTGCGAAAAATAATCATTTGCTTCCAGTATTCCCATGTTACATCACGATATTCTTGAGAATGCACGAGTAATTTATTTCAAAGTATATATATATGTGATAATCGAAAAAAGTACATATCCATATAGATTTTGAATTTCATCTTTTATATTGTTTTGAAATGAGCATCTTAGAGAATATCGACTTCAAAGTTAATAATTTCATATACTATCTTGAGTGAATGATTATGTGTCTAGTTGGGATTTCAACTCATGAAATGGCCATGACTAGTCACGAATTTTGCTGGACAAATCAACATTTAGTTCAGAAATAGCTGATACAAAATAAGATATTACTAAATTACTAATACCAGTATGTAATATAATGGAATTAGGCATGGGGATTGGGAAGTAAGCATTGTTGATTTTGTTGGTAAAAAAGTTTGGGTAGGCTTGATTACTATTTGTTGGAGCTTGGTGCAGTTAGCGTAGCAAAGTAGAGAAGAAGAAGCAATAAACCATGAAACAAGATCCTGAGGAGGAGTGGAGCAGCAGTAGGCAAACAACTAATGGAGCATACAGTTGCATTGATGTCCAATGGAAAGTGTAATGGCAGTCGATGTATGAGCAGAGAAAAAAATATGTGTTGGTGCCATGGGTTCAGGGTAGTGTTCAGGGAGAGGCAGCTTGACATGGGTTCTCAAGAGAAGGTTGATTAGGTGAAAAGTTTCCAAATGAAGGACCATATTTCCTAGTAAAACCTGACAGGTGTAGCATTTTTTGGGGGTCGCTTGACCAGGTTAGTTATGATTAGTTATTCAAAAGACCATCGAGTCGCTGCGGGAGTCGATTCATCAATCCAGTTACGACCATGCGGTAGTTCAGCGATTAGTCGTGATTACAATCGCAACCATGTCTTTATAAATTTCTATGGCTTTCATGTTGACATAAAACTATGATTATTGGTATATATGATTGATTTTTTCCTTTTGGTGTGTAGTCGTGCTTGAGATAAGGTGAAAATCATGCAGGGAAATGCCACATGTGACCTAAACTTTGATTTTATCAAGTTTTAGTTAACATATGAATGCATGAGTGAGTATTGTTTGTTGTTTTTGAACATAAGTAAATTTCTATGAAGTAACACATAAGGCAGGACCTTAGGAGGACGAGAGGTAGAAGTTTTTTAGTTAGTCACCATATTCTTCATTAATTTCATGAACTTGAAAATAAATTTAGCATACCTACTTTCTTGCGGTAAACTCATAGTATTACATCGAACAAAACAAAACAAGTACTTGAGCAATCCATTCTTTGCTTAAATATACTGTTAGAGGTCGTTTGGCAGAATGAAATGAATATATGTATTCATTTCATTTATATTATGATTCTAAAAACACCCACATGTTTGGCTGCCACCGGAATTTGAAAATGACTATGGAATTCAAAATGGAATTTCAAAATAGCTGCCATGGACTAGAATAAAAACGCATGCGGCGAGGTTGAGGGAGGAGGCGGCGGCGAGGTGGAGGGAGGAGAAGGAGTAGGCGAGGTGGACGGGGGAGGAGGCGGCGAGATGGGGGGAGGAGGAGGCGACGCTGAGTCGGGGAGGGAGGAGGCACTACGGAGTCAAGAGGAATCAGCAAATGACAGGTCTCGCTCGGGAGTCTAGTTTACACATGGTGGTCTTTTTATGGATTTGACAAATAAAATGACGACCCAATTCCGTGCCAACCAAATAACATAACGATGGAATTGCAAAATGAACTCCAGGATTCCAGAACCAAACGATGGATACCAAACGACCTCTTAGTGGAAAAGCAACTTTGAAATGATCATCGATTGAAATATATCAAGGTGGAGTTTTAGTTTGAGTCTCTCATGAAACAAAACATATTTTTTGAGAGCAGATACATTTTTAAAATCCATAACAACAATTAATAAAGAGGACACCATAAAATTTCATCACTGCAGTGTATTACCGTGTGTTATGATTTTACTTTTGCTTGTGCTAAACTCATGTACCGTATCTAACAAAAAAACACTTGAACACTTCATGTTTATTGCTTAACAGACTTTCTTCAAAAGGACCATCAAAAGAGTATCAAAACATATCAAAGTGACGTCATCTTACTTTGAATCGCTCATCAACAAAACATTGTTTTAAGAACAAATACATTTTAAATTCTCTGAACATAATTTAAATAAAGATGGCACCAACATTCAGCATACATGATGTGTGCATCTACCAATGCTGAGGCCCAGGTTATACTCCCCTTTTCAAAAAAATAAAATAAAATAAAAAGGACACCATCACCATTTACATTCTACTATTTGCAGTGCACTTATTTGGCATCATGATATCACCCACTCGGTTGGGATACCTTCAAGAAAGTCATTATTTTTAATACGTAGAGTTGATCAAACTTGGGTATATTACCGTGTCGAAATGTAAGGAATGAAGATATAGAAACAGACATCTGGCAACACATATTGTAAGGAATGTACATTTAACTTTCCTTTTGCAAATATATCTACATTTAACTTGTTTTACACATAATAATAATATTTTTAAAGAATCGCATAAAAACTACTTTAATACTCTTTGATTTTTTTGGAAAACTATTAGAGACTTAATAGTCCCATTGCACACTTTTGGTATCAGTACATATTTTTTGTGGAGCCGTCTTTAGGAATTGGCAATTTGGCAACTTATTTATTGTGTGTGCGCGCAAAAAGAAAAAAAAAAGTGATCTAGGTGGTCCATGGTTCTATTTGTAATTTTATTATTTTTAGTTTTATTTTACTATTGTTGATGATTATTAATATATCGATACTTTCGTTAAAAAAAAACTGGTTGCGCACGTGCCTCCTCCAAAGAAAACTTTGTATAGCTAGCTTCGTGTGTGAAACATCTAGCAATTGACATTTTGACAATTCTCATTTTGACAGCCGGCCGCCTGGAGGATGCAAAAGCAGCTATACGTTCTATAAACAAAGTTGCACACAGTGGTCCGTCCATGGCTGGGTGGATCTTTTTCGTGATGACACACAGAGCGAAACATAAATACACACACAGGCAGCAGTACAGTGGCAGTACAAGCTATAGCATATCAAGGAGAAGCGCAGACGGGGTTCAAACTAGGAGCGAATTAATGCGGCGTCGCCATGGCATGATGAGCTCACGTCGGTGGTTTTTGCCTGGACCGGCAGCGGTAGTTTGTCCGGCGCGCTTCTCGATTGATCCTCAGTCCTCACTGGAGTGGAGGTCACGCCCGCGCGCGCTCGTAGTCGTAGCCGATCGATCACGTTGCATGACGCACGTCGCCCGAGGCCCATGAGGAGGCTCTGGGTGGCGATCTCTGATGCCTTCCTCCGCCCGCTCCCCACTGAGCCACTGGCAAGCAGGACTGTGCCGGCGTACGAACGGCTAGCTAGCACCGGCCTGTGTGGAGGACGAGAAGGGGAGGCGAGGAATGCGGCATCAGGGGGTAGGAAGCTGCACCGCTTGTCGGGTTGCCTCGTTCCGCGCTGCACAAATTACTATCCCCCCACAGGCCACAGCCCAGCGAGCGGCATGATCGTGTCGTCGACGCCGGGGCCTGGCACGCATCATGGCGCCGGCCGGGCCGGGGATCTCATTCCGTTTCCTGTTCGCCCCGGCGACCACCTAGCTAGCTAGAGTCTTCCTCCTCCTCCTCCTCATCCTAGCCAATGGTCTACGGCTAGCTATCATCCCAGCAGCCCTTTGGTCTTTAATCATGGGCTAAGATTTGTACTCGATAACCACAGTTGCTAGCGAAAATGAGTGGTGTGTACAACATTACATTAGCCTGCTGTTCGCGTGGATTCTCTGCATACAGCTGGTCTAGAGTAGTAACAAAATGGATTAATCAGTGTACATACTGCTGCTAATCTCTGGCTGCGCCACCACACAGTACAGGGTGGGGGGGGAGGAGTGTATGCCAAGACACAATGATTGTGTTCTCTCGGGGAGGCGGGCGGGAGGAGGAGGCGTGGCGTAGAATGGTAAAGTGAAGGGGGGTGCTGCAGAACATGGGCCTTGACCGACGACGCATTCTTCGATCCACACGCATGAGTACATAGTATGACACATACGCACAAAGGCACAGTGCGCGCCTACGATGTCGTCCCTCTCCCCCTCTTCCATGCAATCCCTCTTCCCGCAGACCTGATCGATCGATCGATCAGCTCCATTTCCCCTCCTTTCTCCTCCTTCCTGTCTCCATTACTCCGGCCTAGTTATTATGTTACCCTACTAGCCTTTGCCCCCACAAGGCCATCGAAAGGCGTGGCAGCCAAGTTACACTACCAGCTAGCAGGTCGGCCGGCCGGAGCGACCCAGGAGAGAAAAGGTGAGAGGCCTTTTTCTTGTGTGTGAGAGAGAGAGAGAGAGCGAGAGGAATCAGGGGGGAGGTGGCCATAATTCTTGCGAGCGCGGGCAAGATCATAAGGGAAAGACAAAAAGGCCGAAAGGCGAATCATGCTGCCACATGCCACAGCCCTATACAAAAGCTAGCCCTAGAGACACCAGCAGAAGCATCCATCTCACCTCACCTCACTCCATCGATCACCCCAGCTTAGCTACATCATCCCACGGCTGGCTGGCTTCGTGTCGTCGCCCTGCTCCGATCATCCATATCGATCGATCCATCCATCCATGGGTGCTCATGGAGATCGCCGCCGCCACCGTCGTGAGGAGGTGGGGGTGCTACTGGACGAAGACGAAGGGTTTGAGCAGCACGGAGGAGGTTGCGGCGGTGGAGCGACGAGCGGGGTAGTGGAGCAAGAACTAGAATTAGGAGGCGGCTGCCAAGATGGTGGAGGAGGCATGGTGTTTGAGGCGAGCAGCAGCGTGGGGAGCGTGAGTGCGACCATGGGCCCGCCACCGATCATGTGCTGGCCACCGCCGGCCCCGTCGCTGTCGTCGCAGCAGCAGCAGCAACTCCACCACCACAACATAGGCGGCGGAGGCGGCCAGGGCCCCTTCTTCCCGTTACTACCCCCGCTTCCCCCGCAGCCTCCTCCGCCGCCGCCCTTCTTCGCCGACCTGTACGCGCGGCGCGCCCTCCAGTTCGCGTACGACCACTCCGGCGGCGCCTCCTCCTCGTCCGACCCGCTCGGCGGCTTCGGCGCTGGGCTCTACATGGGCCACCACGGCCACGGCATGATGATGCCGCCGCCCTTCGGTCCGTCCCCGTTCGGCGACTTCGGGCGGATGACCGCGCAGGAGATCATGGACGCCAAGGCCCTTGCCGCGTCCAAGAGCCACAGCGAGGCCGAGCGCCGACGCCGCGAGCGCATCAACTCACACCTCGCCCGCCTGCGCAGCCTCCTCCCCAACACAACCAAGGTACTACTAACAGGCCGGCCGGCTGCATAAATGTTTCATGCATGCACCGCATATCCATTGCTCGCCCAAGCATGTGTGCACTGCTTCATTCCCCAACCAACAAACATGCATATGCATGTGTGTGTGCATGCGCGCGAACTCCAACACTCCGTTGCCGGCTCCCCGTCCCATCCATAGCGCGTATTGTAATCATAGGGGCGAGCTAGGAGACAAGGGGAGGGAGGGGAGCCGCCTAGTTGACACGAAAAAGAGAGACCAGCAGGAAGGAAACAAAAAGCTTGCAACTAGAGAGTTACTGCTGGGAGCCGGCCGCTCCGAGGAGAGACAAACGCGCGAGCTCGTGTCAGGGACGCTCTCGCAGAGCACCGGCAAAGAAAGCTGACCATCTCGAGAGATCCTGCATGCATGCTGGTTACCGCCCTGCTCCCAAGAATTCCACTCCCTAAACCCAGATCCTTCTGCAAGCCTAGCTATTCCCAAACAAGCCAGGAGTACGCCATCCTATGCCACTACTGAGCTAAATCCCCTGGTGTTAAGAAAGCTGGTCCTAGTGGCTAGTACTAGTATGGACCAATTAAGTGGGTTTTAGGTTTGCATCTCGAAATCTTTACAGTCAAAAGGCAGAAATGCACTGTTACTACTAGTATGTTCCAATGTTTGTTCTAGTAGTAGTATTTGGTGCAAAAGCATTCTGATTTGTGGATAAGTAGAAACACATATAGTACTAGCAGTGATAAACACGCATCCACCTCCGATCCTCTAGCTGGCTAGTGCTGCACGTATAAACCCCAAGCGCGCAGGACCATGACCAGGAGCAGGGAGCTAGCTGAGGCCGGGTTTGACCGTGGGCATTGTTGGCGCGCGTGATAACGGAACAAGTATAAAGAAATATGCAGAGTGGTGATGGCTTGGTGCCCCACTAAACACCAAAAGGAAAGAACACAGATCGCTCGTGGAAGCGTGCATGCGAGCACCACCACCAGCAGCAGCAAAGAGCAAACCAAGCCATGCACTAGCATTTTTCTCGTATTGATTACGCGCGCGCTGTCTGTCTGTGCTCCTCCCAGTAGTAGGAGAGATAGATCGAGCTCGAGTGAGTCCCACGCTCACTCGTTCGCTCGGAGGCATGCATGCCACGGCACGGCACGACCAGCAAACAACCCCACCTTTATTCTTCCCCCTGCACTGCCATTGCATGCGTACGCCCCATCCATCATTCCCCCCCATCCCATGCATGCGTCCTCCTCCCGTCACATTATAGCAACCTGATCATCCATCCATCCATTTAACTACTCCTCAACTAGCTCGCGCGCGCGTGCGTGCGCCTCCCTTTCCTTGCGATTTACGTATGTTGTGTGTGTACGTGTTGGCGTTTGCAGACGGACAAGGCGTCGCTGCTGGCGGAGGTCATCCAGCACGTCAAGGAGCTGAAGCGGCAGACGTCGGAGATCCGGGAGGAGGCGTGCCCGCTCCCCACCGAGTCCGACGAGCTCACCGTCGACGCCTCCAGCGACGAGGACGGCCGCCTCCTCGTGCGCGCCTCCCTCTGCTGCGACGACCGCGCCGACCTCCTCCCGGACCTCATCCGCGCGCTCAAGGCGCTCCGCCTGCGCGCGCTCAAGGCCGAGATCACCACCCTCGGCGGCCGCGTCAAGAACGTGCTCCTCGTCACCGAGGACGACACCCTCGCGTGCGGGGACGGGGATGACCAGCAGGACGACGACGCCGCGCCGACGCCCATGTCACCGCAGCACACCGTCGCGGCCATCCAGGAGGCGCTCAGGGCGGTCATGGAGCGCACGTCGTCGTCCGGCGGGGGCGAGGACTCCGGGGGATCGGCCAGCGGCGGGCTCAAGCGGCAGCGCACCACCAGCCTCTCGGCCATCCTGGAGAACAGGTCCATCTAGCTAGCTAGCTAGGCTCATTAACAACCACGCGTACGTATACGTACGTACGTGACGACCATCTATCGTCAGATCGATGTGCAAAAACGAAACGAAACGGAAGGAGACAGCGGTATAACACAACGTACATGCACCACACACTACTATCTCATAGCTGATGACAGTAATACCCGTGCAACTGGCTACTGGTTATGGATCATATGTTCCGATCCTCATCAAGTGGCAAGTGCGCTACTGTTTTTCACCTCTTTTCGATTAGTTTTTCGCCCAAATTGATTTATACTAGTAGTGTTTGTTTTGTTTGTCGTGTGATCGAGGAACTAGCTTATAGCTTGCTGGTGTGTCTACTATCGTCTGCCGATCTCTGGATGGGATCGATCCATTTCAGCAGTCAACAGAAATCTTATTTTCCCCTCTTTTAATTTCTAGATGGATTTTTTTTTTAAATCCTTTCACATGAAATTTCTCAGGCTGCAAGCATGTTTAAACAAGCAGTGCTGTAGTCCTATATGGGAAGCTATAGCTAGCATGTTTAACTGGTTGGAGATATAATTATCAAATATATGCTTTTATTCGTCTATTCAAAACAGTGTGTACTAATGTATATTTTTTGTGAAGTGCTACTTCATGATCCTACACAGAAATGATTAATGCATATTCTAGAACTACCACCGAATGTACGCATATCTGTTTTCCTCGCTGAAACATGCATCAAAGATATAATACCTTCGGACCATTTAGAAGGAGTTTTGACCAACTCATATTTCCAGGTGGTTGTAAATAGCCCCGTGATTTTTGTTTTGTTTCAGATGGTGTTGCTTATGTCTCAACACATCACCTCAACCACCTTCATAAGCTAGAAAAAAGACAGTCGTTTTTTCTCGAACTGATTTAATAGTTTGAAAAAATCTGGATTGAAAATCAATAGATTTTTTTTGAAAGATAAATAGCAGATATCTAATGTTTTCTTGTTTTTCAAAATTTGAAACTTATTTTTTCTGGAAGATCTGACCCTTCTCATTGTATTGTCCCATTGTTAATTTTCAAAATAAAAGGGGTCATGCTTTTCATTTAAAAATATATACTCCCTCCGTCCCAAAATAAGTGACTTGAGTTTTTCTAGATTCGGATGTACCTATATACTAAAACGTGTCTACATACATCGAATCTAGACAAACCCACATCACTTATTTTGGGACGGAGGGAGTATTTCAAAATGTAGGAAAGTACTTTTCTCTAAATCTCGTTACATTTTTATGTTTTTTATATCTTTATAGATGACATAGAGGTGATGTGGTAGACATGTAGACTCCATCATCTATAACTTTGAATTGCTCAAATTCCCTTTAGGACAGTCCTACAGGACATTCCACTTTATATTTGAGAGATGTTTGTCCATATCACCTCTGCAACATTCATAGGCTAGAAAATGGAGAATCCAATTTTTCAAAATTACCAAAATGTAGAGAAACTACGGGTGAAGAAATCAATAAATAAAGACATTTGTTTTGAAAACGCACACAAACACATGTCCAATACCTTTGAAAATTCATTTTTTTTAAATCGTCTGAACATTCTCACCAAATTTTCTAAAAAATAAATTTCAAAAAATGCCTATTTTTATTTTTAACATATTTTTTTAAAATTTTTCAAACTATTTTTCCTAAAATCAACTCATTTTTTAATCTTCTAAAGGTTTTTAGATGACACGGAAGCGGTGTGCCGGACAACTAGACCCCTCATCATCTAATAACATCTTTGAAATGGTCCAAACCACTTTAGAATGGTCCCATGGGGCTTTCTACTTGGTTTTGAGACTTGAGAGTTCAATTTGTCCAGGTTAAAAGTTCAGAGTTATATTGTGCCCTCAGCAAATAGTAGGACATGAGGTACATGAAACTTATTAGCGCAGAATTTTTGTCTAGCTCACTTGACTAGAAGAGTGCATGTACAACCCACCAACCGGTTCCAAGTCCGTGTGTATATGAATTTGATTTCTTATTATTGAAAAAAAATGATGTAGTATCCTGCTTTTTTTTAAATAATACCTTGTACCCATGGAGTCATTGCAAATAATATATTTTTGCAGCAAACAACCACTTGTTCATTGGCAAAGTTGCAGAAAACTCATAATTTATTGTCTATTGGCACAATGGCACTTACACGCTCATTAGCTTCTGACCCATGGAGTATTTGCTAATTAAGTTGCTTATGTGCGCACGTAGAACTCCACTCACGAACAATTAAACACGAGTTATTCAGAAATTTAATACTTTTCTCTAGCCTCCGGATGCAACTTTTTTTTCCCTGCAAAGGCTTTACAATAAAACAGGAGAAGTACTAGTAGTCCATGAAAAGGAAGGGGCAAAACGTGATAGTCGCAGGGACTGCGTACTTTTATCCCAGCGAAGCGAGTGATACGATATCCAGAGCTACTGAACCAGTGAACCATAAATACAGATCTTGGAAAGATCCTGGTGGTTGGAACAGCAGGACAGCTTATAGAAGGGAGGAATAAATGTGGCGAAATTGGGTCATGATGCGTTTCAGTTGTCGTTTCCTCACTCTGTGTTTCTGGTTTTCTGAAACCGAAGACTGCGCTGCAGTGTTTTGGGGGTTGCATGACGTTAAGCCGTACGTGCCCAGCTGATGGCAGCACGCAGACGGTTATAATGTACTACTACGGCACTGTGGACGTCGCAGTGGTTTTTTCTTCGCTTTGTCGATTTTTTAACCGTTTGATTTGATGTTGCAGTGGGCCGGTTTTTTTTTTATATCTTTGTCCATTTTTGAATGGATTTAAATTTAGCGGTTCGTTCACTTCTTATTTTCTAAGTGTTCTTTGCGGCCGGTCAATCCAAACTCACATATGCCAGCCTTGCCTCTGTCTCAGGTTTCGGATGGCTTCAGCAGCTGGGGTCAATCATCAAGCCATACCGCTAGACTCTGGTGAAACTATCTCTCTGCTCCAACTCAGTCACCGCCTTGACGGCAGCTCCAGCCTTCAGTGCTCTACGAAAGTTCACTAACCAGAGGATTCTCTCCTTCCAGAAATAAATAATTTATCTTTATTTAGATTCGGATATATCTATACACTAAAACATATCTAGATACATACGAATATAGACGTTGACCCTTTCGGCCGCCGGCGCTAGGTGATGGGGCGTGGTCGCCGGCTTACCTTGGCGCCCGGAGGTCTTGGGTCGCCGGCGTTGGGTGCTGCCCTATCGGCGTCGCCGGGGTCGGGATCCAGGTTCCGGTGTCTGGGGTCGGAGTCTGGCTCCGATGGGGAGGAGGCCATGGTGGCGAGGGCTATTCTGGAGGATCTGGAGGATGAGTCTGGTGCGCTGGGCTGGACAACTGTCCGGCGGCGGCAACGGAAGACCGGGGAAGAGCTCCGGCAAGCGTTCTAGGAGGAGATTGGGTTTCCGACGGCGGCTTCGAGGTTCTGGGAGCGTGGCTCGCCGTCCTCTCCACCCCGGTCACCTCCTCTGCCTCCGGTGGCTCAGCGGGGGGGGGGGGGGGGGGGGGGGGGGGGGGCACGGCGTCGCCGGTGGGTTTTATCCTCAGCCGGGGACCTCGGATGCGGCCATGGCGTGGTCCATTGCCTCCTCGTCGATCGTCCGCGCCCCCGTTCTCGGGGCATTTTTCCCGGAGCGGATCACATGCGCTGATGACGGGCCGGGGATCGCGCGCTCATCGCGGGCGTTTCTGACGCGTGCGGACGTGGATTGCGCGCTGACGCATGCATGTGGGACCGGCACCGAAACCGAGTCGGTCTCAGCGTGGCGCTTGGTGGCCCGGGTTCTAGGGCTGGGTCGTACGCGCGGGGGTCTCCCAACCTCGTTGCTTTCGTCCGAGTCGTCTACGCAAAAACTTCCTGCTTCGCCGCCTCACACACGTCCACCTCACGATCGCCCGCCGCCGCCGTCCTTCTCTCCGCCGAATTCTTCTGCTTCACCGCCTACCGCCCGTCTGCCGTCGCATTCTTCTTCTCCGCCGACTGCGGACCCCTCGACGACCTCCCGCACGTTTGCCCAGGCCGTGCGTGGGTCGTGTTCGATGGCTGGCGCCCCTAGCCGACCGGGCTGGCCTGCGCCGCCGCCGGCGGCCGCGACTGCTATGACGCCGGCTCCTTCTACCGCTGCTTCTGCGCATGGGATGCAGGCCCCTCGTGCCCCTGTGCATGCGCCGATGCGGCCTGCTGCGCCCGTGCCGGCGGGCGGGCCGCCTAACTCTGCCGCTCTTCGGGCTAGGCCTACCGGCCCTATGCAGCAGCATCTTGGTCCGTTCACCAACGGGCCGCCGCCGTTCTCTGGGCCGCCGGGGATGCCACCGCCGAGAACATTCCAGCAGGGGATGGGTGCGCCGCCACCTTTCATGGCACTGTTTGGTCGGCTGCCGTTGCAGCCGCCGTTTCGAGGTCAGCCCAATACTGGAGCTCCCTTTCCTCAACAAGGGATGTACCCGCATGCTACGACACCCCAGCCGTTTAATGTTGGAGTCGGTGCTGTGGGTGTAGCTGCGCCGAAACGGAAGAACAAAAACAAGAAGCCTCAGGTGGATCAGCAGGTGGGTTCGCAGTCTGTTCTGTTCCAGCCGCAGTTTCATCACCAGTCTGTTGGACAGTATGGGTACCCCGTAGTGGCAGCGGGGGCTCCCTTCCAGGCTTCGGGCCAACAGGAGACCTACCAGTATGGTGTGTAGGGGACCGTTGATACCGCTGTGCCTGTGGCTGCCGCTCCGGAGGTTGTTCCTATTGCACCAGTTGCTTCGGTGGGTAAGAAGAATCTGAAGGCTGTTCGTTGCTAGAAGTGTGTGGTCAATACTCATGCGACTAAGGATTGCAAGGCTGTTCATTATTGTTATATTTGTGATAACTCCAATCACCCCACTTTGAGATGCCCTGTCCTCAAGCAGCCGCGTCCTACTCCTTACATGGTCGGTATTGGCAATGAAAGGACTTTGTTCTCTCAGATTCCTGATATTGTGGTTCGTGATCATCTGGGGACGTCTCAGTCCCCCATAGCTCTGGTGAGTGTTTCTGGACAGATGGTGACTGCGGATGTTGTTCAGCGTCAGATTGCCAGGAGATGCCCGGTGCGTGATCAGTGGAAGTGGGAGGCTTTGCCACATGGAGAGGCTGCCTTCCTTGTGAGTTTCCCATCTTTTGAGGATCTCGACAGGGTGGATGGGATTCAGGTATCTGTGCCTCAGGGCAATTCTCAGCTAGCTTTCTCTGTTTTTCGTGCGATGGAGGTGCCCCACAAGTTTGAGCTCAAGTAGGTCTGGTTGCACGTTGAGGGGGTTCCTCATTGTTTGCGGTCTTTTTGGGGTCCGTGGGTTGTCGGTGGGCTCATGGGGCTCACTCAGGATGTTGACTTGTTTAGTCTGAGACGACGTGGAGTCGTTCGGATCCTGGTTGCAATGACTGACACCTCGGTTTTCTCGCAGCTGAGTGACGCTTTGGGTCATTATCTTAAGACGGATGTTGTGGTCCAACTCAAGGCCTATGAGCTTCGTTTCCGTTTGGAGCCTGCAGGTTATGCTCCAGAGCCAGAGTTTGTTCCTTTCCTATGGCGGAAGAGGGATGAGGACCATGATGATGATACAAATGGGAAGGGCCCCGATGATGCTATGGATATGTCTGATTCGACCGGTGGTTTACATGATACTGGGGATGGCTCTTCTTCGGCCCAGCATGGTCAGGGGGACTCGGTGCCACCATTTTCAATCCACCGGGCTCAGCTTTCTTCACAGGGTTCTGCACCTTTGATCGCGGTCACTCCATTTAACCCCGATCCTTCTATGCCACGTGGAAAGGAAATTCTTGAGTCGCTTCCGTTAGGCTCTCCTCTTCGTGGTGTTGCTTCTACTGTGACTTCTCCTCAGGTCTCTCCTTCTCAGCTGCAGGCTGCTTTGCGGGTGGTTGCTGCTGGGGCTCGGACTTCTCGGCGGTCGACGTCCCCTGCTCGTTGTAGGCCCAATGTGTTGGGTCGATCAGGACCACGAGTCCACGGCGCGGAGACTGGCCCAGGTGGGGCCGGTCGACCGCGGTGCTCCTTCGCTCTTGCCGACTTTACCACGGGTCACGCAGACTGGTTCCTCGTTGATCCAAGCATGTGGCCTTGGGTTGAGTGGGGAGCCGGGTTCTCTGCCGCAGAGACTGGCCCAGGAGGGGCTGGTCGATCGCGATGTTTCTTTGTCTTCACCGCCTGTTGTCCTGGACGCGCCTGCTGGCCCCCCTTTGATCCAGGCAGGCGGCCTTGGGCTGAGTAGGGTGCCTGGGTCTTCGACGACCCATGTTGTGCTGGCGCATGGCGATGCTTCTGGAGGGCCGGCGGATGTTGGGCGTGGTCTGGCAGCCCAGGAGGGGCAGTCGGGACATGCCGCGAGGAGGAGTGCTAGGCATGGTATTGATGCTTCTGGGGCTTCGGCTACAGACGAGGACTCGATGGTCAAGGCCATGCGGAGGAAGGCAGAGAAGAACCTCGACTCGCAAGGTATAATGAATTCGTCAAAGTCCTTCCTATCTTTGTCCAATTCGTCTATCGCTGAAAAAATGGCTAGTGTTGGAGTTAGTACGGGTAGATCTGTTAAGGATATTTCTTTTTCTACTTCTGTGTTGAGACGAATGGAGGTTGACCGTTTAACAGTTACTCCTAAGACTCATATTGTTCCTGATCCTTCACCGATTGAGGAGGAGGAGTTGCATGCCACAGTAGATGGTCAACTCCTCTCTCACTAAGTTGGTGAAGTATCAGAGGTGGGCTTTGATGAGACATAGGTGGGTTCATTATTTGAGCTTACAGCTTCTGGTCGAAAATCGAAGGGCCATAAATCTCGTAAAAGGTCTCGGGTATCCAAATCTCCCATTGTTTCTCAATGAATGGCATGTTCTCAAATAGCAGAGGTCTTCGTGACTTGGCTAACTATTTGTTCTTTGCCGATTGCGTGAGAGATCACAATTTGGATTTCTTGGGTATTTCTGAGACTGGTAGACGTGATTTCTCACAAACTCAACTCAATCGCCTTTCTGGTGGAGTGGAGTTCACGTGGGTATCACGTCCGCCGCAGGGTCGATCCGGGGGAATCCTGTTAGGCGTCCGAAATGAGACTATGGAAGTCTTGGCCAGTTCGGTTGGAGATTTTTTTATTAAACTCCATATCCGTAACAAGGTTGATGATTTTCTATGGTCTCTAGTCGCTGTATACGGGGCTGCCCAGGAGGTTTTTAAGGCGGACTTTTTACGTGAGTTGGTCAATCTGACTAAGGACAATCCATATCCTATTCTCATAGGTGGAGATTTCAACTTGCTCAGATTCCCTCATGAAAAAAGGCGGGGTCGTTTCGATGATCATTGGCCTTTCATGTTCAATGCTGTCATAGAAAGTTTGGATTTACGAGAGGTTACAATGATTGGAAGACAATTCACTTGGGCCAATAGTCTTCCTAAGCCTACATATGAAAAATTGGATAGGGTGCTTACGGATACCGAATGGGAAGATAAATTCCCTATGGTAACTGTTCGGGCCCTAGAACGTATTGAGGCTTTATCGGATCATGCTCCTATTTTATTGTCTGTTGGAACACCACCACGAAAATCCAAACATAACTTCAAATTTGAACTTGGATGGATGGAACCTGAGGGTTTTCCTGATCTCGTAAAGGCTATTTGGGAGAAACCTGTTAGTGGTCAAACACCTTTACAGCGATGGAATAACAAAATGCGTGCGTTACGCAAATTCCTTCGTGGTTGGGCTAGACATACTGCTGGTATCCTTAAAAAAGAGAAAATACGCCTTTCATCTATTATTAATGATTTAGAGGCTTCTGCGGAAGTCAGGATCTTAACTGCACAAGAGATTGAGCTTAAAAACCAATCAAATACAGAAATTGCCAGAGTGCTCCGAGAGGAGGAACTCAAGTGGTATCAATGCTCTAAAGCGAAATTCATTCTGGAAGGAGATGCGAACACAAGATACTTCCATGTTGTGGCTAATGGCAAGCATACGAAGAAACTTATTCACTCTCTTATCTAGGATGAAGGTATGATTGAGGGGCAGGAGCAACTTAAATCGTATATTACTAGTTATTATAAATCTTTGTTTGGGACACCACCAGAGAACTCCTTCTCGCTGGATGAGTCCCAAACGGCGGATATTCCTCAGGTTTCTGTTCTGGAAAACGACTTTCTAACTGCTCCGTATATGGAGGATGAGGTTAAGAAATCCGTTTTTCAGATGGAACATAACAGGGCACCAGGACCGGATGGCTTTCCGGCGGAATTCTACCAAAAATTCTGGGAAGTTATCAAAGAGGACCTCATGCACTTGTCTGTGTTCCTACATGCCGGGCAGCTTGACCTTTTTAGACTCAATTTTAGCAACATAATTTTACTACCTAAGGTTAACAATGCAGAACGGATACAACAATATCGTCCAATCTGCCTTCTTAACGTTAGTTTTAAAATTTTCACCAAAGTTGCTACGATTAGACTAAATTCGGTCGCTGACCATGTTGTAAGCCCATCTCAAACTGCTTTCATGCAAGGGAGAAATATCCTAGATGGGGTAGTAATCTTGCATGAAACAATTCATGAACTACACTCAAAGAAGTTGAATGGTGTATTGTTCAAAATTGACTTTGAGAAGGCTTATGATAAGGTTAATTGGTCTTTCCTTCAGCAAACACTCCGTATGAAAGGTTTTTCTAAGGAGTGTTGTGCTCTCGTACGGTCTTTTGTGGCTGGTGGTAGCGTTGCCATCAATGTTAATAATGACACTGACAAATACTTCCAGACCAAAAAAGGTCTAAGACAAGGAGATCCACTATCGCCTATACTATTTAACATAGTGGCTGATATGTTGGCTATCCTCATCGAGAGAGCTAAGGCTGATGGCCAAATTGAAGGATTGGTTCCTCATCTGGTTGATGGTGGTCTATCCATTCTTCAATACGCAGACGATACAATATTATTTATGGAACATGACTTGGAGAAAGCGAAGAATCTGAAGTTAATACTATCAGTGTTTGAGAAACTCTCTGGATTGAAAATTAACTTCCATAAAAGTGATTTGTATTGTTTTGGCGAGGCTCTGAACGAGTCCCACCTATATGCTGAACTTTTCGGCTGTAGTCAGGGGCAATTTCCAATCAATTATCTGGGAATACCGATCCACTATCGGCGTCTCACGATTGCTGAATGGAAAATCGTTGAGGAAAGACTCCAAAATCATCTTAATAGTTGGAAAGGTAAATTGCTATCCCTTGGTTGAAGACTCATCCTCATAAACTCAGTACTCACCAACATGGTATTGTATATGATCTCGTTTTTCCAATTGCCGAAAGGTGTCTTGAAGAAAGTGGATTATTTCTGATCAAGATTCTTTTGGCAAGGGGATAGTGAAAAAAAAATCGACTAACTAGATGGAATGTGCTTTGCCGACCAAAATAATATGGTGGACTGGGCATACATGATTTGCAAGTCAAAAACACCGCACTTCTTGGTAAATGGCTTTTCAAACTTCTATCAGAAGATGGTGTTTGGCAAACCATTCTATGGAGGAAATATGTTGGCTCCAAAGCTGTGTCTCAAGTGGTTTGGAAACCCGGTGATTCACATTTTTGGGCTAGACTAATGGCGTCCAAAAAACATTTCTTCCGCTTTGGTGTCTTCAATATTAAGGATGGATCACAAGTTAGGTTCTGGGAAGATAAATGGCTTGGCCAAACTTCTCTTCGTGAACAATACCCAGCTCTATACTCGATTGTTAGGCACAAAGGAGATACCCTCTCGACAGTATTGGGATCTGACCCTCCTAATGTGTCTTTCAGACGAAGTCTCTTAGGCCCTAGACTCGTATCCTGGAATAACCTTCTTTTACGATTATCCACGATACAGTTGTCTGAGGGGACGGACGAGTTCAAATGGAAACTACTGAAAAGTGGTAAATTTTTTGTTGACTCATTATATAGAGCATTGATCCAACCGGATATTACAGCGGTTGATAATTCTAAAATTTGGAACATGAAAATACCACTTAAAACGAAGATTTTTGCTTGGTACCTTCGTAAAGGGGTTATTCTCACAAAGGATAATCTTGTTAAGAGGAATTGGCAAGGAAGTACACAATGTGTTTTTTGTCATCATAATGAGACAATTCGGCATTTATTCTTCCAATGCAAATTTGCTCATACTATATGGTCAATCATTCATGTAGCCTCTGGTTTATCTCCTCCACGTTGGGTTAGCAATATATTTGGTAATTGGTTGCACGAGATACACGATAAATATGGGACGCTATTTAGGGTGAGAGCGCTTGCCATTATTTGGTCGCTTTGGCTATGTAGAAATGACAAGATTTTTAATAACATTGTGTCTTCTTCTCTTCAGGTGATCTATCGTGCCACGGCTATCCTACGATCATGGACTACTCTCCAACATATGGAGTTTCGCGACTTATTTGTGGTGGGGTGTACGCGATTGGAGGCCACGGCGAGAGATATTTTCTCCCGACATGGATGGCAGCGTGACCTGCGGATAGACATGCCTTAGATCGACGTGTGCCGTCGTTATGTATCAATTTTGTAACGTTGTTTCTTTTGTTCCGGTTTTTTCTTTGAGCTTGATCGGCTGTGTGTATCCTAGATATGCAGAGGCCGGGTGTAAACATTATGGATAATAATAAAGCGCCCATTTCAAAACAAAAAATACGAATCTAGACAAATCTATGTCACTTATTTCTGAATGGAGGGAGCAGATAAAACAATATGATAAACCAACACGTTGAACTATTAAGCATATGTATAACCAAAAAGTCTTTGAATCATTGCATCTAATGTTGTTTCTAGTAACAACAAAATAGCCAGACATGGCAACCGCTGTTGCATGCGTCTTTCAAGGTACTTTCTATTTTACACTAGATTTAAGGGTACGTCTTGGCGTATGATCCCGTTAAATTTGAGCCAGATTATAGGTGAGAAAAAACAATAATACTTTCTTTAGTCTTTACCAAATGGATCGCTGTGCCGTCAAGGCTTAAATCTGATAGATGATTTCAAATAAGGTTGTACTTTAATTTAATGGCGATATAAAAAAATTCAAAAAGATGTATCTATTTCAAATAATTTAATGGTGATATGAACAGATTCAAAAAGATGTGTTGATAGTAAGGATGTTTATATTTAGGAGCTTATATAATTGATGGGAGCCCATGGAGTTATAACAGGGCTCACCACATTTTGGCGGTTGGATTGAGCCTTCCTAGCAAATGGTCATGTGAAAACAGTAGACCAAGAATTTGAGCACAAAAATTTAGACCGCCTAGGATCCCAATATCCCATACAATGAGTTCAGGAAGAAATGTAAGGATATGTATCTGACCAAAACAGCTCGGCGCGCAAATTTAACAAGAAGCCTCATCTGGTGTTTAAGATAAACTGCAAATGCACGACAAAAACTCAAAAAATGCACAGATGCAAGTATACTACTTTACATCAAACAGCTCATCATGAGCTATGAGCGTCAGATTCGATTCCTTTAAATAACAGGGCAGGAGCGTTTCATTCTGGCATAGTACTTCAGATTAATGAACAAAGAAGAGATTCAAAACAAATGGCAGTCCACCAATTGGACTCTGATAGGCAGACTGAATCACCGACCAAAATAAATAAGTGTCTTACCATGTTGTTTATATATTATCTCCTTATGTATAATGTAGCTCGTGATGAAGATCTCCAAGACACTAACTGAAAAAACGGAGAATGTGATATTCCTCTATTCGAGTCACACCTGACTATTTCTATAAATATTGCACTTCTTGAGTGCGCTTAGTAGCAAAGATCTATTTTTTGTAGATAAAGAAAATATGAACAGCCGCATGACATGATTCATCTATGTGAGCATGGCAGCGGAAGAACGGGAACTACACACCATTAGAGATGACAGCAGTAACCTCCTCGTCACTCGTCAGGTCCAATACCATCAAGGTCATTCACAGTTGATACTCAGAAGCAATCCATGTGAAACCTCCAACTGTGGCAAAGCAATCCATAGTCAGTTAATTCTTGGCTTAGATCATCCTACAAAGCTAATATACATGAGCTCAATCCAAATCTGGAAAGATACAAATGAATTTTAAGCACAAAATACCAAGAATACGTATGGACACAAAATTATGCAGAATTCTCGAGCAAAAAAGATACGAATGAATTTTAAACGGTAACCACTCTTGAAAGTAAAGAAAATACCAACAATATATATGTGAATACAAAATTATTCAAAATTCTTGAGAAAAAAAGGAAGAATAAATAAAAGAAAGAACAGTGCTCCTGATAGAAGCAAAGGACAGAATACTCTACTACTATACCTTGCTGATTCTTCAGGTCTCAGACTCAGCAAGAAACCTACATTAAATTATACTTGAAACGTTTGCTCTGTTTAGTGGACTGAAGATCAAATGCCATAAGAGCACCATGGTACCGGTTCATATGTCTGCACAACAATCTAACCTTGGGGCGCCCCTGTCTATCAGCTCCCTCCCTTGCAAAATAAAATGCGTAGCAAACTGTGCTACTCAGTGAGAACGAAACTGATCAAAAGAAGATTCTGGATTTAGATCAGAGAAGCATTAGCCAACAAAAAGTATGATAATGAGTAAATTCCAGTTTTTACCCCCTAGTTTAACAATTCCGACAATAATTATCCCATTTAGCAAATGTTTATCCTAATTACCCCATTTAGTTAAAGATGTGCCAATTTATACCCCGTCTAATTTTTTTTGTAGCGATTCAGTAGGTTGTCCTGACCAACACGTACATGTGGCGTCGCGTACATGTAGCGTGCCAGATAGACTGTTTTCATTCTCTCGAAGGCATATATAGTCAAAGTTTGAACTCTTATAAGCGATTCGCTAGGTGACGCTCATGACAATCAGCTCCAGGACACTGTGCTTGACATGGGTGAAAGCGGTGTCCCTAGCCTTGGCATGATGGCGCACCGGAGGGTCATGAACTTAGTGCACACGAAGATGTGGCTCCACAGCTCGGACCGCATTCTGAGAAGCTCGTGGTATATAGCGAGGCTGAGTCGCAATTGGCTTGGTTGGCATCAGATCGGTCGATTTACTGATGGTAATGTTCCACACTCGCGTAGAAGTACAAATCACAACCATGCTGCTTATTTTCCATTAGCACAATATCCTACAGGACATGACACATGATATAGGCGCCAACCGCACCTGGTTGTTTTTTCTCTATTGTTTTGGTACACAGATTACAAAAAACACACCACGTGTGGCTGGAACCCACCTATTCAATCGCTCGAAATATTAGAGGGGGTAAAAATTGGTACAACTCTTACTAAATGGGGTAATTGGGATGAAAATTTGCTAAATAGGGTAATTAACGTCAAAATTACGAAACTAGGGGGTAAAAAGTGGAATTTACTCTATGATAATTAATAACATACAGCATGTACATCGATGATGTTTTAACATGGCCAGTTTTTGGAGGATACATTAGCTCAAAGCAAGCACATTAACATACCAATGCGAGTTATAAACAAACCAAAAATTACTAAAAAAGTTTTTTTACTAAATACGCAAGCATAGAGAAAAGAGGCACGTACAAAATTATCTCCTGTTTTCTTATCAAGAATTAGTGGTCGCACGGTTCGTACTTCCCGTAATTCACCATGACTGCCTCATACAGCAAAAAAACTCTTAACGGACGTCTACCAGGCAGAATGAGTCCTCCACAAATCTATTTAGCATGTTTCAGTAATGAAGAATTAAACAAAGATGGACAAAATATAAAACACAATGACACTGCATTAAGCAACCATAGATAATAGAGGTAGGTTTATAAGATGGCAGCGGTGTGGAATCAGAAACTTACAACAGTTTGTTTCCTTAGAAATCACACGTGGCTAAATACAACTGCCAAACTTAATACATAAGACACATATACATGTGCCTGACATGCATGGAATCACCTCTTTAGGCTGAACATAAGGAGATGTTTCTGGAAATAAGGCCCTTTGCCCAGATGAACGCTCACCAACCTTGGAATCACTACACAAAAAGAGAAAGCACATCAATAAGAAATTACAGGGATCTTCTGTCTATTTGAGAGAGCATGTGCAGCTCTGGATTGTCCGTGACTTCAATCTAATTCAACTATTGCAACGCATCCATACCGACTCTTACTGATTACATGCATCCGGTTATGTGGTTGATCAGTTCATTAATTAACAGAGTCGTTTGAGTGTAGTGGATGTCCGAGTGCATTTGGTTTGGTTCAGTTGGTTCAGTCTTTACCGCTGATTCTTAGCACTGATGCATGTATATTGCATTTGATTGATTTGGTTCAGTCAGATACGTCAGTTCATTGTTCAGCTCCAGGAATATCGTGCAGTTTGAATAACAATTTATATTGACATTTGATATGTTGTACATATGTATTCTGTAAAGGTAACTCGTTGTTCATGCCAAATCTATATCAAATGAAAATCATCAAGAATGGGATAGCAATGGGCAAAAGAAGAAGATCCAAAAGGGCTCATGTAGCTCACTACTTGATTCAGTTATCAGAATAAGTTATTTTGAATAACAGCTAGAGGTCCAAGGCACCGCAAGGAGAATTTGTTGGCTGTCGGGAAGGAGGTTAGCTTATTTATTATCGACGAACTTCATCTTATCGGATCTGAAAAGGGACATGTTTTGGAAACCATTGTCTCAACGATGAGGCGCATTGCAAATCATATTTGCAGCAACTTCCGGATTGTGGCCCTTTTGTTGAAAATATAAGCAATAATCCATATGGTTTAGTCCGAATAATAAACTGATAAATTATGATCATACAAACAGTACCAAAACTAATCATGCAGATCAACAAAATAGATGAACAAATTACATCTAAATAAGATAAATCTATCACATCCACACAAATCGCTAGAATAAAGAACTCTAGCAGAATCTGAAAGAGACAATTCAGTATTACGTACGGTAGAGCAGCAGCAGCAATAGCTGTGGCGTTGGCAGCAGCGGTAGCCGCAACGGTGTTAGCGTCGTCGGCCATGTCGTCGATGTAGAGGCTGCTGATCTCCGGGAAGAAGTCCTCGTCGGGGAAGCAGTCGTCCGTGATGGCGTTAGTAGTCACGCGGAAGCGCTCCTCAAAAACCTGATCGCCCCTTATCCGTACAGGTTCACAAGTAGGCGGGGTTCCGGAGGCTTACTATCCCGATCTGCGGTGCACGCCGCAAGCCGGGATGGGGAAGACGGAGACAGCGGCGCAATAGACTGGAAGGAGACATGTGTGTTGGTCGTGCCGATTAGGGTAAGCGCAAAGGCTTATATAGAGCAGGTCAGGGAGATCGTGGGACTCAGCCCATGTCCGAGTCGGTAACAACCCACGTCCCATAAAGACTGAAAATGGCTGACTAATTAACGCGTCCGTTAATGACTCGTAATTAATCCAAGATTAATTTTCCTGACTAGCAAAAATAAAGCTCGGCTCGGCGAGGTTCTCGCAACCCGCGGCGCGCGTCGTGACGAGGCGAGGCGGGCGGCGTCGAAGGAGGAGTGCGCGAGAGCTGCTCTTCTTTTCACACCTTAGTGAGTGGTGGAACAGCCTAGTATATAAGGAGGTGTAACTCTCACTCAACTAGTAATATGGGACTAAACTTTAACACTACTAGCACTGCCGTATGCTGCTATGCACAAATGGGGCAAAGAGAATTTCAGAATTTGTCTAATGGGCCAACAGTCCAAAACTCACCAAATTCCAACAATCCCCCACAAAATCTCATTGGCACATCACCTCATTTCCATTCCACAATATTTTTTTATATACCGGTGTATAGTGGAGACCGTTAAGTTGAACTTTCACGCTAAACTTCATGCTAAACTAGTGAGCAACTTGAATAGTGGACTATGTCTTGAACTACAAGTTTTCTGCACACTAGTTTCACACAAAATTTAGACCGGTACATGGCTGTCGCAGGGCTTCCCCGCGGTGTTGAACTTTCACGCTAAACTTCATGCTACACTAGCGAGCAACTTGAATAGTGGACTATGCCTTGAACTACAAGTTTTCTGCACACTAGTTTCACACAAAATTTAGACCGGTACAGGGCTGTCGCAGGGCTTCCCCGCGGTTTGGAGCTTATGCGTCATACTCCAGGGCCTTTCATGATTTTATTAGAGAGCACCCAACTCTCACGGACTGCAACGTTTAACAGTCAGACTCATATAAGTGTGTTCCTCAATAGATATTCTGCAGGACAACATCTCTGCTTAGAAAAGCCACTTGGAACACATTAAGATAAATATCAACCTGCTATACAGAATAAGAGAGTATTGTATCTTTATGTAGATGTAAATATAATATGGGCATACTCTCCTCTCAGCTGATCAACAGCTTGTCTCCCAGCTCTAATTCATGGGATCTCTGATCACATAGAGTGGGTTGCCACTGCGAACAACTCATTTGTGTGGGTCTCAAACCCATCTCCCTCGATGCATTATCTATCACATTACGTGGTAAACCCTTTGTGAAGGGATCTGCCAAATTCTTAGATGTTTGGATATAATCCAACGCAATAACTCCGGAGTTTTTCAGTTTTCTGACAGATTTCAGTCTCCTATTCACATGCCTTGATGACTTCATATTATCCTTAGAACTGTTTACTTTGACGATCACAGTTTAATTATCACAGTTCATCGGGATGGCGGGTATAGGTTTTTCAACCACAGGTAAGTCCATCAAAAGCTCACGAAGCCACTCTGCTTCAACAGTGGCTATGTCTAATGTTGTGAATTCTGCTTCCATAGTTGACCTCGTTAAGATGGTCTGCTTGCAAGACTTCTAGGAAACAGCGCCACCACCAAGTGTAAATAAATAACCACTTGTGGCCTTAATCTCATCAGCATCAGATATCCAGTTTGACTCACTATAACCCTCAAGTACCCGTGGATACCCAGTATAGTGAATACCATAACTCGCAGTGCCTTTCAAATAGCGCAAAACTCTCTCAAGAGCATGCCAATGATCATCTCCAGGATTTGACACAAATTGACTCAGTTTGCTTACAACAAAGGAAATGTCAGGCCTCATAGCGCTGGCTAAATACATGAGCGAGCCAATGATTTGAGAGTATCTCAATTGATCTTTAGCATTCCTTTGATTCTTTCGAAGTAGCACACTCGGATCATAAGGCGTTGGAGAAGATTTGCAGTCGCTATACCCAAAGCGACTCAATATCTTTTCCACATAGTGGGACTGAAGTAGTGTAATCCCACCATTTTCATCCTTCAGTAGCTTGATGTTTAAGTTTACATCAGCCACTCCCAAGTCCTTCATCTCAAAGCAGCGAGATAGGAACTCTTTGACCTCCTCAATAACAGCGAGGTTGGTCCCAAATATCAATATGTCATCGCCATAGAGACACATAATAACTCCCTCGCCCACACCATGGCGATAGTACACACACTTATCAGCTTCGTTTACAACAAATCCTTCAGCGGTTAAAGTTCTTTCAAACTTCTCGTGCAACTGCTTAGGAGCTTGCTTAAGACCATATAAAGACTTCACTAACTTACACACCTTTCCTTCTTGACCATATACTACCAATCCATCAGGCCACTCCATATAAATTTCCTCATCTAGCTCGCCATTTAGAAAAGTTGTCTTAACGTCCATTTGATGAACGAGAAGACCATGTGAGGCAGCCAAGGATAGTAGTACTCGAATAGTGGTCAATATGGCTACGGGTGAGTAGGTATCAAAGAAGTCTTCACCTTCTTTCTAGGTATAACCCTTGGCCACAAGATGTGCCTAGTACTTCTCAATAGTACCATCAGGTCTAAGCTTTTTCTTGAACACCCACTTACATCCTACAGGTTTACACCCATAAGGACGATCAGTGACCTCCCAAGTTCTATTATCTAAGATGGAATCCATCTCACTACAGACAGCTTCTTTCCAGTAGTCAGCATCTTGAGATGCATAGGCTTCTGAAATATATGTGGGAGTATCATCCACAAGGTACACAATGAAATCATCACCAAATGACTTTGCAGTCCTTTGTCTCTTGCTCCTTTTAGGAGCTTCATTGTCGTCCTCCACAGGATCATTATAGTGTTCTATCGGCATAGTGGGTTCAGGAATTATAACAAATTCCTGACTAGATGAACTACACCTGATTTGATGAGCTAGACATACCTTTCATGGGAAAGATGTCCTCAAAGAAAGTCGCATCATTCGACTCCATAATCGTACCAACATGCATGTCGGATACCTCAGATTTTACTATCAAAAATCTATAGCCAATGCTATGAAAAGCATATCCCAGAAAAACATAATCCATGGTTTTTGGTCCAAGCTTTCGCTTCTTGGGTATTGGAATATTGACTTTCGCCAAACATCCCCAAGTTTTGTAAGGAAGAGAGTTTAAACCTTTTCTTCTCCCATTCCTCAAATGAAGTTGATACATTGCAAATGTATCTATAATTTTTGAGGTTCCATGCTTGGTTTTATCCACTTTCTTGTGTTTTGTTCCAACTTTGGAGTACTTTTCATATGATTTCTTGGACTAACCTATTAACAAGAGCCACAGTGCCAGCTGCCTGTTCTCTGCTGTTTTTGGTTCCAGGAAAGTCAGAAAATGAATATTCTCGGAATTGGACGGGACAAAAGCCAAAGTGCCTATTTTTCCGGAAGTCATCAAGTGCCAGAATACGATACGGAGAAGGGCCAGAGGCCGGCCACACCACCTGGCCATGCAGCCAGGCTGGGCCCGTGCCAGGGGGTGGTGTGGTGGCCCCTAGCACCCCCTTGGCCTCCCCTTCCGACTATAAGATGCCCTCGGGACGAAAACCCTAAGTAACGATCAAAAATCCATGAAAGAGTCTGTAGACGCCGTCATCTCCATCCCTAGATCGGGAGGGATCTGAAGCTCTTCCCGGCACCCTGCCGGAGAGGGGAATTCACCCTGGAGGCCTTCTTCATCACCATGCAAGCCTCCGGTGTGATGTGTGAGTAGTTCATCCTTGGACTACGGATCCATGTAGTAGCTAGATGGCTGGTTCTCCTCCTTTGTGCTTTCATGTTTAGATCTTGTGAGCTCCGTTCATGATCAAGATCATCTATTTGTAATTCTGCATGTTGTGTTTGCGGGGATCCGATGGATATTGAGATGCTATTTCAGATTGATTATTGATTCTATCATGTCTTTGTTATTTGTGATCTTGCATGCTTTCCGTTGTTAGTAGCTATCTTGGCCAAGTAGATGCTAGCAACTCCAAGAGTTAGTATTGATGCTCGATAGTGGGTTCATGCCTCTGGTAATCTGGGGAAGTGACAGAAATCTCTAAGGTACTAGATGTGATGTTGCTACTAGGGAGAAAACAACAATCCTTTGTTCATAGAACAATCATATTGTTTACTTTACACGCAGTTCGTAAAGCAATAATCTGTTGCTTGCAACTTAATACCGGAGGGGGTTCGGATGATAACCTGAAGGTGGATTATTAGTCATAGATGAAGTTGGATGGCGGTCTATGTATAATGTTGTAATGCCCAATCAAGTCTCAAAGGAGTCAAGATGATTAGTATATGCATGTATTGCTTTCTCGGTGTTTGTCAATTGCCCCGCTGTAATTTGTTCACCCAGCATGTTATCTATCTTAAGGAGAGCCACCTCTAGTGAACTATGGATCCCGGTCCTTTTTCTTTACATATAATCTACAACTGTTTACTACTTTGTGTTTACTTTCTGCAAACTTTTACTTCTTTCCATTCGATATGTTTAATCCTTTGTTTTTAGCAAAACACGGTGAGATTGACAACCTTAGCGCAAGTTGGGGACAAAGTTCTGTGGTTGTGTTGTGCAGGTCTCCACGTTGCTACTAGCACCGGTAGTGCGCCCTGCCAAAGCTCAGCTAGTAACACCTTTGGGGTGTTTCCTTGCTCCTAATGGTTCGATTAAACCTTGGTTTCCTAACTAAGGGAAACTTGCTATTGTGCTCATCATACCTTCCTCTTGGGGTTCCCAACGAGCTCTACATCAACACCGCACCAGCGATTTTCTGGGCGCCGTGCATTGAGCCATCAAGCGATTTTCTGGCGCCGTTGCCAGGGAGTCAAGGACATCTTCACAAGGGGAGTCCCTCATAACCAATCTCTTTACTTTGTTGTTTTTGTTTTGCTTAGTTTCTTTTTGCTTTGTTTGCTTGTTTTATTTCTTCAAAAACACAAAAAAAAAATAGTTTTACTTGTTTGCTTTCTTATTCAAAAACACAAAAAAATTAAGTCTCCTTTAGTTGCCACCCCTTCCTTAGCTCACCATGTTGATCCCCAAATTCACCCTGAAAGACCTTTCGATTGGTAGTGGTTCTATAATTGGGAAAGATAATATTGAAGAATTCTTTAATCATGTTAGTAAACATGAGGATACTGAGGATAGATCCCTTGCAGAACTTGCTCCAAACTATGAGATTGCTGCAGCTTCTTTAATTCACATGTTAGAAGCTAGGTTTGTTAACCTCAACCCCTTAATGCAAGTAATGTTTCTTAAGCTTAAAGAAATTAAAGACCCTGAAAAGAGGGATTTTATTCTAGAAAATTTGTTTAAGGAGTTCTATGATGTTGCCAAGGAAGCTAGAAAAGTCTTTGAACGTTTCAATATGCTAGGCTCATGTGTAGATGTTGGTACACGAGAAAAGATGAACAAAACCGAACCTAATGGGGATGAACCTAAGATACCAATACCCTTCAAACTAGTAGCAATACATGATGCCATAGAAAAGAATCTTGATTGGATTGTTCCTGCAAACCCTTTTGATGAGAATAGTGAACCTAAGAGCATTAATAGAGGATCCTCTAGAACTTATTTGGATGATATACCTTGCCTTGTTGAAGATATTTCTGGTATTAATCTTAATGCTTCTTCATTTGAGAACATTTGATTCTTTCTTTGCTTCTTATGCCTAACTTAAAGGCATTAAAGAAAAGTACTTATTGGGAGATAACCCAAAAGTTTTAGATGAGTCTTGGAAGTTATTACCTCTGTAATAACCTCTCCTTATCCTTTTTATTTGCTTTTTGTGCCAAGAGTAACCTCTAATGAGAGAGAAGTAATGATTGGGAAAGTTGCTGTCCCGAAACAGATTTTTGTGCTTCACCGTAAAAATTCTTGAGAGATCTCTGTATGTAGGATTGAGCTGTAAGTTTTGTGCTTCTGACCCAGGTTGATATCTAACTTTCTTTAGTTCAACACTTTTTTATTTGAGCAACAGAAGGTCTTCGAAATTTTTTGTCTTTACCTGCTGGTCTGTTTTGACAGATTTCTGCCATTTTCTGCATTTGCTTCTTGTGGGTTCCTTTTTGAGTTCTTTTGGGGAACTGAGATTTTTGAGGGAAGTACTACAGTATCTAGTGTTCTAATGAAAGTTTATTTGGTGTTAGAACTGAACCTTAAGACTTATTTATCTTAAGTGCACTACTGTTGCTAATAAAGATTGTGTGAAGTCTTGTATGAAGGAAAAATTTCAGGTGTATGGAAGGAATGAGTAATTAGATGAAGGATGGACTAAAGCTCAAGCTTGGGGATGCCACACGTGTCACCCCAAGAAATATCCAAGAATTACAAGCGACAAAGCTTGGGGATGCCCAAGGCATCCCCTTCTTCATCAATAAAAATCCTAGGTTTCTTCCAAACGCTTCATTTTTATTGTTTCATGCACAGTTGTGTTTTTCTTGGAGCGTCTTCGTTTTCGTTTTTGTTTTGGTTTTTAGTTTGCTTGGTTTGCTTAGTTTTCTGAATAAATTGGTTGGACCCCCTCTTTCATACATTGGTTTGCAAAAAGTTTGGTTTGGTTTGGAAAAGAGTAGGAAAGTTCATGCTTATGTGGTAAAAAGAGCTCGTTTTTGACTGTGGCCTATGCTTTATCATGCCATGCTTGATATTGTTTTGGATTTATGCTTAGTATTTTTTACTGTATCATGACTTGTTATAAACAATTGAGATTGCTTAATGTGCCTTGGATGAATCATGCGTTGTTTTAGCATATTAAAGCATAGTATAGTGGTATTCTCCTTTGATGCTTTATTTGGGTTGACTTGGCACATGCTCACACCATGTTATGACTATCTCAAGTCACCATAGCCTTTATGGTCCTTTAGTTTTCAACTTTTAGTATCACTTTATGGTTTTATCAATGATGTTTTGTCGCTCTGCATGATTATGGCCATTATTGCTCTCTTAGTTTGTCGCTCCCAGTCTTTTGCTAGCCTCCACAACAAAGTATGAGTTCCACTCATGCATCCAACTCCCTAAACCAAGTTATTCCAAAGAGTCCACCATACCTACCTACTAGCTTATGCTATTCCAAGTATATTCATGCTTTTGTTTACCTTCCAAATTAAACTTGTTATGAGAAAACTAGTGATTAAAGCTCTCACGAACTTGATGGCACACTTTGCTTTTTGCATCTAATAAACTTGAACCATTGGGTCCTTCTTTATTGCGTATATGCTTGCGCTTTATAAGTTGAAATTAGCAGAACCATGTTTCATGGGGAACGCTTTCAACATTGCACTTGTACTTTGTACCCCGTTGATATCATGTTCTTTTGCTTACGGATCCCGGCGGTGTGAAATAAAAGTGGAACTTGTAAGATCATGGAGTTTGTATGTGTGTTAGAGAAACGTCTGGGCCGCTAGCCTAAGCCATGCCTAATCATGGTGGAAACTTGCAGCATCACCAGAATGAGCACTCTATAAAGCATCCTCAATAAAAACCTATGCAAATAGCAAATAAAAAGATCGCTGAGATGCTCATTGTTTGCTTGCCTTGTCATTTTGATTATGGGAAAGTCCCGTATCATGTGCAAGGGGTACCCCGTTGGCGGTTCTCAATGATACAAATATACTTACAATGAAAAGAGCTTACTCGTGACTGAAGTTGAGTAGCATGAGGATCGGTCTTCGTAAGTAAGGGGCATGAGATTTCAGTTTATAACTTGTCAAGCATATCCTCTTAGTTGTGTCACTTTAACCTTAATCACCTTCAAGATGCTTATGATAGGGGCAATGAGAGCTGAACGCTATAAGTACCATAATTTTTGGAAGATCTTTATGAGACTTGAATCTCTACTTCCTTTTACAAAGGCCTTTCTTCCACCATTACATTGAGTCTCCACCTTCTATCTTTATGCACCTACTTTGAGAGCATAGTGGCCATTCTTAGTTCTATGTGCATTGTCCCAAGACTAGTTGATTGATGCATAACTTGATATTGCTTGTTTTAAACTATTGTATCTAGTCACTCTTATGAACTTTGAAGGTGTCCTATGCATTTATATTTGCTACTCTATTGAGGGACAAGCTAAATACTATTATGCTATGTTTTCTTTATGTGAAACAAACAAACGTCTTGCAAAGCATTGCTATTCATGAATCTTTTGTTTGTGCCTTTTCATGTTGCATCATAGTTTCTTTGCTTATTGCTAGAACTTTGTCTTTCATGTTATTATTGAAGTACTATGATCCCAGCTTTGAATGTTTTGCAAATACTTTGATCAAGTCTTTGATGGTGCATGTCACCTCAATAATTTTTGATGTTCCATGCTTGGTTTTATCCACTTTCTTGTGTTTTGTTCCAACTTTGGAGTACTTTTCATATGATTTCTTGGACTAACCTATGAACAAGAGCCATAGTGCTAGCTGCCTGTTTTCTGCTGTTTTTGGTTCCAGGAAAGTCAGAAAATGAATATTCTTGGAATTGGACGAGACAAAAGCCAAAGTGCCTATTTTTTCGAAAGTCATCAAGTGCCAGAATACGAGACGGAGAAGGGCTAGAGGCTGGCCACACCACCTGGCCACGCGGCCAGGCTGGGCCCGCGCCAGGGGGTGGTGTGGTGGCCCCTGGCACCCCCTCGGCCTCCCCTTCCGACTATAAGATGCCCTCGGGACGAAAACCCTAAGTACCCGATCAAAAATCCACGAAAGAGTCTGTAGCCGCCATCATCTCCATCCCTAGATCGGCAGGGATCTGAAGCTCTTCCCGGCACTCTGCCGGAGAGGGGAATTCACCCTGGAGGCCTTCTTCATCACCATGCAAGCCTCCGGTGTGATGAGTGAGTAGTTCATCCTTGGACTACGGATCAATGTAGTAGCCAGATGGCTGGTTCTCCTCCTTTGTGCTTTCATGTTTAGATCTTGTGAGCTCCGTTCATGATCAAGATCATCTATTTGTAATTCTGCATGTTGTGTTTGCGGGGATCCGATGGATATTGAGATGCTATTTCAGATTGATTATTGATTCTATCATGTCTTTGTTATTTGTGATCTTGCATGCTTTCCGTTGTTAGTAGCTATCTTGGCCAAGTAGATGCTAGCAACTCCAAGAGTTAGTATTTATGCTCGATAGTGGGTTCATGCCTCTGATAATCTGGGGAAGTGATAGAAATCTCTAAGGTACTATATGCGATGTTGCTACTAGGGAGAAAACAACAATCCTTTGTTCATAGAACAATCGTATTGTTTACTTTACACACAGTTCATAAAGCAATAATCTGTTGCTTGCAACTTAATACTGGAGGGGGTTCGGATGATAACCTGAAGGTGGATTATTAGGCATAGATGCAGTTGTATGGTGGTCTATGTATAATGTTGTAATGCCCAATCAAGTCTCAAAGGAGTCAAGATAATTAGTATATGCATGTATTGCTTTCTCGGTGTTTGTCAATTGCCTCGCTGTAATTTGTTCACCCAGCATGTTATCTATCTTAAGGAGAGCCACCTCTAGTGAACTATGGATCCCGGTCCTTTTTCTTGGCATACAATCTACAACTGTTTACTGCTTTGTGTTTACTTTCTGCAAACCTTTACTTCTTTCCATTCGATACGTTTAATCCTTTGTTTTCCGCAAAACACGATGAGATTGACAACCTCATCGCAAGTTGGGGACAAAGTTCTGTGGTTGCGTTGTGCAGGTCTCCACGTTGCTACTAGCGCCGGTAGTGCACCCTGCCAAAGCTCAGCTAGTAACACCTTTGGGGTGTTTCCTTGCTCCTACTGGTTCGATTAAACCTTGGTTTCATAACTGAGGGAAACTTGCTGCTATGCTCATCATACCTTCCTCTTGGGGTTCCCATCGAGCTCTACATCAACACCGCACCAGCGATTTTCTGGGCACCGTGCATTGAGCCATCAGAAGTCATGGTTTTATCCTTTACGGGAACACTATTTAGGACATGACACACACTCATTAGAGCCTCCTCCCACCATTCCTTGGAAAGACGCGATGTATCTAACATGGCGTTAACCAAATCAGTTAGAGTGTGGTTCTTTCTTTCGGCCACTCCATTTGACTGAGGTGAGTAGGGAGGCGTCCTCTCATGGATAATACCATGTTCCGTGCAGAATATATCAAATTCATTTGAAAAGTACTCTCCACCACGATCCAACCTTAGCCGCTTGATTTTAAGATCAAGTTGGTTTTCTGCTTCAGCTTTATAGTTTTTGAAGTAACTCAAAGCTTCATCTTTAGATTTTAGAAGATAAACATAGCAGTATCTAGTTGAGTCATCAATCAACGTTATAAAGTATCTTTTTCCACCTCTTGTCAACACACCATTCATCTCACAAAGATCTGAATATATAAGTTCTAGTGGTGCTAAATTTCTCGGTTCCGCATCTGTATGAGACTTGCGGGGTTGCTTTGCTTGCACACAAACTTGGCACTTAGACCCTTTGACAGTGGTAAATTTTGGAATTAAACTCATATTGGCTAGCCACGTCATGCAACCAAAGTTAATATGACGAAGTCGTGAATTCCAAATATTGGACTCATTATCATTGCAAACATGATTAATAACTTTAGTACATGAGTCTGACAAAGATAAGCGGAACAGACCTCCGCACTCATAACCCTTTCCAACAAATTGTACATACTTAGAAATTACAACATTATTGGACTCAAAAACCAACTTAAAGCCATCTCGACATAGAAGCGATCCGCTGACGAGATTCTTATTGATGGAGGGAACGTGCTGCACATTCTTCAGCTGCACGGTCTTCCCCGAAGTAAACTTCAGATTTACCGTACCAACACCATGAACAGAAGCACGTGAGTCGTTTCCCATCTGCACGGAGGAAGTCCTTGCGACCTGATAAGAAGAGAACATGGATATATTAGAGCATACATGTGTATTAGCACCCATGTCAATCCACCAATCAGGAGAATGACATACTGAAAGGATAGTAGGTAAAATACCGTACCCGACATTCTTCATCTCAATATCGCTAATAACAACATTAGCGGTCTTGTCGTTGTTCCCATGTTGCCGCTTGTCAAAGCGATTAGGGAAGCTAGGAGCCCAATGATCAGGATCACCATAGAAGTGGCAAGAGCCTTTCTTCTTATCACTTTTCCTCTTAAAGTTGGTTGAGTGAGTGGCCTTGTTCTTGCCATCAAACTTCCCTTTGCCGTCAGATTTGTTCTTATTCTTGAACTTGTGGGATTGGAAGTTTTTCTTCTACACCAAATTGGCCCTAGAAGCTCCCTCAAGTACTCGAGCACGTGTGTCCTTTGCTCTCGCCTTCTTTTCCACATGAAGAGATCCAATGAGATCCATAACGGAAAACTCTTGTCTCTTATGTTTTAGAGAAGTAGCAAAGTTCCTCCACATGGGAGGAAGCTTGGCAATAATGCCTCTGGCCACAAACTTTTCCGGTAAGGTATACTTGAACTGCTCAAGTTCTTTGGCAAGTGATTGTATCTCATGAGCTTGCTCAACGACGGAGCGCTCATCAACCATCTTGTAGTCATACAGTTGCTCCATGACATACAACTCAGTGCCAACGTCCGAGACCCCAAACTTGGCCTCGAGTGCATCCCATGCGTCTTTGCCATTATCAAATGACATATATTGGTCAACAATGTTATCCCCAAGAATATTGAACAGAGCCGCCATGAACATGGTATCAGCTTTCTTAAAGGCCGCTTCCTGCTCAGCAGAAAGATCTCCTTCAGGTTTGCCAAGAGTGGCGCTATAGCAGTTTAGGTTTTTAAACCATAGAATTGCTCTCGCGCGCCATCTCTTATAGTGCATACCATCAAACAAAGGTGGCCTAGTGCCGCGGCTACACCAGTGGAATTCAGTTGCCTATAATCAGGTTTTTGGATTGTTGAAAATATAAGCAATAATCCATATGGTTTAATCCGAATAATAAACTGATAAATCATGATCATACAGACAGTACCAAAACTAATCATGCAGATCAACAAAATAGATGAACAGATTACATCTAAATAAGATAAATCTATCACATCTACACAAATCGCTAGAATAAAGAATTCTAGCAGAATCTGAAAGAGACAGTTCAATATTACATATGGTAGAGCAGCAGCAGCCGTGGCGTTGGCAGCAGCGGTAGCCGCAGCGGTGGCAGCGTCGTCGGCGATGTCGTGGATGTAGAGGCTGATGATGTCTGGGAAGAAGTCCTCGTCGGGGAAGGAGTCGTCCATGATGGCGTCAGTAGTCGCGCGGAAGCGCTCCGCAAAAACCCGATCGCCCCTCACCTGTACAGGTTCACAAGAAGGCGGGGTTCCGGCGGCCTACTGTCCCGATTTGCGGTGCACGCCGCAAGCCGGGATGGGGAAGACGAAGACGGCGACGCAATAGACTGGAAGGAGACGTGTGTGTTGGTCGTGCCTATTAGGGTAAGCGCAGAGGCTTATATAGAGCAGGTCAGGGAGACCGTGGGACTTAGCCCACGTCCGAGTCGGTAACAGCCCACGTCCCATAAAGACTAGAAACAGCTGATCAATTAACGCGTCCGTTAATGACTTGTAATTAATCCAAGATTAATTTTCCTGACTAGCAAAAATAAAGCTCGGTTCGGCGAGATTCCCGCAACCCGCGGTGCGCGCGCATGTCCAAGCGAGGCGAGGCGATGCGGGCAGCGTCGGAGGAGGAATGCGCGAGAGCTGCTCTTCTTCTCACACCTTAGTGAGTGGTGGAACAGCCTAGTATATAAGGAGGTGTAACTCTCACTCAACTAGCAATGAGGAAGTAAACTTTGACACCACTAGCACAGCCGTATGCTGCCATGCACAAATGATCCAAAGAGAATTTCAGAATTTGTCTAATGGGCCAACAACCTAAAACTCACCAAATTCCAACACCTTTTAGCATCACTTGCAAATGCTGAAGATCTCAGAGAGTGGATTGGTGCCACTTCTCTTGGCCTTTTCAACTTCCCTCCAGCAGTGCGACCAATGCCTTTAGAAATACACATTCAGGGTGTGGACTAGCGTTCCAAACAATCATACAACAACTAATAACCAACAAGATAAAAATCACTAATAAGAAGCTCTTTAAAACTAACACACCAAGATTTTAATACGGATCCAAGTTCGTGTGAGCCTACCACACCAAACTCATGTAAACTATGCATGAAAACACTATCTAAACATTGCAACGAACCATTGATGAACATAGGAAAATTAACACAGTGAGGGCTACATGTTTGCTCACCATGGAACCATATCTGTTGGTACAGGCCGGAGCATTAGACGGTCGATGAACAATGTCTGAAGCAGAGATACCAGCAAGTGGTCTTCTCCAAGAGGATTTAACCCGTTGTCAGCACTCTTACTACTCGAAGCCATTGCTAAACTAGGATTACGATGCAGTGCAGAGGAATTAATCTGTTCTCCATAGATCACATCAATCCCATGGACCTGAAAAGATGTCCTCTTGACAGTTTGATCAAAGATTGTAGTCGTCGTCATGGAGTGCCCAATAAGAACTGTTCTTTGTTACTAAAAATACAACGAAATTCAAATAATCCTATTAATAAATATAAGAATTGGAAATGATAAAATATATAAGGAGCAGATTTCTGGCCATCAACAGACTAATACAAAAGGAGCATATTTTTGGCCATAGATCACCTTTGCTTTGAGGATCATGAAGATGGATTTTAAGTGAACCTTTTCAGAGTACTCATAAAACAAGAACAATTCATCCTTATTTGTTGCATAGCAATTAACTGCACCTTTAACAAAAAATCAACAATTCATTCACATGATGGTCTCCTGCAAGTAAAAGTAAAAAAATCACAATTTCATCAACAAGAACACAACCACCTCTACCATCCTAGAAATCCACATGTGAACTGAAACAGGTGGGATGTGAAATCGAGCTCATCTGCGTCTACTCCTCCATTCAAAAATCCACGCTCAAGGGCGGGTGTTGTGGAGGCGACACGAGCAGGGGGAGGAGGAGGCCAAGCCATCGCACAGGATTGGGATCTAGGAGGCTGGCGGTATAAGAGAGGTTGAACCTGTTCTGATGAATGGAAGCACATCAGCAGCGAATCGGCGATGATGTACCTCGTCAAGTTTGTCCTCGTCTCCATCTCTTCGGTGACGATGGCTAGGGATGCGGTCAGCGCTCGTTTAGGAGCGACCTAAGAATGGTGGTGGGGAGAAGATGGGGGCACCCAGGAGGAGAGGGAGCATCAAGAAATGGGGATGGCCAGCCGGCTGGCCGGCGGCAGAGGAAGAAGAAAGCAAGAAGGGAAGGGGCGTGCGAGTAGGGATGAAGGAGAGGAGGCGAGGTGGCTGTACGTGGATTGGGCGCTAGGGTTTCTACGGTGGGCACATTATGTACGATGTGGTTAAAAATCAATGGATGTCCCAGATTTGCTCACAGCGAGATCTAGTGGCCCATCAATTCTGATTTTTGGGGAGAGCTCTACTACCCCCACCAATTATATCTTTAGATTTTGCGGTCACGCAAATACTCTGTACTATTGCATGGTCGCAGAAGAAAGCTGAAGGAATTCCTGGCATGGGAATTGCCCACATCCGCGAGGTAAGAGCATCTCCAGTCATTCGGCGTTCCTCGACCGTAGCGCCGGATGGATAGAACTTTTAGCCTAGAAATAATCAAATTTCCACTAGCGCCCCTAGGTGGGGTTCCTAGGTAGGCTTATTTTTGACAAATTAGGAGACATTTCACCCCAATTCGATTCAATTCACATAGTTCGGCATAATAGGATTAGAAAGCATTGTTCGGCATAAAATTAAACACAACACAATTCGGCATAGTTCAGAATAAAATGAAAAACAACATTGTTTGGCATAGTTTGGCCATATCATGTTCGACATAGCTGATATGTGTTGCCCTTGCACATCCATATGTGCTTGACCAGATCATCCTGTAGTTGTTGATGTACTATTGGGTCTCGGATCTCCTGACGCATGGCGATGAAGGAAACCCATGATGCCGACACCTGGTGATCCGGGTCTGCAAGAGGCCCATGTCTATAGTATGGCTCCTCCTGTTCTACCAAATCTACTGGATGCTTCGTCTCGTCCTCGATGATCATGTTATGCAAAGTCACACAATAGTTCATCACTTCCCACATCTGATCTTTCGACTAGGTCATAGCAGGGAACCAAACAACTACGAATCTCTGTTGGAGCACACCAAATGCCCACTCCACATCCTTCATGCAAGCTTGTTGTTCCTTGGTAAACTGAGCATTCTTAGGGAGCATGGGGCTTTGGATTGTCTTCACAAATATTGGCCATCTTGGATAGATGCCATCTGAAAGATAATATCCCTTGTTGTAGTGGTGCCCATTGATCGCAAAGTCCGCCAGAGGAGTATGACCTTCAACAATCTTGGATAAGATAGTAGAAGACTAGAGGATGTTGATGTCATTGTTCGATCCTGCCATGCCAAAGGAGTGCCAAATTCAGAAATCTTGTGTAGCAACTACCTCGAGTATCGGGCTTGTTCGTCTGCGGTACCAAAGTTGGCAGGCCAGCGCATGGCGGTACCTAAGTTGCCTGAAATTACCGCGTTTCGAAAAGTTGGGCCACCAACTACCGAGAGGGGCTATTTCGATGCAAACTCGTCTAACCCCTACCAAATCCAAACATGCCGTGAAACTGCCCCATGAAGTAGATGGTCGGGACCCTCATGTCAGTAATATTTCCGTGACGCGAGCGCCAACGTGACAACCACGTAGGCGAAATGAGATACTAAAGGAGCATGGTGCGTTGACCAAATTCACAAATCCACTCCCTCCCTCCTTTCGCATGAACCCTAGCACCGGCGGCGTCGAAATCCCCTCTCCAACCAGAATGATCTCTTCGGGCATTTGACTTCCGGCACCAAGTTGCTGCGCCTACTCGCTGCTACTAAGCTCTAATGCCGAATGTCGTGCCAGCCGTTGCGATGATCTAGCCTGCCTCTACCGCCGACGAGCTGAGTAGCACGAAGGATGGCAAATCCATTTGCCGAGGAAGAAGTACTTCTGGCTAATTTCGGGTGAGCTACTCTTCTCTTTGCTATTCGCACTACCTATAACTGCTAGCTGGCTATTGGCATTACAGAGATATATCGAACATAGAATTGTTTACTAGCACGACACTAGCAAACAATTCTTATCTTTTGTCTCCAATTTTCTGTCAACTAGGATCTCTGTTGAACCTAAATACACGGTTCTGGTGGCCATCTGTGGCTACCTCATTAAATTAGCACATGGGAAGAGCACGTGGAAACAAGCTCAGAATCTGAAGATGGAAGTAGCGCCTGTGTAGTTATGCATTATCCCTAGTTTGGGTGCTGCTGTGCGTGAACTTGCTGAAATGAGGCCAGAGCAGACTGCACGGTTCAACATCGTTGATGAACGAGGCTTCCAGGTTCCTATAGCGTGTGACAGTCAGCTAATTGGGTTGATGAAACAACATGTTAGGCTTCACGTGGTTATGCTGGTGTGTAACATAGTGTATGAGGAAGCTCCTGCTACTGGGAGTCGCCCAGCTATTATTTGACAGGGAGGTCTAACTCGAAACCCTGCTGTTGTTGAGCAAAATGTGGTTCCTTGTCCGCGACATGCTTCTATCAGGAAACCTCCTCATAGGAGTCCCCGTATTGCCGTTGTGGAAAACTCTGCTCTGGAATCTGCTGGTACTAGTCGTCCCCGTCCCTGTGCCCGTGTTGCCGCGGCTGCTGCTCACCCAATCCATGCCGCTGTTGAGCAAACTATGGCTTCCGGAGGCTGCCCCGCTATTGTTGCCAAGACCGCCGCCTTGTGTGCTGCTCCTACTCGAAACCGTCCTCAAGTTGTGTGAACCCGTGCTCTGGAATCTGCTAGTACTGGTCGTCCTCGTGTTGTTGTTGATCTGGACGCTATTGACCCAATCCCTGCCGCTGTTGAGCAAACTAAGGCTTCCGGAGGCTACCCCACTATTGTTGCAAAGACTGATGCCTTGTCTCCTCCTCGAACCTGTGCTCGGGTTCACGAGCTGCTGGTCTAAAGCCAGCTCGTGGTCTGGACTCTGCTAGCACTCGAAACACTACTGTTGTGGGAACTGCGCCTGATCGTCGATGTGGCATGGCAGCAGCTGATCCTATCGTGGCTGCCGTTAGAAGGGGCCCTGCCTGTCCACCATGTAATGTAGCTCCCGCTGCTAAGGGCCCTCGCCTTGCTCCTGGTCCTGGTACTTCCACCGAGGTTGATCCAGCTAATGATGACGCTGGTGATGGCGGCGGTGGCATTGGGGCTAGGTCAGATGGTGCCGCTCCATCTCTCTAACCTCTCGGAGGTTTCTATACTAAAGGACATGATGATGGCAAAGTAATCGTTCGTATCGGTGTCACGGATTATACTGCAAAACTAGATGATGGCACATAAAAATTCTATGACGAGTTTGATGTAATCCTTGGTAGATACGACCCTGAAGTGGTAGAGTTATCTGACCTGATGGCATCGTTACGTGTGAAGGTGCTGTGGGGGTCCTCCCAGGAAGCACGTTTGTTATATTGTGGTTACATGAGCAAAAAGGCTATCGAAGTGAAAGATACCAGGGATTTAGTCGTACCGTTTACAAGGAAACATTATAGAGGTGAAGTTTACTTCCACTTGGTAGTGCTCACGGTTGGAGAGGAATTGGAACTCGACAATAGAGATGATGGACTTTTAGAAGGCATATGACACCTGATCCATGGCATCACTAGGGCTGGTGCGACTGAGGGTAGCTTCGAACAGAGGAGAGTCTTACAGAGGAGCATCATCAAGAGGAGCAGGAAGAGCATCCCCAGAAAGGGCACCCGGAAGAAGAACGTCACCAAGGAGACCACGCCAGAGAAGAGGACGCCCAAGAGTCGCACGACAAAAGGCACCACGCCGCAGAGTCCACCCCTAAGATCCAGTCAAAATGCCACACCGAACGGTAGCAGCAAAAACGCTAAGAGGGCTAGCACGGTGGTGAACACTCCCAGGAGTGGTAGCAAAGAGGTGAAGATGGCCAACATGGAGGCTACCACACCCAGTGGGAGCAGAAAAAAATACTAATTTGGAGCGGAACACACCGCTGTCAGGGAATTATGCCAGCACGAAGGAGAACACGCCCAATAGTAGCAGCAAAAGGGCTAATTTGGAGCGGAACACGCCGCTGAGGTCAGGCAATAATGCCAGCACGAAGGAGAAGACGCCCAATAGTAGCAGCAAAAGGGCTAATTTGGAGCGGAACATGCCGCTGGGGTCAGGCAATAATGCCAGCATGAAGGAGAGCACGCCCAATAGTAGCAGCAAAATGGCTAATTTGAAGACGATGGTGCAGCCCCACCCATGGGAGTCAATATGATGTGTGCAATACTAGGCATTAGAGACGATGGCGAAGATTCTGAATCAGATGAAGAAGAAGGCACTGTAGAGGATCAAGAATCTGGTGATGATGAAATAGACGAGGAACTTAACGATGGGGCTGGTATTTCAGTCAATGATTTGGGTGTTGAGGTAGAAGAAATGAAACATGACCACAAGTATCCTATAATTTCGGTCAGCACTGAGTTCAGGAGCATGCATGAGTTCAGGATGTCGTTCCGGCATTTTTGTATCAAGGGGGAGTTCGATGTTTATCGACTGAAGAACTCTGCCTAGAGGTATGAGGCTGTTTGCAAGTTAACATGGATGAATGGACGGGCTGAGGTACATTGTCCATGGAGGATCACAGCAAGAGCCTTACCTGCGTCGACTGCAATTAGGGTATTGGGGCAATTAATGCAGCAAACCATTAGAACTCTCTCTCTCTCTCTCTCTCTCTCTCTTCACTCTATAACTACAATTGATGTGCGATATCTTTCTAGCAACTAGTCGACTCCGCTTATCTTTTAAATGAATCGGTGTTGCAGGTGAACAAAATGGGCCCTCCACACATGTGTCCGACAGGCAGCAAACTGAAATCCTCAATGGCTGATACGGAGTGGGTGGCTATGCAGTCTATGTCCATACTAAAGGATAACCCTAAGGAGACCGCGAAGAATATTCAGACTAGCCTCGGTTCTAAATACAACATTGTCCTTCCATATTACACAGTTTGGAAAGGTAAAGAGAAAGCTCTGGGGGTCTTGCACGGGGATTGGACCAATAGCTTCAGGATGATGTACAACTTCAAGGCGGAGGTACAAGCTAGGTGTCCGGGGAGTGTTGTGGAGATTGACACCGAATCAGAAGGTGGTAAAATATATTTCAAAAGATTTTTCATGGCGCTTAAACCTTGCATCCAGGGATTCAAGGACGGCTGTAGGCCGTATCTGAGTGTAGACAGCACTGTCCTAACTGGCAAATGGAAAGGCTGCCTGCCTTCTGCCACAACACTTAATGGTCACAACTGGATGTTCCCAGTGGCATTCAGGCTGTTTGAAACAGAAACGGAGGAAAACTGGGTCTGGTTTATGAGGCAGCTCAGGAGATCAATAGGCCACATGGATCCATTGGCTATATCCATGGATGCATGCTAAGGGTTGAGGAATGCAGTGAAGGAGGTGTTCCCGCAAGCTGAAGGTAGAGAAAGCCATGCCCATATGATGCTCAACTTGTACTCACACTACGCAGGCAGCATATTTCGTTACATGTTTCCTGCTACTAGAGTTTACAAACCTAGTAGCAGCAAATATTTCATGAGCAAGATTTTTGCCGAAGCCCCTGAACTTCCAGAGTACTTAGCCATCCATCATTCACAGCTATGGAAGAGGAGTCAATTCAACCCTGACATCAAAGTTGATTACATAAACAACAACCTTGTAGAATGCCTGAATAACTGGGTGAAGGACATAAAAGTGTGTCCTGTTCATATCTTGATGGACAGCATACGTGGTATGATCATGAAGCTGTTAAATATAAGGAGAGAGATCGGTAGGAGACTTAGAGGACATATGCTACCGCCAGTTGTACAGCAACTGCACAAGAGAAGCCGAGGACTTGCTTCTTAAGGTTCTCCCGTCAACTAGCAGAAGCTGTGAGGTGGTCGATATGTCCAAGAGTGGCAAAAGAGATGTTGTGAACATCCAGGTACGAGAATGCACCTTCTTAGAGTGGAAGCATACCGGGAAACCTTGCGACCACGCCTTGGCCTTCTTGGTGAAGAAAAGAACTCTACCACATTTGGATCAGTATTTGTCAGACTACTACTCTATGGAAAAGTTCAGAGCTGCGTACGCTGGATCCATCAAGCCATGTACGGACCCATCTCAGTGGCCTCAAGTCCAACTATCTTTCGAACTTTGCCAGCCTGTTACAAAAAGGGGCACAGGAAGACCCCAGGTGAATAGGTTTAAGAATTTTCTTGAAAAGAAGGGTTCGGCTTTCTATGCTACAAAGAAGGTCCAAAACAGATGCAAGACCTGCCATCTTATAGGCCATAGAGCAGCTGAATGTCCCCTTAATGGTCCCAAACCTAGGTATGAGATGGTACATTCACACACAAAATTGTTTATAGTCTGTAGATATAAGGTAGTAATCCATGTACTGTTTTTTACAGGAAGCGCAAGGTAAGAAACAAGACAACTGACTCAGTGATTTTGCTGCTGGAAGAAAACCAAAACGAGTGGAGTGATGATGTCGGACAAGATTCTGATGCTGATTGGCCTGACTTCCCTCGGCCTAGAGATGCAGGGTACGTGAAGGTAAGAAAATTGGCACCCAGGAAGAGGAAGAAGGCAGGAGATGAAGAAGCCAATGGATGTGAAGGAAAGAGGAAGAAAGTTGGCACCCAAGCAGAGAAAGAGGGCTAGTAGTGTAGCAGCCTAATGATGTATTGAACTTGAACCTATATATGTAGTTCGGTTAAACTCTGGAGCTGTGTGCATGGAACTTGTCGGGCGAAACAATCTGCCTCCCGTACTCGGAGTAAAATGTATCGCGACTTTAGGATTTGATACGGCCGAGGCCACTAGTTTAATCAAAAACTATGACTGTGCCACTACTATCTGAACAATCGCGATAGATGAGCGGTTAAATCCTCTCCAAAATCGATGGGTGTTAGTGGCACAGACATGATTTATTTATAGGCGCTTAATAAATCCCTCCTGTTGGCATTACACTTATGATAAGTTTTTGGGCTGGAAAACAATTTCTTAAGCCGGCTGCTACACTCCACGAAGCAGCAACTTATTTCAGCTACTGGACAACGACATGGCAACATAAACTACAAATGCAACAGATAATGCCCAGATAATGAGGAAATTGTGTCCACTATCTGGCCTAATATTGAGCCCGCCTGTCTCACCACCTCCCTGCCCCTGCCTCCCCTGCACCTGGCGAAGCTCCCGGATCTCTCGCTCCGTTGCACGAATCTCCTCTTTCTTGTCCCACACAGCATCACACAGATCCGGAACAAGCTCTCTATGAAAACCTGTCAGTGGCTTTTCGATCCACACAAACTTGTCACAACCAGTCCCCCTCCCTTCCCGCGTAGTAGATCAAAGGAAACAAAAAAAGGAATTACATTACGCTTTCCGGATTCGGGTTACCATTGTACCTACAATAGGAACTTACAGCTCTGATGCTACAGTTGCTGAATTTTCCTGCAGTATTTCCGTCGGTCCATGAAATCCATCTCGGCATCTTCTCACCGCACAAAGACAGCATATCAGGGTAGTAATTGTAGGGCGCCCTCTGGTACCTGATGGGGGCACCCGCCTGACGGCGTTGAGCCGACCCTGATTCCGCCCGAGACGAACTGCACGAGCTACGAGCCATGAGCGAGGGGAGCGAGGGCAGAGGAAAGAGGAGCCTTTGGGTGTCAGGGTAGTGGTGAAGGGTGATTTATCCCTACTTAATAACTCGGACAGAATCCTACTGTCCACATTCGGCTGACAGGTGGGGGACCTAGCGTGTGGACTTGTAAAAAAAACCTCGCGCCTTCCTGGTTCAAAAGCCCTCTCGCGCGCATTGGACGAATTTTTTTGGCACCTTGCCCGCGTACATATCACTGGGAGGCCTTGCCTTGGCCAGGAACCAGACACGCCTGACCCACAATCTTACCCCCTCCTAGGAACTTGTCATGGCTCACGCTGGCAGATCCATCCGCTCCACCGCTTCCGGTAGGGCTCGCTGCGGCGGATCCACCCCAAGATCCTACCGTCGCAGTATCAAATGGCCATGGTTTCTTGAGAAGAGCGATGACCTACGTATGCGAGCTCGGCCCCTCCTACCTATAGAAGGACTGATGCGGCGTCGAGCTCGAGCAGGAGCCGCCAGGCGCGACAGTGCTCTGTCCACGCCAACCCCGTCACCTTCGTCATTGTCGATTCCGATGTGGAGGACGATGGAGACGAAGCTATGCAGAACGCCATTGTTGCCTCCTTGGTGAAGGGCAAGCCACGGGCGCGAGTGGATTTTACTGGGAAGGGCACGGCGGTGTCACCAATTGAGGTGGACTCCAACGACAGCGGTGTGATGTGGGTTTAGATGTTGTTTAGGATGGTTGCAATTTCGGTTGTGTTTAATGCGAGTACAACTATTGTAATGGGTTTACCGAGCTATATTGAGAAATATGTGCAATAGCAACGTGTGAGTGCTTCCACTTTAGAAATTGTGTCTGTGCCATTTGCATGTTGCATTATCAACGTAGATTACTTGTAAACAATCCAATGAAAATCATCAGATTACAACCATCGGACGGGAGTGGCAGGATGGAAGAGAAGTTGGGACAGTGGCTTCGAGGGGAAGGAAGAGGAGGGGGGCGTGACACTGGCAGGTGGGCCCTCGGAACACGTGACACTGACATGCGGGAGCGGGAGCACACGGTATTGTCGGTCTGTCTAGAGCAAGCGGTCTTTGCAATGTGACAACAACAAGCTGATTGGACCAACATAATAACTCGTCAAATTATTAAGGAGTACTGAAAAATACTGAAAACTACAACTGGGGTACATTCGCACAACACGTATGCTCTAAGCACCTAAGAAGCATCACTTAAGTCTAACACTAACGACATCACAAGTACTACATTTCCCTGTCTGTCTTCTCGATACAAATGTAGAAATGCATCTGCCTGTTCGGTCTAGCACCGACAAGGTATTGAGATGGCACGCATAGGATCGACCTTAGGTCCACATACTCCACCTCCCACGGTGTCGGGCAGCTCGGCGCCTCGGCTAGCACAAGAATGCTATTCGACGATGGCGGCTGGGTGTTCGCCCACATGCGCTCCGTGTATACGGGCTAGGCGCACGAGACCCCTGACGCATACGGCACACACGATGGTGGCCCCGGCTCTGGTGCCCGGAACACCGGCGGTGATGGTCAGGACGAAAACAGAGCCGCCCCCCTGGAAACTTAGCCGGCGGCGTGCCGAGTTAGTGAACGGCACCTGCTCTTGGAGAAGTTGGGCTTGTCCATACGGGATCCTAATCACTTCGATCAAGTTCCCCTCTGCAAGGTGGACGACGAGCTCTGCCAGTAAGCCGGTGTAGTTGCAGCCCAGCTCCGTGCAGGAGCACGCGCCGTGCGGGCACGCGAGCTCGTGGAGCAGGAGCTCGTGGTAGGAGTAACGGCGAAAGCATCCTGGGTGGGAGCACATAAGCGGGAATGCCGCTACGAAGTTGTGCGCAAGGATCTCCAGATTCTTGGGCTGCAGCATCTGCCACATCTAAAGTTCGTCGAGAAATCGGAAAAAAGATCAGCAGTTAGATTGGCGAATAGCAGGAATATGTAGGATAAGTTCAAAAGCTTATAAAATGATTTCTTAGCATGAAGGTAGCGACCCGAGAATTGGCGGATGTCGTCGGCTTGCAGCTACGGCAGGCTGGAAGTGAAGTGGGGAAAGTGGCTTTGAGGGGAAGAAAGAGAAGTATGGGGAGGAAGAGAAGTAACGGGGACGTGACACTAGGATATGGCCCACTGAACTCGTGAGTCATGACACTCTCAGCATGCCAGTTTGTCCAGAGCAAGCGTGGCCAATGATGCCACAGAACAGCCTACTCAAGGTTCGCTCTCACCAAGACCATCCCAATCGTCCAATCTCCCCAATCGAACGGTACGTAACAATCGTCAAGCAGAACAACTGTGTTATGGCGTGCCTTCTAGAAGACTCGGTCTAATGGTGGATCCATTGGGGGGTAGTGCTAGTTTTAGTATAAGAACAAACATGCAATGACTCTAATGGATCCATATGTGGTTTGTGGAAAGAACACATATGCAATGACACTGCTTGATCCATGTGTGGTTTGTGGAAAGAACACACATGCAATGACTCTAGTGCTAGTTTTAGTATAAGAACACGCATGCAATGACTCTAATGGATCCATATGTGGTTTGTGGAATATAAACACACATGCAATGACCACTGGTTGATCCATGTGTGGTTTTTGGAAAAGAACACATATGCAATGACCACCGGTTGATCCATATGTGGTTTGTGGAAAGAACACACATGCAATGACACTGCTTGATCCATGTGTGGTTTGTGGAAAGAACACACATGCAATGACTCTAGTGCTAGTTTTAGTATAAGAACACACATGCAATGACTCTAATGGATCCATATGTGGTTTGTGGAAAAGAACACACATGCAATGACCACTTGTTGATCCATGTGTGGTTTGTGGAAAGAACACACATGCAATGACAGTGGTGGATCCATGTGTGGTTTGTGAAAAGAACACACATGCAATGAGTCTAGTGCTGGTTTAGTATAAGAACACACATGCAATGACTCTTGTGGGTCCACATGTGGTTTGTGAAAAGAACACACATGCAATGACCACTGGTTGATCCATATGTGGTTTGTGGAAAAGAACACACATGCAATGAACACTGGTGGATCCATAAGTGGTTTGTGGAAAGAACACACATGCAATGACTCTAATGCTGGTTTTAGTTTAAGAACTCATATGGATCCATATGTGGTTCGTGGAAAAGAACACACATGCAATGACCACTAATTGATCCATAAGTGGTTTGTGGAAAGAACACACATGCAGTGAACATTGGTTGATCCATGTGTGGTTTGTGAAAAGAACACACATGCAATGCCATTGGTTGATCCATATGTGGTTTGTGGAAAGAACACACATGCAATGACACTGGTTGATCCAAATGTGGTTCATGATAGGAACACACATGCAATGACTCTTGTGGATACATATGTGGTTTGTGGAAAGAACACACATGCAATGAACTCTAGTGAATCTATCTTGGCATAATTTGATGTATGCCATGATGCATTTCATTGTAAAAGACACCCACTTTCCATTTTTATACTACTCAGCTTTGCCCTTGGTTTTTTGATACTACCCAGTTTTGCCCCCTCTCTCTTTCGTAGAAGCCCAAACATGTGCCCACTCTGTCTACTACGCCTTGATTGGTTCTCACAGTTGTCACGCGGATCGTGTGCACCAACCGTTGATCCTGTGTGATCCAACAAGGCTCGTTGCACACGTCGTGACCTTCACAGGACAGCACAGACGTCTCCCTCAACGAGACTTCTACAAGAAGGAGCACGATGCCGTCCATGGAAAAAGTCGTCGAGTGGTCATGTCATGTTCTAGTCTGCAAAGGCTACAAGTCTACTGCACATCAACTGTTCATCCATGGACCACCGGCTATACCATTTTTTACTACGCAGCACGCCTACACTCTCACTTCTGACAGGCCCCCACCACACGAACCTCCCATGCGGCAGCCGCAACCGGAAGAGCTGCCAACCGGGGCCTCTCGAGGAGGCCTAAACGTCCCTGCATTAAAAACCCAGCCTATCGGGTCCTCCATTCGCACTCATCCACTACTCTCCCTTCCCTATCCAACAAAACCCCACAATCTTGAACGTACTTGCACGAACCTTCTCCATGAAACCAATGCATGGGGGTGAGTGTCCGGGCATCGCTGCCGGGGTGGTGCTTCACGTGGCAGATCTGGAGGAGCATCACGCAGCACAAGCCGAGTAAGACGTGCAGTTCAACCCCTTGGGGGACCATGTGCTCGCCGGTGCTGACGACTTTGGAGGCGCCGATGAGGGCGTGGAGTTCGACGAACACGCTCCGCTCGTGTACCCGGAGGTACATCTATTTCTACATGTTTCATATTTTCTGCCCGAGCTTAATCTATCCCGGCGTCATAAAAAAATCTAGTCCTAATGATTAGATGCAATGTACGAACTGGTACATGGAGAGATCTAGTTTGTTCTGAATGAATCCACATTATTTATTTATTAATAAGTTACCAAGAACACAAACCACATTAATTTAGGAGCGAGCTGGGGAGACGGCCGTAATGAACTGCTGAACCTGTATAGACATGTTATTGCATCGAAAGTAACTTGGAATGGTGGAAGGAATATATATTTATTATTTTGCTCATTTCGGTTTGTATTCCATACATTACAGGTGTATTCAAGTGAGATGGACTCTGACAAGGAGACCAGGGACAACAAGAGCCGCCATGTCATGAAGAAGCTCAAGAGCGGGATAATCCCTTTCCGCACTCGACTTGGGGAGCTCAAGTGCCCTTTCAGTAAGAAAGGAGTCAACTCGAGGATTGCCAGCTTGATTCCGCATGTGGTTGGCATCGGTAAAAGCCCGACTAGTAAACACAAGTCGACGACCAAGGCTAAGCACACTGCTTATGGAAAGTTCCTGAGGGAGTATGTCAAGACCGACCTAGTGCCCCCTTACTTATGAATCAACAACTTCTAGCCAACCAACCCCGTCACTATTCTGGCCCGGCCACTAATAATATTTAGTTCTCTTACCATATCTAGACCCTTAAACTATGGGGATTTCTATTTTCGTACCCTTCAAAATATATTCAAGTTCATCCGTTTATGGAGTTAAAGTTCCGATGGCATACTCGTTATTTTGCATGGATAGAGGGGTGCCCCCGACAGATATAAGGGTTATCTTGTCCGCTAGATCACAGAGGATCAACGGTTGATGGGCAAAACTGAGTACAACTGAATCGCCATGGTTAGACACGACGGAAAAAACATGACTCACGGTACGCGTGTGCAATGCACGAGGCAGTAGCGGACACGTGTGGCCGTGCACGGTGCATTAGCGTACGCGGTGCACGGTAGTGCAACGAAACGTCACTTACCTTCTCCTTTAATAGAGGCCTCCCCACTCCCACTCATCACGCACTCGCTCACTCAACCGTCTCCACTGTCCCATCACCTTCTGCAAACGCCCAACACAACCCCAACCATGCCGGTGATGGAGAAGATCGGCGCAGTGGCCATCGGCGCCTCCAAGGCCACCGGCGAGGAGCCCCTCGTCCCGTCCCCGCATCCACCATAGCCGCCGGCGAGGAGGCCACCGCCGGTCTCGGACAGATCCCACTTGGCTGGGCCCCTACGAGGAGGCTGTCTACATAAGGCCGGAGAACCCCTACGACACCAGCATCGCCGACCCATGGTCTGAGGTAACCAGAGTTTTCTCCCCTTCCCTTGTTCTTTCCTCGTTCCCATCGTTGGATGCTAGATCGTATGTTATTAGGGCTCGACTGTTCGTATTTTTTACAGTAGCTAATCCTCTTGTGTTAGATCTCGATTTTCGATGAATCCCCCTATTCGTAGTTGTGATCAGTATTCGATTTGGTTTGAGATTTGGGGAATAATCGGAAGATCTCAATCGGTTAATTTATGCAAAAAATCAATCCCGATAATCAAAGTATCTCAATCATGTCCTTATTTCACTCTACTGTTTTTTTCCAACAGGAGGATAGCAGCGACCTTCGCAGCGACGACGAGTCCAAGGACACCAAGACTCGTCATGTGCTGAGGAGGCTAAAGTCCGGCCAGTACAACAACTTCTTCACCGGCGACGTGTACATGTGCCCCTTCTGCCCCACCAGGAGGTTCCGTGCCACGGACTTCAACTCCCTCGTGAAGCATGCCGAGGACGTGAGGACCTGCGGCGAGTCCATGAACGTCCATGGCTTCAGGGCCAAGCACCAGACGCTCAGTCTTTACCTCCGCAACCTCTAGAAAGTGGCTATCGAGGAGGGTCGCATGCCTCTGATCAGACCCAAGGCGCCCAAGGTCAAGGGGCTGGGCAGCAAGAAGTGGAGGAGGCGCTAGAGGGAGGAGGCGGATGCCCTCCTGGCAGAGGCCATGAGGGGCCACTGATCAGCTGCTGCTGCTACTGATGCTGCTGCTGTAAAGCAGCTTCTTTTGTCTTGTCTGTGTTGAAGCAGTCCGCTGCTGTTGCTGAGCAGCCTAATTGTCAAACCTCGTTAATTACCGTACTATATAACCTATATTAGCTGCTTTATCTACATCTGCTCTGTTTACTAAATTTATTTATGGTGCTGGTTTGTTTTGCTGCTCTAGATTTGCTACCAGATTGGGGAAAAACGATCGCAAAAGGAACAATGAATGAAGAGAGAAGCTGCTCTAGATTCCCTACCGTTTTTGGCAAAAAAACACAACTGTTAGAGAGAGAGAGGGGAAAAGGCGCTCTTAAAAAGGCCAAATAACAAAAAAACACTTCCACTTTAGGCGTCATGGCGCACGTAACGGCCAAGCCTTTGACCAGACGGCACCCCCCTCCGAGCGCATGTGAGGGCTTTGGAATATCGGGAGGGCAAAAGTGAGGACAAACGAGACACAATGTAGCTATAGCTAAACCTGACAAAAAGCTGAATTTGGCTTTACCATGCAATTTGGCTAGAGCTCCAGAATGTAGCTATTATAAATCCCTAAACTATGTGGTGCGTTGAAACCTAATGCTTTTCCACCGACACGTGTGTTGCAAAGTTGCTTGATCATGCATGCTTACACAAGTGGCCTACAGAGAAACTTATAGAAGCATGGGCAAACGAGCTTCATTTTGGCAAATTCGGGACAGGCTTTGCGCAATCGGTAGGCTTGATCGGCTGGGCAGCTGCCCCGAGGTGCAGGGATGCTAGGTCCATGTCTATGCTTACACTTCTTAAACTTGTTAGGAATTAATAATAATTGTACACTTCCTTCTGTCCTGTCACGTTACATCGTGTCAGCACCGCGCACCCGCTGCGGATTGGCAACGGGACGGTGGTCTACGTGACCGGTCTCTGCCATGCCAAAGCCACGTCGCACACCCGTCCCATCGTCTACCGGGACGGACGCCGAATTTAATCGCTAGGATTGGAAACCATCGGTGCTCGCCCAGTCAAACTTGCTTCCGCATGGGTATGACCAGAATATTGGTAAACGGAATTTAAGATTCGCCTTCCGCCTCCTCAACACATCACTATGCAAAAATCCCCAACTCATTCCTTCCGCCGGCGCCGCCACCGTAAGAACCATCGACGGTGCCGCAGGCACCACCTCCGCCTGGCCATACCACCGCAACAGATCACTCCGCCAGCCACCGCTACCTACCCTAGGCCACCGCCACCGCATTAGCTGCTGCCATGGATGCAGAGTACGGCGTGTTCGGCGACGGGAGCGACTACACCGACGAGTACACCATCACCGCCCATGGCACCACCAAGCTGACGGTCATCCACACAAATGCATCGGCGGAGGTCGCCAAGGTCATTGCAATGTACGAGCGGTGGCTACAGGAGCCGATGGACAGGTACAAGATCATCGGCCTTGACCTCGACTATACCGGAGATAGGAAGAGGATGGCGCTTTTGCAGCTGTCCATGCGCAACCACTGCCTCCTATATCACGTATGTAGGGCCAAATCTGTATGCCCGGAGCTTCGCGAGTTCCTACACAGGAGGGAGACCTACTTCGCCAGCGTCTACATCAAGAACAACACTCCGAAGCTAGAACGGGATCACCTCGTTCATGTCGTCAATCATGTCGATATCCAACATTTGTGGAGGTACCCAGATGGCGGTACGGGGAAAGCCGGCATGGCTAGACTCACTGCCGACATCATCGACCGCAAGTACGCTGGCATGAAAGTCGATTTCCCGAAGCACCTGCACGAGTGATGGGAGTGGAGGCACCTGGATTACGATGCGATCAAGTACACAGCCAGGGACGTGTATTTCTGCTACGAGATGCTCAACATGATCTGGCTGGTGGGTGAGTGTGTTGTTTACCACTACTAGTTTCGCATTTTGTTCCTAGTTTTATCTCGTCTGTATTTTATCTCGCATGTATTTTCTAAGCATTCTATGTGTAGGAACCAAGCTCATATGATCCCTGTGCTATTAGCTACTTAACCTGTATGAATTACATTCCCCCTTTTGTATGCTCAACATTCATTCTTACAAATTCTGTCTGTGCCATTTGCATGCGGCAGAATCCAGGACTAACATGCATAAGGTGTGATACAGTCATAAGTCATAACCAAACCCAGATTATAGTGAAGGATACAGTCATAACCAAACCCAGATTATAGTTTGACAAAGGTAATACACAGCAGTTCGTAATTGCTCACATAGTGTACTTATGAAATAACATGTTTTCATAAACACAACAATCATGCACTAATAGTCAACATCCCAGCCTGTTGGAGAAGGCAACCGATCCCAGGATGCCTTCGGTCGATCGCTTGACCCAATTTGTAGATTCATCTACACTCTGGCATCTGGGGCAAACAACCTGCCTTGGTGGTGGTTCAATGATGCAATGCCTAGAACGAGATTTTACAATCTGGCTGTACAGCTCATGGCTAACATACCCGTCAATTGCAGCGCACTTCAGATTAGGTTCAGAAAGTGGCTTATCCTCCCAGTAATCGTGCCCTAAACACCTCCACGAACATCTCGGCAATTTGTCCTTCGTGACAGCGTACCACGGGTCGATGAGTTCGAAGGCAAGAGCGGCCATCCCGGTCCTGTCGCCCTTTGTCCCTGGGATCCAATAAATTTCCTGGATGTCCACTCTGCACTCCTTTGGGATTCAAATGTTGACAGTCGGGCTTTCAAGCAGTTTACTGTCATTCGTGATGTGAACACTAGTAAATGTTATGTGTTGGTTCACGAGAAAGTCATGAAACAGGTCCCTAATGCTTTCGCCCCACCTGCATGAAAATGAATTCAGACAAATAATATAGCAATAACTTTTTCAATCAGACGGTTCAGGAACAAAAAGATAGCAAAGTATACTAGATCTCGTCAGCCTCCTTCTCGCAAAAGGCTGGTATACGAGGACGTGCCCCTTCTTTGCAAACAGACGGTGCACCACGCCGATCCTACGGTGATCGCGGCTGTACTCGAGGTCGAGACCTACGAACCTGTTTTCTTCGAACTGCAGCCAACTCGTGTAATTATTCAGAGTGTTCCTCACCGTCCGAGGGTCGGTGGTGTAGACGACATCGATCTTCTTCCCACCATGTACTTCGATGTCGAAGTGCGCAGTTTCTATCCTGCCGTCGTTTCGGACGTCTAGAGCGTCCATGACTACGGGCAAGAGGGAAATGATACGGAGGAAGAGGGTGATGCAGTGGTAGAGGAAATGGATGAGGCCGTCGAGGAGAAAGACGATGAGGCCGTGGAGGAGGAAATGAGACGGAGAAGTGAAAGATTGGAACCGCCCTTACCAATATCTGGAATGGTGCACGACCGTTCGTAGTAGGGTGAAGGTGGAGAAAAACAGTGGTTTTACACGTCGACGCTAGCACTTCCTAAAATTTGTTCTGCGCCACTTGCATGCGGTGGAATCAATTCAAACGTAGGCACGTTTGCGAGTGCCGACCTTCACTCACTGACATGCGGGCCGCACATTTCTCTTTTACGATTTATTTTTTCACTTCCTCTAGACGGTTCCGGTGCCCGCCCTCAATAATTACGCCCCCTTCTTGTCTTCCACGCGGACGAGAACCGGCGGCGGCGGCGGTTCCTTGCAGATTCACACCCCACTCGAACAACTGCCCCATCCCTGATTCCACCCCCTCTCGAATCCATCCGCCTCCTTATCACAACGCCTCCATTAATCTACTGGATTCTAGACTCCATTTGCAGCTATGGGTAGAGCTTGGGGTAGCAGCAGGCTGAAGCGAAAGGCATGCAACAACAACGCGGATGGCCAGGGCGACCGCTACCGCGAGGATTGGGGATGGCTGAATCTCAGCACCGCGAACGTGCACAGGATCGCCTCGGGGTTGGTCATCATCTCAGCCGGCTGCCTCGCTCGCTGCATCCCTGGCTACCGCGTGACGATGCGGAACATGGACGAACAACCATTCGGCACGCCAAGTCTTCTTTACCCCGATAACAGCAAATGGCCAGACGACCGTGATGGCCACGTAAGTTCAAGTATCTAGCTTATTCGTTCAGTCATAACGTTGATTCATATGTGCTGAACTCTTATCGGAATCCTATATTCCTTTCGTCGAACGTGTTGTGTGCACGCGCGGTTTGAACAAATCGAACCATTTAAGACTATTATGTACAGTGGAAGCTCTGCTCGTACTTGATATTCTGGTATTTTCATAGTGACACAGTCTTACTTTAGGTGATAGACGAGTTTTCAATTTCGATTTTGCAATGGAATGTGTCGTGGTGGTGTCACGGCAGATTCCTAGTATAGGCTAAAGTTGGGGCCGATGGACGATGGAGGAATCCGGGGAGGGATGATGAAGTGAAGACCTTTTACGGAAGAACTCTGAGAGACACGATATACCTAGGTTCGAGGCTCTCCTAGTGAGATAACACCTCTACTCCTGCAGCTAATCTCATATATCTTGCCATGTTTGTGGCTACAATGGTGCTCCTTGAGCTGTACTCTAATGCCTCTCATGGAGAGAGCAGAGGAAGAAGAAACTATGCTCCTAGTGAGCAGAGGGAGAGGAGCCATCCTGGGAGCCTTCCCTGTAATGTTACCCCTAGTGCTCCTTATAAAGGAGAGCCCAGGGGACAAGGTATGTCATCTAAAGTACTCCTATGAGCTGTCTTGCGGGGGCTTGTCCAGTCACCTTGTCCTTTGTTGAGTCATCGGTCTTATCCCTTCGGCATATTCCTTAGCATCTTTAGGAGATGCTTGGCATATTCCCTAGCATCTCCGAAGATGCCCAACATATTCCTTAGCATCTTGGACCAAAGGGGCCAGTCTGAGCCAGGGGTGTCCCAAGACTGGCACCTGACGTAGGCTTGACTTGACTTGGCAGCGTGTCGATGTAGAGGTTGTTGGTGGGTCCAGGTATGAGAGAAATGACGTCCGGGACGAAGTGATTCGGCCCGGGGAAGTGAAATTCAGCCATGGGTGGAAATAATTCGGCATGGGGGAAAACTGGGGTCCACCTGGGCTATGAACAGTACCCCAGCCGGATCATTCTTCTCCTAGCCGGGTTAGGCTATAATTCGGCCCAGCCAGATTAAATAGAAAAGAGCCCAGCCGGATTGCCCTTGGTTCGGCCCGGGCAGGGTGGCGAAATGGCCCGGTCGGGTTGCCCTTGGTTCGGCCAAGGCGGAGTTGAGGGTGATTCGGCCTGGGGTCGGTGGCCCAGCCGAGGGTTTTGTTGTCCCGGCCCGCTGGGAGAGAATCCGAGGCATGAGGCTATCCCGGGGTGGGCTGCTGCGCCGGCCCACCCGGGTTTCCTTGGCTGCTTCGGGCGATACGGAGGAAGCCCTCCGGTGGGCCGCGCTGGGTCCTTGCTGGCCCACCCGGGCAATGCGGAGGGAGAGGGCGAGGCGCTTGGCGGGAATCCTCGCGAGGTTGGCGGGAGCTGCAGGTTCGGCGGGAGTCGCAGGAGGCAGTGGCTTGCTGGTCGTTGGCCGGGTGGAGATGGGCCGGCTGGGGGTACCTCGGCCCAGCCGGGGTGAGTTCACAGGACGGGCCTGATTCAGCCTGCATAATTTCCCTTCCAGTCCAAGTTTAGTGCAACTCGGCCCAAAAGAGACCCTCTTCCTTTTCTTTATTCTTTGGACTTTATTTCTCAACTCTTCACTCCTTTTGTATCTATTTTTTCTTCATATTTACTTCATAGAAGTTGTCCCATACATTATAGAGGTCTCACTTATCCTCAACTCTGGGGTACCTGGGGTTACATCCCCAACATTAGTCCCCAAGGCTATGTGGGATTCGCAGAATCACGCATAGGCTTCAAATAAAATGTTTCGAGAGCTGTTACTGATGTATAATCCCTTTTCTCTATTCTAATAAATCCTTGGAAAGAATTGATATGAATTGACATATAGCCTTCATGGGCATCCATCATATGACCCTCTTCAGGTAAGTTTTTTTGACTTCTGGCCTGCTTTGGCTCTGGTCTTAACCCTTTTGGGTAAGTCTGTTGGCTTCTGGCCTGATTCGGCTCTGGCCGTAACCTATTTGGGTTAATTCTTTAGGCTTCTGGCCAAATTTGGCTCTGGCCTTAACCCATTTGGGTAAGTCTTTTGGCTTCTAGCCGAATTTGGCTCTGGCCTTAACCCATTTGGGTAAGTCTTTTGGCTTCTTGCTGAATTTGGCTCTAGCCTTAACCCATTTGGGTAAGTCATTTGTCTTCTGGCCAAATTTGGCTCTGGCCTTAACCCATTTGGGTAAGTCATTTGGCTTCTGGACTTAACCCATTTGGGTAAGTCTTTTGGCTTCTAGCCGAATTTGGCTCTGGCCTTAACCCATTTGGGTAAGTCTTTTGGCTTCTGGCCAAATTTGGCTCTGGCCTTAACCTATTTGGGTAAGTCATTTGGCTTCTGGCCGAATTTGTCTCTAGCCTTAACCCATTTGGGTAAGTCATTTCGCTTCTAGCCGAATTTGGCTCTGGCCTTAACCCATGTGGGTAAGTCATTTGGCTCCTGGCCGAATTTGGCTCTGGCCTTAACCCATTTGGGTAAGTCTTTTGGCTTCTTGCCGAATTTGGCTCTGGCCTTAACCCATTTGGGTAAGTCTTTTGGCTTCTGGCCGAATTTGGCTCTGGCCTTAACCCATTTGGGTAAGTCATTTGGCTTCTGGCCGAATTTGGCTCTGGCCTTAACCCATTTGGGTAAGTCTTTTGGCTTCTGGTCGAATTTGGCTCTGGCCTTAACCCATTTGGGTAAGTCTTTTGGCTTCTGGCCAAATATGGCTCTGGCCTTAACCCATTTGGGTAAGTCTTTTGGCTTCTGGCCGAATTTGGCTCTGGCCTTAACCCATTTGGGTAAGTCATTTGGCTTCTGGCCGAATTTGGCTCTGGCCTTAACCCATTTGGGTAAGTCATTTGGCTTCTGGACGAATTTGGCTCTGTCCTTAACCCATTTGGGTAAGTCATTTGGCTTCTAGCCGAATTTGGCTCTGGCCTTAACCCTTTTGGGTAACTCTTTTGGCTTCTGGCCTGATTCGGCTCCGGCCTTAACCCCTTTGTGTAAGTCTTTTGGCTTCTGGCCGCATTTGGCTCTGGCCTGATTAATTGTAAACCGAGTTATCTCATCCGAGTTACACTTTTTGAGTTATAGGACTCAAAATCGACATGAGCCTCTGTTTAGAGTTACTTGACTCAAAATCCGAGTTACTTGACTCAACTCCGAGTTACTTGATGGAAGTTTGAGTTGCTTGACTTGAATCTGACATAAGTCTTAGATCCGAGTCATTTGGTTGAGACATGATATGGTCTTATGATATGCTGGCAAACTGGCCTAGATTTTGTCTCGAGACATTGATCCGAGATATGATTTTGAGTTATGACATGACTTTATGATATGATGGCATACTTCCATAGATATTAATCCGAGATACTGATCCGAGATTGAATATGATGAGTTATTGATACGATTTTATGATACGATGGCATACTTCCATAGATATGGATCCGAGATTGAATATGATGAGTTATTGATATGCTGACTCATTGCCATCCAAGATATGAAACAAATTGATTTGAGGTATAAGATAACCTGGTAAGCTGAGTTAAAACCCGAGTTACCAAGTAACTTGGCAAGCTGAAATAAAATCCGAGTTACCGTGTAACTAGGAAATTGAAGCATATCCGAATTACCCCTGCAATTAGGCAAACTGAAGTAGAAATCCGAGTTACCATGTAACTAGGAACTTGAAGCAAATCTGAATTACCCTGTAATTAGGCAAACTGAAGTAAAATCCGAGTTACCATGTAACTAGGAAATCTGTAGTTAGTGAAACCGAAGTAAAATCCGAGTTACCTTGTAACTAGGAAAACCGAGGTAAAATCCGAGTTACCATGTAACTTGGAAACCTGTAATTAGGCAAACTGAAGTAAAAACCGAGTTATCAGGTAACCCGGCATGGTGAAGCACACACCAATCCGAGTTACGAATGACCTGGTAAGCTGAAAACAACAATCCGAGTTAAATCTGAGTTACCTGGTAATCCGACTGACTGAGTCAAATCCGACTTACCAGATAACCTGGCAAGGCAAAGTATAATCCTAGTTACTAGGTAATTTGGTGAGCCGAGTTAAATCCGAGTTACATTGAGCCTCAATGTCTTGGTGGGTTACTTCTTAGTCCAAGGCAGCTTAAAGACGCAAAGTAGTGGATACATACGAGATCATGACATATCTTAAGTCTTTTCTGAGTTATTGTTCAATGCACGGAGACACCGAGTCCCCGAGCTACCTTTTCTACCCTTAGGTGACTCAAAAGGCATGCATGCTAGTCCTCGAGTTGAGTTATCTCATCCCTGGGGTGAACAACTAGGTGATAGTCCCTGAGTGACATCCAGGGTATCTCATGTGCATGTTGGTTGAGTTACTCACTACTCACTGTATCTTTGGTGGTGAGGTTGAGTTACCTAGTTGAGTCATACCCAAAGGGTCAGCTACGACTTACTGTACTATTGGTGAAGAGGTTGAGACACCTCAACAAGGGAGGCTTGCATGCCAACTCCCCTGCTCTCTGTACATTGAGGAAGAGGATGCAGAGAGCTATCATCGATGGTGAAGCAGAGCTTGATGAAGACGTCCCCTTCCGGATGGTAACCCAACTAGCGCCTCTTATCAGCCCCACGATGGGCACCAACTATCGTGGTGGTGTCACGGCAGATGCCTAGTATAGGCTAAAGTTGGGGCCGACGGATGATGGAGGAATCCGGGGAGGGATGATGAAGTGAAGACCTGATATGGAAGAACTCTGAGAGACACGATATACCCAGGTTCGAGGCTCTCCTAGTGTGATAACACCTCTACTCCTGCATCTAATCTCATATATCTTGCCTTGTTTGTGGCTACAATGGTGCTCCTTGAGCTGTACTCTTATGCCTCTCATGGAGAGAGCAGAGGAAGAAGAAACCATGCTCCTAGAGAGCAGAGGGAGAGGAGCCCTCCTTTGAGCCTCCCCTGTAATGTTACCCCTAGTGCTCCTTATAAAGAGGAGCCCAGGGGACAAGGTATGTCATCTAAAGTACTCCTATGAGCTGTCTTGTGGGGGCTTGTCCAGTCACCTTGTCCTTTGTTGAGTCATCGGTCTTATCCCTTCGGCATATTCCTTAGCATCTTTAGGAGATGCTTGGCATATTCCCTAGCATCTCCCAAGATGCCCAGCATATTCCTTAGCATCTTGGACCAAAGGGGCCAGTCTAAGCCAGGGGCGTCCCAAGACTGGCACCTGACGTAGGCTTGAGTTGACTTGGCAGCGCGTCGATGTAGAGGTTGCTGGTGGGTCCAGGTATGAGAGAAATGACGTCCGAGAGGAAGTGATTCGACCCGGGGAAGTGAAATTCGGCCATGGGTGGAAATAATTCGGCATGGGGGAAAAATGGGGCCCACCTAGGCTATGAACAGTAGCCCGGCCGGATCATTCTTCTCCCAGCCGGGTTAGGCTGTAATTCGGCCTAGCCAGATTAAATAGAAAAGAGCCCAGCTGGATTACCCTTGGTTCGGCCCGGGCGGGGTGTCGAAATGGCCTGGCCGGGTTGCCCTTGGTTCGGCCCAGGCGGAGTTGAGGGTGATTCGGCCTGGGGTCGGTGGCCCAGCCGAGGGTTCGGCTGTCCCGGCCTGCTGGGAGAGAATCCGGGGTGTGAGGCTATCCCGGGGTGGGCTGCTGCGCCGGCCCACCCGGGTTCCCTTGGCTGCTTCGGGCGACACGGAGGAAGCCCCGCGGTGGGCCACGCTGGGTCCTTGCCGGCCCACCCGGGCGATTTAAGACTATTATGCCCCGAGCTATTTATGGTCATCGTCAGGAGTTTGTTCTGGGGGCTCTGCTACTACTCCATATATTGAGTATCTTCGTAGTGACACATGCACAATTTAGGCGATATCTGAGGAGACACTCATATTTAGGCGATATTTTGTGTACTTTAATCTGAAGGCCCAATTGTCAAATTGTATTTGCAATGGAATCCATGCTAGTTTATTGTACCAACTGACAACAAACTCTGCAGAATATTCATGCAAAACTGATTCTACTGGATAAGTGGTCCGAATCAGTAGTGGTGAATATCAAGGAAGAATAAGAGACGGAAATGGAAGATGACCAGAACTGGGTGGGTGGCAACGCCGAGTGGTTGGTCCTTTTATCACAGGATGGCAGTACTTGGACTCTAAAAAATGGCTACAGATCGAAGAGACTTGCAATGCCATCTTTGAAGGGTGTCGGCATTACTGCATTCAATAGCGGGTGGCCGCCGCCCATTTCCGAATTCGCTTACAGGTTCAACATGGCCAAACTTGACTTCGTGAAGGTACAACTCCCACAAAGACCGCGGGAGGGGGCGTGGAAGAACTGGGAGTACGACCTCTTAGCGGTGTTCGACAAGGAAATCACATTCATTAGATGCCCAGAAGAAAAGGAATGGACAGTCTTGCATGACGACTTCCTGCGGCCGGAGAAGTATGTCGACGCCGTCTTCACCTACGACTACTCTTCGTATAAACCGCAGCGCATTTATGCGGTCACTGAACCTAGCAGCGACGTGCGTGTTTGGGAGCCATCCATTTAGGGTGAGTCATGGTGTCATATAGCATGTAAAATCCCATTCAAAATTCTGCTTATTGACTGTTAGTAACACGCAGGTACCCACGCAGCCCCGCGCATCATTCTAGCTCCGTTCATCGAAGATGCAGTAGCAGATGCTGAACTTGGGACACGGCGCTGGTTCCTGGCACCTCTCGGAGACAACACGGAACAAGATGATGAACTCTTTTGGATTCATATCAGGGGATCACTAAACAACGTTGGTGATGCAATAGAACGTATGGGGACACAACTTCCTCATACCCATCGCTGCTGTGTCATGTTTTCTCGAGGTCCGCATGCCCATCTAAAGACCTAGTAGAGCAAGTCTGGAGCAGAGTCAACAATCTGAAGGGACAATCTGTGTTTCTTGGGATCAACTAACCTTTCTTTGTCGGAGCCCCTAGAGCTGTTGAACCTATAATTACTCAGGCAGCCCTAGCCCCTGATGCTGCTGGTGGTGGTGGTGTTGGTGGTGGTGGAGCTAACGAAGAAGTAGCTGCTGCTGCTCCTGGTGAAGCTGACGAAATACTTGGTGATGCTGCTGCTGGTGAAGCTGAATACTTGCTAATGCTGCTGCTGGTGAAGCTGACGAAATACCTGCTGAGGCTGTTGCCGGAGTCTAGGAAGAACATGCTGGTGTTGTTCCTGAGGTGCCAGCACTTCCAGTGTTGATAGCAGACTATGTGTTTGACACTCCAGATCCGACCTAGAGCCGAATCCACATCGGGGGGAGGGGGCCTACAATTGGCTCATCAATGGGGTTGTACTATTTGAAGGAGAATGAAAGATGACCAAACACAGCATTCTGGTTCGTTCCGACAATACCACCAGCTCCAGCGACCCAGTGCTCACACTGGCCGATCTGATGAACCATTTGTCTTTATCTTTATCATTAGTTACGCTTATGTGTGTAAAGACTAAGCTGTGCTTATTTGTGTAAGACTAAGTTAGGCCTAACTGCGTAATATTCAGTGAAGCCCAGCTTTGCTTTCCACACCCATAACAACAGAATTGCAGCATAGAACATACAAATGTAATGTTCATACCAGGCAGTTTTGCTCAGGATAACAACCACTTCAAGCAAATGATACATCGTGTACGCATTTGAACGCATCACTAGAATGTGCCACCTATTGATGATTGATGACATGTATCTAGCTTTTCTGCGCGTATTTTCATTGAATCGCTCATTGATTTGTTCACATATTTTTTGGCAATGGCTGATGAACTCCACTCTCTTGGTAACTTGCTTCGTCAGCGAGCACTTGTTGATGCAATGCAAAGTACAGAACATGGTCTTCATCGTCATTCCATTTAGGTTCACTATGTTTTGTCATCATGGAGCTACTAATTTCAAATCAAAATCTAGTAAACAATATATGTCTACATTGTTGGAGTATGCTACGGCCACGGTACATACATGTTTTTCTACAATCACAAGAAGAAAACTTGATGCATTTTCACCTTGTTGGCATTGTGCCGAACTAGGTGGATGTGGCTTTGGGGTTCGGGGAGGAAGGCGCCGTGGCTAGTGCGTGTGCGACCACGGCGACGGCGAGCTCGGATTCTGGAGGAGGCCAATAGGACCGAGCATGGTCGGGATGGTGACAGATCTCACCCGGAAATGAATTCCTGCCCCCGCGGCGTGCCAATGGTGCGGTCATGGTGAGGGCGAGCTCCAATTCGGGATGGGGAGGAGAACGGGCCGAGCAGGTTTGTCCAAGTCCTAGCTCCGCACCATGGCCGTGACCACAGATTGCCGCCCCGGAGGAAGAAGAAGACGCGTAAAGGATGCATGCGCCAACGCTGATAGCCTACATGGCAGCGACGACGGAAGCGACATAACGGCGAAAGCTGACAGGGGGGAAACTTGACGGCCGTTAGCCAGATTTTTTGTATTCAAACGTAAAGTTGAATTCGTGCCGAAAAAGACCCTCTGACTATTTGGCACGCCAACTGTAGTCGTCGCGGCTGATTTCAGGGAACTCGGGTACCGCGTTGCCTGGCCACACCAACTTTCGGGCCGCAAAATGATATTCTCTCGAGTATCACAGTGCAACCTCCTTTGTGACCTCTGTACATCCCCTGCCAAGAAAATGGATAGTTCTTCTAGTGCAAATGCATGAAGTCGATGCTTCCAAGCATCCCAGGAAATCCTGTACTTTCATTGACTGCGAGGATCCGAGAAGTGTCTTCAACAGTAGGTGATCTCAAGTATCGTGGCCCAAACACTACAACCACTGCCCTGCAGAACCAGTACAAATAATCGATGGTGGTGGACTCGGCCATGCGGAGATAGTCGTCGACACTATCACTCGGAGCTCCGTATGCAAGCAACATCATCGCCACCGTGCTATTATGTAGTTAGGAAAACCTTACCATGTTGGTGTAGTCCTTCTTGCATATGAAGTAGGGGCCGTACTCCCGGATGGCATGCATGATCTCGAGGAAGAGTTTTTGGCTCATCCTAAAACGACACTGAATCACAACATCTTCATGCATCGGGTTGTTGGCGAAGTAGTCGGTGTACAGCATGTAGTGGCCCTCCATCTGCTACCTTGTTCTGCACTTCTAGTGACCCTTTGTCGAGCCTCCACTTCCGGTGACCCTTGTATAACTTGGCTAGGGAGCCGAGGATCTGCATATGCTCTTCATCTTCGGCAACTGCGGCGGTCTCTTCATCCAACAACAGGACGAACATCTCCTCATCGTCATATTCCATGGCTGAATAGGAAAAACTCCGAACACTTTGCTGGCAAGGTGACCGCGAGCTTGGAACGGATTTGAGCTGCCAGCGAAGGCGGGAGAAGGCGAAACATGTACAAGGCCCGCAGCAAGGGGAAATATGCGGTGGTGGCGGTGGTCCTTTCTATCAGCATGGATTCGGCTCAGCGAGGCAACACCGACGGTGACATGGAGGCGGGGGGAGGATCTCTGTCGCAGGAGAGCCAAATCGCGGTGGGGAATGAGATGTCGCGCCGACAAGGTTGTCTCACCAGTTTTTCCTTTCATCCGGTGTTTGCAGGCGATTCCCAGGGGTGGGTTTGGCCTGGTAATCTCGGATGATGTTAGGCCAAATCCAACTGAATTAAGCGTCCTGGGAACGCGAATGGGCAAAAACTCGCCACTCGGACAAAAAATCCCTAGGGAGTCCCTCCTAGGAATGATAGTGGAGGTGCTCTAACAAGGGGTTTTTGTGACAGGCATTGTAGATGTCTACAGTGTTCTATAGTGCTCGTCTCCTCATTGAGTTGACCCTACATATTTCCTTTGCCTTTTCTGTTGCCATGCCGCTAATCTATGAAAGATATGTTAATGTACTATATACCACATCATATACATATGGTGTAGTACACCACTATATATGTACGTATCGTTGTTTTCCAACATACGAGAGCGTTTCTCGTACCCTATATAACATGAAGCACGATACCCGAGAGGGTAATCGTTTCTGCCTAGATTGCATATGGTATCAGAGCCTCCTCCTCTGATGACCTAGCCACCAAAAACCCTCTCAAAATCGATCTACAACAAAACCACAACCCCACTGCCACTCGATGGCCATCTCGTCGTCGTCAGCTAGTTTGGCCTCCGCCCTAGGGTCTCCTCCCTCCAAAAAACTCTCGCAGAGTAACTTCCTTTTTTGGAAGACTATGGTGATCCTTGCCCTACACAGCGCTCATGTTCTCGATCTTATCAAGGGCAAGGAGGTTGTGAAGAGGGGTAACCTCGACAATGTCCATGGTTATGGACTTGGGTTTGATGGAAACGAGAGCGCCGGTGATTTCGTCAGCCTGTCAGACAAACAAGGGAGTCGAATCCTGTCTGAGATTTATTGCAAAGATATGATTACAAAGTCATTGATTCGCTAGATGCAATCTAACTCACGGAGGGTTGTGTCTACTCCAAGCTACGGTGGTCTTTCTGTTGGCTCCTCCTAGCCCTTATATGAGAGGCTGGGTCTTAGAGTCCAATATGGATCAGTTACAAGTTTCTTGATCCCCTTAGTCACGAGGCCATTGGATTTTTCCACCTGGCCATTGGTTTGCGGGTGGGCAACCGACACATAGCTCACGTGTATGTCCATCTCCTTACCGTACTCCTTGAATTCTCTAGAAGTGAAGTTTGACCCATTATCGGTGATGATGCTGTGAGCTACCCTAAACAGAAAACTATTGACTTGATGAAGTTCACAGCCAAAGTGGCATCTTGGCGGGTGACAGGCATTGCTTCGATCCACTTGGTGAATTTGCCGACTATTACAAGCACAAAAACGTGTCCTCTAGGGGATGATTTGTGGAGTTTTTCCACCATCTCAAGTCCCCATTGGGCGAACGGCCATGCCAGAGGAATGGGGGCCAATTCCACCGCGGGTGCATTGGGTTTTGTAGGAAATATGTGGCAAGCTTCACATGTTTTCACTATATCTTTTGCATCCTGGACTGTGGTAAGCCCGTAGAATCTTGCACGGAAGGCCTTCGCTTCTATTGATCGACTGTTGGTGTGATGGTCGCATATTTCTTTGTTGATGTCCTTGAGGATAAGCTTTCCTTCTTCGGGTGTCACACATCGTTGGAGCACACCTGAGATGCTCCTTTTGTAGAGTTCTTCTTTTTATTACCCGGAAGGCCCTGGACCGGTGGGTGATACGTCATGCTTCGATTGTGTCCTCTGGGAGTTCTCCATTTATCATGTATGCCAAATATGGATGCATCAACATGGTTTCTATCATCATGATTTCTTTGGGTTCTTCCTCATCTTCGGAAGCAAGTGTAGGTTCAGGTGATGGTGCAGCCCCCGAGTCAGTATGCGGCTGTGCCCCCTTTTGTGCCTTAGATTATGCAGCATTAGTGGCTTTTTACCTAAATGGAGCGCTCACTGATTTCTTCCCAGAAAATTCTAGGTGGTACAACTAGGCAGAGGGACCCAATATTTGCAAGATTGTCAGCTTCCTCGTTGCTTGCTCTGCTGATATGAGAGACCTCACACCCGTCAAAGTGACCCTCCATAATGTTGTACATGTCACGATATGCGATTAGGTTGTCGCTAATGGCGTCAAACTTATTCATTACTTTTTGTGCGATGAGGTTTGGATCTCCAAAGATTTTGAGGCGATTTGCATCGCAGGATTTTGCCATCCACATACCGTGCAATGGGGCCTCATATTCCGCTTCATTGTTTGATGCGTTCGGGAAAATCATCTAAAGTATGTAGCGCATCTTGTCTCCTTGGGAAAATATTAACTTGATTAGTCCTGCTCCTTCAGTTCTTTTGGACCCGTCGAAATATATTGTCCCTGTACTTGACAAATCTGGGGGACCTATGCTTTGGAATTCCATCCACTATGTGATGAAGTCGGGAAGAACTTGAGATTTTTTTTCATTTCTCATACGTGATATCTTGAGAGGATAGCTTGATGACGCAAAGAGAGACACGCCCCGTTGCTTCGGGGGTTTTGAGGATATTGGAGAGAGGAGCCTCATTGACCACCACTATCAAATGCTCGGAGAAATAATGGCGCCGTCATGAAGACACCATATGCAAGCTTCTAGTAGTGCGGGTACCTATATTTGGATGGAGATAGTACCTTGCTGAGGTAGTAGACAGGACATTGGACACCATGGGTTTTCCCTTCTTCGGGTCGTTCAACGACCAGTACTATGCTAACCACCTGGTTGGTGGAAGCGATGTATATAAGTAGTGGTTCCTTTTACTTGGGTGACACCAAGATAGGCGATGTCAAGAGTGTTTTCTTGAGGTTTTCAAAGACTCGCTAGGCTTCATCGGTCCACTCGTAGGTATCCGATTTCTTCAGCAACGTGTAGAATGTCGATGCTTTTTCTCCCAACCGAGTGTTGAATCGGCTTAGTGCCGCCATGCTCCCAGCCAACTACTAGATAGCTCATAGATTTGTTGGCTTCTTCATGGTTAGGATTGCCTATATTTTATCCGGGTTCACTTCTATTCCTCTTGCCAACACAAGGTACTCGAGGAGTTGCCCAGCAGGGACTCCAACGGAGCACTTTGTCGGGTTGACCTTGATGCAGTATTTGTCGATTATTGAATGTTTGATGTATATCATCGATAAAGGTCGATTCTTGCCTTGTTGTAATCACGACATCGTCAATATAGACCTGGATGTTTCTCCCAATTCGGTTTCCCAGGAATTTTTGCATCATCCGCTGGTAGGTGGCACCGGCGTTTTTTAGCCCGAAGGACATTGTAGTGTAGAAGAATACACCATATGGTGTGATAAATGTTGTCTTGTCTTTGTCTTCTTCTTTCATCCGAATTTGGTGGTATCCGGAGTATGCCTCCAGCCCAGGAAAGAAAGACTTTCGCACCCAGCGGTTGCATCGATGATTTAATTGATTCATGGTAGTGGAAAGTGATGTATTCTCTACACCATATGATGGCGCCGTCATGAAGACACCATATGCAAGCTTCTAGTAGTGTGGGTACCTATATTTGGATGGAGATAGTACCTTGCTGAGGTAGTAGACAGGACATTGGACACCATGGGTTTTCCCTTCTTCGGGCCGTTCAACGACCAGTACTATGCTAACCACCTGGTTGGTGGAAGCGATGTATATAAGTAGTGGTTCCTTTTACTTGGGTGACTCCAAGATAGGCGATGTCGAGAGTGTTTTCTTGAGGTTTTCAAAGACTCGCTAGGCTTCCTCGGTTCACTTGTAGGTATCCGATTTCTTCAGCAACGTGTAGAATGTCGATGCTTTTTCTCCCAACCGAGTGATGAATCGGCTTAGTGCCGCCATGCTCCCAGCCAACTGCTAGATAGTGGAGAACCTATACTGTTTTGGATCGTGGAATGTTTTCGCGGTATCGACAAGCCCAGTCACATTTTCGGGTTCCCTGTCGTTTACAGCCATTGACACAAACCTTGGGTCCGTCTCGGAGCCGGCCAGCTTCGTTGCGGGTAGCTTAATGGGGTGGCCCCCTGAAATATTACTGAATCCTGTGATTGCTTTGTCGTGAATGCCTCGTTGGGTTTTAAGTTGGTTTTTCCGAGGTTGATCGAGTGTGTGTTGCTATTCGTGCACCCCTGCAGGGTAAATCTTTCTGAAAGCCATGTCCGCGGTTATGGACGACTTGGAGCACAGTTTCTCGATCATAGACAAGTATAACTAAAGTACCGCTTTTAAATTGACCTAGTACTTGACTAGTAAATAGTGCAACACTCATGGAATGGTTAATAAAAATGCCAACGGATGATGGGGGTTGTTTGTCCGCTTCCTCGTTGGTAATCGAGGAGGAGGATGGATCTGTTAATTATACTGTTATAACTGTTGTTCTTAATTCACGGACTTCCGTCTATCATTGGTTAGGCGGAAGGTTAGCGAGTATCTGTAGAATTGTTAGGTATTATCTTTTGCTGCAATTGCGTCACCCCAGGTTGTGTCCCCTTTAGTGGCATAAAGACTTGCTGAGTACCCCTAGGGTCTCACGCGATAAATTGTTTGATTCAGATGAACAGGTGTACCCGCAAGATGGATACTGGGTGGAAGAGACAGATGATGTTGGCAACGATCATTCGGTGTAGAGATTCCGGGAACGGGGATCCGTGTGATCTGTGGGCGGGATGTGTTTATTTATGGAGCATCTTATGCCAATTTGCTTCTTATCCGTACTCGGATCTTGTTTTCCGCTTCCGCCTGATACTCTGATGTGTGATGTATGAGGAGCTATCCTAAATTATTATATCTATCTAGGACATTTGGATCTTGCCGTATGGCGTTGCAATATTTCTATTTCTTTTAGATGGAATGGCTCTGAGGACTGTTGTATGTGGCTTGTATACATACTCACCTGTGTATGTAGTTGATCCCTTCGCCTGCCTCTAGCATAATATCGTGTTTGTCAGTGATTTTGAGCTGGGCGAACTCTGTTACCATGCTGAAGGACTCGAAGATCTTGTTGAACTCTCGGTCGCAGTTGTTTGAGCGAGCGAAACTTCCTATAACGGATATGATTCCATTGGGTGCTGGCATATTCATCATGCGATCTGTGTAATGTGGTACTGCCATGAATCTTGCAAATGTTGGTCATACCAGGATTGCGTGGTACTATGATGGCCAGTCCGTGAACTCAAACTCGATTTTTTCTCGCCTGAAGTTTTCTCGGGTTCTGAAGGCAACATCAAGGTAGATCTTTCCTAGAGGGACCTCAGATTTGCCGGGAATGATGCCATGGAAGGAGGTGTCCGTTGGAGCTAGGTTGGTGAGAGAACAGTTCATTGCACGTAGTGTTTTGGCGTAGATGAGGTTGATACTTCTTCCTGCGTCCATGAAGGCCTTGCTCATGTCGAACCCACCGATCTGTGCTTCAACTATCAATTTTGAATGACCCGGTCGGGCGACCCGAAGGGGGTGATCATCTCTACTGAAGGTGATTTCCTGGTTAGACCAGTGAAGCTACTCGGGTGTTGGTGGTGGTGTCCTTAATGCCATGTTGACTTGTCAGGTGATAAGTTTTTGTGTTTTATTGGATGTTCACCCTTTCTAGATCATATTTATTGTTCCCCTAGATCTTTGGTACTCATCGTTCTGTCCTCTATTTTCCTCGGGTTGCTGCTGGATCATGTAGCATCCCAATTGTCTAACAGTTGTAAGGCTACTTTTCCTAGTAAGATATTGGCTACTCCATAGATATTATTATTGCATCATAATTTTATCATGCTCATGTCATCATGCCACCTTGCATTTGAGCATCATATTAAACCCCTTTTCTTTTGGTTCTTCTCTCACATGCATTATTAATTGTATTTGCTTCTTGATATTATATTTGGCTATTGATATATTGTTCAAATGCCCAAGTTGAGTTGGGGGCATATCTTTTATTTCCATTCCACCACCGTTCTCTTCCACCACTTTATAATCCCACCATCCCATTAACCATGAGCTTGTTTTTCTTTCTTTTGCTATTTTTGTTCTAGCTCATGTGGGTTGGGGTGGATCTAGTCCATTATTTTCCTTTGCTTGGCTCTATTCCACTTATGGGAAATGCATAAGAACCATGCCATCATATTATTATTGTTGTCCCAAAATAATTAATGGCATTATTATTTTTGCATGGACCATGCAACCTTCCTCCCCACCCTTATCTCTTTGGTTTTCCTTTTGTTTCATTGGATCTTTTCTTTGTGGACCATCCCCTTACATTCCACCATCCCCATGCTATCATCAGCACCTTGTTCTTTATTTTCCATTGTGATTTATATGAAGGATTCCTCCCATACTCCTTTCTTTCTCTTTTCATGATTATTTTTCCTCCACCTCATCTTAGCCTAATCCAAGCCTTTTCTCACACCCCCTAGCTAGCCCTGTTCCATTTTCCAATATGCAAAAACTCCCAAAAAGATGAATTCTTGGGCTGGTTTAAATCTGAAACAAATCAAAAATATAAATCAAATCAGTTAATAAAACAAAAAGATATATAAAAAAAAGAGAGAGAACCTTACCTGCAGCGCAGCCAGCAGCCCACCTGTGGCCTCACCCGTTGCGGCCCATCTCTCGGCCCACCTCCCCAGCCCGTACCGATTCGGCGCCGAGCCGCCCTGTTCCTCTTCTCCCCCGCCTAACGCCGTCGTCTCCCCCTCTCTCGCAGCCGCAGACAGAAAGCAGACGTGGGCAGGTGGCCGTCTGCCGCGTCAGCCACGCCGCCCGCACGCCAGCCCTCCTCCTTATCCTCGCGCCGAGCCGCCCTCTTTTCCCTAACTCTAGCTACCTGCCTGTCCCTCCTTTTCTCTCCTCCCGGCCGCCGCCAGTCTGAGGGCCGCGCCGCTGTTGCCGTCCTCGCCGGTGACCGTGAACACGCCGGGAAGCGCCGCCGCAGTCCGTGCTGCCGTTTCCGCCAGCCAGAAGGTCCAGGGTTGCCCGCACCCGTTCCCCCCACCGCGAGCCGCCAGTACAGCCACAGCAGCTCCGCCGTTCCCCTCCGCTCCGGCCGTCCCTACCTCCGAATTCCGCGGGAATCAAACGAGGTGAGCTTTCCCCCTCGCCCCTTCCGTTTTCCCCCCCTCTGCGAGCCTGGCGCCGCCAGTAATTGGCCCCCGCCGGCGAGGTGCTCCGCCGTAGTGAAGACCAAGGCCGTGTTTTCCCCTCTGTTCGCCGACGAGCCCCGACCAGCACAGCCCGCCACCGCCGACCCTCCCTAAACAAAATCCGTAGCCGAAGCCCCCCTCTACAACTTTCGTTTTGGCGGCCAGAGCTCTCCCGCCGCGGACGCGACGCCACCTTCGCCGGAAGACTACACCGTCGTCAGTCGTCGTCGAAGTTTAGAGAGACAGCGCCAGTTTCAGACAGCACTCGCGCGACCGTTTTGCAAATAGGACCCCCGCGCTAATTGGCGATCACGCCCAGGTCCCCAGCAGCCCTAGTGTCCCCACCTGTCAGCCGCCTGGCAATTCACAGAAAACCCCCAGCAAACCCGGTTCTCAACCCGGGCTCCGTCCCCGCTGCGTGACGGGCTACTCCCACGCCCCTCGCTGACTCGTGGGGCCAGCTTCGCCGTCGGGCCGCTTGTTAGTGCCTGGGCTAGCCTCTGCCCGGTGCAAAACGTTTTCTCGCGCGCGCGTGGCCCCAGTCCGCTTTGTCCCCACCCGTCAGCGTCTAGGCTAGAGTTGCCTGCGGTGAGAAAGTTTTTCCCTTTGTCTGTTTTAACTAAATCTTTTTCAAATTGATTTAAATTCAAATTCAAATCAGATTTAAATAATTTTTAAAATACAAATCCAAATAATACATGTAATATATGTTTTGGAATCAGAAAAATGTGAGGAATTCAAATATGCCCTTCAAAATATATTTTGAACACTTTAAAATTTCGAGATGATTAAAATTACAATAAAATGCCCTTTTCCTTATTTAATTAATAACTTTTGTTTTATAATTCCAAATCTGACAAATAATATGCCTATATCGATCAGCGCGACGAGCCCGTTCTATCTATGCAGTCCTTGTTCTGAATTGAAGCATGCGTCATGTCAACATTCAAAATCTGAACTGTTTATGACAATAAAACTTGGTTAAATAAATAATAAATTGCTTTATTTCTTGTATCTACACCTCACCTTTGCCATGCTACTTTAATCCCATGTAATTGTGCATCATTCATCATGGCATGATTGGTTGCTTGTTGCATTTTACTTCATATGATTGTGCACTTTATTTATGTTGGTCTTGTTTGTTTGGTTCTTCTTCGAATAAACGCCCAGCAGGAGAATTACCAGGAATCCCAGGAGTATTACCCAGATCCATCTCTCGCTTCAACTGAGCTGCTAGGCAAGCACTACCACATGCTTGCATACATACAGTACCTATTGCCTCTATCTTATTCTTGCATCATTGAGTCGCGATTGAATTAAATTGAATCCCAAGTACTGCATGGCCTTTACTCTTAAACCACACCAAGCTTGTTCCGGTCCCATGAGCCATTACTACAGGAGTTGTTTGAGCCATGCGAGTCGTAGAAAAGCATGAGTAGGGTATGTGAGTGTCTGGTGGATAATGAGGTACCTAAACAACATAACCTGAGTAGTAATGGGATAACTAATGAAAGAGGCACCGGTGAGCAATATCTGCTATTTGGTTTTTCCTGCTCACTTGTGTCCCGTAGGACCCCGAGTACTTGATTCCTGTTCCTTGAATATTCGCACTATCCACATCCGGGAGGCCTTATGGACCCCCCTGAGCCAGAGCTTGATTCATTCGTATTTCTTGGGGCAACAATTAGTTTGGGGTTTTATTACTATCCTGTACTTATACCATGTTACTGCTTTAATATGATTGTGCGTGGAGCACCTGTACTGTTTTGGATCGGGGAATGTTTTCGCGGTATCGACAAGCCCAGTCACATTTTCCGGTTCCCTGTCGTTTACAGCCATTGACACAAACCTTAGGTCCGTCTCGGAGCCGGCCAACTTCGTTGCGGGTAGCTTAATGGGGTGGCCCCCTGAAATATTACTGAATCCTGTGATTGCTTTGTCGTGAATGCCTCGTTGGGTTTTAAGTTGGTTTTTCCGAGGTTGATCGAGTGTGTGTTGCTATTCGTGCACCCCTGCAGGGTAAATCTTTCTGAAAGCCGTGTCCGCGGTTATGGACGACTTGGAGCACAGTTTCTCGATCATAGACAAGTATAACTAAAGTACCGCTTTTAAATTGACCTAGTACTTGACTAGTAAATAGTGCAACACTCATGGAATGGTTAATAAAAATGCCAACGGATGATGGGGGTTGTTCGTCCGCTTCCTCATTGGTAATCGAGGAGGAGGATGGATCTGTTAATTATACTGTTATAACTGTTGTTCTTAATTCACGGACTTCCGTCTATCATTGGTTAGGCGGAAGGTTAGCGAGTATCTGTAGAATTGTTAGGTATTATCTTTTGCTGCAATTGCGTCACCCCAGGTTGTGTCCCCTTTAGTGGCATAAAGACTTGCTGAGTACCCCTAGGGTCTCACACGATAAATTGTTTGATTCAGATGAATAGGTGTACCCGCAAGATGGATACTGGGTGGAAGAGACAGATGATGTTGGCAACGATCATTCGGTGTAGAGATTCCGGGAACAGGGATCCGTGTGATCTGTGGGCAGGATGTGTTTATTTATGGGGCATCTTATGCCAATTTGCTTCTTATCCGTACTCGGATCTTGTTTTCCGCTTCCGCCTGATACTCTGATGTGTGATGTATGAGGAGCTATCCTAAATTATTATATCTATCTAGGACATTTGGATCTTGCCGTATGGCGTTGCAATATTTCTATTTCTTTTAGATGGAATGGCTCTGAGGACTGTTGTATGTGACTTGCATACATACTCACCTGTGTATGTAGTTGATCCCTTCGCCTGCCGATTACGCCGCTCGTTCTTGTCCCGTTGTTTGAAAGTGGTTAGGACGGGCGAAAGGTCTACCGTGAGTGGCCCTGGGCCCCGCCGTACTATTTTAACCACTTTCGTTCATCCAGGCATTAACTAAGAGCGTAATTCACCGAGGTAGTTACAATTGGTATCAGAGCCATCCCGCCCTTCAGGGTATCAGCCAAAATGGTCGTTGTCAGTCTAGCAAATATTTTGGTAGTTATGTATACTAGGGAAAAACAAACGTGAGAGTAGGACTGCTTCCATTTTTCTTCTTACCCACCCACCCACCCTTTTCTGGTAAGGAAGTGTAACGTTTTCAATCCTCGTCTAAAATTCAAACTAGGATTCACGTGTTCTGGGTTCCGTAGTACCATAGGTTGTGTTTGTGTTTGTGTGTGTGTGTGTGAATTCCTTGTCTATCTATTGCATCCAAATGTTATCACTATCTGCCTTTTGGTTATCAACTGTTGGTACATTCCCTACCGACAGGCCTTGGTAAACCGACGCGATCTATTCTGATTCGTTGTATACCGATGCGATCTATCTTACTCTTTGTTATACGACGTTATCTTGTTGGGGTGTTCTTTTTCGTAGTTACCAATCTTTAGGTTCATCGAAGAAGAAGTTGTTGGGATATGTGTTTTACTATTGGTACATTCCCTACCGACAGGCCTTGGTAAACCGGCGCGATCTATTCTGATTCGTTGTATACCAATGCGATCTATCTTACTCTTTGTTATCCGACGTTATCTTGTTGGGGTGTTCTTTTTCATAGTTACCAATCTTTAGGTTCATCGAAGAAGAAGTTGTTGGGATATGTGTTTTACTGATTCATGTGCGGAGTAATGATTTGAGTGCAGGATGGAGTCGCGACCATACCACTACTTTTGTCATTTGCTTTTGTATATTGAACTAGTAGAGTTACTAATCTTGATTCGTTAAGTGGTTTTGCGCATTTAGTGGTATTTTAATGCCGAAATTTGCGGAATTTTTTTTGTTTGTTAGTTTGTATACCACACTCCTTGTTCAGTCGTGTGTGTTATGCTTAATATCTTCTAGTTGCCTTGAACTTTGTTGATATTTTAATATCACCTCAGTGAATTGCGTTCTTTAATCTTGATTAATTCCATTTTGGTACTATTTTGGATTATTATCATTCTCCATTATAGTACTGACTTGTGTTTTATGTCAATCACAGGATGGCACCACCACGCCGTTCTGAGGAGGATATACCACCTGAACTTGGGGCCGCTTTGGCAAGCATTGCAAATGCTTTGGGCACAATGCAGCAAAACCAGCAGCGCTTCGAGGAAAGCGTGAGGAGGAATGAGTTTGCTCCGCTACCTCCACCTCCCAAGCGAGGAGACATCAAGAGTTTTCTCAAGTTCAACCCACGTCAATTTGAGGTGTCTGATCAGCCACTTGATGCGGATGATTGGCTTCGTGAAGTGTTAAGGTTGCTGATGACTGCGGATGTTCCCGAGCAAGAATGGGTCAAGTGTGCTACTCACCTTCTGAAGGGAGATGCAGCTCTCTGGTGGGAAAATTACCTCAAGGCAGATCTTTCTGGTTTTCAGCCTACTTGGGAGCGGTTAACTGCTGCTTTCAAAGAGCAATATCTGTCAGAAATTGTCATGGAAAGGATGAAGGAAGTGTTTCTCAACCTCAAGCAGGGCACTGACAATGTCAACACCTACATCAGAAACTTCATGAACCTGTCTCATTATGGTGGCGATGAGATCTCTGATGACAAGAAGAAGCAAAAGAGGTTTCGGCAAGGCCTCAATGCTTCCATCAAATATGCAATCACTTATGCAAGGCCGGCATCTTTCCTGGAACTTCCGCACACAGCTCTGCAGGAAGAAGCAAGTAGGCAAGTGTTTGAGGAGTCAAAGAAACACAGCCGTGATACAACAAGCTCTTCTGCTATGACAGCTCCTTCTAAGCGTCGTGTCTGGGTTCCTAACACCCCACCGTCGCTTCCTGCTCCGCCAAGACCTTCAAGCTACGCACCAAGGCCACCAAACTCCTTCACTGCGGCTCCCAAGGGCTACAACCACAACTACCCTGGAGCGCCTGGCGGAGTCCCTGGCTACGTTGCTCCACGTCCACCTGGTGCTTGCTATACTTGTGGAAACACTGGACATCAGCACTGGAATTGTCCAATGAACAACAAAGCTCTTCCACCACCACCTCCAAGACCTGCGGCAAGTGCTCCTATGATTCGTGCACCTCCACCTCGGGCTCTCAACATCAACACCAAGCCGGGGTCTACGGTTGCTCGTGCCAACTGTGTTAACGTCGCTCAAGCTGAGCATGCACCTGGAGTTGTCATGGGTATGCTTCCTGTTAACTCAGTTCCTGCACGGGTTTTGTTTGATTCTGGTGCTTCACATTCTTTCGTTTCTCACAAATTTGCAAATGAGCATGAGCTTGTTATAGACCAGCTGAATAAAAAGTTAATGGTTCTTTCTCCTGGGGCAAGATTGTTATCTACTAAGATCAGCCATGGCAATCAAATTGAGATTGGTGGTTCTTTGTTTCCGGCATCCTTAATTGTTCTGGGCAATTCTGATATTGATGTTATCTTGGGCATGGATTGGTTGACAGCAAATGCAGCTGTGATTGATTGTGCTGAACGTTCGGTTTCTCTGAAAATTCCTGAAGGCCATATAGTCTATTCTCCAAGTCTGACTCCTGCAATTCAGCTTTATTCTTTGGCAGCTCTGAATGATGATGCTATGGAAGGTATTCAGAGTGTTCCTGTAGTTTGTGAGTTTCCAGACGTCTTCCCTGAAGAGTTGCCAGGTATGCCTCCGGATCGTGAGGTTGAGTTTGTCATTGAACTTGAACCTGGTACCGCTCCTATCTCCAAGCGGCCATATAAAATGGGTCCTGCTGAGTTGGCTAAACTTAAGCGTCAGTTGGATGAACAAGAGAAGTTGGGTTTCATTCAGCACAGTACTTCTTCTTGGGGTAGTCCAACCATCTTTGTGAAGAAGCGAGACAAGACTGATAGACTTTGTGTTGACTATCGGGCACTCAATGCTAAAACCATCAAGAATAAATATCCCCTTCCGCGGATTAATGATCTCTTCGATCAGCTAGTTGGAGCTATGGTATTCTCTAAGCTTGATTTGAGAAGTGGTTACCATCAAATCAAGATTCGCAAGGAAGATGTTCCTAAAACAGCTTTCACCACCCGCTATGGCCTATATGAGTACACGGTTATGTCTTTCGGCCTCACCAATGCACCTGCCACCTTCTCGAGGCTTATGAACTCGGTTTTCATGGAGTATCTTGATAAGTTCGTTGTGGTCTATCTGGATGACATTTTAGTCTATTCTAAGTCAAAAGAAGAACATGAAGAACACCTTCGTTGTGTCCTAAACAAGCTTCGTGAGAACCTCCTGTATGCAAAGTTCTCCAAGTGTGAGTTTTGGCTGCCTCAAGTCACCTACCTTGGTCACGTCATCTCTGCCAAGGGCATTGCCGTCAACCCAGAAACTATCAAGACAATTATGGACTGGCTTCCACCCATTAATGTCAAAGAAGTCCGAAGTTTCCTTGGTTTGGCCAGTTACTGTCGTCGATTCGTTCAAAACTTCTCAAAGATTGCGAAGCCTCTTACCGATCTCCTCAAGAAAGGCAAGAAATATCTTTGGACTCCTGCATGTCAAGCAAGCTTTGAAACACTCAAAGAGAAGCTCACTTCCACACCAGTCTTAGTTCCTCCAGATACATCAAAGCCTTTCCAGATTTTCTGTGATGCCTCATTGCAAGGATTGGGTGCGGTCCTTATGCAAGAAAAGCAAGTTGTTGCTTACGCATCTCGTCAGTTGAAGACGCATGAGATCAACTATCCTACACATGACCTTGAGCTCGCAGCAGTTGTCTTTGCTTTGAAAGTATGGAGGCATTACTTGCTTGGCAACCGTTGTGACATCTTTTCTGATCACAAGAGTCTGAAGTATATGTTCACACAGCCTGATCTCAACCTTCGTCAGAGGAGGTGGATTGAAACAATCAATGATTTCGATTTGACCATCAACTACACCCTGGGCAAAGCTAATGTCATGACAGATGCTCTCAGCCTAAAAGCTTATGTCAACAACCTCATGGTGGAAGAACAACAGCCTCTCTTGTGCGAGGAATTCCGCAAGCTCAACCTTGAAATTATGGATCAAGGGTATCTCCTGAACCTTCTAGCAACACCCCTCTTGGAAGAAAAGGTCCGTTCCATTCAGCTTGGGGATCCTTACACTAAAAAGATCATCTCCAACATTCAGCTTCCGAAGTATGAGTCTTTTCACATAGATGACCAAGGCACTCTCTTCTTTGAACACCGGATGTTTGTTCCGAACTACCCGGGTTTAAGAGAGCAAGTTCTCAAGGAGGCGCATGATTCTGTTCTTTCTATCCACCCTGGAAGCACTAAGATGTACATGGACTTGAAAACACAATATTGGTGGCCGGGTTTGAAACGATATTGTGCCAAGTATGTCTCAGAGTGCGATGTTTGTCGCAGAGTTAAAGCTGTTCATCAGAAACCTTCTGGTCTTCTACAGCCATTGAAGCCTCCGGAATGGAAATGGGAGAAAGTAGAGATGGACTTCATCACTGGTTTTCCAAGGTCGCAGAAGGGCAACAATGCAATCTTTGTTGTCATTGACAGGCTTTCCAAAGTAGCTCACTTCTTTCCAGTAAAGGAAACAATTTCTGCAATTCAGTTGGCTGAGCTCTATATCAACAGAATTGTCTCTCTGTACGGAGTTCCTCTTGAGATCAGTTCAGACCGTGGAAGCATCTTCACTTCCAAGTTCTGGGGAAGTTTCCAAAATGCTTTGGGAACAAAACTAAACTTCAGCACAGCTTACCACCCTCAGTGGCAAGGACAAGTTGAAAGGATCAATCAGATTCTGGAAGATATGCTCCGTGCTTGCGTTATCTCTTTCGGCATGAAGTGGGAAGAATGTCTTCCTTATGCTGAATTCTCTTACAACAACAGCTTCTAGAAAAGTCTAAAGATGGCACCATTTGAGGCTCTCTATGGTCGCAAATGCAGAACTCCGATTGGTTGGTCGGGCGCAGGTGAAAGAATATTGTTTGGCCCAGACATTGTAACTCAAGCGGAGGAGAAAGTTCACATCATTCTTGAAAACCCGAAGATTGCTCAAAGTCGCCAAAAGAGCAATTATGACAGAAAGCACACGGACATGGAGTATGTCCCTGGTGATCTCGTTTACCTTCGTGTCACTCCCATGAGAGGTACGCACCGCTTTGGTATCAAAGGAAAGCTGGCTCCTAGATACATCGGTCCTTTCAAAATTCGTGGAAGAAGAGAAGTTTCTTATGCTCTTGAGCTCCCTGAACAACCCAAAGTCCATGATGTTTTTCACATCTCTCAACTCAAGAAGTGCTTCAAGGATCTCGGCAGGACCGTGGACCATGAACTCATTAATCTCCAAGAAGATCTGTCTTATCAAGAACACCCCATAAAAATCCTAGAAGTCGCAGAAAGAAGGACTCGCAACAAGTCCATCAAGTTCTGCAAGGTGCAGTGGTCGCACCATTCCGTTGATGAAGCAACCTGGGAACATGAAGATGAGCTCCGTGCCAAGTATCCTTCCCTCTTTGAGTCTTCTTCTTCCTAGAATCTCGGGGCGAGATTCCTGTTTAGTGGGGGAGAGTTTTAGCATCCCAATTGTCTAACAATTGTAAGGCTACTTGTCCTAGTAAGATATTGGCTACTCCATAGATATTATTGTTGCATCATAATTTTATCATGCTCATGTCATCATGCCACCTTGCATTTGAGCATCATATTAAACCCCTTTTCTTTTGGTTCTTCTCTCACATGCATTATTAATTGTATTTGCTTCTTGATATTATATTTGGCTATTGATATATTGTTCAAATGCCCAAGTTGAGTTGGGGGCATATCTTTTATTTCCATTCCACCACCTTTCTCTTCCACCACTTTATAATCCCACCATCCCATTAACCATGAGCTTGTTTTTCTTTCTTTTGCTATTTTTGTTCTAGCTCATGTGGGTTGGGGTGGATCTAGTCCATTATTTTCCTTTGCTTGGCTCTATTCCACTTATGGGAAATGCATAAGAACCATGCCATCATATTATTATTGTTGTCCCAAAATAATTAATGGCATTATTATTTTTGCATGGACCATGCAACCTTCCTCCCCACCCTTATCTCTTTGGTTTTCCTTTTGTTTCATTGGATCTTTTCTTTGTGGACCATCCGCTTACATTCCACCATCCCCATGCTATCATCAGCACCTTGTTCTTTATTTTCCATTGTGATTTATATGAAGGATTCCTCCCATACTCCTTTCTTTCTCTTTTCATGATTATTTTTCCTCCACCTCATCTTAGCCTAATCCAAGCCTTTTCTCACACCCCCTAGCTAGCCCTGTTCCATTTTCCAATATGCAAAAACTCCCAAAAAGATGAATTCTTGGGCTGGTTTAAATCTGAAACAAATCAAAAATATAAATCAAATCAGTTAATAAAACAAAAAGATATATAAAAAAAAGAGAGAGAACCTTACCTGCAGCGCAGCCAGCAGCCCACCTGTGGCCTCGCCCGTTGCAGCCCATCTCTCGGCCCACCTCCCCAGCCCATACCGATTCGGCGCCGAGCCGCCCTGTTCCTCTTCTCCCCCGCCTAACGCCGTCGTCTCCCCCTCTCTCGCAGCCGCAGACAGAAAGCAGACGTGGGCAGGTGGCCGTCTGCCGCGTCAGCCACGCCGCCCGCACGCCAGCCCTCCTCCTTATCCTCGCGCCGAGCCGCCCTCTTTTCCCTAACCCTAGCTACCTGCCCGTCCCTCCTTTTCTCTCCTCCCGGACGCCGCCAGTCTGAGGGCCGCGCCGCTGTTGCCGTCCTCGCCGTTGACCGTGAACACGCCGGGAAGCGCCGCCGCAGTCCGTGCCGCCGTTTCCGCCAGCCAGAAGGTCCAGGGTTGCCCGCACCCGTTCCCCCCACCGCGAGCCGCCAGCACCGCCGCAGCAGCTCCGCCGTTCCCCTCCGCTCCGGCCGTCCCTACCTCCGAATTCCGCGGGAATCGAACGAGGTGAGCTTTCCCCCTCGCCCCTTCCGTTACCCCCCCTCTGCGAGCCTGGCGCCGCCAGTAATTGGCCCCCGCCGGCGAGGTGCTCCGCCGTAGTGAAGACCGAGGCCGTGTTTTCCCCTCTGTTCGCCGACGAGCCCCGACCAGCACAGCCCGCCACCGCCGACCCTCCCTAAACAAAATCCGTAGCCGAAGCCACCCTCTACAACTTTCGTTTTGGCGGCCAGAGCTCTCCCGCCGCGGACGCGACGCCACCTTCGCCGGAAGACTACACCGTCGTCAGTCGTCGTCGAAGTTTAGAGAGACAGCGCTAGTTTCAGACAGCACTCGCGCGACCGTTTTGCAAATAGGACCCCCGCGCTAATTGGCGATCACGCCCAGGTCCCCAGTAGCCCTAGTGTCCCCACCTGTCAGCCGCCTGGCAATTCGCAGAAAACCCCCCAGCAAACCCGGTTCTCAACCCGGGCTCCGTCCCCGCTGCGCGACGGGCTACTCCCACGCCCCTCGCTGACTCGTGGGGCCAGCTTCGCCGTCGGGCCGCTTGTCAGTGCCTGGGCTAGCCTCTGCCCGGTGCAAAACGTTTTCTCGCGCGCGCGTGGCCCCAGTCCGCTTTGTCCCCACCCATCAGCGTCTAGGCTAGAGTTGCCTGCGGTGAGAAAGTTTTTCCCTTTGTCTGTTTTAACTAAATCTTTTTCAAATTGATTTAAATTCAAATTCAAATCAGATTTAAATAATTTTTAAAATACAAATCCAAATAATACATGTAATATATGTTTTGGAATCAGAAAAATGTGAGGAATTCAAATATGCCCTTCAAAATATATTTTGAACACTTTAAAATTTCGAGATGATTAAAATTACAATAAAATGCCCTTTTCCTTATTTAATTAATAACTTTTGTTTTATAATTCCAAATCTGACAAATAATATGCCTAAATCGATCAGCGCGACGAGCCCGTTCTATCTATGCAGTCCTTATTCTGAATTGAAGCATGCATCATGTCAACATTCAAAATCTGAACTGTTTATGACAATAAAACTTGGTTAAATAAATAATAAATTGCTTTATTTCTTGTATCTACACCTCACCTTTGCCATGCTACTTTAATGCCATGTAATTGTGCATCATTCATCATGGCATGCTTGGTTGCTTGTTGCATTTTACTTCATATGATTGTGCACTTTATTTATGTTGGCCTTGTTTGTTTGGTTCTTCTTCGAATAGACGCCCAGCAGGAGAATTACCAGGAATCCCAGGAGTATTACCCAGATCCATCTCTCGCTTCAACTGAGCTGCCAGGCAAGCACTACCACATGCTTGCATACATACAGTACCTATTGCCTCTATCTTATTCTTGCATCATTGAGTCGTGATTGAATTAAATTGAATCCCAAGTACTGCATGGCCTTTACTCTTAAACCACACCAAGCTTGTTCCGGTCCCATGAGCCATTACTACAGGAGTTGTTTGAGCCATGCGAGTCGTAGAAAAGCATGAGTAGGGTATGTGAGTGTCTGGTGGATAATGAGGTACCTAAACAACATAACCTGAGTAGTAATGGGATAACTAATGAAAGAGGCACCGGTGAGCAATATCTGCTATTTGGTTTTTCCTGCTCACTTGTGTCCCGTAGGACCCCGAGTACTTGATTCCTGTTCCTTGAATATTCGCACTATCCACATCCGGGAGGCCTTATGGACCCCCCTGAGCCAGAGCTTGATTCATTCGTATTTCTTGGGGCAACAATTAGTTTGGGGTTTTATTACTATCCTGTACTTATGCGATGTTACTGCTTTAATATGATTGTGCGTGGAGCACCTGTACTGTTTTGGATCGGGGAATGTTTTCGCGGTATCGACAAGCCCAGTCACATTTTCGGGTTCCCTGTCGTTTACAGCCATTGACACAAACCTTGGGTCCGTCTCGGAGCCGGCCAACTTCGTTGCGGGTAGCTTAATGGGGTGGCCCCCTGAAATATTACTAAATCCTGTGATTGCTTTGTCGTGAATGCCTCGTTGGGTTTTAAGTTGGTTTTTCCGAGGTTGATCGAGTGTGTGTTGCTATTCGTGCACCCCTGTAGGGTAAATCTTTCTGAAAGCCGTGTACGCGGTTATGGACGACTTGGAGCACAGTTTCTCGATCATAGACAAGTATAACTAAAGTACCGCTTTTAAATTGACCTAGTACTTGACTAGTAAATAGTGCAACACTCATGGAATGGTTAATAAAACTGCCAACGGATGATGGGGGTTGTTCGTCCGCTTCCTCGTTGGTAAGCGAGGAGGAGGATGGATCTGTTAATTATACTGTTATAACTGTTGTTCTTAATTCACGGACTTCCGTCTATCATTGGTTAGGCGGAAGGTTAGCGAGTATCTGTAGAATTGTTAGGTATTATCTTTTGCTGCAATTGCGTCACCCCAGGTTGTGTCCCCTTTAGTGGCATAAAGACTTGCTGAGTACCCCTAGGGTCTCACACGATAAATTTTTTGATTCAGATGAACAGGTGTACCCGCAAGATGGATACTGGGTGGAAGAGACAGATGATGTTGGCAACGATCATTCGGTGTAGAGATTCCGGGAACGGGGATCCGCGTGATCTGTGGGCGGGATGTGTTTATTTATGGGGCATCTTATGCCATTTTGCTTCTTATCCGTACTCGGATCTTGTTTTCCGCTTCCGCCTGATACTCTGATGTGTGATGTATGAGGAGCTATCCTAAATTATTATATCTATCTAGGACATTTGGATCTTGCCGTATGGCGTTGCAATATTTCTATTTCTTTTAGATGGAATGGCTCTGAGGACTGTTGTATGTGGCTTGCATACATACTCACTTGTGTATGTAGTTGATCCCTTCGCCTGTCGATTACGCCGCTCGTTCTTGTCCCGTTGTTTGAAAGTGGTTAGGATGGCCGAAAGGTCTACCGTGAGTGGCCCTGGGCCCCGCCATACTATTTTAACCACTTTCGTTCATCCAGGCATTAACTAAGAGCGTAATTCACCGAGGTAGTTACAGATCGCTACGGCCACTGGAGGTGGTCCTAGTGGTGGTGGTAGTGCGTTGATCCAGGGTGCCAGGTATGGCGTTGTATCCTTGACTTGTTGCCTCGACCACCTTGCTACTGAATGCTCCTTTGAGCCCCACTAAAGTGTGACAAGTCCCTCATGAGGTGATTTTATCACCTCCTTCCTTCCGAGTCGACGTAGTAGTGCATGTGGCATGGTCCATATAACATCTTCGTAGACGGTATTGGGGCTTCCCTCGGCTGCCTCGGCCGGTACTACTGTGCTGTCCCACTTGCTCCTCCTTCGTCTTGATTGCTTCGGTATTCCCCGCTACAGTTATCGCTTCTGTGGTTGTCCTTGTTGATGTAACTCGTCCCGACATGGCTTGGCCCTCCATGCTTATTGTTTAATGTATCCTTGCAGTTGGCCCATCGATTTTCCATGTCCAACAACTGGGAGATGGTCTTGGTCTTAACCTGACCCATCTCTTCTATGAATCTTTTTGGCGTAGAACATCATTGAAATCATCAATTGCACTTTCATCGGAGATGTTCTTGGCTGAATTCTTGATGATATTCCATCGATGTATGAATGAGCATATTGATTCTCCTGATTTATGCTTGCACACCCGCAGCTCCTCAATGGATGTGGGTCGCTTAAATGTGGAGTTCAAGTTTCGGATGAATGTTTCCTCTAGGTTACTCCAACTGCTAATTGACTCTTCCGGTAACTATTGTAGCCAAGACCGCGCGGATCCGGATAAGTGTAGCTACAAGCTCTGCATAGTCATGGCTTTTGATCCCCATAGAACTTTCACTATTTGCAGATAATAAGCCAACCACACTTTTGGATTTGGGAGGCCATCATACTTTTGGCAATCGTGCGACAGTTTGAAATCCTTGGGTACTGGTGTGTTGCTAACCCAATGGGTAAAGCAACTCGTGCCACATGCTTCGAGGTCATTCTCTCTTTCCTCGTCTGAGTATCTTTTGTGCCTTTCCCGAGCTTTATCAATTTTTATTTGAGTGATGTCGTCCCTTGCATCGTGGCCATGCGGAGAGTGTGCGTGGTATGGTAACCTAGATCTTCGGGTGTTTGCCACCTTCCCATGGTTGCTATAATGGTGTGGTGATCTATTGGATCACGATACAATCTCACGATCCCCTTTTGTGAGTGTTTCCCATCCATGCCGAGGTTCATCGGAGCAGAGCGATGGATAGTTGCCCACGGATTGTTGGCTGTTGATTGAGTTGTAAGCATGCATGTTTGAGCTGCGACAAGGGTGGCTTGCACCATTTTGGCCCTGATATGGCCCGCTGAATCTATGGACATGAATGACAGGTTCAAATCTCGGGTGATGTCGATCCTATCAGCTTCGGGTACATTGTTCAATCGAGAACCGCCTCTTCCTGGTTGTGATTGTCCTGCAATGCTTCCAGAGTTGCAGGTGGAGCTAAGCTACGCTCGTCACATGCTTGATTCTTTGACCCTTCTTTTCGGTTCTTCCAGGTCCCTTTGCATCTTGATCAATTTCCTCTTTTGCTTGTGAAGGAGATACTAGTACGCCATCATATCGTCTTTTGTTACGTCTATCGTCATGGCTACCGCACCCGAGATAGCATTTCTTGATTTTTCCCAGGAAGATGCGGGTAGCCGGATAGCTATCTGTTCTCCGTCAGTTGATGGTTTCCTCCAGTCCACCGCTTGTCTGATATGCCATGACGGGAGATGGAGTTTCAGAGTCGGATACAAATGAGATGTTGTCATAGAGATCGGTCAAATCCCCTAGATTTGCGGGTGTGGCTATTGTTGTTTTCCACGCTTGTCGGATGTGAGGCAACAATTTCAATGGATCCGATAGAAGATGCTGGTGTTGACTCAGGTGCTATGATTGGGGCTGACGGACCAAAAAATATCGGATCTGAAAGACAAAGAACTTCTTATATTCGATGCGAAAGTGGAGGTTTCCAATCATGAGATCGGTCTCCTCATCAAAAATTTCTGGGAGAGGGGTGGGAGGGAATCGAGATCGATGGAATCATGATGGACCTTGACGACCTTGATCATTAGGTTGTAGCTTGGTGAAGTTGAAGCCGCCGAATTCATGACTCTAGCGCTCAAAGTTCCCACAGATGGCGCCAATTGACGAGGGGTAACCTCGACAATGTCCATGGTTATGGACTTGTGTTTGATGGAAATGAGAGCGTTGGTGGTTTCATCGGCCTTTCAGACAAACAAGGGAGTCGAATCCTATCTGAGCATTATCACAAAGAGATGATTACAAAGTCATTGATTCGCTAGATGCAATCTAACTCACGACGGGTTGTGTCTACTCCAAGCTACGGTGGTCTTTTCGTTGGCTCCTCCTAGCCCTTATATGAGAGGCTGGGTCTCAAAGTCTGATGGCCCAAAATATATCGAGCTCGTTGGGGAACCCCAAGAGGAAGGTATGATGATCACATCAGCAAGTTTTCCCTCAGTTATGAAACCAAGGTTATCAATCCATTAGGAGCAAGGAAACACCTCCAAGGTGTTGCTAGCTGAACTTTGGCAGGGCGCACTACCAGTGCCAGCAACAACGTGGAAACCTGCACAACACAACCACAAAACTTTGCCCCCAACTTGCGATGAGCTTGTCAATCTCACCGGTTTTGATGAAAACAATGGATTAAACGTATCGAGTGGAAGAAAGTAATAGTTTGCAGAAAGTAAAAAGAAAGCATTAAACAATTGTAGATTGATGGTAAAAGAAAGGAACGGGGTCCATAGTTCACTAGTGGTGGCTCTCCTTAAGATATATGACATGTTGGGTGAACAAATTACAGCGGGGCAATTGACAAACATCGAGAAAGCAATCATGCATATACTACTCATCTTGACTCCTTTGAGATTTGATTGGGCATTACAACATTATACATATACCGTAATCCAACTGCATCTATGACTAATAATCCACCTTCAGGTTATCATCCGAACCCCTCCAGTATTAAGTTGCAAGCAACAGATAATTGTATTACGCATTGCGTGTAAAGTAAACAATACGATTGTTCTATGAACAAAGGATTGTTGTTTTCTCCCTAGTAGCAATAGCACATCTAGTACCTTAGAAATTTATGTCACTTCCCTAGATTACTAGAGGCATGAACCCACTATTGAGCATAAATACTAACTCTTCGAGTTGCTAGCATCTACTTGGCCAAGATAGCTACTAACAATGGAAATCATGGAAGATCACAAATAACAAAGACATGATAGAATCAATAATCAATCTGAAATAGCATCTCAATATCCATCGGATCCCTGCAAACGCAACATGTATTCATTTTCTAACTTCTTGGAACCAAAAACAACAGAAAATAGGCAGCTGGCACTGTGGCATCTTGTTAATAGGTTAGTCCAAGAAAGTGTATAGAAAGTACTCCAAAGTTGGAACAAAACATAAGAAAGTAGATAAAACCAAGCATGGAACATCAAAAATTATGGATACGTTAGCAACATATCAACATCCCCAAGCTTAACTCTTGCTCGTCCTCGAGTAGGTAAGTGATAAAAAGAAAGAATAAATTTTGAGGTGACATGCACCATCATATACTTGATCAAAGTATTTGTAAAACATTGATAGCTGGGATCATAGTACTTCAATCATAACATGGAAGATAAAGTTCCAACAATAAGACAAAGCAACTAAGTTGCAACATGAAAAGGCACAAACAAAAGATTCATGAATAACAATGCTTTGCAAGACGTCTGTTTGTTTCACATAAAGAAAACATAGCATAGTGGCATTCAGCTTGTCCCTCATTGAGTAGCAAACGGAAATGCATAGGACACCTTCAAAGTTCATAAGAGTGGCTAGATACAAATAGTTTAAAACAAGCAATATCAAAGTTATGCATCAATCAACAAGTCTTGGGACAATGCACATAGAACTAAGAATGGCCACTATGCTCTCAAAATAGGTGCATAAAGATAGAAGGTGGAGACTCAACCTAAAAGTAAAAGAAAGGCCATCATAGAAGGAAGCAGGGATTCGAGTTTCATAAAGAGCTTCGAAAAATTATGGTACTTATTAGCTTTCAGCTCTCATTGCCCCTATCATAAGAATCTTGAAGTGATTAAGGTTAAAGTGAACAAACTATGGAGTATATGCTTGACAAAGTATAAGTTGGAAATCTTATGTCCCTTGAATACGAGGGCCGCTCCTCATGCTACTCAAGTTTAGTTACCGGTAAGTTCTTGTCATTGTAAGTACATGTGTATCATAGAGAACCACCAACGGGGTAACCCTTGCCCGATGATACAGAAGAATCCCCATATCAAAATGACAAGGCAAGAAGAAAATGAGCATCTCAACAATCTTCTTATTTACGATGGGAAAATGGTGCTTTTTTCTCTCTTTCCTCTTTTCTCATATCACTTTTTTCTTTCTTTTTCTCTTTTTTCTCAATATCTGACTCTTTTTTATAAGAAGAATGCTTCATAAACAGCTCATTATGGTTACGCTGCAGGTTTCCACCATGACAACATGGATTAGACAAGCGACCCAGGCGTTTCTCTAACACACATACATAACTCCATGGACTTACAAGCTCCCCTTTCATTTCACACCGACAACATCCATAGACAAAAGAGCATGATATCAACTAGGTACAAAGTACAAGTGCAATGTTGAAAGCGTTCCCCATGACAGCATGGTTCTGCTAATCCCAAACATATAAGTGCAAGCATATACAACATAGAAGACACAATGTTTCAAGTTTATTAAGGGCAAGAAAAGTAAAGTGTGCCATCAAGTTCGTGAGACCTTTAATCACTAGTTTTCTCATAACAAGTTTAATTTGGAAGGTAAACAAAAGCATGAATATACTTGGAATAGCAAATACTAATAGGTAGGTATGGTGGCTCTTTGGAATAACTTGGTTTTAGGAGTTGGATGAATGAGTGGAACTCATACTTGGTTACGGAGGCTAGCAAAAGACTGAGAGCGACCAACTAAGAGAGCAATAATGGCCATAATCATGCAGAGCGACAAAAAATCATTAATCAAAGCATAAAGTGATATTATAAGTTGAAAACTAAAGGACCGTAAAGGCTATGGTGACTTGGGATAGTCATAAAATGGTGTGAGCATGTGCCAAGTCAACCCAAATAAAGCATCAAAGGAGAATACCACAATAATATGCTTTAATATGCTAAAACAACGCATGATTCTTCAAAGGCACATTAAGAAATCTCGATTGTTTATAACAAGTCATGCAATAGCAAAGAATACTAAGCATAAAGCCAAAACAATATCAAGCATGGCATGAACAAGCATAGGCCACAATCAAAAACAATCTCTCTTTACCACTTAAGCATTTTCCTACACTTTTCCAATCCAAACCAAACTATTTGAAAACCAATGTATGAAAGAGGGGGTCCAAGCAATTTATTCAGCAAACTAAGCAAACCAAGCAAACGAAAACTAACACAAAAAAGAAAACGCTCGAAGAACAACATAATTGTGCAAGAAACAATAAAAATGTAGTGTTTGGAAGAAACCTGGGATTTTTATTGATGAAGAAGGGGATGCCCAAGGCATCCCCAAGCTTTGATGCTTCACTTCTTGGATATTTCTTGGGGTGACACTCATGGCATCCCCAAGCTTGAGCTTTAGTCCATCCTTCATCTCATTACTCATTCCTTCCATACACCTGAAATTTTTCCTTCATACAAAACTTCACACAATCTTTATTAGCAACATTAGTGCACTCAAGATAATAAGTATTTGGGTTCAGTTCCAACACTAATAAAACTTCCATTAAAACACAAGCTACTGTAGCACTTCCCTCAAAAAGCTCAATTCCCCAAAAGAACTCAAAAAGGAACCAACAAGATGCAAATAATGGCAGAAATCTGTCAAAACTGGCCAGCAGGTAAAGAAGAATTTTTTCGAAGACCTTCTGTTGCTCAAATAAAAAAGTGTTGAAGTAACGAAAGTTAGATAACGGCCTGGTTAAGAAGAACGAAAATGCACGCCTCAAAACGACATACAGAGATTTTACAGGAATTTTTACGGTGAAGCACAGAAATCTGTTTCGGGACAATAACTTTCCCAATCATTACTTCTCTCTCATTAGAGGTTACTCTTGGCACAAAAAGAAAATAAAAAGGGTAAGGAGCAGTTATTACAGAATTAATAACTTCCAAGACTCATCTAAAACTTTTGGGTTATCTCCCAATAAGTACTTTTCTTTAACGCCTTTAAGTTAGGCATAAGAAGCAAGAAGAAGAATCAAGTGTTCTCAAACGAAGAAGCATTAAGAGGAAATTTTGTTTTCATGGGAGAGGCAAAATAAATCTTCTCTCTTCTTTGGGAAGTGTTCTATACCTTTCTTGAGTGGGAGTTTATATTTAATGGTGCCTTTCTTCGTATCAATAATGTCACCAACAGTTCTAAGAAAAGGTCTTCCCAAAGTAATAGGACAAGAAGCATTGCATTCAACATCCAAAACATAGAAATCAATGGGGACATAGGCATTGTTAACCATTATAAGAATATCATTAATACTCCCCATGAGTTTTTTTAGCATTATCATCAAGTGGTACATTGAAATAACAATCTTCCAATGGTGGGAAATCAAGCATATCATAAATCCTGCTAGGCATAATAGAAACACTACTATCAAGATCACATAAATCTTTGAAATCGAAATCATTCACTTTCATATTAATGATGGGTTCCCAACCATCTTCTTGTTTTATAGGAATAGAAGCTTTGTGTTTCATCTTTTCTTCTTTAATCTTTATGACAACATCAGTAATGTGTTTTGTAAAGGACATATTCATAGTACTAGCATTAGGACTTTTAGCAAGCTTTTGTAGGAACTTAATAACTTCAGAGATATTGCAACCATCAAGATCAAAATCATAATTATCATCTAAAGTAGTAGAGCTATTACTAGCCTCAACACTAGTAGTAGTGATAGTGGAAACACTATTGTTTCTAGCAATTTCATCTTCTCTTTCCCACTTAGCATGCAATTCAGCTAATAGTCTAACATTTTCATCAATTCTAACTTGTATGGCATTAGTAGTTGCGAAGGGATTATCAATAGTTTTAGGTTTAGCAGCCATTTTATTAATCAAAGAGGATTGTGCTTCAGACAAAGATGATATATTTCTTTCAGCATTAGAAAGTTTCAATTGCAAACTAGGAATTTCCCTATTTAAGCTCTCAAGTTGATGACTAATATTCTTCGAAAGGGTAGATTGTTCCTCTATAGTTTTAGTAAATAATTTATTTTGTTCATATTGCATGAAGTTCTTAGTGGCTCTTTCGACTTCTAAAATTCTTCCTTCACTAGGTATTCCAGGTTTGCCATTATAATCATAAGTATTATTAGGAGGGTAGGGCCTATAATTGTTATTACCATAAGCATTGTTGCCAAAATTATTATTTCTTATAAAGTTCACATCAACTTGCTCTTCTTGAGCAACCAAAGAGGTTAAGGGAACATGATTTGGATCAATATGGGCTTCCCATTAACAAGCATAGACATAATAACATCAATTTTATCACTCAAGGAGGAGGTTTCCTCAACAGAATTTACCTTCTTACCTTGTGGAGCTCTTTTGTTATGCCATTCAGAATAGTTAACCATCATATTATGCAGAAGCTTTATTGCAGCACCCAAAGTAATGGTCATAAAGGTACCTCCAGCAGCAGAATCCAATAGATTTCTTGAAGAATAGTTCAATCATGCATAAAAGGTTTGGATAATCATCCAAGCAGTCAGTCCATGAGTGGGACAATTCTTTACCAAAGATTTCATTCTTTCCCAAGCTTGAGCAACATGTTCATTATCAGATTGTTTAAACTTCATTATTCCACTTCTCATAGATATAATCTTAGTAGGAGGATAGTATTTTCCAATGAAAGCATCTTTGTATTTAGTCCAAGAATCAATATTATTCCTAGTTAAGGAATTCAACCATTCTTTAGCTTTTCCTCTCAAAGAGAAAGGAAACAATTTAAGCTTAATGATATCTCCATCTATATCCCTATGATTTTGCATCTCACAAAGTTCAACAAAGTTATTTAGATGAGCAGCAGCATCTTCATTACCAATACCAGAAAATTGTTCTCTCATAGCAAGATTGAATAAAGCAGGTTTTATTTCAAAGAAAGTAGCTTCAGGAACAGGTGGAGCAATAGGCGTGCACATGAAATCATTGTTGTTGGTGCTAGTGAAGTCACACAACTTAGTATTTTCCAGAGTAGTCATTTTTTGTGTGTTTTTAATAAAGAAAGCAAACTTGTAAAACTATTTTTTGTGTTTTTGATAAAGAAACAAGCGAACAAAACAAAAGTAAACTAAGCAAAACAAAAATAACAAAGTAAAGAGATTTGTTATGAGGGACTCCCCTTGTGAAGATGTCCTTGACTCCCTGCAACGGCGCCAGAAAAAGTTGCTTGATGGCCCAAAATATATCAAGCACGTTGGAGAACCCCAAGAGGAAGGTATGATCAACACATCAGCTAGTTTCCCCTCAGTTATGAAACCAAGGTTATCAATCCAGTAGGAGCAAGGAAACACCTCCAAGGTGTTGCTAGCTAAACTTTGGCAGAGCGCACTACCGGTGCCAGCAGCAATGCAGAAACCTACATAAGACAACCACAGAACTTTGCCCCCAACTTGCGATGAGCTTGTCAATCTCACCGGTTTTGCTGAAAACAAAGGATTAAACGTATCGAGTGGAAGAAAGTAATAGTTTGAAGAAAGTAAACAGAAAGTAGTAAACAGTTGTAGATTGATGGTAAAAGAAAGGACCGGGGTCCATAGTTCACTAGTGGTGGCTCTCCTTAAGATAGATGTCATGTTGGGTGAACAAATTACAGCGGGGCAATTGACAAACATCGAGAAAGCAATCATGCATATACTACTCATCTTGACTCCTTTGAGATTTGATTGGGCATTACAAAATTATACATAGACCGTAATCCAACTGCATCTATGACTAATAATCCACCTTCAGGTTATCATCCGAACCCCCTCTAGTATTAAGTTGCAAGCAACAAATAATTGCATTACGCATTGTGTGTAAAGTAAACAATACGATTGTTCTATGAAGAAAGGATTGTTGTTTTCTCCATAGTAACAACAGCACATCTAGAACCTTAGAGATTTCTGTCACTTCCCCAAATTACTAGAGGCATGAACCCACTATCGATCATAAATACTAACTCTTGGAGTTTCTAGCATCTACTTGGCCAAAATAGCTACTAACAACGGAAAGCATGCAAGATCACAAATAACAAATACATGATAGAATCAATAATCAATCTGAAATAGCATCTCAATATCCATCGGATCCTCGCAAAGACAACATGTAGGATTACAAATAGATGATCTTGATCATGAACGGAGTTCACAAGATCTAAACATGGTAGCACAAAGGAGAAGAACCAACCATCTAGCTACTACATGGACCCATAGTCCAAGGATGAACTACTCACACATCACACCGGAGGCTTGCATGGTGATGAAGAAGGCCTCCAGGGTGAATTCTCCTCTCCGGAAGGGTGTCGGGAAGAGCTTCAGATCCCTCCCGATCTAGGGATGGAGATGACGACGACTATAGACTCTTTCGTGGAATTTTGATCGGGTACTTAGGGTTTATGTATTGGAGGCATCTTATAGGCGAAAGCGGAGGCCGAGGGGGTGCCGGAGGCAGCCATACCACCCCCTGGCGCGGGCCAGGCTGGTCCGCACGGCCAGGTGGTGTGGTGGCCCCCTGGCCCCTCTCCGTCTCGTATTCTGGCTCCTTGTGTCCCTCGGTGAAAAACCGACTTTGGATTTTGTCCCGTCCAATTCCGAGAATATTCATTTTCTGACTTCGTGGAACCAAAAACAGCAGAAAACAGGCAGCTGGCACTGTGGCATCTTGTTAATAGGTTAGTCCAAGAAATTGTATAGAAAGTACTCCAAAGTTGGAACAAAACATAAGAAAGTAAATAAAACCAAGCATGGAACATCAAAAATTATGGATACGTTAGCAACGTATTAGAGTCCAATACAGATCGGTTACAAGTTTGATTACAACTATCCTACTATGTCTGTTTGTATCTCTGTCTTAATTAACATGTCTGGTTCCTGGGCTTCGGATGGTTTCAAGACTCTTTATTTATTTGTGGGCCTTGGGTCATCTCTTTAGTATGTACTAGGTATACTAATTATAGGAACCCAATAATTCATACCCATGTCAAGTTGCATCAGAGAAAACTTTGGAGGTCAAAGATGCCAACATAAAGAGATCTATAGACCCCAACCCGGCCTGCACCGCCTAAGTCACGCAAGGTCAGATGGTCTTGGTGTTCCTAGTGATCTCCTTGTGACCAAAAATCATCACCCATGCCATTGGCTGCAGATAACCATCAAGGTCTGGGGAGTCATCACCACCATGTTCTCCTACATAGATCGTGCCAAAATCTCCCAACTCAAGGGAGCTGTCAACAACACGAAGAAAAATGAACTCGCTGTTACAAAATTCTTCGCCAAGATGAAGAGCTTTGACCAAGAACTTGCTGCTGCTAGAAAACCCGTTGATGAAGATGACATGATCAGCTACATCCTCAATGGTCTTGATGGTACATATGTTGATCTTGTTTCTGCTGTCAATGCTAACCCCAATACCACCTTGGATAATCTATGCACACAGATGTATGCACATGACATGAGGCAGGAAATGTTAACTATCATCGACCCATCCTTCACCTCCTCTACAAAATTTGGTGTGTTGTGATAGTCACCCTCCTAGTGGATATCGTGGACGTCCCACTGATCGCGATGATCGTGGACATGGTGACTGCAATGATGGATGTCGTGGCCCGTGTGGTGATAGGGGGCGATGCGATGAACATGGAGACTAGGGGTATTATGTTGAACATGGTGACTGATGATGCGATGATCGCAATCACCGTGATGGTCGTGGAAAATGTGATGACCTAGCTAGAGCTCGTCATGCTGATCGTTGGCCTGATGACATTGGTCGTGGTGGAAACAGTGATCACAGAGATGATGGAGGGCGCGATGGACGCCGTGATGGAGGTGGTCGCAGATTCTGCTAAGATGATGGAGGGTGTTAATATGGACGTGCTCCTACCCCATATGTCAATGTCACCTATCAAATCTGCAAGATTCATGGGCACCCTGCTAGTGGATGTTGGTGGTGCTTTCCGGGAGACTCATCTGATGATGATGAACATGATGACAAGGCCGCTCACTATGTGAAAGGGTAATTGCCCCTATATGTGCTTTTTGTGATTAATGAAAATCACTATGGACTATTATTTTCAGATTTTTATATGAAGAAATATTCCATAGGTCATGCTTGTAGTCCATGTGTTGGATTCATGTAACACCCCAGGATTTTAGGTTAGAGAAAAAGAGTCTGCAAGTGTGCATTACTTTCATACATCAGAAAATCTAGGGATTTTTTGCGCAAAACTGAAAGAGCTATAGAAGGAAATGAAGTCTCTCTTATTCAAATGGAAACAACAGAATAAGTGTGATGGATTTCAATATGACTTTTATGGAGCTTCTATGTTTTTGGGAAGAATATATTGAATTCAATTCAAATTTGAATTGAAGTAATTGAATATTCGAGTGTTATATATATTTGAATAAAAAACTAAGTAAAAATGAAGTTTAAATATTAGTTGAATCACAATAAAAAATAAAAAATAAATGTTCAAGAAAGGAAAAGAATTAACTTTATCAATAATATTTGATATTACAAAGTTTCTACATTTATTAGAAAGAAGGAAATTACAAGAATAGTAAATGAAGTTAAATTGAATTATTAAGTAATATAAAATGATATTATAATATTATACAAGAATGAATCTAAGAATAATTGTAAATTAAGAAAATAAATACTTTATTGAATAATATATAAACTACAAGATTCTTACAAAAGAATAATAAAAGTATTACAAAAGAGGAAAGAAAAACCAATGCTACTTTTCTAAAGTAAGACTTGTATCTTCACTTTCTTCTTTTGATAACATTCTACTCCTGCAAGACAAAAAACAAAGAAGAAAACAAAGAAGTATAATATAAGAGTGGTTAGTGGGTTAGTGTTTACTCTCAGACTTGGCATAGTAATGCTATGTCCAATGCATCATTGAGTAGATAAGTAGGGGCATGTTTAGGATTTGTTCTTATTAAGTAAAGTTCCTCAGACCAACATCATAGGATTTGAGTGGGGCAAGTTTCACAATTGGTAAAAAAAGGGAACAACCAAATAGTAAAGATCATATTTTACTTGATCTCATCCATAAGAGAAAGATGTTTGGTATAGAAACATGAACCCTGTAGGTCCCGGTTGCAAGATGCTCACACAACCATACATATGGGTGTGTTGTCAACACAACAATAGACACAACATTAGATGAATTAGAAGAGCATAGTCATAGTAGCAAATGAGAACAATATCCCACTCTCAGTTCACAACACCACCACACCATAAGTCAAGAACTCACTTTTCTTGAGAGTTCATCATCAGATCCACCACAGTATATCCATATTTCACTAACCAAGATACTAACCAGATCACCACCACATCACTAATACCATGGTTCCTTAGAGAATCCATCCAGGAGTTAGGACAAGGAGGAGCTTCACAAGATCAAGTTAGTGCCAAGGAAGGGTGGACCAACTGGACATCAAGGAGAAGCAGATCAAGATCCACCCAAAAAGCACCACATCATCACAAAAAAAGCTTGTCTACTCTACACAACTGGTTGGATAAATTTCAATAAAATCATATCTTGCATATGTTCTTATCAATTATAAGAATATGATTTGTTGAAGCAAATACTCCTTAGAGATACACCCAAATGGCGTGTACACTCATCACTAGAGGATACTAGCCAATAGAAGGGCCCACTCTTTAACTAGAATCATCTCAAATTTTAGACCTGCATACAAGTGTTATGCAGGTTCATTCTAGAATGATGTTTGGCAATATAAATATATTCATTTCTCTCAGAGAAAGAAAGACATTAGCCTTATTGCATCATTGGCTAGAGCTATTGATAGCAAGTAGCTAATAAATCAGCATGTTTTCATGATTTTATCAAAAGATTCCAATAGATCAAGCCATCCAATTATGTTAAAGGCTACCACTATGTACCATCCAAATGGAGGCTTCGCAGGGGCATCCATCTAACAATAATTGGAATTCCTTTTCAGATACAATGTAACTAATCATTTTCCTAGAAAACCTAGGAATAATTTATACTGAGAACTCTATCTACAGAAACCAATAGCAGGCTATGCTACCAATTCTTATTAGAACATTTAGGATTTAATCCTAAATGTCGTTGTTGTTCATCAAAGAACCTCACCAAAAACCTCCATTTCTAAATCCAATCTTATGTTTAATTCCATAATCTAGTAGCTCACTATCAACTAGGTTGCATCACTGTCTTTGATAAAGACCTACACAGAGATGTGATATTTCAACCAGAGCATCACCCAGGAAGCCAATACACTAGGCGTAATTTCATTGCACCATCAACATCAAGCAATAAGCCATCCCTGGATCACAAGTGTAACCCTGTGATTGTCATTAGGTACCTCACCAGAATGTATAGAAGATCTATCAAGAATCACTCAGGCATAGCATAAGTATCAGAATATAAATTACCAGACTAACAACCACTATAGAAAACCAGCTCTACACAAGGATTGGGTAATAGAAGATCATAGTTAACACACCTTAAATTCCTACGTATTAGAGAACATAGGTATGTACCCAAATTTGAGCATTAGTAGATGTTACTAGGAATCTAGGGTTCCCAGTAGAAAGGGAAAGGGTAGCAGAAATAGAGAGAGTGGAGGGGTTACCTACCCGGGGTGAGTCCAAGCTTGTCGGAGAAGAAGAAGTGGAGGCATCGGCAGAGCAGAGCACAATGCAGCAGCACGGGGAGCACCACAACACTCAATGCGCACCGAGCCACACTGCATGAACCATTTCCCACACCATCACCATGACACCGTGAAGTCACCAGTGGACGGCGCAGCCAGCATAGCGGAACCCTAGCACCTTAGAGAGGAAAGGGGACGAGCAGAAGAGGGCTCGATTTACAAATTGAGCTAGACTTGAAGAACGAGCAGAGAGCAGTACTAGTTTAACCACAAACGACGGTGACCGGAGAGACCTAGCTCACCGGAATCTGGCGGAGGCACCAACATCGCCATGGCAGCCCGCGAGGGAACAAGAGAGAGGACCGAGACGAGAGAGAGTGGTGTAGACTAGGTCGGTTTGACTGACCCATTAAAACATTTGGGTTCGTCCAACCCGAGCTTAGTGGGCTAGCTTGACTAGTGGGCCAGACCCAGTTTCTAAAAAGAAAGAAGTATACAATAAATTGCTAAATTACAAAAATACCCCTTGAGGTATTTAAGCCCTAGAAAATATATAAAAATCCTAAAAATACAAATAATATCTCTAAATGTTCATAAAACTATAAACTATCTAATAAAAATACTAAATTGTATTTTAGAATGGTAAAACTTAATTTGATTATTTTAAATCAATAATTAATTTATGGAATTTTCTAAAATTAATAATAATACTTAAAAAATATATGAAATCCATTTTAAGAACGTAAATAATTACTTCATTTGATAAAAAAATAGTTTGTATTTAATATGATATAATGGAAATATGTATTTAAAATGTTTATTTCCTTAAGGAATTCTAGTAAAATAAAGATAAGGCAGAAAAATAAATAAAAATCACTTTTGTGTTTAAGAATAAACCTTTTAAATTACAAAATACTAAATATAAAATTATAAGTCAATTAAGAATTTCTAAACATAAGTGCTATAATGGACTTTATATTCCTTTTATACCATTAAATTAAAAAGAAAAGTTTTACAAAGCAACCAAAAGTCCTAATTACCCTAACTAAATACTTAGAACTATAAAAAAATACAAAATGTATTTTCATTATCACTACAAGTTCAAATAAAATCCTTTAAGCTTACTTTAAACCTTTTGAACTAATTGTCTCACATAAATAATATTATTTCTTTAATAGTATAAAGAAAATATTTTAATGTTTTAATTTTACCTTGTAAACTAGGTAAAACATACAAAGCAGGTTAAATAATCCATTTTACTTAGATAAATCCATAATAATAACTAATATATTAAACAAAAATCACCTTTATACGCTTAACTGTTTATAATACAAGTTAAAATATGTTGTACCACAAAAACAAATTTAATACATAATAACTAACAAACTTAATCCACATACCTTTAAATCATTAGATCTATCAATTTAATGTCTAAGCTATTAAAATTACTTATAGATTAGTCCCAACATGTATTAATAAAAGCTATTCACTAGAAGATAAAATAATAACAATTTTTAGAAAAGATAAACTATCTTACAACCTTGATTATGATGTAAACTCTAGATCTTAATACTGTCAGAAACAATAGATCTTGAGTTTGCTCATGTTTTATAGCTAACTTTGATCTAAAATACCTTAAATATCATGTCTTAAGACTCATATTTAATTTTATAGTTAACTTTGGTCTATTATAAAACCAATCAAAAGTATGATAGGTCCACATCATTGGCGCTTTATGAAAAACAATAATTTTAATCTTAGAAACATTCAAGATTGATGAACTTAATATAAACATCCCTTTTTCGAAAAGTTATTATTTTTGCCAGTTCAAACAACAACTCTATAATAGTTTCTTCCCACTCCCAACAACCTAGCACATGGACTATTATCATATCTACTAGTGGGTAATTAACCTTCATCATAGGCTATTATTGTACTTCAATGTTATATCTTATAAATAAATATTAAGCTTCTTGTAAACATATCTAATTATTAAATAAACTCAAAAACTAATCAAATCTTACAGAAATCATTGAAGTGCAACACACTTACACTAAGGGGAATTCACTTAGGGAAGTTTATAAAATGCATAGATTGCTTATGCATAAAAGCATATTGCTTCTTTAAACATTATTCCTTATCGGACCAATGATGTTGTTTTTAGATATTGGGTCTTATGCTATCTCGAAGACCATCATTACATAATCTTGTAATCACAAAGGCAACTTCACACTTGATCATGTATTTTGGTTATTTTCTATCAAGTATTTGCAATCTATTGTTGTTATCACCTGCATTTCAAAAAGGACAACAAAAACACTATTTTCATGATTGATATGAATTATTGGTTACTGATCCAGGGTGATCAGTTAATATATTATGATTGGCAATGGAATCACCATTGCATATAACTGTATCATCTAGGATTTAACAACCCATGTCATCGATGATTCTAGTATCGTATAATACGCGTTAACCATGAGATCTGGAATGGGATGGTGAAGTCAGTTGTATCTTCTTCCTTTCGTGTGCCAACAAATGACCTTATCGTGAGGCTATAGATTCCTGGTAAGGATCCAACACATGGGTGGGACCCCTTAGTGCCCAACGACACTAGTGTCAAGACTATCTATGAGGGGCTATCGGAGTTAGACCTGCCATTTTTGCGGGGGTTTCCAAGGACATGATCTACTTACATTGTCTTTGAGGGGCAACCAGAGTTATACCTACCTGTAAGGGGGTTAATAAAGATAGATCCACCTGGAGGGTCGTGTTACCACATGGGTTCATGGAGCGAAACAATGATTGGCCTGGATCATCTACTAGGCCCGATACCTTTGATTAGGATTACGGATGTAGTATAGCTTCCTTTTCCTTAGTAGACCTAGGTTTTCGAATCCTCGGGAAGCGAATGCGTAGTGAAGTTACTTTAACGGACCTTCAGGAGTATTAGAATTCCTTTTATTTTTTTACCGGATCAATAACTTGCGTCTTTTTGTTGTTGTCGATGATGGAGAGAGAGGGCCTAGGGCGTTCGGTTTCACCTGTAGCTGTGCAAAACATCTGATGGGAATAAAAGATAGAAATAAAATATGCATGTACTTGTTAGAGCAAGATCAATTATATGTGGGCAGTGCATCGATAATTGCTATTGCCTCTGCAACCGCTTATAGCAATAACCTACTAGTATCATCCATAAAAGAAAGAGAACTAATGATATGCATTGTGATGTCACCGTTAATCCCAAGTAAATCCCTCACATACAGCCGTACTACCCCTTCTGTCACTTGGGTTCCCAACCTGTAGATCAGTCATTACTCATACTCCCTATACCTGGCTCAACCCTTGGGGCCTTGGGTACCTGATAAGTCCTTGAATTGAGGCAAGAGAGGATACAATAATCATCATGTCATACAAACTAATACACGATCCCATCTATGATAAATAACATGCATAGACACTACATGGCTAGGCCAAAGCCCTTAGCCCAAGGAGAATTATTTACACATAGAGATGAGATCAACAATCATAAACATTGTAATGAAAATCATAAGATTGATAACAATAGTCTTACAATGTCGCCAATCGAAGAAGAGATCTACTATTACAAGTAGTGGATTATGGATATGGAGATGGAGAAGGGTTTTAAGATCTAGAGGCGGCAGGTGATCTGTGGTAGAGACTTTTGGCAAGGTCTAGCTTGTTTTCTCGTTGCCCGAGGCTTCTTTATATAGGGGTCCCTTCAAGAAAGTTGTTCTGTTTGACCTAATGGTGGCGGCGCCAACTATACGACCGGATCTATACCCGGAATTTTGCTCCGGTCGTATAGTTGGTCATTAAAGTGTCTGCCTCCGCTTTACGGCTCCTGGTTTCTTCTGGTTGTTGGAAATCTTGTATATTTGACTTTAATGTAGTGATTCCTCCTTTAAACGACATTATCTATGCAGGAAAAATATAAAAGAAAGGATTGCATACCCCTCTGAATATTAGGCATTAGTGGCAGGGTTTAGAGAGATATTCCATAAAAAATATGAGTAATATCCAGTTCAAATGTGGAGGTAGATGGCTATATTTCAGAGCCATCAACCTCCCTAATCTTAAACTTGATCATGCCCGAGCAAGAAAACCAAAATCAAAAAGGAACTCAGCATTTAAATTGAAATAATGAGATGGTTATCTTACTCATGATTGGTAGTCTCATGTTTCCTCCACTTCATAATTCTGAAAAAACTTCAGCATAGATAGAGTAATGGCAAGCATATCATACGGGTTTCATGCATCCTTAAAGTGTTGCAAAATTATTGTCAAAATGGACGATTCAAACGAGTAAACTTTATTCCATGTCAGGTAATCAACTCATAGGCTTGCCTTTGAACGATAAAGTATAATCATGTAAACTAAGAGTGTGAGAGTTGTCATGAAAAGCATATACACTAGAGTATCTCAATTCTTCCACATCAATAAATCAAGACTTTTCAAGTACTACTTTTCTATTCATTGTCCTTCAAGAATTTCAGTTTTTTAAGTAATTAAGAGCATGCCAAAAAATATTAGTTTATCGGGCTGTGATGGACACTCGTCGCATCACTAAGGTATTGTTCCTTTTGAATAATGATTTCTCATAACAGCCAGAGGAGTGATTCCATCATGATTACAGCTACCCGGGAGTGCCACGAATCTTACCCACTATAGCATTGCCGCTACAAGTGTTTAATCAACTCATAGCCAAAATCTAGGAGTTTCCTCCATGAAGATCATTCGTAGGCCAGAAGAGTTGTTGGCATCCCATGATGTTTAACACGCATAAAGCTATATCATTCTTATGATTAACAAGGCAAACTTTGGCATGCTCACAAAAACCGCTAAACATTAATTCACTCGAACAAATACTTTTAAAGAGAGCTATTAAGTCAATCAACATTTTCAGTGGTGTTGAGTGTCTCTAGAAATAAACCTTCAACACTAATCACTACAACACCCAAGCCTTCAATTCTGAGACTTTTTCTTATTACAATTGTTTAGCAATTTTTGGGCAAGACTTGGTTAATTACGAGAGCTGGAACAAAATGTACCCAATTAAATACCCATGCAAATGAAAATATTACTATAATACAAATACTCACTACACCAATATAATACCTCAACATTTACTACTAACTAGCATGGGTTTCCGAAACTTCAAAAGTGGGGAGTCACAAGGCATACCTCTCATGTTTGGTTCCACTTCTCTCTTCCTTTTTTATTTGTTTCTTGGAAACTCGAAGTCGATCACTCTCCTGCAAATACATGAAGACCTCGAGGTAGAAAGGAAAGAAAGAGGGAAAATAAGGACAAATGGAGAAATATTTTTGTGGTTTTTAAGAGAGGGAGTTTAAAGAATAGAAAATTGGCGGCAAAGCTTGGCTAGAAAATCTTGAAAGAAAATAAAAAGAACTAAAAATAAAGTGCTGGGGAAACCAGCACGAGTGCTTATAAACTCAATTAAATACACAACCTCAAAATAAATAAAAGCAAATAAACGCCAAATAAAGATACATGAGGAAACTTCCCCAAGCTTAGCCTTTTGCAAGCCCTTCAAATCATTGTGGTGGCGGGAAAAGTCGTTTCTCCAGTTCACAAATTGAGTTGAGAGGTTACTAATTGATTCTCGGAGGTTCAAAGAGAGGCTATGCATCCTCTCCACAGTCCCTCCAAGTCCTTGGAAATCTTGGTATGTGGCGAACTGGGTTTGTGGCTTCTCGTCTTGATAAGGAACTTCTTGCCTCTCCTCTTGGTCCTCATCCTTGTCATGGTGGTGGCACGACAGATGCCATGGATAGGCTAAAGATGGGGCTAAAGTACACTAGGGGAATCCAGGGAGGGATAGCGTGGTGATTCCACGCACAAGTGTTCATGTTCCTTCTCTATCAATGGTGGATTACAGGTGCTGCTCGAGCTGTTCGAGAGAAGGAGACTCAGTCTCTTACTCCCCACAACTAGGCTCTAGAGATCTACCTTTGACAGAGAAAATCATCGATCCCCTTCTATGGAGGCCCCGGTTCTCCTTATATAGGCGAGCCCAGGTATAAAGATTAGGGCATACATGGAGGCATATTCCCCGAATATGCCCTTTGGTTAAAGCTAGATGCTTCTTTATTTGGTTTAAACGGCTCGTCCGGTCTTTGCACGTAACCCACTGCATGCCCCTCGTCTTTTGGCGTCACCAGACATGGTTTACGTCAGCCGGCTTCGCCCATGTCACCTTTGTCGGCCACGCCCCGCTGGTCCTCTCCTTTGCTCGCTTCGCTCATGCTACAGTGGGCAAAGGCCACCTTTTGACCAACGGGAGATTCCTTCCTTCTCTTGGAAGCCAAGTGGTAGTCCGGCTAGCGCTTGGCTAACCCGGCTACGAGGGTACCTGCATAATTGGTAAACAAACATGGCCGACATACATTTTATGCCGACCGGATTAATGCTAGGCAAACACCCCACGGGCCGGGTTACTCCGTAAGTCGTCCTGCCTTGAGGTGACCCAACCAGCACTTGCTTTGACCGTGCCATACCTCGGCTAACCCGGCCTTTATACCTCGGTGTGACCCTACCCGGGGGTATCCCCCCAACATTAGTCCCTGAAGCTGGTGCGGTCTTAGCAACTTCAGCTGTTAAGGCCACAGCAGGTTCCCTTATCCGAATTTGCAATTTTTCAGCCGAGTTATTATGTAACCCGGACTCCTTGCCTAAATGTTCCCTTGGCTCATTCCGAGTTATTTCTCATTGGCCGGGTTATTGCCCCATATCCGGGTCATTTTTCCTTCTCTCATATGCTTCCCCACGTCCTACGTGGAGGGTAATCATCACTTTGCCTCATTTTAAGGGTCGCGCCAGTTTATTGCGCCGGTTACTGTAGTAATGTCAGGAATAACTGCTCCGCATGTCCCATCATGGTAGCGCCTCATTAACTGTATCACCGCATCACGTCACAGGATCCTCTGTTCCTTGTGCCCCTTGATGTGGCTTCTGCTTGATTGGCTGATCTGGTGCTTATACGGTCACAGCGTGCGGTTGGGTCGTAGCAACGGATCCCACTACGTGTCTGCGACGCGCGGTTAAATAGGGGGTAGGGGCAACCTTGGGGAAGTTCCCCACTTCACGCGCCCCTGCCTCTCTTCTTCCCCAATTCAATGCCACCCCCGCCACCGTTTCCGTGCTAGTGTTGCACCGTTGCTGCCGCGCCCTGCCGCTCCTAGCGACCGTGTCGCCGCCTTTGCTAGAGCCGTTCATCACGGGGCCCTGTGCTTCTAGGTTCCCTGCGGACGGCTACCTCTTCTCTGATTTCCTTCTTGAGGATCATGACATCACCATGACCGAGGAGGAGGCCACCGTCGTCGCCCATGAAGAAGAAGAAGCCCCTGAGTGTGGTGGCTGGGCTGGCACCTTCGTCTGCCAGGACGATATCGACTGGCTATATGCGACACGTCGCATCCCCACGGGCGTCTCCTGCCACCTCGCCGCTCAGGAGATAAATCCCTCTCCAAATCTAGGGGAGTACGTCATTTTCTCTCCCATTTCCAATGTGGCTTTGGCTTGCCCGTTTCTTATTTCTTCCATGATTTCATCTCCACCTATCAACTCCAACCGCATCATCTCCCCGTCAATGCCATTACCTCTCTTTCTTCTTTTGCCTCCGGCATCGAGGGATATATCGGCCTCTGGCCCTCCAAGGAGATGTGGATCAAATTCTTTGGTCTGAGGAAAAAAGTTGTCCCTGACAAGCACCACGCCCCTGCTGAGAAACAGTTGACTCAATGCGGTGGAGCCTCAATCTCTCCCTGCAAGAACTCCGCTTTCCCCCAGGTAACTGGCCTCGAATCCTGCAAAGGCTAGGCCTGGACCTTCTTCTACGTCCGGAATACCACGGACGTAGACTTGATCCAGCTCCTCCCTTTCAAGATTGGTGTCCCGGACACCTCTCTGTGGGAGAAGATCCCGAAGCGGCCCACGGCCTTGGCGAATCTGGTTGATCGCCGGGTCAAGGAGCTGCTTAAGAAGAAGTTGCGGGACGAGGATATTATGATCACCTTCATCCGCAGCCAGGTCTCCCCCCTTCAGAAGCGTGCCCACAACATTAGTGGCCCCCTTGACCCCCACTGGACCTCCTCCTTCGAGCTTAATAACTTTGAGGTGTTCCGCAGAGTCAAGGCCATTTTCAATGTGGAGAAGGAGTTCTCTGAGGCTTGGTAATGGGGGCTTGCACCCTTTACCTAGACCAATCCGCCTCCTAAGGTAAATCCCTCTCTTGGTATTTCTAGGTTTTTTCGATACGCTGGATAGCTTTCTAACTCAACCATTAATACTTTTGCTCTCAGCAATTTCTCCAGCAACCAATCAAGGATGGCAAGGAGCTAGCGAGCAAATGGGTGGTGGACCGTGCAGAGCCGAACGAGGTGGAGCGTGACTCGGAGAGGTTCTTGACTACTCTGGACACCACCAAGCGTACCTCTAGTAAGGCCTCTTCTCTAAGGGATTGGCCGGATGACAATGACTCAGATGTTAAGGTTTTGGAGGTACTTGACCCGATGCTTATCTCTTTTGCATTCCCGGTTATGTCCGAATCTTCAGCTAACCCGACCGGTTAGGTCCTCGAGATTCCCCCTCTCGCCCCAGGTGATCCAGCTCCCGCTCCTTCCTAGAAGCGCGTGGCTACCTCGGCCGCAGCTTCGAAGGCGCCACCGCTCAAGAAGAGGCAGAAGAAATCAGGGGTCAAGGCTCCGGCTAAACCCACGGTCAAGAGCATAGCCCGGAGGGCACCCAAACCTCGGGCGCCCCCAACCTCGGATGAGTAAGTCGCTTTTCCTTTCCCATTCGCTTTTGAGTCCTTCTATTTCTGCCTTTTCCTTTTATCTATTTTTCTCTCTTTTTGACTTGCTGTTTTTTTTCATTTCTCCAACGCTCCCAGGGTTATTCCCTAGAGCGGCTCCGACATTCCTTCTCCGATCCGGAGCGATTCTTCTCCCCCCCGTGATAACGACGTTCGTCCACTGAGTCGTATCCAAGAGGACTCCACGACTGCGCCAGATGAGAGCCCACCTCATCATGAGGAGGGCAACATCGACGCGGGGGGCATTAGAGCGGCTGAGGATACGGCAGTGCCGGATTTCCCCTGTTCCTCTGCTCTGCCGCCACCGTCCAATTCTGAGGTGCTAGCCTCATCGGCACCGCCCCAAACTATTCCTCCAGCTCTAGCTTCGGTCTCTCCAGTAGCACCAGCACCGGTAGCACCAGCAACATCAGCAGCAGCACCAGCAACAGTAGCAACATCACCAGCACCAGAAGCACCAGCAACAGCCAAGCTTTCTTCAAAGAACAAGTCCTAGTCCACTACCTCTGGATCCACTGTGTCCATTAAGGACATCTTTCAGCCGACCTCCCAAGCTCAGTCCGGATCTGCAGCCTCGGCTCTTCTCCAGCGCCCAGCATCATTCGACAAGATAAGGAAGGCCACCGCACCTGTTGATGATTACGCTTCCGGGCCTCCTGCCACCGGACCTGAGGGTAGTAAGCAACTGATTCTTCATGTCAGTCCTGCTGCTGCTTAGTCCACGAGGCGGGAGGCCCACACCTAGGGCTTGGTGACGAGCCATTATCCTAGTGACGAGAGCTACAGCCCGGTACTTATAGAGTATGTGCATAACTGGAACAATGCGGAGTTCATCGACCCGTAAGATGATCTGCCGGAGAAGTTCGGCCCAGCAGAGTTTAGCGCTTAGATGAACTCCGCCACCAAGGCTATCTCTCTGGCTGGCCGAATGTTGGAGGTAATCCCTTTTTCTGCTATGCTGCTTTATGTGCATGAACACTTATAGATATGTCCACTAGTCCCCGAGCCTCCAAGGGAGTAATGTATTACTCGGTCGGATGTTCTTAGATAATTTAGTGTAAGTACCTAGTATTTTCAAATATCCATAGGCCTAGAGCCGGGTTAAATTCCACTTGGCCCAGATCTTCTAGACTTCGAATATCCACACACCTAGAGCCGGGAAGTTCCACTTGGCCCGGATCTTGTAGACTTCGAATATTCACACACCTAGAGCCGGGTTAGGTTCTACTTGGCCCGGATCTTGTAGACTTTGAATATGCACACACCTAGAGCTGGGTTAGGTTCCACTTGGCCCGGATCTTGTAGACTTCGAATATCCACACACCTAGAGTTGGGTTACGTTCCACTTGGCCCGAATCTTGTAGACCTCGAATATCCACACACCTAGAGCCGGGTTAAGTTCCACTTGGCCCGGATCTTGTAGACTTCGAATATCCACACACCTAGAGACATGTTAAGTTCCACTTGGCCCAGATTGTGTAGACTTCAAATATCCACACACCTAGAGCCGGGTTAAGTTCCACTTGGCCCGGATCTTGTAGACTTCGAATATTTCGTTCTTCCATTATTTGAACTAACAGCTCACTGTTTTGGATTACCACCAACCACCAAACTACTGAGTTCCAGCGCTTGCTGGACTCATACAAAGATCTTCGTGCCAGATATGGCAAGTTGTTGGTGGATCACCAGAACAAGGGTAAGTTCCTTCACTTAAGACCTTTTCATTCACCCTCATTTGACTTATTTCCCATCCGTATTAATTTAGTATCCAAATTATGCAGCCGAGGTTGAGGCTAAAAATATTATTATGCACAAAAATCTAGCTGAAATCCAAGGTAATTTGTCTTGTTCTCTCGGCCATTGCGCTCTCTTTCTGTGACTCGGTAGATATTTATACCTCAGCCCCGTCGGGTTAACTCACTATTGCAGTTGCACTTGAAGATAGCATGCCATTCCTGATATGATGACACATTTTCTCGAACAAGCAGGGAAGAACCAAGCCGAATTGAAGAAAAAGGATGACGAGATTGCTCAGCTGTGCCTCCAGGACTCGGAGATCACTCGGCTGAACGCCGAAATCCTAAGGCACAAGGACCTCCACAATCCGAGTTGGATATGGCGGATTAGGAATTCGTCGAGGAAAAGGAGCGCCTGATCACTCAAATTTCCAAGGACAAGGACTTGTTGTAGGAAGCCGACATAAAACTTATGTTGGTGACCTCTAAATATGAAAAACTCCAGGCCGGCAACACCAACGTATATGCCGAGCTCAATCGTATCCCTTTCCAGATTTCTCGTGAGTTCCTTTCCTTTGCTCAATTTTCATCTCTCCGAATTATGTATTGTTGCTCACCAACATTCCTCTTTCTTGTTCTCAGGCAAGTTCCCAGAGGGTGACGCTATTGCTTCTAGTGCTGTGGCCAGGTCTCGCCAGCAACGGGGTATTCCAATAGGTCCTGCCGCTAGGTCAATCACTTATGACACGGAGGATCTGCTGGTTAGCCTTGCTGCCCGCCTCGAAATTGTGAAAAATTATGGTGCAGACATAATGCTGGCGGCAGTCCGGATGTTCAATGCTCTTTGGCCTAGTGAGCCCATCCATAAAGGAAGCACAACTTTTCTGGCCAAGCTTATGGATTGCGAAACCCAAGTCCACCTGTGGCAGGAATCTGTTGCTCGAGTCGGAGCTGACATAGCGCTGCAGTTTGCTCTTTCCTAGTATGAAGAGCTTGATATCAACCTGCTTGAGCGCTTGTGCACCGGGTCAAAGTGGTCTAATGACCCAGAGTGCATTGCGCAACGCAAGTCTCGAGCCAACAAGCTCATACAATATGCCTTCTGCCACGCTTGGAACGAGGGGCCGAGCTACCTGGATGTATTTGATGATCGCGACGTTTTTGTGGGCGGGGAGGACGAGGAAGGTGAGGACGAGGACTCCGAACTTGGTGATGATGCCAAAGGCCCGGAAGATGAGGAGGCCAACCCCGAGGGTGAGGCCAAGGCTAGCGCCCCTCCCACAGATGCCGAAGTACCTCCTCCACTGACCAATGATCTGACTTCTGTTGCTGCTCCTTGAGCTTTAAAAAACACTTAACAATATTCGTCAGATCCCCGGAAAGCTGGCTGAAGTTGTATTTAAGCACTATGGTTTTATTCTGCTACAGTTAGTGTCATTTGCTACTAAGTTATTAATGTCGGATTAACATGGGAGAAGTCCCCGACTTTCCTTTTCTTGTTCCCCCAATTTTTGACTCAGCTCGCGTCTACCTTGATTCGGGTTTTCGACTTACGAGTCCGAGGTTCAAAAAATTGACTTAACAATACTTGAAACTTTGAGACTAGCTCAAAATAACCCAGCGAAAAGTGAATGAAGTGAACAAGGGGTTAGTCCAAATAATAAATGCTGGCTCGATTACGTTCTTTTCCTTAGTCATTTTTCATGTGTTTTGCAATTCCAAACTTGTTCTCTTGCTTGCCATGAAGACAATTCTTGTTGGACAGCAGAAAAGTCGAAGAGTTGAGTTTTTGGTGCTCAGACATTACTAATTCGGCTAAACTCCAAGTAACTTAAGCAAGCCGACATATAAAAAGGAAATACGGAAAAGACAATATATTATGGCAGTCCCCGAGTTTCTGCTAGGGGTGCCGAAGTGTCATTAATAAACTCATTGCCGACATACATACCGACATATGAGTAGCTTGGATATATTCACCTCTTTGTTAGGTGTAAAAAGGATGAAGCAGTGCTACATTCCATGGATGCTTAGATTTCTCTCCGGTCCTATCCGCCTTGTTCTTTTCCTGTGGTTGTGCATTAATAAGATAGTAGGAATCATTGTGCAAAGCTTTTCTTACAATGAAAGTTCCTTCCCATGGAGGGGATAACTTATGCATGCCAGCAGTGTGCTGCACCAGCCGGAGTACCAGATCACCTTCCCGGAAGATTTGGGGGTTTACTTTCCGGTTATGGTAGCGTCGGAGGTTTTGCTGATATATGGCGGATCTGGACAAGGCTAGTTCTCTCGCTTCTTCTAGCAGATCAACATCATTTTGCCGGGCTTCGCGCACTTCAGCTCCTGTGTATTGGGTGACCCTAGGAGAATCATGCTCTATGTCGGCTGGTACTATAGCTTCTACCCCATATACCAGAAAAATGGCGTATAGCATGTTGATCGATTCGGAGTTGTTCTTAAACTCCATAGTACCGCTGGTAATTCTTCTATCCAGCACCCCGCTGATCTTTGTAGCAGCTCTATGAGCCGGGGTTTTATCACGGACAAGACTAGTCTATTGGATCTTTCCACTTGCCTGTTTGATGTAGGGTGGGCTACAAAAGCAATATCTAGCCGGATCTTCTTCTCTCGGCAGAACCTCGCAAATGCTCCTTCAGCGAAGTTTATGCCATTATCAGTTATGATACTGTGGGGATAGCCATATCTGAAGATTATATCCTTGAGGAACCTCACTGCTGTTTCCCCCATCGCATTTCCTGATTGGCTTTACTTCAATCCATTTGGTGAACTTGTGCACCATAACCAAGATATGGGTCATTCCTCCCTTAGCCGGCTTAAATGGTCCTACCATGTCTAGGCACCATACAACAAATGGCCAAGTAATGGGGATAGTCTTGAGTTCTGACATTGGTACATGGGTTTTGGTGGTGTATCTCTGATAGCCATTGCACTTCCTCACTAGATCCTCTACTTGTTGTAGAGCACTTGGCCAATAAAATCCATGCTGAAAAGCTTTTGCCACCAATGCCCTGGAGGATGTGTGATGACCACATTCTCCTTGATGGATATCTCAGAGTATGTCAAGCCCTTCTTCTGGGTCCACGCATCGCTGCAGCACTATGGTCACACTTCTTTTGTATAGTTCGGCATTGATGCTGGTATAGGCCTTTGCCCTTCTCTGGATTTGCCTTGAGAGTACCTCATCATCCGACAAAATTCCCTCCTTTAGGAAATCAAATATTGGCTTAGCCCAAGTGGGTATAGGCCAGATGGGAAAAAGTTCTTCATTGATTTCCATCACATCCACTGCCGGGTTTAGCAGAACAGTCCCCGGGCTTGCTGAGGCAGTCCCTGGGTTTGCCGAAGCATTCCCTGGGTTTGCTGAAGTGCCTCCCCAATCTATTTCCATAGGCGTAGCTTCTGACCCGGAGAGAGTCAGGATATAGATTGACTCAGATTCTGGTGATGGTGTAATGGATGGTAACTGCTCCAACGCAACATTGGGTGGGATTGGTTGCCGGGATGAGCCCAACTTGGACAATACGTCGGCTGCCTCATTTTCAATTTGAGGTACGTAATGTAATTCACACCCCTCAAAGAACCCACTTAGCTTATGAACATGGAATCTGTAGAGGGCCATGTTGGCATCTAAGGCATCCCAATTTCCGGATACTTGCTACACCACCAAATCCGAGTCTCCAAAGCATTGTATCCAACGTATTCCTACTTCTTTTGCCATTTTAAGCCCATGCACAAGTGCTTCATATTCTGTAACATTGTTCGAGGTGCTGAAATGAATTTGGAGGACATACTTCAACTGATCTTTCTTGGGCGAGGTAAGTACCTCCCCGGCGCCCAGTCCTTCCTTCAGCTTTGACCCATCAAAATGCATCCGGCAATAACTGGAATCCGGCAAAGGTGGTTCGGATTGCATCTCAGCCCAATCCACAAAGAAATCCACCACAGCCTGCGATTTGATCGCATCTCTTCTGTCGAACTGTGGTGCGTATGGGGCTAGCTCAATTGCCCATTTTGCTATTCGGCCACTAGCGTCCTTGTTGCTCATAATTTCTGATATGGGTGCCTCACATATCACTTTCATGGGGTGTTCCTCAAAGTAGTGTTTGAGTTTCTTGGCCGCCATACACACTCCATATGCCATATTTTGGTAATGAGGGTAATTTTGTGTTGAGGTTAACAGTACCTCGCTTAGGTAATACACCTGCCTTTGCTACGACTTTCCTTCCTGTTCACGCTCCACTACAATTACTGCACTTACAACTCGGTTGGTCGTGGCTATATAGAGCAACATTGGCTCCTTAGGTAGCGGTGTGGCTAATATTGGTGCAGTGGACAACATCTTTTTCAGCTCATGGAACGCACTATCCGCTTGCGGTGTCCATGTAAATTTGTCTGCCTTTTTCATTAACTGGTAGTGGGGTAATGCCTTCTCTCCCATCCGACATACAAACCGGCTTAATGATGCCAAGAAACCAATGAACTTCTGCACATCATTAAAGGACTTCAGCAATTCCATTCTCTCTATAGCCCGGATTTTTGTCTGGTTAGCTTCGATACCTCGGCTTGATACAAGGAAACCAAGTAATTTCCTAGCTGGCACGCCAAAGGTACATTTTTCCGGGTTAAGCTTCATCCAGAACCGTCTGAGGTTCGCGAACATTTGTCGGATGTCATCAAGGAGCGTATTGCTTTCCTTAGTCTTTATCACAACATCATCCACATAAACTTGGACGTTCTGACCTATTTGGTAATGTAGACATTTTTGCATGCATCGCTGATATGTTGCTCTAGCATTACGTAATCTGAACGGCATAGTGCGATAGCAATAAGCCCCGTACGGGGTGATAAACGCAGTCTTTATTTGATCTTCTGGATTCAACAATATCTGGTGGAAACCAGAATACGCGTCGATGAATGACAACAGTTCACATCCGGCAGTTTAGTCTATGACTTGGTCTATCCTAGACAGTGGGAATGGATCTTTTGGACACGCCTTATTCAGGTTCGTGTAATCAATACACGTACGCCACACCAAGGCCACATTTGGACCATCCTTTTCTTTTCCACGAGCACCGGATTAGAGAGCCAATCCAGGTAAAGTACTTCCATGATAAATCCGGCCGCAAGGAGCCTAGCTATCTCATCCCCAATGACTTTTCTTCTATCCTCGGCGAAGCGCTGGAGAGGCTGCTTCACCGGCTTAGCCTCGGGTCTCACATTTAAAGAGTGGTCGGCCAACTCCCTCGGCACACCTTGCAGATCTTGTGTGGACCAAACAAAGATATCCCGATTCTCACGGAGGAAGTTGACAAGCTTGCTTTCCTATTTGTCGCCTAACCCGGGACCAATGGTCACGGTGCACTCTAGGAACTGATCATCAATTGGCACTTTCTTAGTGTCCTTGGTTGCTTGAAATGACACACTTCCATGCGGGTTGGTCAGAGCCGGCATATGTTGCTGCGCGGACTGAGCCAATGCTGCCACTTCCTGTATTCTCCTCTTTTCTTGAGCTATCATGAGTGACTCGGCTAAGTTAGATCCGGCAGAAGCGCACTCGATCGAATGCCTGAAGTCTCCTGATACGGTTATCACTCCCCTTGGTCCGGGTAGTTTCATCTTTAGGTAACTGATGTGAGTACTCGCCATGAACTTGTTCAGAGCAGGCCTGCCGAGTAACGCGTCATAAGCACTCTCCAAGTTCACCACTTCGAACTCCAAGTTTCCAGTCCGACAGTTATCCCTCGTACCGAATAGCACATCAACCCGGACCTTACCAATGGGCTCACAGGATATGCCAGGCATAATGCCATGGAAAGTGGTCCTATTTGCTTGAAGCATGATCTCCGATATCCCCAACTTGTGCATGGTATCTTTGTACATGATGGTAATGCTACTGCCGTTGTCTATTAGTACCTTTGAGAACCGTACATTGAGATTCAGCCCAATGAACATCGGATCCAGGACCAAAGCGTAGGTCCCTAGACTTGGCATAATTTTCGGATGGTCCTTGATACTCCAAGTAATCTCCTGATCCGACCCTGGCATATACCTCACCACAGCCGGCATTACCGTGTTCACCTCCATATGACGGTGCTGCAAGCTTTTTCGGCCAGTCTCTTCCGTGGTAAACACACATTATCTTTGGTGATGCTCCATGTCCTCATTTCGTTCCTCATTAGAGTGGTAACCTTGGTCTTGCTACTGGTTGTTATTCACCTGATGCACCGCATCCCTTCTTTCCTGATTTTCGTACCTCGGCGGAGGTGGAGGCATCATTAGTTGCTGTCCATTCCCCTCATGAGTAATGGCTGCCAAGGTGCCTCATTCCGAGGGGATTCATTCCGAGGTGCCTGAGCATTCCTTGAGCTACCCTGTTCTAGCTTCCTCATCCACTCACATTGCCGGGTCGTATGGTTCGCCGGGCTATCGGACTTGGCGTATGAAATTTGCATGGTTGATCCAACATAGACTCGAATGTGTACCTTCCATGATCCTTTCGCTCCTGCCATTGCTTTTTCTTCTCTGGGCTCCAGGGCTTCTTGCCTTCACCCTTCTGCGGCCAGTTCTGTCCTCCAGTTTTCTAGCGTTGGCTGGCGCCAGCATTAGGCTGATCTCGGTCTACTGCGGCCACCTACTGCGAGTTATACCTGTAATCCAGACGTTCGTCCCTTCTCTTTCCCCGGAAGTCGTTTCTCCTCGATGACCCGGAGCCATCTCTGTTGTAATACTCCTCATTCGGTTCACTTGACATTATCCGGGGTTGAGTCGGGTCTCCCAAAGCATACAAATCCGTGATCCAGATCGTCTTAGCCAAAGTGGTTGGCATATCTCGCTGTAATATTTACCACAACATACTTCCATATCTACAGCCTTGGCCGAACCACGCAATTGCTTGTGATTCAATTACCCCCTCACATGAGTTACGCACGTTGCACCACCGAGTCAGAAAATCTCGGTCAGGCTCATTGGGCCTCTGTCGGCATAACGCCAAAGTCTATGGTCTATTGGGCCTCTTGTAGGTGCTAGAGAAGTTGCTGACGAATAGCTCCTCAAAATCCAACCAGCAGTTTACACTACCTGGCGGCAAGTTGTTCAGCCAAACTCTCGCAGGTCCTTCCAACATTTGGGGCACATGTCTTACTGCCCACCTCAAGTTTCCTGTTGCAATCTTAACTGCAGTTGCATAGTCAGTGAGCCAATCCTCTAGCTTGGTACTGCCATCATAAGTCTTTGTTCCTCTGGCCAATTGGAAATTCGGCACCGGTGGTTCCCTCATTATCCGAGGTCCAAAGCATGCGGGACCTGAAGGACCCTACACTTCAATCATTTCTAACCTATAAATTCTATCCAGATTCAGCCTTGCATCATCTGGCTGTAAGTTCCTGCCTCCCAATCTTGACCCAATCACATGATGTTCCGGTCTTGGATATCCATCATTGGCCATAGCTGAATAACCATCAGTATATCTATCCTGATCCGGATGCACATACTGCTATCGTGCCGCCGGGTCAGCGCTTCGCTCATGCTGTGGCGCGTTTTGCTGCTGCCGCCGTCGAGGTACATTTTGTCCTACTCCCTCCGGATCACGCTGTCAGCATTGCCGTTGGGAGCGCTCCTTTGACCGGCATTGCCTTGGTCGCGGTTACTTCGGCCAGCTTCACCTCAGCTAGCACTGTGGCGATCCTCATCCTCTTGCCTTGCTTTTCCTTTTTCCGCCCTTGCCGGGACATACGAGACCATTTGTTTATCTCACTTCCCCGAAGTTACCACCTCCTCTCTCTTGGGAGCGTGACCTGGGGAGGATGCTGCTCCGGCAGACCTTGTCGGGTTATTCCTTGCCGAATGTACAACGTGGGATGCTCCGGGCTAGACCGGGTTTGCCTTGTTCATTTACTCATTTTGCTGGCAAGCAACCCTCAGCAAGTGGTTTACCCTCTCCTGTTGTCTTTCCCGGGCCTCTCCGATTAAGCCTTCTAACTCGGACGCAGCTGCGTTCGCTGCCCTAAGGTTCTTTGCCGGGGTACTATATCTCTCCAGCCCTCCTATCACTATAGTAGCTATCTGACCCGGCATGGGTTCATATTCCTTGTCAATCTCAATAATCAGGTTCCTACCTCGGATTTTCACTCCATGTATGCTGTTTTCCTTTGCGTATTCCCTCAGGGTGATGTTGAATGACTGCTGCAACTCTGCTAACTTCTTCGCGCCAGCTAGCATTTTCTGCCTTGTTTCCTCTAACTTAGCTTGGGCTTGAGCTGGATCAACTACAGGAGATATTGGCGTGGCTAAGCTATCTATCGCTTGCCGGAGTACATTCTCTAGCCTTTCTATTGGTGGGAATCTAGACATTGCCTGCTTTGGCGTGACCTCTGGCTCTGGCGCCAGATCCTTGCTTGCTTCGGCATCTCGCACGACCATCACGACCTCAACGCTGCTAGTGGGGCAAGTGATATGCACGCCACGAGCTGCGCTGAGAGGCGGTTCGCCTGCCTCAACGACATGCCGCGGATGAACACATGACTCGTCCAAGCTGACGTAGATCTTGTGGGCGCCAAGCTTGATGAAGAGGTTGTTGCGCGGAGGAGGACGCATGCCAAAGCTCCTAGCGTTGTCGCTGATGTAGTCCAGCGCTCCAAAGCGCTGAACCAGGCCGGAGACGACGCACTCGCCGGTGCCGAAGATGTTTCCCGTCCGGATTTTCACCCCTGCTAGCGCCACTAGCCCCACGGTGGGCGCCAACTGTCATGGTGGTGGAACGGAATATGCCATGGATAGGCTAAAGATGGGGCCAAAGTATGCTAGGGAAATCCAGGGAGGGATAGCGTGGTGATTCCACGCACAAGTGTTCGTGTTCCTTCTTATCAATGGTGGATTACAGGTGCTCCTCGAGCTGTTCGAGAGAAGGAGACTCAGTCTCTTACTCCCCACAACTATGCTCTAGAGCTCTACCTTAGATAGAGAAAATCATCGATCCCCTTCTATGGAGGCCCTGGTGCTCCTTATATAGGTGAGCCCAGGGTACAAAGATTAGGGCATACGTGGAGGCATATTCCCCGAATATCCCCTTTGGTTAAAGCTAGATGCTTCTTTATTTGCTGTAAACGGCTCGTCCGGTCTTTGGACATAACCCACTGCATACCCCTCTTCTTTTGGCGTCACCAGACACAGTTTACGTCAGCCGGCTTCGCCCACGTCACCTTTGTCGGCCACGCCCCGCTGGTCCTCTCCTCTGCTCGCTTTGCTCACACTACAACGAGCAAAGGCCACCTTTTAACCAGCGGAAGATTCCTTCCTTCTCTTGGAAGTCATGTGGTAGTCCGGCTAGCGCTTGGCTAACCCGGCTACGAGGGTACCTGCATAATTGGTAAACAAACATGGCCAACATACATTTTATGCCGCCCGGATTAATGTTAGGCAAATGCCCCACGGGCCGGGTTACTCCGTAAGTCGGCCTGCCTTGATGTGACCCAGCCAGCACTTGCTTTGACCATGCCGTACCTCGGCTAACTCGACCTTTATACCCCGGCGTGACCCTACCCGGGGGTTATCTCCCCAACATTCCTCCTCTAGAATCTCCTCCTCGGGTTGGTGTTGCTCAACCTACAAGTCATATAGAAAACGTCCTTCCTCGATAGAGAAAAGACCATTAGGCATAGGAGCGGGGTAGAGACACCCAGCTCTAGCAATATGCAGATAATAAACACCACCTCTCCTAGTGAGCATTCCACAGGCTCTCAAAGTGGAGAAACCAACATGTGTCTCACCGAGCATGGGTTGCAACTCACATAGGTTGATGCCTAGGGAAGTGGCAAGCACGGTGATGACGCCTCCACCTATGATTGGTCCTTGGCTTTGGGAGGCTTAGTGCTCCAAGTAGCGTACAAGGATGGTGGCCAAGTTGAGTGACAAGCCGCAGTTGATGTAAGCAGCCTTTGCGAGGATCAGGATGTCCTCCTCATTGAGTCTCGTGAACTCATTACGTGCCTGCAAGGTGTTAGCAATAACATAGCACAAATAGCGAATTGCAGGATGTTGAATATTCTTCCCCTTGTTCACTCTAGTAGTGAAACTCATTCCATTGTAGTATTGTCCAAGGATAGGTTCTAAGCCAGTAAAGGATGCGCGTAAGGCATGAATATCATTGCTTGGAAAAACATGCGCACCATTCATATAATGTTAAAGTGTAGTTGTTGCTCATCAGACGGAAAGAAATAGTGTCCTCTCCTTGCTATTGTTTAACAGTGCTTTGCAACAAACTTAGAAATTCAATAGTTAAGCAGCGATAAGTAGGCACATCATTGTACAGAAAGTTTTGTAGGCCAGCTCTATTGCAAAGTAAATTGAAGTCATCAAAAATACCGAGTTGGTTCAATATAATGGGGTAAGCCCACTTGGTGGCCTTCACTTCGCGATTCTTGATCCTATTGAAGCGATCACGTTGGGGCTCATCCTTGAACCGTATCCCCATGCGTTCTTGAGTGGCAGCCCGAGATGAGCTAGCGGTGGCACGACCACGAGTTTGGCTCCTTGTATTCATCATCTAAAACATTGAAGAAAGGCAAAAATAAAACTTTTTGATCCAACAACAGTAAGTATAATATATTCCTCCTCAAAACACACTAAAGAATCTCCTCATAATAATAATCTAGGCAAGAGAATCATGGCAATTGGTTCATAGTAGGTCTCACCCTAGATTGATAATGACAATAGATTGAAGTTGATTTTGCAAAAAGTAATTGGAGGACTGGAGGATAAACATACCGTAGATCACTCGTCTGCGAGGAAATCGAACAAAATTGAGCAGAGATGAAGATCTCTTGAGGTTTTGAGAGAGTTTGGAGGTAGAAGAGAGAAAAAGGATGGAAATTTTGGAGTTGGAGGTACCTTCCCGTGTGATTTTGTGTTCGGATGCAACTATACGGGCGCAACTATACGGTCAGAACAATGCGTTCCCGCCGTATAGTTGGCCTTCTGTCAAAATATTAGGGTTTCCTCCTGGCGGCGCAGCTATACGGGCGCAACTATACTGCCGGAACAAAATGTTCCTGTCATATAGTTAGTCATTAAACTATCTGTCCCTGGGAAATAAAATATACAAAGGCATTGATATCTATATGATCGGAACTATATGGCCAGAATTTTTATTCCCGAGGTATAGTTGGTCATTAAACTCTCAGTACATTGGAAAAGAATTTGTACCGAGGCACTGATATCTATATGACCAGAGCTATACGGCCGGAATTTTCATTCCCGACGTATAGTTGGTCTTTAAACTCTCTGTACATTTTAAAGAAAAATTGTCGATGACAAAGATATCTATACGACCGAACTATACGGCCGGAATTTTTATTCCCGTCGTATAGTTGGTCGTTAAACTCTCTGTGTGCATCAAAAAATTTCTGTTTCTTCGAAAACTATTTCTTTTCCTATAACTTAGTGATATACCTTGTTTTTGACAGAAAATTGACAGTAAATATTGTCGACCAACAATAGCATGAATAAAGCAGAATTTCAAGTACTACCGAACTTCTTCTCCTCAATTGGCATGAATAAACTATTTCCTCAAGTACTACCGAATTTCAAGTATTACTGAACAATAGCATAAATAAACTATTTCTAGCACTCTTTATTAAACATAAACTTAAACTAAAACTTAAAAACTTTACGCAAACCTTTATTTAACATGGGTTGCCTCCCATGGAGCGCACTTTTATGGTCAATAGCTTGACCTCAATGTTGCTTACTTAGGCCAGATGAGTGGAACACCCACTCCAAAGTAATTGGCCTTCAAAGTGATGGCCTCCTGTTCATCATGCTTGGTTTTCTTCTTCCTGGGGAAATGAATAACAAAAGGATCCCGTGAAGGCAATTGAAGCTTCACGTTCCCTTCATGTAGATTAATCAAAGCCTTAATAGTTCTTAAGAAAAGACGACCTAATATAATAGGAGCAATAACATCTTAAAGCATGTCAACAATAAAAAAATCAATGAGAGCAGGATAACCTTTAATGTATACTAAAGTATTCTCCTTAATTCCTACAGCTTGTTTGTAGGTAGAATCTGCTAGATGCAATTTTAACTCAGTGATTTCAAAGGAGCCAAGATTTAGCTTCTTAAAAAGAATCTTTGGAATTGTTGAGACGCTTGCACCTAGATCACAAAGTGCAGCTATCTCATTGGTTCCAATTTTAATATTAATAGTAGGCTCAAATATGTCATCTAAATTCACATGTATTTTTTTAGCAATTTGCTTGTATTCTTCCTCAAGCTCACGTACCTTAATCGCTACCTGATTAACAAAGTGTTGGTACATAGCTTCCTCACTACCTTCACTTGCCGGAATCTTGACATTGATCCTTTTTACGAGATCTTCAACGGTGTAGCTTGGTGAAGGAGCATTACTATAGTCAAGTTCTTCAAGCTCCTCCCTTTGAATCCTCATCATTTTGAGGTCTTCAACATGATTTGTCTCAGATTTACCTGCAAATGTAGCTAGAATGAGAGTTCGACTCTTGGTTATCTTACCTAGTTGTGCCTCAACGATCCTCATTCTTTCTTGGAGGGCCTGCAAATCATTTCTCAAACTAACAGCTTGGTTAGATAATTTACCAAGCATGGCATCATGGTTCTCCATTATTTTAACAAGAATATTGTTTTGTTCATTTTGTCAGTTTATGAAAGACTTAAGTGTTTCTTGGAGACTACCATTACTAGTTCCCATATTATTATTAGGATTACCTGCACGACTAGAATAATGATTCTGAAAGTCATGATTGTAACTCTTCTTCCAAGCAGGGTTATAATCATTACGAGCTACAAAGTCTATTTATTCATTATTCGTTTCACGGGTGGCTCTTACCTAGGTTTCCTTACCTTTTACGCCTACTATGAGCTCATCCAACTTAGCATTGAGTTCTTCATTTTCTTGTGGTGAAACAGAGTTTACCTTCTTTGTGCTTGATCTTTCCACCTACCATTGGGCATGGTTGTCTTGCATATTGTCTAGAAGTTGCTTTCCTTCGGTAATATGTTTACCCATAAATGTTCCTCTAGATGCAGTATCAAGCATAGACACAGAGACAAGATTAAGAGCATTATAAAATAAATGGAGGACTAACCAATCTTCCATACCATGACTAGGACAGTTTCTTAAGCATTCTTTCACCCAATCCCATGCAAGCGCTAGTGGCTCACGCTCTTCCAGTCTAAAGCCAGTAATATTAGATCTGAGTTGCATAGTCTTTGTAGGTGGGGAAAATTTAGTCATAAATAAAGAAGTACATCCCACCCATGATGTAATAGTCTTTCTAGGCAAAGGTACGAACCATTATTTTGCTCTCCCTCTTAGAGAGAAAGGAAATAAGAGCAATTTGACCGCATCGGGGTCAACATCTTTAATACGCATCATATCACATATTTCAGTGAAAGTATTCAAGTGCATACATGTGTCTTCAACAACAGAGTCTCCAAATTGATTCTATTGAACCAAGCTTAAGTAATGGGGCTTAATTTCATAGTCATCAGCAGCAATTGCTGGCTGAGTAATAGGAGTACGCAAATACTCATTGTTGGTAGTAGCAAACTCCCCAAGCTTCTTTTCAGCCATATTTCCTATGTTTTTGGGTTTTCTTGAATAAAGAATTATAATAGTAAAAGCAAGAATTTAAAGGCTAACTAATTTTTTTGGTTTATCAAATAAAGACTGAAAGCAAACTAACAAAATTAAAAACAAGATTTAAAACTAGCAAGGTTCCTAATAACCTCACCAGGGTAGCTCTTGCTTCCCCGGCAATGGCACCAGAAAAAGGGTTGATAGCTTCAATCCGGATTACGGATATAGTATAGCTTCTTTTTCCCTAGTAGACCTTGGTTATCGAATCCATGGGAAGCGAATGCGTAGTGAAGTTACTTTAACGAACCTTCAGGATTTTTAGAATTCCTTTTGTCTTTTTACTGGACCAATAGCTTGCGTATTTTTGTTGTTGTCAATGATGGAGAGAGAGGGCCTAGGGCATTGGGTTTCACCTGTAGCTATGCAAAACATCTGATGGGAATAAAATATATAAATAAACTATTCATATACTTATTAGAGCAAGATAAATTATATGCGGGCAGTGCATCCATAATTTCTATTACCTCCACAACCTTTTATTGCAATAACCTAATAGTCTCATCCATAGAATAAAGAGAACTAATGATATGCATTGTGATGTCACCGTTAATCCCAAGTAAATCCCTCACATACAGCCGTACTACCCCTTCTGTCACTAGGTTTCCCAACCTGCAGATCAGTCATTACTCATACTCCCTATACCTGGCTCAACCCTTAGGGTCTTGGGTACCTGACAAGTCCTTGGATTGAGGCAAGAGAGGACACAATAATCATCATGTCGTACAAACTAATACACAATCACATCTACGATAAATAACATGCACAAACACTACATGGCTAGGCCGAAGCCCTTAGCCCAAGGAGAATTACTCACACATAGAGATGAGATCAACAATCATAAACATTGTAATGAAAATCATAAGATTGATAGCAATAGTCTTTCAATGTTGCCAATCAAAGAAGAGATCTACTATTACTAGTGGTGGAATATGGCTATGGAGATGGAGAAGGGTTTTGAGATCTGGAGGCAGCTGGTGATCTGTGGCAGAGACTTTTGGCGAGGTCTAGCTTGTTTTCTCATCGCCCGAGGCTCCTTTATATAGGGTTCCCTTCATGAAAGTTGTTCTGTTTGATGTAATGGTGGCGGCGCCAACTATACGACTGGAGCTATACGAGCGGAATTTTGCTCCAGTCGTATAGTTGGTCCTTAAAGGGTCTGCCTCCGCTTTACGGCTCCTGGTTTCTTCTGGTTGTTGGAAATCTTGTATCTTTGACTTCAATGTAGTGATTCTCTCCTTTAAACGACATTATCTGCGTAGGAAAAATATAAAATAAAGGATTGCATACCCCTTTGAATATTAGGCATTAGTGGCAGGGTTTAGAGAGATATTCCATAAAAATATATGAGCAATATCTAGTTTAAATGTGGACGTTGATACGTCCATTTTGCATCACTATTCTATATCATAATTTACTGTTATTCATTGATATATTTCATATTAAGAGATGATACTTATGTTCTTTCATCTGTTTTTGCATGGTTGATGACTTTTGGAGGATGGACCGCTGAAGTCAGGATTCTGATGGAAAAGGCACTGTTTGGAGGCGAAATTCGCGAAGATCAGAAAATTCCAGAAAATATACGGAAAATCTTATTTTTCCAGAAGACGAAGGAAGCCAGAAGGGGGAGCGGAGATGGGCCACAGGGGGCTCATATCACCCCCTGGCGCGGGCCAGCCCTAGCCACGCCACCAGGTGGAATGTCCACCCTAGCCCACCTATCGCTCTGCTCTTTGACGTATATCATCCTCCCAAAACCCTAAGACTCGAAGAGCGACCACAGAAAGGTTCTGCCGACTCTACGGGGCAAAAAACTATAGAGAGAGAAAGAACTCTCCGACAGGCAAAAATCTGTCGGGGAAATTCCTTCTCGGAGAGGGGAGATCGTCGCCATCAACACTGTCATCGAGCTGGACTTCATCGGGATCATCATCATCACCACCATCATCTCCACCAGCACCATAATCACCACTCCGTACTGCTGTAACAATTGGGTTGAATCTTGCATAGTTCTTAGGGGAAACTTTCCCGGTGTTGATTACTTGTTGTAGTTGATGCTATTGAGTGGAACCACTGAATTATCGTTCATGTTCAGATTGTTATATATCATTATTTCATCTCTGATCTTGATCCATATGATGTCTTGTGAGTAGTTTGTTTAGTTCTTGAGGACATGGGAGAAGTCATGTTTTTAGTAGTGGAATTGTGTTGAGAAAGATTCAATGGTTTCATAATTAAGTTATGGTGTTATTCTTCTAGTCGGGTCATGTGAACGTCGACTATATGATAATTCACCTTTAAGGGCCTAGGGGAATGCATTGTGTATTTGGCTACTAACCGTAGGGGTTGCCGGAGTGACAGAAACCTGAACCCCCATTAGGAAACCTTTGCACAAGGGAGTGTAGGATCTCAAAGTTTAAGGTTGTGGTTAGGTTTTTATCTTAATTACTTTCTTGTAGTTAAGGATGCTTGCAAGGGGTATAATCACAAGTACTCCCTCCGTTCCTTAATATAAGGTGTATAGTTTTTTGTATAAAATTCCATAATATAAGGTGTATAGAGAATTTTGAGATTTCTTCCTCTTATTTAGGAGGCAATTAATCTGATCAGGAGAGAGAGCATACCCAGATTTTGTAAGTTCCCTCTATATCACGTCAATCACCTGGGGTATTCACGTCCTAAAGCAACGAAATTCGCCCTTCCAGCCTATGCGCTAATATTCGTGCAAGAAAACTATGCACCTTATATTAACGAACAGAGGGAGTATGTATTAGTCCTAGGAAGGTCAATAGATTAGCACAGGTTCACCCACACAACACTGTAACACCCCAAAAATATTAATCAAGATTATCAAGTTCTAATCACCCAAGTTTAGGGTTAACAAAAACTTTTATTATTAAATTGAATATGAGTGTATGTGTGATTTGCGTTAGTGTGTGAATGAGTGCAATTGCCATGTTTGATTGCTACAAATGATAATGAATGGTTTAAAGATGAATAATACATCATCTAGGCCAATTACAAAAAAAATCAAAAGCAAGGAAATTCAAATATGAATCATATGATCAAATGGTCATTTTGACCAAAACTATCCACTAGACCAATTTGAGTGTTCCTAGTAAAATATTTCTAACACAAACATTTCCAATTCTTTTCACCTGTTGCTAGACCAAGTCAAAGTGAACCCAAGCACACTTTACAAACTCACAGAAACCATTTTCAAATGAATATAAAGGACAATTCATAATTGAATCAAGTGTATGTACTAAGATCACCATTTTGCAAAAACCACTCAAATCAATTCACCTTGAATTTTCCAAGCAACCATAGACACTCAAGCAAGTACTCAGAACACTCCCCAAATTTATTCAAAATTTTCAAATTTGAATTCATGCGGCCATTTGGTCGAGCACCTAGCAGACATAGAAAACCCTAGCCAAACTTATACTGTTTTGAGCAGTGATCACTCACCCATTTTGTCCCCTCTTCACTTCCTGGTCTCCCCCAACACCTAGCAGTGCAAGACACGCATCCCCCTTTGCCGTTGCGCCAGTGCAGCGCCGCCCGAAGCTCGCCGCGCCGGCTGACCAAGAACCAACTGCCATAGCCAGTGCCGCCCTCTTCCATGATGTCCAGGAGACAGGCCACCGTCCACCACCACCCCCTGTCCAACCCTCAACCGTAGGCAAGCCATGGACCACTCGAAAACTGCTGCGCCCATTTCTCTGCTGCCATGCCGATAGCACGCCAGAGCGCCGCAGCCGACATGTGCACACACCACGTGCCTTGCCCTCTCCGCTCGTGCACACACTCGTCGTGACCCTAGCTACTCCCAGACATGCCCGTTTGCTGCCGCGTGGACCATAGCCACTGTGCGCCGTCTCGAACGCCGCCGCTCCTGCGCAGAGCACCGATCGTTCCCAACCAATCTCGATCGCCCCTTCCTGCGCCATTAAGCGTGTGACGACTGCCCTGAAGCACCACGTCGAACCCTACCCCCAGCCACGCCAATAGCTCGCTGTACCGCCGTCACCGGAGGAGCCAGACCATGCCGCAATGTCCCCATCACCGGTGTATAAATAGAGGCCACCCCAGCGTCAATTCTCCACACCATCTCACTCCCCACTCCTCATAGAACCTACCACACCCTTCCCCGGAGCAAGGCGAGCACCACATCGCCGGAATTTAGCCGGAGTCCACCGCTGTAGAGGAAGAAGGGATCCGTCGATTGGAGCCACCCCAGGAGCTACCGTGACTGCGCCTCGAACTGCCGTCAATGACAACCCCATTCACCCCCATCGCCGACCCTAGCTGGAGCCCTGGTGAGCCTCACACGACCTCCACCACCGCGTTAGGGTTCAGTTCTCGCCGGAGCTATTCGACGGAGAAGATGAACCTCAGCCGTTAGATCGTGTTCTAATCTTAGGGCTCAAGTTGAAACATACCATTTCGGGGTAGGTGAGCCACTGACTAGTGAGACCCCCCTGTCAGCAGCCTGCTGCGCCCATGAAGTGCAGCTGGGCCTGCCCGTTTATTTTCCTGCGCAGAGCCCGTTGATTCAAATAGGATTTTTCTAATTTAGTTAAAACCAGATTCTGTCAGTAGATTCAAAAATCAATTCAAAGAGATTCACTGAACCAAATTGCATGATTCCAACTTTGATAGAAAGATATTCAAATTATCTATCCAAGCCCGTTGGATTCAAACCATTTGAAATTATAGATCACCTATAGTAAAAATGACAAGACAGAGACTTTTCCAACTTCAAACATTTTTCAAAAATCAACCATAAATGCTTTTGAGTTGATTCCAACTCTCAAAAATCACATTTGACAAGATCTATCTGAATATGTAAAAATATTTGGATTTACATGCAGTGATCTTGGACTAGTACCAAAAGAATGCTATATGAGCATTTCTAGTCACTTTAATTGTATTAAAAAGTAACTTTAAACTTTATAAAATATGACCAACACTTTAAATCACATTCCCAAGTATTAGAATATGTGGTGATGACATGTGTCAACATGATCCCATATTTTAATTGGAGAATATTAAATCTTAAGTATTTTCAATGAGTAGAAATTACTTTTCTAAAATAAGAGAAATAAGACTAGGTCTTTATTTCATGTGGTGATTGTGATGATGCTAGATCATCAAGTGTGAACCTTAGTTTGCTAAATAGAAATACTTAAGTATTTTTTGGTGATTGTGTACCCCGTATTCATTTATAGACGCTAGTACTGACCCGGGATACGAGAAGGAGGAGTAGTACAAAGAAGAAGAAGAAGAAGAAGAAGAGAACTTCAACCACTGCACTACTCATGGAAAGCTAACACTTGCACGTTTCATAACTATGCAAGCTAGAACTATGCAAGTTAACACTTACCAACTTCATAACCTATGCAAGATGCATTAGGCATGCTTTGGTTATGAAACCTTGATTATACCAATCCCAAGTTTTTCTTGCAAGCTTTACTCTTTTACTTTACCAAGGGATTAGTGATTTGTGAGTATTGGAAAAATAGGATAGATACCATAAAGAGTATAAAACTAGGCCTGGCGAGTTATACTTAGATGTCATTAAAAGGCATAAAACTTGAGTTGGATAGTTACACTTGGTTAGCACCCCTCATTAGTGAATACTCTCAACTTTAGTGGCTAGTGCTAAGCATAAAAGTTGATCACTTTAGATGGGAATTCTTGGTGAAAATGATTATGAAAACCTTCGAATGATGATTCATTCTATTGAAATGTTTTGACATGTATTATGAACACAAAATGATTTGATGATGAAAATGTTGAGGCATGAGCCTTGGCCCTTTATAAAAACTGATGGTTGGGTTCAGATGCGATACCATTCCAATTTCACCGTACAACCACAATACCCGAATTGGGTAGGGCTTAACTAGAATTTTATATGCCTTAGTATGGGTTCCCTCGCAGAAAGAGGTTGAGCTGAGGCTACCTCGTGAATGTGAATGTCCACCTATGCAGTGCCCAGGATGGCAGATGGCCATGGCTGGGAGGCTAAGCTCATGGGGGAGCTGCCTATACTAGAGTGTGTAATTGAAAGGTTATGATTGATTATCTGCATACTAAGTATGATGATTCAGGGTTATCCCTGATGGATGTATCGAAATTTGTGGTGAAAGTGTACCACCTCTGCAGAGTGTCAAACTATTCGAATAGCCGTGTTCGCGGTCATGGATAGTTGGAGTGGCCATACTGTTTTGTTGTTAGATGTTTTCCAAAAATGACTCTTGAAATGAACTATGACTTTGACTTGACCACAACAGGATTGTGGACATGAACACTAGATTACTACATAGGTGATGTAGAACGTTAAATTAGTTTTCTTTACTTCTAAACTCAGTATGAAATAAACCTGGCTTTTTGCAAATAAACCTAGAGCTTAAGATTCCTACTAGAACTAACTTACTTGTTAGTCATAGTGACATGGGTATACCCTACAGGTACTCGAGCTTAGTATATACGGCCTGAATACGTAGAGGCCCACGGTGTCGCCAAGACCCAAATGAAGAACTCGAGTAACCTATGGACTCTCGATTGCTCAAAGAACAAGAAGAAGCTAAAGATAGAAAGTTAAACGGGGAAAACCCTAACATGTAACCGAGTCGACCTGCTACCCGAGACCTAGCCTATCTATATAAAGGCTAGGAGGGGGCGGCGAGGAGGACACACGCAACCCTAGTTTCCACAACCCTTGCCAGATTGCATCTGTGCACCATTGTAATCCTCGATTCCTTTGATAATTCCATGAGCAGACAGGCAGGAGCAGGGACCTCTACGAGGCCTGAACCTGGATAAATCTACGAGTCCCCTGTGTGCTTGTTTGCTAGCCGATAAATGTGTCCAGCGCTCCCTCCTTCTCCAAAACCCAAGTCCATAACAATGGGCATTGATGAGTTAAACCCTCGCCAATTGGCGCCGTCTGTGGGAATTGGGAGTGCTGATGTTGCGGCTTCTTCGGCCCCATCAACCGCGATCTACAACTCCGCAACAGAGGATATTCGCCAGCTCTTCGGTGCATTCGACTTCACCGTCCACACGCCAGCCACTCGCCCGGCCTTTGAGTCCGTGGGCGACGGAATCAGCCTGGCGATCGGGAGCTTCCGCTTCTAAGTTGGTCAGATGGGCACGCTTTGCATGCCCAACCAGCCGACGGTGCCATCGATTGCCCCAGCATCGTGGTTCCCTCCATCGACCGACACACTCAGTGAGCTCAATGCCCCGACAACAGTTGAGAACACGGTCAGCAACAACAATCGCGAATCTGATCTGAGCGATTTGGCAACTGAAGATGGGGCCTACGGCTCCGGATCTGAGAGTTGCGGGAGTAGTAGCTTCCCCAATCACTTCATGTGCGCCATCATCAACGCAGGTGACACCTCTGCCAATCGCGACAACACGGGCAACCGTGGTAACGAAACCAACGGCGGCAACGGTGGCAATGGTGGCAATCGCGCCCCCGTCAACAATGGAGGAGCAATCGAACCTCCAACCATAACAAACGAGCAAACCGGCGAGCGCGTCGCGATCAGGCTCAACGAACAAGAGTGGGCTCGCTGCCGCGAGGCCTTACGAGGCAACCCTCTACCCTTTCGGATCTCCGGAAGAACTGCTAATGGGCTACCACTGGCTCCTGAAGGAAGAATTCAAGCACCAAGTGCAAACAATCACGCAACTGGAGGCGCGTAAAAAGGCGGAAGACGAGTCGAGCCTTCGACGTGCCGGGCTCTCCTCCCACGGAGGATCCTCCTCAAAGGGTAACGAGTACCTCGCAAACCAGAGGCGATCTCGGATGGCTCATCTCACCGAGCAAGAACGCATAGAAGCTGCAAAGGTCCTCGAATTCAGCTCTATGACAGTCGACACACGGGGCAACGTCGTCCCCAAGACGCCGCAGGCCACAGTGACAGCAGCCACCATGTACCTCCTCAACAACCAGCCGCCAGCTGGAGATCCCCGAGCCACCATGCACCGATCTACGATCGCGGGCTTGGGACTAGTCGAAGCTGCCCTCGACAAGGAACCAACACCAGAGCCGAAAAAAGGCAAAGCGCTAGCAAAGCGCTACTCCTCACCCTCACCCATCGACGATAGTCACGACCTTTCTCGACGGCGCTGCTCACGGCGACACGACCACGACTATGATGCGCGCGATGAATCACACAGCGCAAGATCGACAAATCAAGGGCGCCACGTACTCGGTCGACTGACTCGGAAGAGGAAGATGTGGAGCTCTGTGGTGCCAGATGCTTCAGCAGGTCCATCAGGCAAAAGCGAATGCCCAAGGGGCTTAAACTCCCGTCGGAGAACCCGAAGTTTGATGGCCTATAGGACCCGAAGATCTGGCTGGAGGACCACATCTCCTCCGTCAGGCTCCACGGCGGCAGTCGAAGCATGGCCATGCAATGTCTATAGCTACAGCTGCAAGGCACCGCTCGAGCATGGCTCAACAACCTCCCACACGGATCCATTCGCAGTTGGGATGAGCTGGTTTACAGCTTCGTGCGCAACTTCAAGGGCACATACAAGCGGCCTGCATCAATCGAAGAGCTGAGATGCTGCCAGCAAAGATCAGGCGAATCGCTACGCTCCTACATCCAAAGATGGTCCATCATCAAGAACTCCGCAAAGAACATCTCGGAGGATCGCGCGATTGACGCATTCAACGAAGTTGAATACGAGGCCCTGCTACATGGGATGAGGATGTCAAAAGCCTGCGGCGCCAAGAGGCTTATTATATACGGTGACTCAAAGTTGGTTATCAACCAAACAATGCATGAGTGTGACGCACTGAACGACAACATGATCGCCTACCGCGACCTCTACGACACACTCGAAGGGGACTTCGACAGTTGCGAGCAGCGACACATAGGCCACGAAAGCAATGAAGAGGCGGACGCACTCACGAACATAGGCTCTACATGAAGAGGCGGACGCACTCACGAACATAGGCTCTACCTGCGCCCCCATACCACCTGGCGTATTTCTCGAGCGCATCTACAAACGCTCCATCAAGCCAAAGGCAGCAGAGAAGAAAACAGGAGCATCAATGGACTCGGGGGCTACGCCACCCAATGAGCCAATGGCACTCGACGACCCGGAGCTGGATACATGACACGAAGGACCAATAAGCGTCATGATGATCGAATCATCCTGGACTCAGCCGTACATCATGTACCTCCTCAGCAAAAGGCTACCGAACGATCCGACTGATGCACGACACATCGCGCGGTGATCCAAGGCATTCGCTGTTATCAACGGTGAACTATACAAGCGCAGCATCACAGGAGTACTCCAGCGACGCGTCTCCACGGTCGATGGAAGAGCTGTTCTCCCTGACATCCATGAGGGAACCTGCGGACACCATGTTGGCAGTCGCGCTCTGGTGGCCAAAGCTCTACGAGCTGGGTTCTACAGGCCTACGACCATGCGCGACGCCAAGGATATCGTCTACAAATGCAACGTGTGCCAGCGATTCGCGGACAAGCCGCACACACCTGGCACAGAGCTCCGGCCAATTCCATTGGCCTGGCCCTTCGCGCAATGGGGACTCGACATGGTCGGCAAACTCCCCAAGTCCTCGCGAGGAGGCTACATCTACCTCCTGGTCGCAGTCGACAAATTCACCAAGTGGATAGAGGCCATGCCAGTGACCAATCAATCAGGGCACAACGCAGTCAAGTTCTTCGAGTCCATCGTCTTTTGCTTCGGAGTGCCACACAGCATCATCACAGATATTGGAACGAACTTCACATCCAAGGAGTTCCAAGAATCTGTGAGAATCTGGGGATCAACATCAGCTATGCCTCGGTAGCGCATCCACAGACCAACGGTCAGGTCGAAAAGGCGAACGGGCTCGTCTGTGGCGGCATCAAGAAGCGACTCCTCCGGCCACTCGAACAAGCCGCGGGTTGCTGGCCAGACGAACTACAATCAGTACTCTGGAGCCTACGCACAACTCCAAACAGTGCTACAGGCTACACCCCGTTCTTTATGGCGCACGGGGATGAAGCGGTGCTACCCGCTGAGGTACGGTACAAAGCGTCGCGCGTGGTTGCTTACAGCAAGCAGGGGTCAACCCTGGCACTCGAAGACTCCGTCGACCTCCTTGACGAGGCAAGGGAAATCGCCGCGGAAAGATCAACGATCTACCAGCAGAACCTGCACAACTATCATAGTAGGAGGCTACGCCCCAGATCCTTCGTCGAAGGCGACCTGGTCCTGTGACTGAAGCAGCAAGGACATCTCAAGCTCGAGTCCCACTGGGAGGGACCATATGTGATTACAGAAGTAATCCTAGGTGGCGCCTATCGCCTTCAAGATTTAGAGACTGGAGTCGCATACTCCAACCCCTGGAATGTCGCGCAGCTGCGACGCTTCTACCCTTAGTCGTTTTTACTTTCACATTGCAAATAAGGCCACTCAGCCAAGGCTACTTAGCCACACATTGTACGTCATACTATCTCACGAATAAATAAAGCTAAGTGCTCCAAAAATCTGTGGTCTCCTTTATTTTTCCGCAACTTATCCACTCGGGGGCTGCGCCACCCTATACACATCTATTCTACGAACTAAAACACGATAGCCTGAGTAGTTGGCACATCAATCGAAACCCTTGACACACATCAACCAAGTTGCAACGCACCTGACAGGTTGACAAGGGACTGAGATAAGCGCATGGCCAGGCTAACGAAAAGGAGTCGCATAGTGCAACGCACTCACAAAACATACACGCTAACAAGCTCTTTATACATCATCAACAATCAATTATGCACAGCATTACATACGAACTTTACAACACTAGTACACTTATGTGCAGGATACAAATTAAACTACTATTGCAACAAGAGAACGTTGGTTTGCTCCTCGAAGAAGTCAACGATCTCCTCCGTCGGGCGATCCACCGCCTGATAGTGAGGCACCATATTCCAAGCAGAACCCGCTGGTGGCGCAGGTGGACCAGCCGCAATTGCCGCAACGTCTACATCATGCCTATGCAGTCGCACCAGTGACAGAGCGGCCTTGGCACCAGCCACCAACTGTTGCCTTACACACTCGCGAACCCAGCTAGGTCTTGGAACTTGGCAAGGAGGGCCAGCAGGCTCGATGGAGGAACATCCAGCGGAAACATCGTCCGATAAATGTTCTTCAAGAATGACTGCAACTTCTTCAGAAAGTGCAGCACTCGCGATGCACGATCCTGCAGGGTCGCCAGCACGATCACACGATCATGATCCACCCAGAAGTATCCACTCTCCTGAAGTTGGGTCAGATCATGCATGCGAATGGCAACCCTATCTTTCTCATCCTGCAGATGGCGAGCGCTGACAACTATACAAAACAACAACGGAAGTGTGTGGATAGCACACCATTGCGAGTCACTACAAGGAAAAGATAAGAGTAAGCAAACTAACACTTAAATTGGTCGCCCAGTTGCGTCATCTCCCCCAACAGATACTATTCTCAGGCGGTGGCCTTCTCTGCCTTTGACTTCCATACATCCGCATTACAGCGGAGCACGGGCAATTCATGCTCCAACTGCTTCACGCGATCACGCAGTCGCAAAAGCAGAGACAGATCATCCACCCTCGAGCGCGGCAGTGCCAAAGTATCATCAAGGGGCGCCGAATCCTGAGGTTCCCTCAAAGGATCACTTGATGTGCCCTACCACAAACCAAGCAAGAATAATAAGAATACCAAATCGACACATAGACAAAAGATTCGAGTGCATTCAAGATTAGCAAAAGTATCAGCAGATACACTTGCCAAAAGGCATGTTCTTGACAAACGACATAAACTAATCAACTATTATAAAGCTACTGAGGAGCAACTGGCTTCTTTGACTTACACGGCTTCGGGGGCCTCATCGAGTCCGTGGCGGTATCAGATGCCACTGACTTTCCGCCGGCCCCTGATGTCGTAGCCTTTGCCGCCTTCTTGGCTCGCTGCAGCTCCTCAGAGTACTTCGCAACTATGCTAATCAGCTGCGGCCCATACTTTCCACAGGCAGCCGCGAAGGGAGCAAAGACTACCTGCTGGCCGTCCGCGCTAACGGGCATCGCCCTCGAGACCGCTGCAGGATCAACTTCGACTCCGTGGGCCTGCACCATAGCGAGTGACATTGACGTGCCAGCCGCACGAAGCGAGTTCTTGAAGCTTGTAGGGACACCCCCGGTGAGAGACTCCACCAGGTCGTCCATGTTCTTGGTCAGCTCAGCGTTGGGCATCAGCTCCTCCCGGAGGCAACTGAGCATGCCCTTGGCCTTGGAGAGCATATCTTGAACGGCGGCGCTGCGGTCCTCGACTGCTGAAAGTGCACCCGCCAAGCCATCGTCACGACAGAGGGCCTGAGGATCGAAGCTCAAATCGCCAGCATCTGTACATAAACCCACACATGGGCACGAAAGTTAGCACCAGCGATAAAATCGAACAAAGATCGATAATGATATCCAAGAAAAGTACTTGAGAGGGCCTTGGCAATAGAGAAAAGCTGTTCTTCGAACAACTTCTCTCTAGCTGCAATGGAGGCACGCAGGTCCTCTTTACGCTTATGTGCCTCGTCACGCGCCGCTTTTGCCTCATCGTGGCTCTTCACAGCCGCGGCGAGCGTCTTTCCATGGCGGCGGTGTTGCGCAGAAGGGCATTATGTTCAGCTACAAGAACAAAACAAAAGGGATTGACTATCAGTCGACTACAGGACAATGATGCAAAAGAATGGGAAGTAAAGAGCACTTACTTTCTACCACGCGATGGCGCGTATCCAGCATTGCATGCTGGCGACCCATCGCAAGCACCCGCTCCGCCAAGTGAGCGGCTTCCTTCACAAGGAGCTATCGCAAAAGGAAAAACAACAAAGGATCAGCAGAAGCCATAGATAAAATCGATTGCAACATCATAAGAAGAGATACTACACTTACATGATCCTCCAATGACCCCGAAGTCGATTGGTGTGCAGTCATCCGGGAAACCATCCGATGATCCCCATCATGTGGAGAACTGGATGAGTTGTGCCCGGAGTGGGCTGCTAATGGAGGGGAAGGAGCACGCTCAACCTCTTTATTGGCCTCGAGGTTGTGACTCCAGATTCTTTCAAAAATTGGATGTCGCCAGAAGATGACGACGCCTACTAACAGCAAGACAAAACCAACATCAAGAAAGGGCAAATCCAAAGAAGAACCAAAAAGGACAACTCTAATACTTACCAATCAAACTTATCAAAGTCAAAGGTTGGCTCCCCCGACTCTAACAAGGACTTCTTTGGCAGTCGCATCTTCTTGCGAGAAGAGGGCGCCATGGCACTCACAGGAATGGCAAGGATCGGCGACTCTGCACCAGCGCCTGCACCTTACGGAGTCGAAGGAGACAACTCATCGGAATCCTTGCTACGCGAGCGCTTGCGAGTATCCGGACTACCTGACTCGGGGGCTTCCTCCTCGACATCAGATGGGACGGTCGACTCCGACTCGTCCTCTTCCAAGGCTTCGCGAGGGATAACCCCCTCAGGAAGAGGGGGCATACATGGTGACACTGCCCAATCCTGCATACAGATCACAATTTAGCACAAAGTTAAGAAACAACAAAGAAGCAATCAAAAAACTAAGCTACTGCGTAGCACAACTATACCTCAGGGGGAGGATTAGCAGCATCGAACGGAGGAACGACTGGTTCACTAGGGAGGACATCCTTGATGGTGTACTTGGTGACCAGTCGAACTCTTTTATCTACCTGACTCGCGGACATGCCATCGGCAGACACGCGAGTGGCATCGTCAGCGCCAGCCCACTAAAACATGGGATGGACTCTGGCCTGCAGGGGCTAGACGTGACGGCGCAGCCACGTGCGAATGAGGGTGCAACCTCCCTCCTCTTTGCCTATGCGACTCTTGAGGTCGCAGACGCGCTCGTACATCACATCTGTCTCCGCGGACTCGCCAAGCATGACCACATTCTTCCAGAAGCTCCTCCTCTGATACGGCGTCGCGGGGTCGAAGGGTGTGAGTCCGAAGAGTTCTCTATCAGCCTTCTCGTCACGGACGTAGAACCACTTGTCCCTCCACCCTTGGACGGACATCACCAGCTTGATGTCGAAGTATGTGGCGGATGGATCGACGTGGATTCTACAGCCGCCTACATCGTAGACTACGGAGCCAGACGCCTATTGACGCTTCAACTTAAAGAGACGCTTGAAGAGACCGAAATGCGGCTCGATTCCGAGCCAGCACTCGCAAAGGGTGATGTAGAAAGCTACGTGGAGGATGGAATTGGGGGACAACTGATGGAGCTGGAACCCGTAAAAACAAAGAAGGCCCCTGAAGAAAGGATGCAGGGGCAACGAGAGGCCGCGAATGATGAACGCTAGGAACATCACTCGAAAACCGGCAGGAGGAGAGGGGATTACCTCGCCGTCAGGGACGCGTGCGTCAGCGACTGCGGCGGACAACACTCCGTCTTGGCGAAGAAGACGAAGATCCGAGGACTTGATCACAGATGGACGCCACGCGCCATTCGTGACGCGGGTGCCCGTGCCCTTCTTCTTCCCGCCGGCGGCGGTGCTGGTGCCCGCAGTGGCGGAGCCGCCCTTCTTCTTCGTCGCAGCAGTAGAATCGGCCACAACACCTCCTTTCTTTTTCCCCATTACGCGGCGGCGATGCGACCGGATGAAGTAGCTGGGAAATCTGCGGAGCTGGTCCAGCGCTGCAAAGGGAAAAGAGCGCAGAAAAAGCAGAGGAGCAGCGGCAATAGCGATGAAGGCAAAGGATGAATGGAAGTAGATGTGAATTTTACCGTCACAGCGTCACTACTTAACCCCTAGAAGATGCAATCCAACGGCTCAGAAAAACCCTACCAAACGCGTGGCGTTCATCATGCTCGACACGTGGAGGAGCTGAAACGCGAACGTCCCCCCACTACTCCCATTACGCGCGGAAATCGAGGAGGCGCAGCTAAAATAAAGATTACGCACGCCTGGTCAAATCAGAGTCAGGGAGTGGGACCCACCGCTCGTCACGTCCCGTCAAACTCACTCACGCGGGCAACTGCGGTCATGAAATCACCAGCAGTGACGTCATCAAAAACTACGCAACAGAAGACTTCGATTACTTTAGTCCTCGCTCGAATCTTCGACTCCACCAAGCACTCGGGGGTTACTCCCATAGGGAGCGCTAGTCGTGCACCCTACGATTTTGTCTTCTTCTTTTACAGGAACATCAACAATCAAAGAAAAACCCAATCAATCGAAACACGGTTAGACTATGGACATGGGTTACTCCCATAGGGAGCACCGGAAGCAAATTCGACTGAAACAAGCAAACAAAAGACGACAACAGTCACAAAAGTTCTTTAGTCCCTGCCTGAGTCTTCGACTCAACCAGGCACTCGGGGGCTACTCCCATAGGGAGCGCTGGTCGCACACCCTATGATTATTTGTACAAAGTACTGTGTGTTGATAACATCCACACTCGAAGTTTATGGCGACACCGCCTCATAATTTTTCCCTACAAAGAGACTGCATCTCCTGGGTCACCCGAATCGTCTCCGCGATGATAAAATTCGGATGCCATGCTTACAGCGTGAAGATAAGACCTGAGTAAGGCATGGCAACGCATTAGCTGTGCACTACCAGAAATATATCCGTTCCTACAGGTAAGATGAACATGCCTTGACGGACATGTCGAGTGCTCACACCCATATACTGGAATTCAACTCCTGTAAGACCTCCGTGGCTTGAGTCGAATTACACCAGCACTTTTCCGGATTCGAGTCCGGGGACTCGAGTTTGAGTAGATGGCGTTGTTTTACCCTAAGGTAGTTAACTGATACCAGTACATCGGTTAAATCAGGCACGCACATCAACAATCCCTATGACCTAAACAGAGCAGTCAAAAAACATACTCAATCATGCACTCGAAAGGCTTCATAAAGTCTCCAGTCGAATCTGCGATTCCACTGGACACTCAGGGGCTACTGACATGGGTATACCCTACAGGTACTCGAGCTTGGTATATACGGCCTGAATATGTAGACGCCCACGGTGTCGCCAAGACCCAAATGAAGAACTCGAGTAACCTACGGACTCTCGATTGCTTGAAGAACAAGAAGAAGCTAAAGATAGAAAGTTAAAAGGGGAAAACCCTAACATGTAACCGACTCGACCTGCTACCCGAGACCTAGCCTATCTATATAAAGGTTAGGAGGGGGTGGCGAGGAGGACACATGCAACCCTAGTTTCCACAGCCCTCGCCAGATTGCATCTGCGCACCATTGTAATCCTCGATTCCTTTGATAATTCCACGAGCAGACAAGCAGGAGTAGGGACCTCTACGAGGCCTGAACCTGGGTAAATCTTCGAGTCCCCTGTGTGCTTGTTTGCTAGCCGATAGATGTCTCCAGCGCTCCCTCCTTCTCCAAAACCCAAGTCCATAACAATGGGTATTGATGAGTTAAACCCTTGCCAGATACTTTGCGAGTACTTAAAGAGTACTCGTGGCTTTGTCCCTGGCTATTCCCGTGGCCAGACTATGAAGAGGACTACCAGGAAGATGGATAGCAGGAGGTCTATGACAACTAGGATCATCTCCCATCGTCAGCATTGCATGTGACCCTGAAGATGGAGCCCCTACTATGTTTACTTTCCGCTGCTTTGATTGTATTAAGACTGGATCATGAGATCCTTTATTTGTAAGATCTTTATTATGGTTTGTAATGGATGATGTACTGTGGTACCAATTCTGTTATGTCTCGCAAAAATGGTAATCCTGGGATTGCAATGTATGGCATAACATGCACGTGGGATTAAAAATCTGGGTGTTGACAAGTTTGTATCAGTGCCATCCTAACCATAGGAGACCCTAGTTAGAATGGACGTCCAAACAAAAAACTTAGTTTCAAAACAAAAGAAGTGAGTATTTATGAAAACCTATTTCCACTCTTATCCTTGAGATTCTTTCAAAAAGATTCATGTTCCGCAAAAATTCTTGCAATTCTACATAAAATTTGACACACTTGATCACCCCACTAACTTGCTCACACTAAATTCTTATAGATGGAGGTCAAGTATAGTAAGTTCTACCCGCTGGGCAACAGAGGCCACCTGATCTTTGAGAGGGATCTAGATGCACTGTCAGAGTATCTGGAGCACCCACACCTGGAGTTCTTCGGGGCCCAACTCAACGATCAAGTGGGAGAAGAACTACAGTGGCTGATAGTTGCAGATATCAGAGGCAAGATGGAAGAACCCACTTCGGAGAAGATCCAATTCAGCTTGAGGGAGAATAACTGGTTAGACGGACTAGCCAGGACTATGCATGAAGCTCTTGCCCGTCTGTGTGGGCAAAACATCAACCAGATCCAGGGAACTCGCTTTGCTCACTATGCAAGGCGTGATTCTATGGGAACGCCCTTGGAGATGCCAGGACACCTAGAGCCAAAGCACCAGGTGGATAATCTTGACTTCATGTTGTATGATAGACAGAAGGAGTTGGACAATGCTCGTGCCTACGCCAACGACAACCATGCCATTGCAGTCAAGAAGGACCAGACTCTCACAATCCTCACCAAGGAGCGCCAATCACTTCGTCGTCAGTGTGACAAGAAGGATCGCACCATCGATCGTCTTCGCAAGAAGGTGGCCACTCTCGAGAAGACCATCCGTGAACAGGAGATCCAGCTTGAAGCGAAGGAGGAGGAAGGTGAAGATATCCGTGGAGATCTCTACTCTTACCTCAGTGATGATGACGACTACCTGGAGGACGATGCCATGGAGTTCCACACTGATGATGATGATTCCGCCTTCATTGATGATGATTATATGCACTTGAGCACTACCATGGGAATGAGATGTACCTAGTCCCACTATATCATAGTTTCACAGAATGGTTCTTAAAACCATCTATTTTCTATTTGTGTTGTGGTGTGTGTTTGTATTGTGTTCTTGAATGGATGAATGAATGAATGAGAGGAAGTTGTTAGTTTGCAAAAACTGAGTCAAACTCAAAGTTCAAAGTTTTTGAAACAAAACCATGAACCTTAGAGATTTCCCCCTTATCTCATTATCTATCTCAATCTTAAGATGACTCGCAGAAATCCTGGAGGAAGAAGTTCATCTCAGGACCCAATGCTGCAGATTCTGCAAATGTTAGTTTCTGACCGTGAAGCTAGTAGACCTGAACGCCAAGCCAACTTAGCCACTCTACAACAGATAGCTCACATGGCACACAATAATCAAGGCCATGGAAACCAGGATAACCATGGACCCAAGCTCAAGAACTTTTAGAATACCAACCCACCTATATTTAGTCAGTCTAAGTATCCCTTAGACGCTGATGACTGGCTGCAAACCATGGAGAACAACTTGGAGGTTGCAGGAGTTGAAGCCAATGAAAAAGTATTGTTTGCCACCCATTATCTGGCAGGAGATGCAAGAGCCTGGTGGAATAGTACTCATACCAATAACGAAGGGCAAACGATGACTTGGGAAGCATTCAAGATCAAGTTTAGCCAGACCCATGTGCCCCAAGGTTTGGTCACTAGGATGAGGGATGAGTTCAAGGAATTGAAGCAAGGGAAAATGACTGTGGTAGAATACCGTGACAAATTCTTATCCTTAGCTAGGTATGCCCCTGATGAGATTAGCACCAAAGCATAGAAGAAGGAAAGGTTCCTGAATGGTTTACATGATGAGATGTAGACAGTGTTAGTCAACATCCGTTTTGCAGATCTAGAAGAACTAGTGGACTATGCTATCTAGATGGAAGGGAAGATAAACCAAGCCAATGACAATCGCAAGCATCGCATGATGCACTAGCCTGGATCCCACCATACATAGAAGTATCGCCCCGACCCGTCTCCAGGATATGCCCCCAAGAAACAACAGACCCCCTATGTCCCGTCCAAACTATCCCAATCGTAGCGGAGGAAACTTGAAGTCTAGAGGAAACCACAACAATAACCCCGACAACTCCAATAACTTCAACCGTGCACCGTCCAAGTCCAATAACAACAACAACAATACCGCCCCAAGGACAAGAAGCAATGTTGTGCCTATTGTAGGAAAAGACAAGTCCCTAATTACTTGCTTTGAATGCGGAGTCAAGGGTCACTACTCCAATGAGTGCCCCAAGAAGCTTGCAGCAGCCACCAATGTGAATGCACCTGCTCAGCAGCAGCGCCGTGTTCAGCCTGGAAGGAGATTTCCCTAGGGAACTCGCTCAATCGCAACGGCCGTCTGTTCCACATGAATGCTGAAGAAGATCAGGAAGCACTAGATGTCGTGCTGGGTATGTTTTCTATTAACTCAGTACTTGCAAGAGTGTTGTTTGATTCTAGAGCATCGCACTTGTTTGTTACAGAAGAATTTGCATGCACTAGTAAGATTCAACCAACAAAATTGAAGCATGTTATGATAGTTCAAATACCTGGTTCAACCACCAAATCTAGAAAAATTTGCAAGGCGGTACCTGTCAGAATCAATGGAATAGATTTTTATGCTAATCTAACAGTACTTGGAACCAAAGGTTTGGAAGTAGTACTAGGAATGGATTGGATGTCGATACATAAAGGATTAATCGACTGTGCTAAGAAAGCCATAACCATGACCAGTAGCACTAGAGTATCAGTAGAGCATGTATCTGAGACGCTGCCCCGTCAATTCAAATGCAACAAGAGTCTAGCCCAACCAACCCTAGATTAAGTCAGAGTAGTCTGTGAATACCCTGACATGTTCCCAGAAGAATTGCCCGGTATGCCCCCATATCGAGATATCAAGTTAATCATTGAACTAATTCCTGGAACTGGACCCATAGCTCAGAGACCTTATAGTATGAACCCATCTGAACTAGTGGAGCTGAAGAAACAACTTGATGCTATGCTGGAGGAAGGTCTGATTCAACCAAGCGCATCGCCATGGAGATCGCATGTTTTGTTTGTGGATAAGAAAGATGGAGGTAACCGTTTGTGCACCGATTACCAGAAGCTGAATGATGTCACCATCAAGAATAAGTACCCACTACCAAAGATAGAAGATCTGTTCAACCAGTTGACTGGTGCCAAAGTGTTTTCTAAGATTGATCTTAGAACTGGTTATCATCAACTCAAGATTCGTGCAACGGATATCTAAACGACCGCCTTTACTACTAGATATGGATTGTATGAGTACACGGTCATGTCTTTTGGATTAACCAATGCCCTTGTTTATTTCATGAATCTCATGAATAAGATTTTTATGAACTTTCTGGATAGGTTTATCGTTGTCTTTATCGATGATATTCTAATCTATTCCAAGTCAGAAGAAGACCATGAGCTACACCTGAGAACCATCCTTGAAACCCTTAGAGAGCATCAATTTTATGCTAAGTTTAGAAAATGTGAGTTCTGGTTGAAGGAAGTAGGATTCCTAGGACATATTGTGTCGGTAGGAGGAGTCGCTGTCGATCTCGCCAAGATCAAAGATGTTGAAGAATGGAAAGCCCCAACCACTCAAACCCAAGTCCGCGCATTTCTCGGATTAGCGAGATATTACCGCAAGTTTGTTGAAGGATTTTCGAGCATCGCAAGACCGATGACCCAGTTGTCGAAGAATGATAAGAAGTTTGAATGGACGGACAAAGGTCAAGCAAGTTTTGAAGAGCTCAAGAAGAGATTGATTTCAGCCCCAATTCTGATTATGCCAGATATCAAGAAGCCTTTTGATGTGTATTGTGACGCATCCAAGATTGGTCTCGGATGTGTGTTGATGCAAGAAGGCAAAGTCATATCATATCTATCTAGACAACTGAAGCAACATGAGCAAAACTACCCTACCCATGACCTTGAACTAGCAGCCATAGTTTTAGCCTTGAAGACATGGCGTCATTACCTTATGGGTAACCGCTGTGAGATTTATTCGGATCACAAGAGTCTAAAGTATATGTTCACCTAGAAGGAGCTGAATATGAGGCAAATGAGATGGATAGAGTTAATCAAGGATTTTTACCTTGACATTCACTATCACCCTGGCAAAGCCAATGTGGTAGCGGATGCTCTTAGTAGATTGCCATGTAGATTAAACACCATGATTAAAGAAGCCCAACCAAGTTTGCATGAAGAGTTGGAGCAGTTTAGAACAGAGCTAGTTAGCAAAGGATTTTTAGCTAGCATAGACCTTGAACCCACTTTGATCAGTCAGATCAAGGAAGCCTAGAAAGGAAATGCAAGTATCGATGGAATCAAGCGTCGTATCGGTATAGGGAAGGTACCCGGATTCACCGAAGATGAAGAAGGAGTTTTGTGGTACAAAGGACATATCTGTGTGCCAGCAGATTCCATGTTGAAACAGGTTATCATGCAGGAAGCTCATGATACTCTTTATTCTATCCATCCCGGAGGAACGAAGATGTATCAGGATTTGAAGGAGCAATTTTGGTGGCACAAGATGAAGAGAGAAATCAGAAGCTACATAGCCAAGTGTGATATCTTTCAGAGAGTCAAAGCGGAACATCAGCGACCCACAGGACTTTTGCAACCATTGCAGATTCTGGAAAGGAAATGGGATTCTGTCGGAATGGATTTCATCACCGGTTTGCCAACATCTAGTAGGGGAAATGACTCAATTTGGGTCATAGTTGATAGACTGTCCAAGGTAGTCCATTTTATACCTATCAAGACCACCTACCAGAGTTCGAAGCTAGCAGTGTTGTACATTGCTAGAATCGTCAGTTTGCATGGAACCCCTAAGACCATAGTATCAGATCGAGGAACCCAGTTTACTTCAAGATTTTGGCAGAAAGTCCAGGAAGGATTAGGAACCAAGATGAACTTCAGCACAGCTTATCACCCGCAGACCGATGGACAAACTGAAAGAGTCAACCAAATCTTAGAAGATATGTTGAGGGCTTGTGTTCTAGAGTATGGATCAAAATGGGAAGATTGTCTGCCTTTCGCAGAATTCTCATACAACAATAGTTATCAAGCCAGTTTACAAATGCCCCCCTTTGAATTTATGTACGAAAGGAAGTGTCGTACCCCTTTGAATTGGTCGCAAGTAGGAGAGAGTCAGATTTTCGGACCTGACATCCTACGAGAAGCCGAAGAGAAGGTTCACAAAGTCCGTGAACACCTCAAGATCGCCCAATCTAGACAAAAGAGTTATGGTGACAAGAGACGTCGAGACCCGACCTTCGATGTCAGAGATTTTGTGTATCTCAAAGTATCGCCCTTGAAGGGAATGCAACGTTTTCAACTGAAAGGGAAGTTAGCCCCCAGATATATTGGACCCTTGAAGATTTTGAATCTCCGAGGAGAAGTATCCTATCAACTGGAACTGCCGAAGGAGATGTCAGCCATACATGATGTGTTCCATATCTTGTTGCTTCACAAATGCTTAGAAGTTCCGGAGAAGACCGAAGTGTTCAAGAACATCGATCACCGAGCCATAGATATCGACAAGGATCTAACTTATCGTGAAGTACCCATTCGTATTTTGGAGGAAGCCTTCAGAACCACTAGGACCCGGAGTATCAAGTTTCTCAAGATCCAGTGGAGTAACCATACTGAAGAAGAAGCTACTTGGGAGCGAGAATATTACATTAGGACTGAGTTTCCAAATCTCGGGACGAGATTTTGTTTAAGGAGGGAAGGTTTGTAACACCCCAAAAATATTAATCAATATTATCAAGTTTAGGGTTAACAAAAATGTTTTTTATTAAATTGAATATGAGTGTATGTGTGATTTGCATTAGTGTATGAATGAGTGCAATTTCCATGTTTGATTGCTACAAATGATAAGGAATGGTTTAAAGGTGAATACTACATCATCTAGGCCAATTATAACCAAAATCAAAAGCAAGGAAATTCAAATATGAATCATATGATCAAATGGTCATTTTGACCAAAATTATCCACTAGACCACTTTGAGTGTTCCTAGTAAAAGATTTCTAACAAAATAATTTCCAATTCTTTTCACCCCTTGCTAGACCAAGTCAAAGTGAACACAAGCCCACTTTACAAACTCACAGAAACCATTTTCAAATCTATTTAAAGGAAAACTCAAAATTGAATCAAGTGTATGTACTAAGATCACCATTTTGCAAAAACCACTCAAATCAATTCACCTTGACTTTTCCAAGCAACCATAGACACTCAAGCAAGTACTCAGAACACTCACCAAATTTCATTCAAAATTTTCAAATTTGAATTCATGTGGCCATTTGGTCGAGCACCTAGCAGACATAGAAAACCCTAGCCAAACTTATACTGTTTTGAGAAGTGATCACTCACCCATTTTGTCCCCTCTTCACTCCCTGGTCTCCCCAACACCTAGCAGTGCAAGACACGCATCCCCCCTTTGTCGTTGCGCCAATGCAACACCGCCCAAAGCTCGCCGCGTCGGCCGACCAAGAACCAACTGCCATAGCTAGCGCCGTCCTCTTCCATGATGTCCAGGAGACAGGCCACCATCCACCGCCACCCCCTGTCCAACCCTCGACCACAGGCAAGCCATGGACCACCAAAAAACTGCCGCGCCCATTTCTCTACTGCCATGACAAGAGCGCGCCAGAGCGCCGTAGCCGACATGCACACACACCCCGTGCCTTGCCCTCTCCACGCGTGCACACACTCGTCGTGACCCTAGATAATCCCCACACATGTCCGTTGGCCGCCGCGTGGACCGTAGCCACTGTGCGCCGTCTCGAACGCTCTCGCTCCTGCGCAGAGCACCGATCGCTCCCGACCAATCTTGACTGCCCCTTGCTGCGCCATTAAGCGTGTGATGACCGCCCTGAAGCACTACGTCGAACCCTACCCCTATCCACACCAATAGCTCGTTGTACCGCCATCGCCGGAGGAGCCAGACCATGTCGCAATGTCCCCATCGCCGGTGTATAAATAGAGGCCACCCCAGCCTCAATTCTCCACACCATCTCACTCCCCACTCCTAATAGAACCAACCACACCCTTCCCCGGAGCAAGGCGAGCACCACATCATCGGAATTTAGCCGGAGTCCGCCGCTGCAGAGGAAGAAGGGAGTCGTCGATTGGAGCCTCCCAGGAGCTGCCGTGACCGTGCCTCGAACCGCAATCGACGACAACCCCGTTCACCCCATCGCCGACCCTAGATGGTGCCCTAGTGAGCCTCACATGACCCCCACCGCCCCGTTAGGGTTCAGTTCTCGCCAGAGCTGTTCGACGTAGAAGATGAACCTCAGCCATTAGATCATGTTCTAATCGTAGGGCTCACATTGAAACATACCATTTCGGGTTAGGTGAGCCACTGACTAGTGGGACCCCCTGTCAATAGCCCGCTGCGCCCGCATAGTGCAGCTGGGCTGGCCCGTTTAGTTTCCCGCGCAGAGCCCGTTGATTCAAATAGGATTTTTCTAATTTAGTTAATACCAGATTCTGTCAGTAGATTCAAAAATAAATTCAAAGAGATTCACTAAACCAAATTGCATGACTCCAATTTTGTTAGAAATATATTCAAATTATCTATCCAAGCCCGTTGGATTCAAACCATTTGAAATTATAGATCACCTATAGTAAAAATAACAAGACAGAGACTTTTCCAACTTCAAACATTTTTCAAAAATCAACCATAAATGCTTTCGAGTTACTTCCAATGCTCAAAGATCACATTTGACAAGATCTATCTGAATATGTAAAATTATTTAGATTTACATGCAGTGATCTTGGACTAGTACCAAAAGAATGCTATATGGGCATTTCTAGTCACTTTAATTGTATTAAAAAGTAATTTTAAACTTTATAAAATATCACTAACACTTTAAATCACATTCCCATGTATTAGAATATGTGGTGATGACATGTGTCAACATGATCCCATATTTTAATTGGAGAATATTAAATCTTAAGTATTTTAAATGAGTAGAAATTACTTTTCTAAAATAAGATAAATAAGACTAGGTCTTTATTTCATGTGGTGATTGTGATGATGCTAGATCATCAAGTGTGAACCTTAGTTTGCTAAACAGAAATAGCTAAGTATTGTTTGGTGATTGTTTACCTCGTATTCATTTATAGACGCTAGTACCGACCCAGGATACGAGGAGGAGGAGTACTACGAAGAAGAAGAAGAAGAAGAAGAGAACTTCAACCACTGCACTACTCAAGGCAAGCTAACGCTTGCAAGTTTCATAACTATGCAAGCTAGAACTATGCAAGTTAACACTTGCCAACTTCATAACCGATGCAAGATGCATTAGGCATGATTTGGTTATGCAAACTTGATTATACCAATCCCAAGTTTTTCTTGCAAGCTTTATTCTTTTACTTTACCAAGGTTCTTTACCTTTGATTAGTGATTTGTGAGTATTGGAAAAATAGGATAGATACCTGTTGGGGATATACTTTCCGGGTATCCTCACTGTACCTCACTAACCAGGGTGACCCACTTAGGGTTAGAGCTTTGCTTCATGGGCGGCCCGGTCAGGGAGAAGAGACGGAGTCCAGTCTGGCTACGGGAAGGCCCAGAATACTTACCGACATAGGCCTATAGTGTTACTTATAGTTCAAGATGTACTCTGTAACCGACTCTTAGTCATAGCCGGATAGATCTCTCATGTAAACCCTAGGCCGGATATCTATATAAGCTGTCCTAGGGAGAGCCTTTAGGGCACCCTCAATAGTCTACAATCTCAACTCGCACAGGCGAACCCTTGTAGCCCATATTCCGGCTATGCCGTATTACTGGATTGCTAGCAGGAGTAGGATCCGTCCAAAGCTGGCGGATTCGAACCTAGGTAAAACTTGTGTGCTCACCGTCCTGGAATCCCGTATGTCTCACACCCCTCTCTTCCACATGCCTCGAGGGCCCCCTCATGGCGTACCTGTCATCAATCCGACGACAGTTGGCGCCCACCATGGGGCAAGCGAGCTTCGTATCTGTGTTCCGAGCGGAATCTGCAAGGATCAGAATCGGCGAGACTATCATCGTCGGTCCCATCATCTACGCCAGTGACGTCCCTCTCATCGTTCTCGATGAGACCTAGATTCTGGCTAGGGAAGCCGTGACCACCTACACCATCATGTCTTTCGGTGAGATCGATGTTTACATCGATTTCGTTGAACCTATCCCACCCACCCCAGCGGTGATGATAGAGCCAGAAAAAATTTCTAGGTCCCCTTTGTCCGCGGAGGCGGCAGAGTTCCGGATATCAGAAAACCGTAATACCACCTAGCCCACACCAGTTGCGGAGATAGTGGAGAAAGCTGAACCTAAGGGTAGGTCTTGCAGTACAAGACGGATCTGGAGTGGATCTCCCTGCAGAGGTCGAATCCCAGATCGATCCACCTGCGGAGGTCGAAATCCAGGAAGAGCAAGAAGATAACTCTGCTTCTAGTTCTGATGACGCCGGAACAGACATGCCTTTCTTGAGATACACGTTGAGTCGCATGATGATGCAAAACGCAAGCATGGATGCAATCCTCGAGACCATCAGGTGTTTCGACGAAGCCTACCAACAAGACCGCAACCATCTCAGGAGGCACGCATCACACTTTGTCGGATACGTTGGATCCGGATCCGGCTCCGCCGATGCTATAGACAACGAATACTCGGTGCTAGAGGCAATTGGAACAAGCGTCGACCTACCGGCATCTTTGGATGATTCCATGACATCGGTAGATTTCTGAAAGTTCTCCGTAGAATATGAAGAGGATCTTAACTCCACGGCTTCAGAAGAAGGAGAAGCCATGGACAAAGGATCCAGAGAAAACTCTCCCAATGCGTAGGACAACATGGATCTCAGAGATAATCCCGAGGACCAAATGGCCGAAAGTACCGATCAAAGTTTGACTCCGAGAAACGGGCCCAAAGCCGTCTTTGCTACCGGAGCTGCCAAGAAGGCAAAGAAGAAGAACAAGAAGAACAAGGCCCTGGCAAAAGATCTTCCGGCAGAGGAAGTGATTGCCAAGGAATATGAGGAAGACTCGGATGGAGCACTTATCCCAGACGAGCCCAAAGAAGAGTCGGTGGATGGACACGTGATCACCGAAGGTGCGCGTAAACTCATCGATGTTGCATTAACCACACATATCCCTACAGCAGCAAAACATACTACTGAAGAACTGGATGAAAGGGCCCAGGCCCTAGAAGCGCATCGCCAAGTGCTCCTGGATGAAGCCAAAAACATCAAGGAAGAAAAGAAACGCATGGCAACTACAGAGAAGTACATCTCTCGGCAGGATCAGAAGACCCGAAAACGTCACACGCATGACGATCAATTTCCAGAAGTTCACAAGGTTCTCTTTGAGGGAGACCCAAGGATGCCTCGAATCGACAGCAAGGGAGATCTGGTGTACCCAACGCCGGTGCAAAACACTATTGCAGCTCGAGATATCCTGTCAAATAATCTAGGCCTAGAACAGGTTCGATTGGGCATTAAGCTACTCACCAAGGGTCTGGAACAGCAAAGGGCCACGAAATCCGGAAGCGGAAAACTGGTCTCCCAGTCCGACCAATGTCGCACGGATCCGGCTTGGAATGACATAAGACCCCAACGTGCTCCGGAACAGCATTACCATTCTGACCGTCGGGAAGACAACTACTCAAGAATCGGATCTTCAGGGCAGCATCACAGAACTGCACGTGCCTGGCGCAACGTCGCCCCAGCTACTGAGCAAGAGGCAATTGCTACATTGTATCCGAGGAATCCTCACCGGTGAGAGTCGAGCGATCGCAGAGAAGAAGATAAAGAGAAACGTTGAGAGGACGACCGTCAAAGAATGCCACCTCCTAGAGCTACAAGCCGTCCGGTTGAGCCCCACCGTGGTGGGAGTGAAGGACGAAGAAACGATGGAAACCATGCTGAGACAAGCCGATAGGGGGCTCATCGCAATGAAGACCCTCCCCGAAACCGGAATAATGACGCTCTGGACAGAGTCCGGCGATCAGCCGGAAACCATCCAGCTGCCCCACCTTCTCCACCAAGTAGCCATCACAATGGCTCTCAAGTGGGCCAAGGAGGGCGTCGTGGCGGAGGTTGTGGTGGTAGAAGCCGAAGTCCGGCTCCAAGGCACCACGGCCATAGCCGTCACTCAGGACGGCGATCTTTTTCTCCAAGTGACACGAGACACTAGATGAACTCCAACATAGAGGCGCGACACTATGAAAATGATGACATACACGCGGGCCCAAAATGCTTCAGACCACGCATAAGAGCCAAAAAATTACCAGAAGGATTTGCTATTTCAAGACACATCCAGGCCTACGACGATGTAGCATGGCCAGATACTTGGCTTCAGGATTTTTTCTAGGCCTCCTGCATCGCCAAAGGCGGAAATAGATTGGTCGCAACCTGATATCTCCCACTTATGTTGGGGAAGATGTCATGATCATGGCTCAATGAACTTCTAGAGAACACCATCCACAACTGGTATGACATGCAAAGTGCGTTCTTTTGGAATTTCTAAGTAACATATCGGAGGCCATGTACAGTAGGAGACCTACAACGTTGCACTCAGAAAGCCAGAGAAACTTGCCAAGATTATCTTGGACGATGGATCAACACCAAGAACTCCTGTGAAGGAGTAAATGACCAAACTGTGATTGACACCAAGAATACCATAAAGAGTATAAAACTAGGCCTAACTAGTTATACTTAGATGTCATCAAAAAGCATAAAACTAAAGTTGGATAGTTACACTTGGGTAGCACCCCTCATTAGTGAATACTCTCAACTTTAGTGGCTAGTGCTAAGCATAAAATTTGATCACTTTAGATGGGAATACTTGGTGAAAATGATTATGAAAACCTTGGAATGATGATTCATTCTATTGAAATGTTTTGACATGTGTTATGAACACAAAATGATTTGATGATCAAAATGTTGAGGCATGAGCCTTGGCCCTTTATAAAAACTGATGGTTGGGTTCGGATGCGATACCATTCCAATTTTACCATACAACCACAATACCCGAATTGGGTAGGGCTTAACTGGAAGTTTATATGCCTTAGTATGGGTCCCTCGCGGAAAGAGGTTGAGCTGAGGCTACCTCGTGAATGTGAATGTCCACCTATGCAGTGCCCAGGATGGCAGATGGCCATGGCTGGGAGGCCAAGCTCATGGGGGAGGTGCCTATACTAGAGTGTGTAATTGAAAGGTTATGATTGATTATCCGCATACTAAGTATGATGATTCAGGGCTATCCCTGACTGGTGTATCAAATTTTGTGGTGAAAGTGTACCACCTCTGCAGAGTGTCAAACTATTCGAATAGCCACGTCTGCTGTCATGGACAGTTGGAGTGGCCATACTATTCCGTTGTCAGATGTTTTCCAAAAATGACTTGTGAAGTGAGCTATGACTTTGACTTGACCACAACAGGATTGTGGATGTGAAAACTAGATTCCCACTTAGGTCATGTAGAACATTAAATTACTTTTCTTTAATTCTAAACTCGGTATGAAATAAACTTGGCTTTTTGCAAATAAACCTAGAGCTTAAGAGTCCTACTAGAACTACCTTAGTTGTTAGTGATAATTTGCGAGTACTTAAAGAGTACTCATGGCTTTGTCCCTGGCTATTCCCGTGGCCAGACTATGAGGAGGAGTACCAGGAAGATGGACAACAGGAGGTCTATGACAACTAGGATCATCTCCCATCGTTAGCATTGCATGTGACCCTGAAGAGGGAGCCCCTACTACATTTACTTACCGCTGCTTTGATTGTATTAAGACTGGATCATGAGATCCTTTATTTGTAAGACCTTTATTATGGTTTGTAATGGATGATGTACTGTGGTACCAATTCTGTTATGTCTCGCAAAAATGGTAATCCTGGGATTGCGATGTATGGCATAACAGGCATCTGGGATTAAAAATTCGGGTGTTGACAAACACTTATCAAACTAAAGAAGATTAATCAACTATATGAAGCGAAAGCACTTGACGATATTCCCGTGTGTCCTCGAGAATGTTTGGTCATCTTAATTAATACAACCGGCTTGTCCTTTGCTAAAGAAAGGATTGGGCCACTTACTGCAATTATTATTATAGTCGTTTATTTACTCGTACTTTATTTATCTGCATTATCAAAAACCCCTAAAAATCTGTTTGCTAAGTATTTACAGAGAATTCCTGATCCATACCACTCGACAACACCTTCTACTCCTCGTTGGGTTCGACACTCTTACTTATCGAAAATAATGTGATACACCCCCTATACTTGTGGGTCATCAGACATAGATGGCTATATTTCAGAGCCATCAAGGCCCCACACCCACTGAAGTGTTGACAGGAAAGATCGCTTGGTTGTGCAATAAGGATTTGATATCTTATGGTTAAAAGTAACGCACCACTGTAGAGTGTATGAAATTGTGACATGTTACTCCCTATTCCGGGAAGGAGCTACGAATGTGGTAGGAAAGGAACTCCATGAAGTTCTGGTAAACCTGTGAAGGATGATGAACATAGTTTTTGATAATAAAAGCAACCTTTGAAGATATGTTTACAAAAACCTGCATAGCCTATGACCTATGGTCTACGGCTGTAGATAGTGCATCAGACAATCTTTTTAGTGAACTTGCTGAGTACGCTCGTACTCAACCATACCTTCTTAACCCTTGCTATATCTTAGAGAAATCAATGACGAATTCAAGAATAGAACTACTTTGAAGAATTGAAGATATCTAATGGGGATCAATAAAGTCGACGCCTACATCAGCAAAAATAGAAGGGAAGCTGATGAGTAGTGTATAAATAAATCCCTAGATACCAAAACCTACTTCTGTAGAGCTTTTCTATAGCAACAAACATAAGCCATAGTCAAGTTATAGTAGTGTTGTATCTAGAATAGACCTCGTGTTGCTATTTCTGGATGCATTTGTATATTTTGTCCTTGCTGTTTTGAGGAATCTTTTCTAGATCTTTTGCAAAGTGTCAAGTTGTAACCGAGATTCATGTCCTAGACCCACGATGTTTCTGTTGTACTACTCCGAGGAATGTAATACTAGTGGAATTTTGTTTCATTGGTGTTATGTCAATGACTATAGTGTACTACATCATGAAGGGTTTCCGCAACAGATAAGAAAAAACTTACTATGTTGGAACACCCTAACACCCAGGATCTATCTAGAAGTAATCCAATAATGGAGGAACATAGCGGTAATGTACGATTGAAGATCGAGAAAGTGTTATGCTCATGCAGGAGCTTGTATGACGTAGTCGTACCCGTCTGAACTCAAGGTTGCCTACCTCCTCGCATGTCACCCCTTGTCCATGTCCTTGTATGACGGCCTGGTCTCTACTAACAATAGCTCCCCCGAGTTATCACACACATATGATGCAATACGACGACTCCTAGGCTCTAATCCCTGCCGAGGTTGCGGAAGTAGACCTCCTGGCTAGAATCCCTATAGCACAACGACGTGCAGCAATGGTTTTGAATTTGGGTGTACAGTCCTTCTCCGGGACCGTGCCACTAAGAGAGAGGGAGATATTTCTCTAAGAAAAAGTGCCTTAGAGAATATCTTGTTGGTGTGTTTCAATCCCGCCCATGGGCACCCCTTTATATAGACAGAGGGAGGTGTACCCTCCCCTTTGGGTGTCCCATGTGGGACTAAAAATATAAAGAAAAAGGGCAAACAAGGTTGCTGGTCGGCTAGGCCATTGGGTGGTAGTGTGGGCCACCCCGCCAGCGACCAACACCCAGGCAGGCATGCCCTTGCTCGACCGCTGCCCAACTGTAGCATGTTGTAGCGGCACCGGCCAGCGCGGTAGGTGGGCCACCCGATGCGCGTGTGGCCTACTAGTGCACAACACAGTGGCCATCGACGCAGCGCCTGGGTGGCCGGCATCTGCCGCTTGGCAGGAAAAGCAGCAGTAGTGGCCAGCGCTTAGCTGGGCGGGCTGACTGGCTGTGGCCTGCACATGGCGGTTGGTTGGCTGCTACCCACGTGGCACTTACCCCGCCTGCCTAGCTGTTGTGTGGGCTGCTTGGTGCCCATCGAGATGCTATTTGATGTCGTTTTCAAGGTGGCTTCCTCCTGGGCCAATTCCCTATGGGGTATTGGCCTATTGAGGAAGTTCCCATAAATTTTAATTTCAATATTTATTTAGTATATATAAATTCACAATTAACATATAATAAATGTGTATTATAAATTGCCATTTATTTGAAAATCCTTTCATCATTTTCCTTTCCTTCTTTCTCCGAACAATTTCGGATCTCTCCAGAACAATTCTGATTTCTCTCTCTTATGTGATTCCATCTAATCGGAGGATCTCCAAGCGTCATAGTGCCCTTAAGGGCTCCTTTGATTCATAGGGTAGGAAAATCAAAGGAAATGGAAATAGATAGGATTGACATGCCCTACTCAAGTGGATCCTATGGACACATGATTCCAGCGAAGGATTTTTCCCTAAGGTCAGACTTCATGCATTTTTTTCCTGTGAAATTGCACTACCGAGTTCCTATAGGATTAGTTCCTGTGAATCAAACAGCTCCAAAAGGAAAAAAATCCACAGGGTCCCAATCCTATAGAAATCCTAAGCAAATCCTATGAATCAAAGGAGTCCTAAGCATGTTTCCCTACGGTTCGGGAATGTCATAGACATGATCTCGATCAATGATCAACAGCGGGACCCATGTTGACCCCTATGCACTCCACAAATCACCATTGTTTCAAACCTTAAACGATATGTCCAATTCCCTTTGTTTCATGATACAAGACTTGTATGAGATCTGATCATCGGTATCATGATACCTTGTTTAATCTTTTTTCCAACAAGTATTTTTTACTCGTTCCCGTGAAATTCCTTCCCCATTACCTAGTCATACGATGCGCAACTTATGGATGTAATTCACTGAGTGGGCCCAATGTATCTTCCTGTCACACAAGAGAACAAATCTCGATCTTGATGCATAGGCCACAACTTGCTCCTTCGGACTACCCAACATGCACCTTTATGGTCACCTAGTCACGGAAATGATGGTTGATGCAGTCAAAGGAATCTTCTAGTAACAGTGATTAATATGATGTCATGGTCTAAGTATTAGGAAACTTTGTTTCTAACAATTGCAACAAGAACTAAGTGACATGATCGTGTTGCAACAATCATAGGTGGGAAATTCCTAGCACATCATTCTAGATGATATGACTTCATTGTCAGTGGGCTTCAACAACACCATGATCATGAAACCTTGATCATCAGCTGCCCAATAAACTAGTTGAACAGAGGCTACTAGGGACCTCAGTTTGTTTATATACCACACTTGTATCAATGTTTCTGCTTGATACAGTTATAGCATGATATAAAACTATTATGAACTAATGATATATGACAATAAACCACTTTATTATTTGCCTCTAGGGCATATATCCTTCACATCATGCAGTAGTATGCTGGGTCACCACAATTCGAGTATGGATTCCATTAAGATAAAGATATACCTTGACTATTGGCATCAAGATCATTGAGTTGAAGAGTAGGATATGATATGATCAAGATCTTGAAAGTGTGATCTCAATAGAAGAATTCAAGATATGCCTCTAAGTCGGTGTCATGATAGCCTCATCAGTAGAGCTATGGTTGACTAAGATTTAGAGCATGTAATCAACTAAAGAGTTCTTTATGTACCTCGTTTTAGGGAGATCAATCCTTTGCATACTTTGCATCTTCCTATTTTGTTGCTTCTTGGTATTTATCCATGTGAGGTTCTTGATATTGTTGCTAGCTCTTCAACAAGCCCAAGTTCATCGAAAACAGAAATTCGTATGCATCTTCTATTGCATTTTTGAGTTTGGAGGTTTTACCAGTTCTTCTTATAGGGAGGCTTCATACCTTTATTCATTTGGATCTATCCTCCTTTGTTGGACTATGATGTTTCTCTGCACCATCTTCTAGATCTTGTTTTGCATGTCAAAACAAGCCCAACATCATCTAAATCAGAGTCTAGATGCAAAAGTTATTGTGTTTTTGGTGAAGTCGGCTGCATCCCGGTTGTCGATCCGGTCCGACCGGTTACCACACCGGACGGTCCGGGGCCAGCGCTGGTAGACCGGCCCGTAGACCAGATTTCCCGGTTTTTGCGATCGAGTCTATTTTGATGTGATATACTGAGTCATTCCAGTCTGTAGGTCGGTACACCTTCCTGGGGACCGAGTTTCCCGGTCCCAAGGCCGGTCCAACTGACTTTTAGACCGAGTCCTCGCAGGAATCCTCCCAACAGCCATTTTGCTTTCACTTATATAAGGGGGTTCTTCCCCAATGTTTTTGTGATGTTCTTGATATTGAAATTTACCTTCATTGTTGACTCTCTTGAGCTTTCTTCCTCTCCCTTCCCTCCTATGATTCCTGCATATTTTTGAGGGCTTTGAAAGAGGAGATCTAGATCTACAATCCCCACCAATCAACTCCTCCTCTAAGTGAGGGAACCGATTGGATCTAGATCTTGAAGTCACTGGTTGATTTCCACCATTGTTATTCCTCTCCAATTCCTCCCTAACACTTGTTGCTTTGGGGGGATTTGAGAGTGAGCGATTTGAACACCCTTGGTATTCTTGCTTTGCATTCTTGCATAAGTGTTGACCTCTCCATTACGATTTCTTCATGTGAGAGGCCGCGATCTTGTTACTATTGGTGGGTGACCTCCTAGTTGGCTTGGCGGTTGGTGCTGCGGTGTCCTCTTTGTGGAAGATTGTGAAGAGACTCGGGCTTCATCGTGGAGCTTGTGAAGTGGTTGTGGATCTTGCCATATCTAGAGTGGAGGAAAAGCTAGCCATAATAAAAGGGTCTATTCCTTCATGGGATAGACTTAGAGAAGGAGGTGCGCCTTCGTGGCATTGGGAAATCCTTCATGGAATGCCACACCTCTCCAACGTGACATAGCTTACTTGTAAGGGAACACGGGAATACATCTTCGTCTCCGTGTGCCTCGATTATCTCTATACTTGAGCTTAGTTTCCTTGTGATAGCCATCGAGCTTGAAGTACTTATATCTTGCTTATCACTTGTGGTATATTTTATCTTGTGCTATCTTGCTGAGCTTAACTTATTGGTGCACTTAGTTGAGCCTACTGTATTTAGGTTTTGTTCTTGTAAAATAAACATTAGTTTAATTCCACATTCTATCAAGCCAAAACCGTAATAGTTTTGAAATTACCTATTCAACCCCCTCTAGGCGACATCTCTATCCTTTCACTATGCATCCTATGGTGTGGATACTAACTAGTATTCTGACATAGGCGCCACAAACCATGTCATAGGATAATTGAACAAGCTCATAGTACATGAGAAGTACAAGGGACATGACCTTGTCCACACCACCGATGGAAATGGTATGGTAATAATTCATATTGGTCATTCAATTTTGCATGCCCCAAAAAATTATTTTCATCTCAATGATATCCTCCATATTCCACATGCATCCAAAAACCTTTTGTATGTCCACAAACTTACTCTTGATAACCGTGTCTTTCTTGAATTTCACCCATACTTATTTTTGATCTAGGATCAGGTAACAAGGACTCTATTTAAGGGTCCTTGCCATGGTGGTATCTACCCGCTAGTGCATGTCTCCACTGGGTCCTCCAAGCAAGCCTTCCTCACAATAAAGCTGACATCTTCTACATGGCATCGCCGCTTAGGACATCCTTCATTGTTCGTATTGCAACAAATTCTAAGGAAACAAAAAAATTCATACACCCCAGAAACTACTCCTTATATATGTGATACATGTCAACTTGCTAAGAGTCATCAGTTACCATACCCTGTATCCACTAGTGTTTCCACTGTTCCTTTGGAACAAGTGTTCTATGATGTATGGGGTCATGCACATGTATCTACTAGCAAGCATTCATATTATGTCGTCTTTATAAACAATTTCAGTAAATTTACTTGGATTTATTTTCTTAAGAAGCATTTTGAAGTCTATTTCTTAATTTTCAATAGTTTTTTAGCACAAAATTGAAATAAAAATCAAAACCATGTAGACAGACTGGCGTGGAGAATATGAGAAACTTAATATTTTTCCAAAAGGTGGGTATTTTCCATCATGTTTCATGCCCACATGTTCACCAACAAAATGGCACCGCTGAATGCAAACATCGTCACATTGTTGAAGTTGGCCTTTCTTTACTAGTTAATGTTTTGATGCCTCTAAAATTTTGGGATGAGGCATTCCTCACAACCTCATTAATTTGCTTCCTAGCAAAGTAATTCAAAATGACACCACCATTAAACATCTCCTTAAAACTACACCCAACTATGAGTCTCTCCATGTTTTTGGATGCACTTGTTGGCCAAACCTTCGCCCATACAACAAAAGAAAGCTTGCTTTTCTCTCTACATCTTGTATTTTTCTAGGCTATAGTCCTCTTCAAAAAGGAGTCAAATGCCTCGATCCTTCGAGTGCTCAGGTTTATATCTCTAGAGACATTGTCTTTGATGAAAATATTTTCCATTCACACTAATGCATCCTAATGATGTATCTCGCCTTCATCAAGACATTCTTTTGTTGCCTACACAATCAAAAATGGGGTTGCAAATATTGATGATCATATGCCTTTAGCTGTCGTGCCAATAGTTACTAATGACATTCAAGATACTTCATAAGTTATTGCTACAGATTCTGGTGCCTTGACATATGAGACCATAGAAGAAAGGGATTTCTATTTCCGTGCCCTCGGTTCGTTAGTTATACTTAGTTTTCCTCGGCCGCTTAAATTTTCCTCACATTTCCCCTCCCTCTATTTTGAAACCCTCGCAGGCGCTCGGACGGAGGGATGTCGTCAGGTCAAAGGCTTGACCGTCACATGCTGACCGGTAGGACCATGTTGGGGTGGGTCTTGCGTTGAGCGTTACATTACGTGGCCTCGACTGTTACATGCTGACGGGTGGGGCCGTGTTGGGACGGGTCTTGCATAAGTGGTGAAGGGTGGGGCCGCGTTGGGACAGGTCTTGCATACGTGGTGAAGGGTGGGACTGCATGGAGACACGTCGGACCATCCATTCTCGCTCGCCCAAAGCATTCGCTTCCCCGAGCTTGGAACAGCTCCCACACCAGCCCTCCGCTCCCCCGCCGTCATGCCCTCCTACCTTATGTCGTCCTCGGGCACCGATCCGCCCCCTCCCCTAGCCGTGGAGCCCACACCACCTCCGGCTCGGCTCCCGCCCCCGCTAGATCTACCACTTTCGTAGAACAGTATGCAACACCGGCTGGTGTATCGGTCCTTCCCATCAAGCGCGGAGAAGATTGGTTGAATCGGAGGGATCTAACGCATGGATTCCATCTAGGTAAGCATCGTTTCCCTTTGTGGATTGCTTATAGGCAGTAATTCAGCACGAATCGATGGTGCTCAACTAACTGCCTTGCTTTTCAAATAGGATTGATCCAACGCTGGCATTTCGGTTGGCGGTTAAACTGGATACTAGCGTAATTCATGGTTGTGAAAATTATCTCTTTAGATTTTACCTCCTAGTGGTGGTTGCAACCTCCATAACTCTTAGAGATTTGAAGATAAAATCTATTACAAATTCCCCTGGAGCAATGACGATTCAGTTGATTTGCAATATTTCAACATTAGCAAGCAAAGATTGCTCCCACTAACTAGCGAAGCTGATATGGTAATGCTTTTCTCTTTGAATGTTGTCGAACATTTTGGTCGAATTCGTCTCCATGTGAAACCTAAAGTTGAACATACAGGAACATCTGGTGGTCAGGCATCATCAGGTGGTCGGGTATCATGTGCTTTGTTGTCTCTGCTAATAGTGTTTGCCCCCGCACTCCTTGTAGGTCCACATCAGTACCTGATACGTCCATTTTGCATCACTATTCTATGTCATAATTCACTATTATTCATTGATATATTTCGTATTGAGAGGTGATACTTATGTTATTTCATCTATTTTTGCATGGTTGATGACTTTTGGAGCATGGACCGCTGCAGTCAGGATTCTGATGGAAAAGGTGCTATTTGGAGGGAAAATTCGCGAAGATCAGAAAATCCGGGAAAATACATGGAAAATCCTATTTTTCCAGAAGACGAAGGAAGCCAGAAGGGGGGCTGGAGATGGGCCACAGGGGCCCACACCACCCCCTGGCGCAGGCCAGCCCAGGCCACGCCACCAGGTGGTGTGGCTGCCCTGGTCCACCCCTGGCACTCCCCTCTGACGTATATTATCCTCCCGAAACCATAAAACTCAGGGAGCAACCATAGAACGATTTCGCCGCCTCTGCGGGGCGGAAAACACCGAAAGAGAAAGATCTCTCCAGCAGACAGATTTCTGCCGCGGGAATTCCTTCCCAGAGAGGGAAGATCGTCGCCATCAACACCACCATCAAGCTGGACTTCATCGGCATCATCGTCATCATCACCACCATCATCACCATCAGCACCCTCATCACCATCTCCATATTGCTGTAACAATTGGGTTGAATCTTGCATAGTTCATAGGGGAAACTTTCTCGGTGTTGATTACTCTTTGTAGTTGATGCTATTGAGTGAACCATTGAATTATTGTTTATGTTTAGATTGGTATACATCATTATTCCATCTCTGATCATGATCCATATGATGTCTTGTAAGTAGTTCATTTTGTTCTTGAGGACATGGGAGAAGTCATGTTGTTAGTAGTGGAGTTGTGTTGAGAAAGATTCAATAGTTTGATATTTAAGTTGTGGTGTACTTCTTCTAGTGGTGTCATGTGAACGTCAACTACATGACACTTCACCTATATGGGCCTAGGGGAATGCATTGTGTATTTTTCTACTAATCGTAGGGGTTGCCGGAGTGACAGAAACCTGAACCCCTGTTAGGAAACCATTGCACAAGGGACGTAAGGGTCTTAGAGTTTAAAGTTGTGGTTATGTTTCTATGTTAATTACTTTCGTGTACTTACAGATGTTTGCAAGGGGTATAAGCACAAGTATGTATTAGTCCTAGGAAGGTCGGTACATTAGCACAGGTTCACCCACACAACACTTAGCAAGCTAAAGAAGATTAATCAACTATATGAAGCGAAAGCACTTGACAGTCTTCCGATGTGTCCTCGAGAACGTATGGTCATCTTAAGTAATACAACCGGCTTGTACTTTGCTGAATAAAGGATTGGTCCACTTGCTGCATTTATTCCTACTGTCTTTTATTTACTCGTACTTTGTTTACTTGCTTTATCAAAAACCTCTAAAAATCTGTTTGCTAAGTATTTGCAGAGAACTCATGATCCATACCACTAGCCAGCACCTTCTGCTCCTTGTTAGGTTCGACACCTTACTTATCGAAAATACTATGATACACCCCCTATACTTGTGGGTCATCGAGACTATTTTCTGGCACCGTTGTCAGGGAGTGAAGCGCTATTGGAGAGTGGAATTGGTAAAGGAAACTTCTATTGTGAGCATCATTTATTTCTGTTAGTTGCTTTATTTTTGTTATGGATAATTCGCTGAGTTTCTTATTTGGTAATTCCACTACCACTGCTAAGGTAGGAGATAAACAACCAGCTACTGAGAATGATGTTTTTAAAATACCTACAAGAATTATTGATCGTGTTATGGATAACTATTATGTTGGGGATGGAATTGTCCATCCCGGTGAGCATTTTCTCTTTATACACGAATTATGCGGGTTGTTCAAGTGTGCAGGTATTACTACAGATCAAGTTAATAAGAAGTTATTCTCATTATCACTAAAAGGAAGAGCTGAGGAATGGTATAAGCTGGTGAAGAATGGTCAAGCTCTGGAATGGGAGGAAATAGTGCCTCTCTTTTATTCAAAGTTTTATCCTCCTAATGAGATTCATAAAGATCGGAATCAAATATACAACTTTTGGCCTCTTGATGGAGAGATTACAACTCAAGCTTGGGGAAGATTGAAGTTACTAATGCTCAAATGTCCCATTCATGAGCTTACCAACAATATTATTATCAATAACTTTTATGCAAGGCTCCCTCTACATGACAATGATTTATTGGATGCTTCTTGTGCTGGATCATTCACTCGCATGGAACAAGAAGCTAAATGGGATCTTCTAGACCGTATTCAAGACAATGCTGAAGGTTGGGAGAATGACAAAGGTAGAAAGTTAGGTATAAATTATGATTATGAATGCATTGAATCTTTTATGGGAACTGATGACTTTCAAAATATTAAAAATGCTTATGGTCTAGACTCTCAAGCCATTGCTTCTTATTTTAAGGCTTTTGCTTCCTACATTGAAGTGCCTAAAAATAAGTGGAATAAGTATCATGAACCTAATAAAGATGTTGCTAAGAGTGTTCCTGCAAGAAATACTGAAGTTTATACTGCTAATCATGTCTTCACTGAACCTTATATTGAGAAAATGCCTTTCCCAGTTAAGATGAAGGAACACTCTATGATAGCTAGTATGGTTAATGAAAGTACAAATGAAGCTTTTGAACCTATGGTTGATGAACCTATAATAGAAAATGTGAAAGACTTTGTTACTAAATATGAAGAAGAGGGATACACTATCCTTTGTAAGGATACCTCTAATATTGTTTCACATAGTAGTGTTATGAGAGCTAGTATTCCTATCTTTTCTGTTAGAATAAGTGATCATTGCTATGATGGTTCTTGTGATAGCTATATTGTTAAGTTTATGCATGATAATGAAAGTTACTATGAGAGACGGAAAATTGTTCTTATGTATCTCAATAATATCAAGTTTCCTCGTTTTATGCTGAAAGTTTTTAGGTTGCACTTCTTTTGCCTTCCTATGCAAGTAGCCTCTGGTTTCAACAACTTGTTTGTTTACAAAATTCCCTTGCATAGGAAGTGGGTTAGACTTAAATGTGTGTATCTTTGCTTCTTAATGCTCTCTTTAACCTCAATTCATACTCTTATGTGAGCATCTTCAAAATTATCATGCCCATCTTAATGGCTATAAAGAAAGAGCTTTTTGGGAGACAACCCAATTTGTTTTTGCTTTCAGTTTGTTTTTGTTTCTTTGAGTCTTGAAAGTTATTACTTTGGTAATAACCTCTCCTTATCTGTTTTGTTCGGTTTTTGTGTCAATATCAACCTCTAATGAGAGAGAAGTAATATTTGGGGAAGTTGCTGTCCTGAAACAGATTTTTGTGCATCACCGTAAAAATGCGTGACAGATTTCCGTATGTCGGATTGAGCTGTAATTTTTTGTGATCCTGACCCAGGTTGTTATTTAACTTTCATTAGTTTTGCACTTTTTGATTTGAGCAACAGAAGATTTTCGAAAAAATTGACTTTACCTGCTGGTCTGTTTTGACAGATTTTGCCACTCTTGCATCTGCTTCTTTATTCGATTTCCTTTTTGAATTCTTTTTGGGATTTCGGAAGGAGTTGCTACAGTAGCTTATGTTTTGATGGTTTTCAGTTGAAGTTGAACTGAAAAGGTTTTATCACTTCACTTATACTAATGTTGCTAATGAGAATTGTGTGAAGTTTTGTGTGAAAGAAATTTCCAGGAAGTGGAGATAATGGTGTTATAAGGAAGAGAAAGGTCTTATGACTCAAGTAATAAGTGTATGAAGATGAAGATATCGATGATATTCAAGTGATGACTCTGGAAGAATCTACTACATACCAAATTCAGAGACCTGCAGAGTCCGCTTTCGAATAGGTAACAGTTCTGGTAAGAAAAGTTCCGCGAAAATACTATCCAACTATATTTTTGCAGTTTTTAGTCAATAAGGAAAGCTACGAAGCGAAAAAGGGATGGAAACGGAGCCTGGGTGGCTCACACCACCCTGTGGCGCGGGCCCACCCCTGGCCACGCCACCAGGTGGTGTGGCCACTCCGGACTCCGCCTCCGACTCGTTTTCTCCCAGTACCTTCCTTTTGTTATGAAACTTCGTAATATATAATCCCCCGGATCTCCTGAGGTTCGTATATCATGCTTTCATCGTGTTTTTGTTTCGATCTGTTTCTGACAGGTAGAATCCTAGATTTGGAGCTACAATGTCTTCCTCTGGACCAGCCAAGGAAGATTCTTTAGAGGATATCATCAACCCATACATGAGAGAGTTGAAGATTCATCCCAAGGAGTTGTTGCTTGAAGATGGGGAACTCCGGATAAAAGAGGTTTGAGGCCCTAAAGGTGAAGGAAGTCTGGAGGACAGGATGGAAGCACTGGAGCAAGAAGTCTTTAGGTACAAGAAGATGGCGGAGCGCGAAGTGGATATCATCCATAAGATTTGTTCCGAACTCACCGCCGAGCACCAAAAGGAGACTGCTGAACTCAAGGATGAAGTTCTCTCACTCTGCCAAACAATCAACAAACTGCAAGCACAGATCTATGACGTTCAAAATCAAAACTATGAGTATGAGGTTAGGTTTAAACGCATAAGTGCTGTTGCAAGTTTCAGGATGCTGGAAACCACGATGTCCTTTGTTGATGGGAAGCCCTTACCCTAGAAGTCGGACGAAGATGAGATATTACCACCACCACTGAAGGAGTAATTCGTCATCAGGTTTGGCACCCCCTTGGTTTGTTCCAAGCTTGGGGGAGTGTCGTGGTATCACATCACTATCTTCTATCTTTTTACCTTATTAGTAGAGTCATATCATGAATAGAGAAGTTATTGTGTAGGATGGTTTGCATTATGGAAGTGTCCCCTCTCTCGTTAGATATGTATCCCTTGGTGTGAGTTGCCGTTATGGATTATTAATGAGAAGTTCTATCATTTACTCTTTTTCATCGCATATATTAGTTTGCAATTCGTGGTTATATGATTGATCTTGTTGTTAATATTGGTATCACTTTGGGATCATTGAGTTAATTTAGTTGGTTTTGGCAAACTAGCTCCGTCGGTAGCAACACTATTTTTGAGAGTTGAATGAAAAAGATAAAAGTAGTCAAAAGAAATATAATTTCATCATCTTTCTTTCTTGATTTGCTCATGAGTCTAGCTCTAGTTAAGATCTTTTGTGCTTCCAAGGAAGATTGCATGTTTGTCTTTATCGCTTGTATGTTTGTTTGTTTCCTTCAACTCTTGTACTTGCTACCCAGCCTTGCAAGCCAAAAACCTGTACTGAGAGGGAATTCTTCTCGTGCATCCACTCCCTTAAACCAAAACCCACACCATTTGTGTCCATCATACCTACCTATTAGCATTATTGCTATTCCAAGTAAATTCCTGTTTTATCTACCTCCCAAATTAAACTTGTTATGTGAAAATTAGTGATTAAAGCTCTCACGAACTTGATGGCACACTTTAATTTTCTTGCATTTAATAACTTGAACCATTGGGTCCTTCTTTGTTGCGTATATTCTTGCGCTTTATGAGTTGAAGTTAGCAGAACCATGTATCACGGCGAACGCATTTAACATTGCATTGGTACTTTGTACCTAGTTGATATCATGTTCTTTTGCTTATGGATCCCGGCAGTGTGAAATAAAAGTGGAACTTGTAAGATCATGGAGTTTATATGTGTGTTAGAGAAACGCCTGGGCCGCTAGCCTAAGCCATGCCTAATCATGGTGGAAACTTGTAGCATAACTATAGTGAGTATTCTATGAAGCATCCTCAATAAAAACCTATGCAAATAGCAAATAAAAATATCGCTGAGATGCTCACTGTCTGCTTGCCTTGTCATTTTGATTATGGGATAGCTCCTATGTCATGTGCAAGGGGTACCCCGTTGGCGGGTCTCAATGATACACGTGTATTTACAATGACAAGAGCTTACTCGTGACTGAAGTTGAGTAGCATGAGGTTCGGTACTCATAAGTAAGGGGCATGGGACTTCAATTTATAACTTTCAAGCATATCCTCTTAGTTGTGTCACTTTAACCTTAATCACCAAAAGATGCCTATGATAGGGGCAATGAGAGCTGAAAGCTAGTAAGTATCATAATTTTTGGGAGCACTTTTTGAGACTTGCAATCCCTGCTTCCCTCTGCGAAGGGCCTTTCTTTTACTTTTTAGATTGAGTCAGTAAACCTACTCCTGTCTATCTCAGCAAGTATTTTGAGTTGTTGTGTTTCATTCATTCATATGATGATTTATTCGATCATGTTTCTTATGTTCCTTGTTTTGCACATTGCTCTTAACTTGATGTTTACTACTTTGAAAGCTATCATTGAAAACCAGTTATTTGTGAACTCCGGAAAATTATCAACTATTCTTCGACCAAGAGCTAAGTTTGCCATTACCAATTATGATTCACTTTATGTATCTTTATTGTGTTTCCTTTACTCATTGCAAGTTGAGTTATATAATAGTGAGTTGTCTTCTTTTATGATCTATGTATTTGATGAATGTGATGCTTCTTGTCCATATTCCTTTATCGACTCTTCACTCCATAAACCTGAGGCCATGTTTATTGAGCTCAGTTTCGCTTGGGGATAAGCAAAGTCTAAGCTTGGGGGGAGTTGATACGTCCATTTTGCATCACTATTCTATGTCACAATTCACTGTTATTCATTGATATATTTCGTATTGAGAGGTGATACTTATGTTATTTCATCTGTTTTTGCATGGTTGATGGCTTTTGGAGCATGGACCGCTGCAGTCAGGATTCTGATGGAAAAGGTTTTTGGAGGAAAAATTCGCGAAGATCAGAAAATCCGGGTAAATACATGGAAAATCCTATTTTTCTAGAAGACGAAGGAAGCCAGAAGGGGGGCCAATATTCGTTTGCGGTACCAAACTTGGTGGGTGAGTGCACCGCGGTACCCGAGTTTCCATCAATCGCGCGGAGGGGCCATAGTAGATTCGCTAATTGTCCAGAAGGGCCAAATGAGGGTGAATACAAATCTAACGGCCAAACGGTCGTTTGAACCAGACGAAAAACGGTTGAACTCAAATACCGCTGTTAGGTCAACTCTTCTTGGCCTGCCATGTCAGTATTCCCTGTTATCTTTTGCGGTCGTGGACTAGCTTACCCCTGCGTGGACCAGATCCCTGAGTGGACCAGATCTATTTCTTTGCTCTGATCTGGTCTTCTCCCCTGCTCCCCTCCCCATAACATTTGCTCAGCTCCGGCTGCTCGTCTCAGATCGGAGCTCGCACTTGCTCTAATTTGCGTTTCCGCCATTTCCGGTCAACCTCCCATGCCTCTAATCAAAGCTCGCAGCCGTCGTCGTTGCATCGTCCGCCATATCGGAGCTTCGCGTCCTCAGACTAATATCTCGCCTCTGGCTAGTCATTCTCGCACGGCGGAGCGTGTCGCGTTTGGCGATCTAGGCCGGCGACCGGCCTCGGGAAGTTGTGTGTTGCCGCGCACCCCAGGCATGGTAGCCCTGGCACAGCCGTTCGACGACCACGCTCTCATGGCCACCGTGCTGGGCGTCCGTCCCGCCGTGTTGCCGGCAGAGTTGCTGTCGGCTTTCAGGTCTCGTTTTGGGATCAGACGAAATGAGGTAAACATTGAGGTATGCGCGCCGCCATTCGATTTTTTCGTCCGGTTGGAGCACAGCTCAGACACTAAGCGCGTTCTGCATTCTTCCCGTTCTTTCGAGTGTTGTGGGGAGAAAATGAGCTTCATGCGTTGGCATCGCACTTGTGGGTGGGACGATCGCTTGGGGCAGCTTCGTTTCTTCTCCAAACTCGGCTTTGACGGCCTCCCATATGATGCTTGGGAGCCGGAGGCCCTCAAGCAGGTCGTCCGTAGCCTTGGCGGCGAGCTGGTGGAAATCGTGCCACCGAGCGACATATGGGTCATCGAGGTAAAGGCGTGGCTGAAAGATCCTGACGCCGTTCCTAAGATGTACGAGGTGCAGATTCCAAGCAGGGCTGGGCGACAGCTTTGCTGGAAGCACCCGGTCATCATCCACCTGGAGGAGGTTCTGGACTCGGTACATGGCATTCAGGGCCCCGAACAGGCTACCAGAAAGCACCCTCATCGCCTGCAGTGTTGGCTTGGAAGGATCGATGGCACAGGGCCGCCACCATTTCGCGACGGGGCACACAGTTTCGGTGGGGGGGCGGGCTTGGACGAGCTGGTGGTTCTGATTTCCCTCGAGTGAAGACAAAGCTCTAGTGAATTGTCATGGTATGTGTGGCTAATGAATTTGTAGTATGGAGAGCGTAGCAGGAAGTTAGCATCGACTAAAAAGTGTAATAGTTTGAATCGATGTAGTACGTGTGTGTAATAGTTTGAAGTAGTATGTGTGTGTAATAGTTTGAATCGATGTAGTATGTGTGGGTAATGAATTTGATGTAGTGTGTGTGTGTAATAGTTTGCATCGATGTAGTTGAACACTGTGCTTTATAATTTCTGTGAATAACCAAGGACAACCTCATGAAAAGAGGGTGGTTTGGCAATGAGCAATGTCAATTCTGTCGATGCCAAGAAAATGTAGTCCATCTCCTCTTCAAGTACTCCCTCCGTTTCAAAATATAAGATGTTTTAGCTTTGTGAATGGAGCGTATCTAGACATCTTTTAGTGATGGCGCTTTCTAAACCTAGATGAACCTACATACTAAAAGGGGACTAGATACACTTCATTCACAAAGCTAAAACATCTTATATTTTAAAACGGAGGGAGTACAAGGTAGCTACATTTGTAACACGTTGAACTGTAGGAACATTTTGCAGGAAACACAAGACAAAGGAAAAAAATGGTTTACAGCATAGACATCAGACGCAAAATCTCTAGTTTGGGATAAAAAGATGTCAGTTAACTAGATTGAACCACGACTAGTAATTGAAGGAAATATGTACTTGATAGTATTTTCTTACAACAGTAGTACTTCCATACAAAAGGGTCTTATACCTGCACAAAAGTGGGCTAAACTTCCTACTAGTTTATAGAACAATTCGTCAGCATTTCATCTACAAAAGCCATTCTTCAGTCTGAACTTAACTATTATACACTGAAGAAACTACAGATCTCCACCAGAAAAGTTGGCTGGCCAATTGCCTTGAGAGGACATAAGTTATTTGATCATTTAACCCAAACTGACCTATTGCCTTCCCGCCAAACTACAAGAAATCTGCATCGTTCATGCACGAGCGATTTGCGTGCGCCAGTTCCGGTTCAGTTGGACCATCCGTGCTGCCGGAACGATTTCTTCAAAACTGAAATTTGACATCTCCTTCTCGGGATCGTAGGTCCGTGTGAACTCAAACCTGAATTCCGGGGCTGAGCTGATGCCCGCCGCCGGCTCTGGTTGTTGAACAATCCAGCATGCTGAGTGTAGACGCTTGGTCGCCGCCACGGTACGGCCTTCGATGGTGTGTAGGATGGAGCGTCTTTGCTGTAAACTGCGTGCTCCCATCCTACCCCACTGAGGTAAGGTAGTCCGTGCCGAAGCGTGGACGCGAGAGTTCCTAGACCTTGGCGCTGCCCTGTTCGAGGGTGTGTACCCTCGGCAGCGGCATGCTCTCATGAACGATTTGATACGTACCTTGTTCCCACTGCCTAGAGCATGCTGTAATGCCGCCGCGTGATTTCTCCACATCGCTCTCTTGGCCCTGCTTGCCACATCTGGCGCCGACGACGGTGCAGTCGCCGCCACGGCCGATTCGGCACATTCAGGGAAATCATCTGCTTGGCAGGGCAATGGGAGACCGGCCTTGAAGTAGAGCTTCATGGCCTGCGTTAGAGGGGCTAAATACCCCAGTTTCGGTGGCTGTCGCGGCTTAGGCGGGGCCATGTTACCCTAGTTAGTGCGGCGTGGAGGAGCAGCGCAAGGTGAACTGTGGTTAGTCGGAGAAGGGGGGTGAAAGACTGACAGTAGGTTTGGACTACGGGCACACGTGAAAATAACCATTTCCCATTTCCTTAGAGGATAATAATTCGACACTCGTTGCATTAACAGCTCAATCTTTATTTCCCTTCTCAGCATAAGAGTGCGATCGTATTAAAAATATCGGTCGTGGCTATCCACCTCATCGGGCAATGTACCAGCACAGGTAGGAGACAGGACCGGGTTTCATTTTAGAAATGTTGACGAATATGCCCTTATGTTTATACGATATTATTTATATGCCACCATGTACCGTCGAGTGTAGCAACACCATCAGAAACAGGGGATAACGATGTGGCGTGTTTTATTTTTTTAAGGGCATTAGAAACAGGGGATGCCGACGTGGCATGTTTTCTGACTGGCGGGCCCGCCCCCTCCACCTTCGACGGCGCGCATCCCAGGTTCGAGGGGTGGTGCTACCCACCAACACATTATTGTGCAATTTTCCATGTGGGACCTGAATTCCGGCGCTGAGCTGATGCCCATGTCGAACACAGAGAATTCTGAAAGAAGCTACTAAAAATAAATAATTTGAATTCTAGAAGTACTAAATTTAAATACATTACAATTTTGTCTGAAAGTTAATACGCATACTTCTCATCGAAATAATATAAATACAGTACAAATTTCTACTTCGAAAAATAGACCTGAAAATGCTAGCAAATAACCTAGGATGCATATAGGATTCATTCTCCCCTATATATTTCGTCATCGGCGGCTCCCGCGTGCTGCAACACATGTTCAGAGAACTCTCTCCGTCTGCAGTGTGCTGCCAGTATCTCGTCCAGAGGGTAAGGCCTCGACGTATGTTCTAGACTTAAGCCATACATTACCATTGTTGGTTCCTCTTCCCAGGCTTGAACCTCATGATCATACAGTCTGATAAAATTCCTGTCGTATATGCAACCAGGTTTGACTGTGGGGAGTAACCTGGTGTCAATGGAGATAGACCGATTGTAACCAACAAAGAGGGCACGACTTTCAATGTCACCGATGGCCTCAAGAGAGCGGTTCTCTGTGTCCACCCGGTACAACACCGGTTGCCCTTTGGCGAAATCCCCGTTCAACACAAGAAGCAGATCACCATCTGACTCCACAAGGTAAAATTTGTAGGTTCCGCGTACCTGTTCAAAGACTGGGGCCGAAATTATTTTGGCCATCGTGACAGTGCTCGTGCGCTGCTCTAACTGGATGTTGGTCGACAAGATGTCTCCATTCTCAAGTAATGCATATACTTCCCCTCGGAATGCCGTCATGCAGACCAAAAGCGTATCAGGAGGTGGCGAATACAATCCTTCTCCAAATGATCCATTGATTTGCCCCGTTGGGGTGCTCTATCGTCCCATGCAATATGATCTGGATAATCAGTGCAAACGAACACCATTGTCGGGGACTTCGTCACGACAAGAGATTGCAGAAGATCAGATGCTATGTGTGCTTGAAACTCAGTGTTAGACTTGTGAGTGATTGGGTTCCGAAGCCGAATCTGGTACGGCTCCACCCTCTGATCAAGCACGATGACGCCACGAGAAACACCGACGAAGTAGAATATTTTGGAAGAAGAGGACATCAGTTAGCACTAAGATGTTTACAATGGAAAATACCAATAAATATCGGATGTGAATGTGAACCTGCGATGGACGTCCATTAGATTTGTCCTGAAGCAACGACCACTGGTGAGGTTGAGAATGGTGAAGTCGCCAACGTCTAGAAGTGTGTGATCTATCATGATCCAGTTGTTGAGATGGAATTCGGGCACCTTTAAAGTGCGGCGCCAATCGGTGCAGACTTCTCGACAAGCAGCATAGGTGTCGACGTAATCCTCTTTCTCCAGCAAATAGTTGGCGATCTTGCGAAGTGGGTCGGCCGGGAGATCGTCCCAGTTCCTCTTCATCCGGCTACTGGCCATGGCTTACGTGCAGAGATGTTTTGATCGAGGAAGAAAGAAGAACTACCACTGCGAGGAGAAGAAGAGGATAACAGAGGAGGGAGACGAAGCGGAACTGCCACTGCAAGGAGATGATGAGACGAGGGAGAAGAAGCGGAACTGCTAATTCAAGTTTGGATCAACGTGCTTTTTTTGGGAACTAGCGCGTGGACTAGCCATGCACTACATGCAAGTTTTGATCAAATAGACTGACATGTGGGACCTGCTAAAAATTCTGTGAAGTGCTCCCCGTGCATAGTGCGCTGATAGGTGGCATGTTTTCTGACAGGCGGGCCCGCCTCCTCCACCTACGACAGTGCGCGTCCCAGGTTCGAGGGCTGGTGCCGCCCACCAACACATTATTGTGCAATTTTCCATGCTTTGTCGCAACCAGCTCCCCTCCGCTCCTCTCCTCTTCTCCTGCCGCCGCCACTCCGCTCAGTCGTGCACCGCTCTCGTCTTCCGCTTGGGCCGTCGTCCTCCCGCCCTCTCCTCCCCGCCATCCCCTTCCTGCCATGTCTCCTTGCCGCCGCACACCGTGCGCGTCTAGAAACAAAAACTGAGAGTCGGCCGTTGGGTTAGGGGCCCAACAACGCTGGTGATCCGGATCCCGCTCGGAGATGGATCCTGCGAGGCTTGAGAGCACGGATATGGGTCATGCGCGGCTGGAGAGCACGAAATCTCCTTCAAGTCTGGAGAGCACAAAGGACAACGAAACGGGGGAGAGGAAGCGAGGTGCAGAGCTTTGGAGGTATGGAGCCTAGAGAAGGTGCCATGCGTCCACATTGAAGGGTAAGAACTGTGATTCCTTATCTTCATACCCCCAATTAGCGTTTCTAGTCCCGTGGTGATGGCAAGGATATGTGTTGGTAACCGCAGGACGTTTGTACAGCTTGCCCTTGAGCATCATGCTTTGTCAAGCGAGCATGAAGGCACTGAAACGTGTGGCGGTGCGGATGATCATGAGAAAGCATATCCATACGTGGCTGCTGACCCTGATAGGATGGCGAGAGTAGGGAATATTTGGTTGATTCGAACTTTGAGCCTGACTATGGGACTGAAGAGAAAGAGGAATGTGAAGATGTGGAAATGGGATGTAGATATGACGACGAAGACGTGGACAGGCCAGTGATACACTTTGACAGGGACAATCCTACAATTGATGAGGGGACTGTCTTTGATAATGTGGATGACTGCAGATATGCAATTGCAACCTATGCAATCATAGTTGGGTTCGAATTTATCATTGAAAAGAGCGACCAAAAGAGATTTAGGGTGCACTGTAGGGAAAGTAATGTGTGTAAATGGAGATTACATGCATCTCCAATGCAGGGTGGACACCCATTTCAGGTTGCAATAGCTACATTTAGTTTTAGTCTTTCTCATATTTATTCTGCTGATAACTAGCTCTGAATTATTTGGATTCTTATCGAATGCAGATCAAAGTAAACACAAAGAAACACAACTGCCCTAATACTTCTTTAAGTGGTAAAATTAGACCGGCGACTACCAAGTGGACTGCTGCTACTGTACTTGACTGGGTGAGGCAGGATCATAACATTGGACCTGCTGAACTCAGAGCAAAGATTAGCAAAAAGTTTAATGTGCTGATTCCTTATCACAGATCTTTGATGGGAAGGAGATGGCTCTAGACTTCATTCAAGGCAAGTGGAATGACAGTTTTCATATGTTGTATAGTTTCAAAGCTCAGGTAGAGAAAACATCACCTGGTAGTGTTGTTGACATCGATTACGAGGTTGTGAAAGGGAGAGAAAAGGTCTCGAGGGGGGTCAGGTATAAGCTGGCAAATAAGATATGCTTCAGGAGATGTTTTGTCTGCCTGAAGGCATGCTGGAAGGGGTTCCTAGACGGCTGCAGGCCATACTTGGCCATAGGCATAACTTCTTTAACAGGGAAGTTCAGGGGACATGTTGCTTCTACTTGTGCTTTGGACGCGCATAATTGGCTTCTACCCATAGCTTATGCTGTTCTTGAGGGTGAATCAAATGAAAGCTGGATATGGTTCACGCAGAGACTACGGGAAGTAATTGGTCACCCTGAAGGCTTGGTGATACACACCGGTGCATCCGAGGGTCTTGAGAATGTTGTTAATGTTGTGTTTCCTTGGGTTGAGCATAGGGAATGCATGCGGCACCTTGCTACTAACTTCACGAAGAAGTTCAAAGGAAAGATCTTTGAAGAGGACTAGTGGCGATCAGCATACACATACATCCCAAGCACACATGCTACTTTCTTGCAGAACATGTATGTAGTGCCGAAGGTGAAAAAATACCTTGAGGAACATCACACCAAGCTATGGGCCAGAAGCAAGTTTGGTGAGTTAAGAAAGGTGGAATTTGTATGCAATAATTTGGCAGAGAGTTTCAATGATAAGATTTCGGGCATGAATACACTTGGAATTGTTATTTTGTTGGATGCAATAAGACAGTGCATAATGGTGAAGACAGATTTAAGGCAAAGAATTTGTGCAAGAAAATTTTTAGGCCATAAAATAGTTCCAAAGGTGGTTATGTTACTGAATGCAAGAACCAGGGTAATGAGAACGATAAAGATGAGGGTGGTCAGAAGATCCAGAACATTGGTTGAGGTTTAATGTAGAATACAAGCGTGGAAGTGAATGGAGGTACACTGTAGACATTGGAAACAAGACTTGTTCATGCAGGTAGTGGCAGATTACTGGTCTGCCATGTCACCATGCAATTTACTTCATCTTAAAGCTTAGAGGTAACGGAGCTGAAATAGAGAACTATGTCGACAACTATTTCTGCGTGGACAAGTTTGCTGCAACTTATGCAGAAAATGTACCACCTATGGCCGATCAAAATGATTGGGAGATTGTCGATCCAGGGTTCAAACTTCAACCACCAGTTCTTAGGAGGCCACCTGGGAGGCCTAGAAAGCTAAGGATCGAAGCCTCCACTGATAAAGGTCCAAGACTTGGTGCTAGGAAAAGGAAATGCGGACGTTGTGGCGGATTCGGCCATATCAAGAGGTTGTGCAAAAACCCAGTTACACATGCTATTGTCCATGTTCACACCCCCGGTGGCCGAAAATGAGGCTTCTCAGCCAGAACTAGCGGAAGAGCAGCGCGAAGATGGTGATGAGCACTCGGAGGAAAACGTACGTAAGTAGCCAATTTATGAAGAAGTGGAGGTGCCGACGAGAAAAGGGTGTGAAAAGAAACAAAAGGGTAAGTGGAACGGGGAGGAAAGGGCAAATAATGGAGGTGTATTAGAATATGAAGAAGTTGCAGGGGTGATTGAGGATGTTTTTTCGGCTAACTGTAGGAGAAATAATAAATCCCTGTCAATTCATCTTTGTACGATTCTCCGGATGAAAGGTAAGCTTAAAAATTGTTTTATTTGCCATTTTATTATTTTCTTATCCCCATCAACTGATGCTTAATATCGTTTGGGCTAGCAGACTAATAAGAGGAGCAGAAAGATGCGGGCACAGTAACGTCCTATGTTGAATTATATCATTGAAACTAAACTATCAGTGCGTCTTTATTTATCTAGCGCGTGCGACGTGTCTGTGATGGGGTCATGTGGACCAGATTACATTTTTTTTAAATATTATTACATTAATTTTTTACCTGCGTTTGGACGTGGCTACTAGTTCCCATCTCCCTTGCATTCCCATCTCCTCTGGCGCACTCCAGAATTATGGTTGTGCCATCAAGTAGCAGAGTCAGCGTATTGTCCCATCAGGTGTGAATGCAATGACTTTGTTTGTTCAGAATTTGATGACTTTTGATTAGTTTGAAAGACAGAGAAACCTAAAACATGTATCTAGACATGTTTTGGTTATAGACACATTTATTAAATATCTAAAAAAACTAAGTCAGTTATATCTGGATAGGAGTAGTACACTATTACAACACGCTCGATCCCTTCTCCTCAGGCGCACTCCACCATTATGGTTGTGCCATCAAGTGCTGGGAGCAGAGTCAGCGTATTATCCCATCAGATATGCCAGGGAACGCGCGGACTTTATTTTCAGGATCGGACGAGTTTCGATCGACTAGTTTCAATGACAAAGACAACTAAAACATGGCCAACATATATAGATTATGACGATAATCGACCATGACTCAGGTGACCCAGATCCAAAGAGCGCATTAAGATACCGTACATAGATTTAATTTATGCTTAAGTGGCCCTAATCGACTATGACGCTCCCGCAGTGTCCATCATTGACGACGTTGTCCGCGTCGCCGCCAGCCTCCTCCGTGTCAGAATCAATGCCGACGTTCCCGGCAGCATTCCTCCTCATCATGGATTCTTCACGGCGTGCTGCATCGATAACGGTGGAGGTCGTACGCCCAGGCACTGCCTAGAAGCGCTGCCTCCCTTCGGGGGTGCGCAGATCCAGGTGGATCTCCCGCCGGTGGGTTCTGCACAGCTCAATCAACGCAGCCCGCTTCTTCTTGAACAACTTTCGCCAGTACGCGCTCATACACGAGTACCGTGCCATTGCCCTCTTCCCCTCCGACAGCTGGCAGCGGCGCTCCTCGATCTGCCTTGCCAACGCGTTGTCGCGCAAGAGCGGCGCGACAGGAATCCTGACGTAGCTGAGCTCGAAGCCGGCCGGAAGCCTCGCTAACAGCGGTGCGAGTATGTCGTAGTGGGCAAATATCTGAGCCTCGTGCAAGCTGAGTTTGGGCCTCTCCCTCTCCATGGCGATGAAGGAACACGATCTAATTTTCGGCCCCGAGGTTAAGGAGTTAAGGGCAAGGACGTAGGCCCAGCGTAGTTGCCACGGCCAATCAGTTTGCATAACAGTCTTCTCGCGGATCGCCCTCGCGAAGGACATAACTATCAACCATGCACCCCGATCCAATGGCGCCTACCAATCGGGGATTGGGTCTTCTAGAAGCCCAGAGCGGTTATTGTTTAGTTCTGCATCCCAATTGTTTGTGGCCAACGGCGGTAGTTGAAAATAATACACATTTCAATGACACTAGTGGATCCATCTGTGGTATCTAAAGAGAACACACATCCAATGACTCTGGTTGTTGTTAGTAAAAGGAACACACATGCAATGACACTGGTGGATCCATATGTGGTATGTGAAAAGAACACACATGCAATGACACTGGTGGATCCATGTGTGGTCTCTGTAGAGAACACACATTTCAATGACACTGGTGGATCCATATGTGGTATGTGAAAAGAATAGTCATGAAATGACTCAGTTGTTGTTAGTAAAAACAACACACATGCAATGACACTAGTGGATCCATAGGTGAATTATGAAAAGAGCACACATGCAACGACACCGGTGGATCCATGTGTGGTCTCTGAAGAGAGCACACATTTCAATGACTCTGGTTGTTGTTACTAAAAAGAACACACATGCAATGATACTGGTGGATCCATGGGTGGATTGTGAAAAGAACATACATGCAATGACACTTGTGGATCCATATGTGGTATGTGAAAAGAACACACATGCAATGACTCTGGTTGTTGTTAATGAAAAGAACACACATGCAATGACACTGGTGGATCCATGTGTGGTCTCTGAAGAGAGCACACATTTCAATGACTCTAGTTGTTGTTAGTAAAAAGAACACACATGCAATGACAATGGTGGATCCATGTGTGGTCTCTGAAGAGAGCACACATTTCAATGACTCTGGTTGTTGTTACTAAAAAGCACACACATGCAATGACACTGGTGGATCCATGTGTGGTCTCCGTAGAGAACACACATTTCAATGACACTGGTGGATCCATATGTGGTATGTGAAAAGAACACACATGCAATGACTCTGGTTGTGGTAAGTAAAAAGAACACACATTTCAATGACACTGGTGGATCCATGTGTAGTCTCTGAAGAGAACACACATGCAATGATACTGGTTGTTGTTAGTGAAAACAACACACATGCAATGACACTGGTGGATCCATGTGTGGATTGTAAAGAGAACACACATTTCAATGACACCGGTGGATCGATATGTGGTATGTGAAAAGAACAAGCATTCAATGACTCTGGTTGTTGTTACTAAAAAGAACACACATGCAATGACACTGGTGGATCCATGGGTGGTCTCTGTAGAGAACACACATTTCAATGACTCTGGTTGTTGTTAGTAAAAAGAACACACATGCAATGACACTGGTGGATCCATGTGTGGTCTCTGAAGAGAACACACATGCAATGACACTGGTTGTTGTTACTAAAAAGAACACATATGCAATGACACTGGTGGATCCATGTGTGGATTGTGAAGAGAACACACATGCAATGACACTGGTTGTTGTTAGTTAAAAGAACACACATGCAATGACACTAGTGGATCCATGTGTGGTCTCTGAAGAGAACACATATGCAATGACACTGGTTGTTGTTAGTGAAAAGAACACACATGCAATGACACTGGTGGATCCATATGTGGTATGTGAAAAGAACACACATGCAAAATGACTCTGGTTGTTGTTACTAAAAAGAACACACATGCAATGAAACTGGTGGCTTCATGGGTGGTGTGAAAAGAGCACACATGCAATGACACTGGTGGATCCATATGTGGTATGTGAAAAGAACAGCCATTCAATGACTCTGGTTGTTCTTACTAAAAAGAACACACATGAAATGACACTGGTGGATCCATGGGTGGTCTCGTTAGAGAACACACATTTCAATGACTCTGGTTGTTGTTTGTAAAAAGAACACACATGCAATGACACTGGTGGATCCATGTGTGGTCTCTGAAGAGAACACACATGTAATGACACTAGTTGTTCTTACTAAAAATAACAAACATGCAATGACACTGGTGGATCCATGTGTGGTCTCTAAAGAGAACACACATGCAATGACACTTGTTGTTGTTACTAAAAAGAACACACATGCAATGACACTGGTGGATCCATGTGTGGATTGTGGAGAGAACACACATGCAATGACACTGGTGGATCAATATGTGGTATGTGAAAAGAACAGCCATGAAATGACTCTGGTTCTTGTTAGTGAAAAGAACACACATGCAATGAGACTAGTGGATCCATAGGGGGTATGTGAAAGGAGCACACATTTCAATGACTCTGGTTGTTAGTAAAAAGAACACACATGCAATGACACTGGTGGATCCATGTTTGGTCTCTATAGAGAACACATGTCGTGGTGGTGTCACGGCAGATGCCATGGATAGGCTAAAGGTGGGGACTAAATGCACTGGGGGAATCCAGGGAGGGATAGTGTGGTGTTTCCACACACGGAAGCTTTGTATTTGATTCTCCTTCACAGATTACAAGTGCTCCTCGAGCTATATTGGAGAGAGGAGGAAGAAGGAACTCTCTTACTCTCTCCACTAGCTAGCCCTTAGGAGCTCACTAGTAAATCACTACACACTAGAGCTCAATCTCGTCCAGGCCAAACAGAAATCAACCCTTTCTACAGAGGTCCTAGCCCTCCTTATATAGGGGTGGCTAGGTCTCCACTTAGGGCATACGTGGAGGCATATTCCATGGAATATGCCTCCTCCCAAAATAGTAAGCCGACCGGGTCACTTTTCCCCTGCGTCATCCATGCAGAGGCTACGTGAGCCTCTGCGGCGCCTGCGTCACCCGACATTGGCTTTGTCACCTTTGTCGGCCACGCCTCGGTGGTCCGGCCTTTGTCCGCTTCGCTCACACTCTGCGAGATACCTTCCTTCTCTTACAAGCTTGATATAACCCGGATCCCACATAGTTGATCCGGCCACACTTGTTCCTGCATATAAGTTAGATACATCTTACCGACATATGGCTTATGTCGGTTGAGACCAAGTTAGGTGGACGTCCCCTGGTCTGGGTTACTCCGTGATCCGGCCTGCCTTGAGGTGACTCGGCCAGCACTTGCTTTGACCTTGTCGTACCTCGGCTAACTAGGCCTTTAGACCCCGGCATGACCCTACCTAGGGGTATCCCCCCAACATTAGTCCCCGAAGCTGGTGCGGTCTTAGCTTCCTTAGCCGCTAAGGCCACAGCAGGTTCAATTTCACTGAGCTCTTGCTCCTTCTCCGAGTTACCTCCTATCTTGGATTCTATGGGTTTACTTTCCCTTGGCACACTCCAAGTTTTTACTTGCTGTCCGGGTTACCACATACCCATCCGGCTCATTCTTCCTTCTCTCGTACGCTTCCCCACGTGGAGGCTAATCATTACTTTGCCTCATTTTAAGGGCTAGCAACAGTAACCGCCGCAGTAATTGTCAGTTATCACTGTAGCGCATGTCGCATCGCACCTGCCTCCTCGTTAACCGCAACATAACGTCACGTCATGGGATCCGCTGCACCCTGTGGCCCTTCGTGTGGCTCGTCGCTGATTGGCTGATCCGGACCATACACGGCCACACCGTGTGGCTTGCCCGCAAAACGTGATCCCACTACCCCCTTATGGGAGTGGTTAAATAGGGGAGGGGCACGCCCCTTGGGTCATTTCCCCGCTCCCGCACCCCTCTGCCTCTGGCATTTTCCTCTTCTTCTCCGTCGACAGCGCCTCCGCCACGCGGCATCTGAGCAGCAGTGCTGCCGCCGTACTGCTTCTACGCGCTCCAGCGCCGCCGCCACCTCCGCTCATCTCCTCCGCAACGGGTCCCCACGAGTCCAGGCCGCTGCCTCCCTCCGCCGCTAGCGCAAGTGAGGAGATCAACCTCGAAATGACTGAGGAGGAACTCACCGTCACCGAGCAGGAGATGGAAGAAGACGTGGCGCACGCCGATCGTGGCGCGTGGGACGGATCCTGGGTCTGCCAGGATGACCTAGATTGGCTCTACCGTATCAGGCGCATCCCGGAGGGCATCACCGCACGCCTTGCTTCCGCCGAACTTGCCCCCTCACCCAATCTGGGTGAGTATGTCGTGTTCCTATCACACTTCTAGTGGGGGTTCGGTCTACCAGTTAGCGATTTTTTCCATGACTGGTTAAACACATACGAGCTCCAGCCGCACCACCTTCCTGCCAATGCCATCACATCTCTCTGCCTTCGCCTCCATGATTGAAGGTTATGCCGGACTATGGCCCACAAAGGAGCTATGGATCCAGTTCTTCGGCCTTCGCCGGAACGTAATTCCGAATGTAGATCTAGAGTCGGAGGATAAACAACTCACGCAGTTTGGGGCTGCGTCAATCTCTCCTCGGAAGTTGTCCATCTTTCCCCGAGTCACGGGACTTGACTCCTGCAAGGGATGGGCTTGGACTTTCTTTTATGTCCAGAACAACACCACCGAGGACCTTGTCCAGAACAAGGATGCCATGATCACATTTGTCCGCAACCGGATCTCCCCCCTCCAGAAACGCACACATAAAGTGTGTCACATGAGCTGGGGCCGCGACCCCAACCGGACCTCGTCTTTCGAGTTAAGTAACACAGAGATCTCCTGCCAGGTCAAGGCCCTATTATCCACCCACAAAGACTTCTCATCTGAGTGGACGTGGGGAATTGAACACTTTTGCCGAGATAGGCTTCCTCCTTCGGTAAGTCTCGTGCTCCAAACTTTCTTCCGAATTAAATCATATGTCGGTCTTTTGTTGTACGTTTTAATCTTGTTGCTTTTCCTTTTCCTTAGTTGTTTCTTCAGCAAACCATCGAGGATGGCACCGAGCCTTCCCTCAAGTGCGCGCCTGACCAGGACACCTCGGACGAGGAGGAACTGGATCAGGAGATGTTCCTTCCGATGGCAGATGCAACGAAATGCCCCACCGGTAAACTCTCTTCTATTAGAGACTGGCCCGACGATGAAGATGATTCGGATGTTGAGTTCATGGAAGAAGTCTGGGGACAAAACTGCCACCAAGCCTCCAACCAAGGCCACGGCCCGGAGGGCTCGGAAGCCCAAGGATCCCCTGACCTTAGATGAGTAAGCTTCTTGTCCCTTTTCCATTCACTTGTTCTTCTTGTGTTATAGTTTCTCATCATACATTATTTGATTCGGTAGGGCCGCGGTGGAGGTCCCACAGAGTGGATCTGCCATTGCATCGCCGCTCCGACACAGCCCCTCTCCTCCTCGTGGCGATGATTCACGCCCGTTGAGCCTCATTCCGGAGGGCAACCTCGGAGCGGGGGAGACTGGCTCTGCCGAAGCGGCCACAACCACCACTTCGGCTCCGTCGCAACCAACTACCACGGAGGTTCCCTCAACATCAGAAGCAAAAGCAACAGCAGCAACACCAAGCCCCTCTACCTCGTCCGAGTCTTCCAAGGCTCGGCGAGAAGACATCAGCAGCTCCAAGGCTGGCGCCAAGGCGGCTCCCAAGGGCAAATCTGTTGTAGCAACCTCAACCTCTCAACAGCAGCCCAAGGGCAAGAAGGCACCTGAGGCTACCAGGGCAGCATCCGTCGAGGCTGGACAGCGCACACTTGCGTCCATGCTTCCGAAGAAAACTCCACCTCTGAAGGACGCCCCTGCCGAGCCAGCTGATGCGCAACTTGTTTTGCACACCAGCCCGGCCCTTGCCCAAGTTGAGAGGAGGGAGGCGCATGCCAAGGGTTTAGTGGCGCCACACATGCTAAGCGGTGAACGATACCCTCCGACCTTGATCAAGTTTGTAAATAACTGGAACAAGGCAGAGTTCGTCTACAACGACGATCTCCAGGAGAAGTTCGGTCCCGCTGAATTTTCTGCGCAGATGAATACCACCGCCAAGGCCATTAACCTTGCAGGTCGGATGATGGAGCTACGTTACTTCATCTTTTGTTTTAACAAGTTGTAGATATAATTGATATAGCCATTAGTCCCCGAGCCTCTGGGGAGTAACTTGTTACTCGGCCGGATGCTCCTTAGAGAACTAACGTAGCTCCTTGATCACTTCGAATATGCACACACCTAAAGCCGGGTTAAGTTCCACTTGGCCCGGATTTCGTACACTTCGAATATGCACACACCTAGAGCCGGGTTAAGTTCCACTTGGCCTGGATTTTGTACACTTCGAATATGCACACACCTAGAGCTGGGTTAAGTTCCACTTGGCCCGGATCTTGTACACTTCGAATATGCACACACCTAGAGCCGGGTTAAGTTCCACTTGGCCCGAATTTTGTACACTTCGAATATGCACACACCTAGAGCCGGGTTAAGTTCCACTTGGCCCGGATCTTGTACACTTCGAATATGCACACACCTAGAGCCGGGTTAAGTTCCACTTGGCCCGGATTTTGTACACTTCGAATATGCACACACCTAGAGCCGGGTTAAGTTCCACTTGGCCTGGATTCTATACACTTCGAATATGCACACACCTAGAGCCGGGTTAAGTTCCACTTGGCCCGGATTTTGTACCTTCGAATATGCGCAAGACTAAGCTGTCCATCTTTGCTCTTTCAGGTGACCACCAACCGCCAGAGCGCTGAGTTTCAGCGTCTCCTTGATACTCACAAGATGCTGCGGGAAAAACATAATGCACTTCTTGCTGAACACGAGAAAAGGGGTAAGTTTCTTCCTCTGCATGTTTCCATTTTCCTTCATCTTCTTCGGCCGAACTAACCCATCCTTCGGTTTTCGCAGCTGGGGTGGAGGCTGAGAACACGATCATGAGGAAAACTTTGGATCAAATTAAGGGTAAGTTATTTTTGCTCAACCTTGCTATGCTTTCCATCTCCTTTCCTCCTTGGCTCGGCAAACATTCATACCTCAGCTTTGCCGGGTCAACAAACTATTTCAGCATCTCTTGAAGATAGTGTGCCCGTGCCTGATATGATGCTGCATTTTCTCGAACAAGCAGGACAGCATCAGGCCGAGCTCAAAAAGAAAGATGATGAGCTTGCCCTTCTCTGAGCCAAAGATGATGAGATTGCCAAGCATAAGGCAGATATGAAGAAATTGAAAGCAGACCACCAAACCGAACTCCAGAAAGCTGGCCAGGACTATACTGAAGAGCGCGAGCGCCTCAATCTCCAGATTGCCAAGGACCAGGAATTACTCAAGGAGGCCGACATCAAGCTTGAGTCAGCGAAAGCTGAACTTGTGCAACTACGGGAGAGGCGCGACAACTGCATCAAGGAGCTTTCCCGGGTTCACAGCCATATCTCTAGTAAGTTCTTTTCCTTCAAACGACATTGATCTTTCTGGGTCTGTTTCCTTTACATACCCCACTTGTTTTATCTTCCCAGGCAAATTCCCAGAGAGTGATGTCATTGGATCCAATGTCGTTACCAAGTTCCGCCAGCAGAGGGGTACTCCATCTGGCCCTGGCTCCATTCCTCTCGATCTCGAGGACTTGATAGTTAGTTTGTCCGCCCGAGTCGAAGTCGTGAGGAACTACGGCAAGGATATCCTGGATGTGGTAGTCCGGATCTTCAACGCCTTTTGACCTGAGGAGGATACTCTGGAGAATCTGGCTGTTCTTATTTCCCGGCTTATGGAATGCGAGACTCAACTCGATCTCTGGAGAGAATCCGCTGGACGCACCGAAGCTGAGACCGTTCTCCACTATGTGCTCACATAGTACGAGAAGATCGACCTCAACCTCCTAGCGCGCATGCGCACCGGATCCAAATGGTCCAGCGACCCGGAGTGGATTGCTCGGCGCAAAGCTTGCGCCATAGCCTCATTGAATATGCCCCCATTCATGAATGGAACGAGGGACCAAGCTTCCTGGATGCCGCTGATGTCGAAAACATTGAAAACATTGAAGATGGCTCGGATGAGGACGAAGAGGACGATGCCTCGGACGTTGAAGGCAGCGAAGATGACGCCGAAATTCCTCCTCCTGCTGCTCCTTGATTATAAACACTTGAAATTTCATCAGATCCTCGGTATGCCGGGTGCAATTGTATTAAGCACATCAGTGATATTTTGCTACTAAGTTTCTATGCCGGATTAACTTGGGCGTAGTCCCCGAGTTTCATTTTCTTGTTCCTCCAATTTTTTGGTTCGACTCGTGTCCACCTTGGTTCGATTTTAGGACATACGAGTCCGAGTTTCAAAAATTGATTTAACAGTACTTGGAAACTTTAGGTTTAGCTCAAAATAATTCAGCATGATAAATTTAAAGTACACGCAATGTTAGTCCGAAAAACAAACGTCGGCTCGATTAAGTTTTTTCCCTTAGTCGTTTTTCATGTGCTATGCAATTCCAAACTTGTTCTCTTGCTTGCCATGAAGCCAAATCTTGTTGGACAGCAGCAAGTTGAAGAGTTAGGTTTTTGGTGCTCACACACTACTAATCTGGCCCAAGTTGAAGCAACTTACGCCAGCCGGCATATAAATAAGAAATATAGAAGATAACTAAAATTACTAAGGCAGTCCTTGAGTTACTGCTCGAGGTGCCAAGATTTCATTGATAAGCTCATTGCCGGCATACATACCGACATATGAGAGACTCGGATACAAACACTTCTCTGATAAGTGTACAAAGGTGATACATTGCAAATGTATCTATAATTTTTGATGCTCCATGCTTGGCTTTATCCACTTTCTTGTGTTTTGTCCACACTTTGGAGTACTTTTCATATGATTTCTTGGAATAACCTATTAACAAGAGCCACAGTGCCAGCTGCCTGTTTTCTGCTGTTTTTGGTTCCAAGAAAGTCAGAAAATGAATATTCTTGAAATTGGACGGGACAAAAGCCAAAGTGCCTATTTTTCCACAAGACTACAAGAGCCAGAATATGAGACGGAGGAGGGCCAGGGGCTGGCCACACCACCCCCAGGCGCGGGCTGGGACTGGCCGTGCCAGGGCATGGTGTGGTGGCCCCAGGCACCCCCTCGGTCTCCCTCTTCGCCTATAAGAAGCCTTCTGACCTAAAAACTTCGGGGGGTTTGACGTTTTCCACGAAAAGTTCCGCTGAGCTGCCACCACCGAAGGGGAGATTCGGGGGACAGAAAGTCTCTGTTCCGGCACCCTGCCAGGATGGGGTAGTGCCCCCAGAGCCATCTCCATCGATCTTCACCATCATCTCCATCGACCATCCATGTTTCCCCCATCTATGAGTGAGTAATCCCCTACTGTAGGCTATGGGGATGGTAGGGATTGGATGAGATCGTTCATGTAATGGCATCAGATTGTTAGGGCATGGTGCCTAGTATCTTTTATTAGTGCTTTATGACTTTTTTGCGACTTGTTGTGCTTAATGCTTGTCACTAGGGCCCGAGTGCCATGATTTCAGATCGGAACTTGTTATTGATTCATTATGATAGTATTGTTTCTGGTCTTATGTACAAGTTATATACACACGTTGTTGTCCGGAACCTATGGCCCCGAAGTGACAAAAATCAGGATAACCAGAAGGGAAAGGCTTTGATGTGAGGATCACATGTGTTTACGGAGTGTTAATGCTTTGCTCCGGTGCTCTATTAAAAGGAGCACCTTAATTGCCAGTAGTTCCCTAGAGGCCCCGCTGCAAACGGGCTGGCAGGACAAAAGATGTTGTGCAAGTTCTCATTACGAGCACGTATGACTATATATGGAACACATGGCTAGGATTGTCTAGTACTTGGGTGCTTTATCTTATTTATCTACAATTGCCCTATGTTCTGATTGCTATGTGAATTGTCTTGTCCATGCAACGCCCGTCCATCCATCCCTATCTCTACCGCACTCGAATCCCACTGTTTACTGCTTTTGTTACTACTGTCTTTGCTTTACTACTACTGTTACTTTACTATTCCTACTACAAAACTGTTTCTACTGATAAACTGCTGTGAGCAAGATTGTTTCCAGGTGCAGCTGAATTGATAACTCAGTTGTTAAGGCTTATAAATATTCTTTGGCTCCCTTGTGTCGAATCAATAAATTGGGTTTCACTTCCCTCGAAAATACTGCGATACACCCCCTATGCTTGTGGGTCATCAAAATGACGAAGTAGAGCTACATGCCATGGACGTTTAGATTCCTCGCCGGACCTGTCCGCCTTGTTCTTCTCCTGTGGTTTTGCATCGATAAGATAATAAGAATCATTGTGCAATGCTTTGCTCACAATGAATGGCCCATCCCATGGGGGATAATTTATGCATGCCAGCATTACGTTGTACCAACTGGAGTACCAGGTCGCCTTCCCAGAAAACTCAGGGGCTTACTTTCCGGCTATGATAACATCGAAGATTTTGCTGATATATGGCGGATCTGGACAATGCCAATTCTCTCGCTTCTTCCAGTAGATCAACATCATTTTGCCGGGCCTCTTGCACTTTGGCTTCTGTGTATTGGGTGACTCTAGGAGAGTCATGCTCTATGTCGGCTGGTAATACAGCTCCTGCCCCATATACCAGAAAGAATGGCGTATAGCATGTTGATCGATTCGGAGTTGTTCTTAAACTCCATAGAACCGCTGGTAGTTCTTCTATCCAGCAACCCGCTGACGTTTGCAGCGGCTAAATGAGTCGAGGTTTTATCCCGGATAATACTAATCTGTTGGATCTTTCCACTTGTCCGTTCGATGCGGGGTGATCTACCGAGGCGACGTCCAGCTGGATCTTCTTATCTCGGCAAAAACGCGCAAATGCCCCTTCAGCAAAGTTTGTGCCATTATCTATTATGATATTGTGAGGATAGCCATATCTCAAGATGATGTCTTTGAGAAATGTTACGGTCGTAGTTCCATCACATTTTCTTATTGGCTTCACTTCAACCCACTTCGTAAATTTATCCACCATGACCAAAATTTGAGTAATATTCCCTCTTGCTGGTTTAAACGGGCCAAACATATCCAAGCACCATACGGCAAATGGCCATGTAATTGGTATGGTCTTGAGCTCCGACATTGGCATATGTGTTTTTGTCGCATATCTCTGACAGCCATTGCATTTTCTCACAAGATCTTCTGCTTGTTCTAAGGCACTTGGCCAGTAAAACCCATGGAGGAAAGCTTTTGCTACCAAGGCTCTGGATGAGGCATGCTGCCCACATTCCCCTTGATGTATATCTCGGAGGATGTCAAGTCCTTCCTCTGGGTCAACACATCGCTGGAGGACATTGGTCACACTCCTTTTGTATAGTTCGGAATTGATGATCGTGTATGCTTTTGCTCTCCTCTAAGTTTGCCTGGAAAATACCTCCTCAGTGGGTAAGGTTCCATCCTTTAGGAATTGGAATATTGGCATTGCCCAAGCTGGTACAGCTCTCACTGGGAACACATCCTCATCAATTTCCATTTGATCCACCGGCATAATTTCTACCGGATCATGTTGTGCAGTCCCCGGGTTTGTCGTGGTAGTCCCCGAGTTTGCCAAGGCAGTCCCCGGGTTTCGCGAACCACTCCCCACATCAATGTCCATGGGCACAGCCTCTGATTCTGGATTTGCCAGGATAAAAATTGAGTCGGACTCCGGGGGTGGCCTGATGGATGGTTTTCTGAGGTGCTCCAATGCTACGCCTGGTGGGATTGCTTGTCGGGTTGAACCAAGCATCGACAATACGTCAGCAGCCTCATTTTCCACCCGTGGTATATGGTGAAATTCACATCCCTCAAAGTAACCAGATATCTTCTGCACATGAAATCTGTATAATGCCATGTTTGCGTCCAAAGCATCCCATTGCCTTAGACCTACTGGACTACGAGATCCGAGTCGCCGAAGCATTGGATCCGGTGTATTCCAACCTCCTTTGCCACCTTGAGCCCATGTATAAGTGCCTCGTATTCTGCTACATTGTTTGATGCAGTGAAGTGGATCTGCAGCACATATTTCAGCTGGTCCTTGTTGGGCGAGGTAAGCACAACTCCGGCACCTAACCCGGTTTTCGTTTTTGACCCATCAAAGTACATTTCCAGTAGTTCGGATCTAGTAATGGTGGCTCATATTGCACCTCGGCCCAATCCACAAAAAAGTCCGCCACAGCCTGAGATTTAATTGCTTCTCTTATGTCATATTGTGGCGCATAAGGTGCTAGTTCAATTTCCCATTTCGCAATCCTGCCACTCGCATCCTTGTTGCTCATTATCTCGAATATGGGAGCTTCACATATTACCTTGATTGGGTGTTCCTAGAAATAGTGCTTTAGCTTCTTAGCTGCCATATACACACCATATGCCACTTTCTGATAGTAAGGATAGTTCTGCTTTGAGGCTGATAATACCTCGCTCAAATAATACACTGGCCTTTGCACCGACTTACCCTCCTCATCGCGCTCTACCACAATTACTGCACTTACAACTCGGTTGGTTGCGGCTATATAGAGAAACATTGGCTCCTTTGATAGTGGAGAGGCTAACACTGGTGTAGTGGCTAGCATTTTATTTAGTTGGATAAAGGCTTCATTGGCCTGTGGTTTCCAAATGAACTTATCCGACTTTTTCATGAGTTGATAGAGACGCAGTGCCTTTTCGCCCAACCGACATACAAATCGACTCAACAATGCCAGGCAACCAGTGAACTTCTGGACATCATTAAGACACTTCCCATCCGCTCTATGGCCCGGATTTTAGTTGGATTGACCTCAATACCTTGGCTAGAGACGAGAACTCCGAGTAATTTTCCAGCCGGGACACCGAAGGTACATTTTTCTGGGTTAAGCTTCATCTGGAACCTCCTTAGGTTCGCGAACGTCTGCCTGATATCGTCAAGGAGCGTTTTGCTTTCCTTGGTCTTTATCACTATATCATCCACATGCACCTGCACATTTTGACCAATTTGGTCATGCAAACATTTTTGCATACATCTCCGGTATGTTGCCCCTGCATTACGTAAACCAAAAGGCATGGTGCGATAGCAATAAGCCCCATACTGGGTGATAAACACAGTCTTTATTTGATCATTTGGGTTCAGAGGTATCTGGTGGAGACTAGAATATGCATCAATGAATGACAACAACTCACACCCAGCAGTGGAATCTATGACTTTGTCTATCCTTGGCAGTGGGAATGGATCTTTTGGACACGCCTTATTCAGGTTCGTGTAATCGATACACATACGCCAAACCACTGCCACGTTCGGATCATCTTTCTTCTTCTCCACCAGCACCGGATTAGACAGCCAATCCGGGTAAAGCACTTCCATGATAAATCCTGCAGCCAACAACCGAGCTATCTCATCTCCTATGACTTTTCTCCTATCTTCAGCGAAGCGGCGGAGGGGTTTCTTCACCTGCTTTGCTCTGGGTATCACATTCAAAGAGTGCTCGGCCAACTCCCTCAGAACACCTTGCAAGTCCTGCGTGGACCAAGCAAAAATATCCCGATTCTCACGGAGGAAGTTGACGAGCTCACTTTCCTATTTGCCATTTAACCCGGCACCAATCGTTATGGTATGCTCAGGGAACATATCATCAACATGCACCTTCTTGGTATCTTTTGTCGCTTGGAATGATACACTACCATGCGGGTTACTCAGCGCCGGCATATACTGCTGCGCGGACTGAGCCAATGCCGCCACCTCTTGGATCTTTCTCTTTTCTTGCGCAATCATGAGTAACTCGGCTAGGTTTGACCCGGCTGATGCACATTCAATGGAACGTCGGATATCTCCGGCTATGGTGATCATACCATTTGGCCTGGGCAGCTTCATCTTCAAGTAACTGATGTGACAACTTTCCATAAACTTGTTCAGAGCTGGTCTACCGAGTAACGTGTGATACGCACTTTCTAGGTTCACGACTTCGAACTCCAAATTCTCAGTTTGGCAGTTATCTCTTGTGCCGAACAAAACGTCAACCCGGACCTTGCCTATGGGCTCACAAGAAATGCCTGGCACAATGCCATGGAAAGTTGTCCTTGTAGCTTGAAGCATGTTTTCCGAGATGCCCAATTTTCGCATCGTGTCCACATACATGATGTTGATGCTACTACCATTATCGATCAGCACCTTGGAGAATCTCACGTTGATGTTAGGCCCAATGAATGTCGGATCCAGCACTAGTGCGTACGAACCAGGACTTGGCATAAGCTTGGGATGATCTTTGATGCTCCAGGTAATTTCCTGGTCTGACCAAGGCATATACCTCGTCACAGCTGGCATTACCGCATTCACTTCCATATGTCGGCGCTGCAAGCTCTTTCTGCCTATCTCTTCCGTAGTGAACACAAAGTAAGTCTGATGGTGCTCTCTCTACTCCTTTCTCCCCTCGTTTCTGGGGTACCTCTGATCCTGTTGGTCTTGGTTCTCCACCTGATGCACTGCATCCCTTCTCTCATGGTTGTCATACCTCGGCGGAGGAGGAGGCAACATTAACTGTTGCATGTTCGCTCCGGAGAGCAATTGCTGCCGGGGTAACTCCTGCCGAGGTTGATCATTCCGAGGTGCCTGAGCATTCCCCGAACCACTTTGTTCTATCTTTCACATCCACTCACACTGCCTAGTTGTGTGACCCGCCGGGTTACTTGGATTAGGCGTGTGAAATTTACACGGCTGATCCAGCATTGCTTCATAGGTGTACCTCGGACAGTCCTTCTTCCCATCATTCCTTGGCGTCCATTACTGTCCTACAGTTTTCTGACATTGACTGCTTCCTGCTCCGGGTTGGTCCTGACTCACAGCTGCAACTTGTTGCAAACTGTAGCGATAATCCGGTATGTCATCCCTTCATTTACCTCGGTAATCATTTCTTCGGGATGATCCGGCCCCATCTCGCTGACAATACTCCTCGCTTCACTCGTTTGAGGTGAGCCTAGGTTGCGTCAGATCACCCAAAGCATATGAATCAGCAATCCGGATCGTTTCTGCCAAGGTGGTTGGCATATCCCTTTGCAACCTTTGCCATAGCATGCTTGCATATCTGCATCCTTGCGCAAACCAAGCTATGGCCTGTGACTCAATCACACCCTCACACGAGTTTCGCACAGTGCACCAACAAGTTAAGAACTCCCGGTCTGTCTCATTTGGTCTCTGCCTGCACATTGCTAGGGTTTGTGGCCTGTTGGGCCTCTGATATGTACTTGAGAAATTGCTAACGAACATCTCCTCAAAATCGATCCAACAGTTAATACTTCCGGGTGGCAAATTTTTTAGCCATACCCTTGTTGGCCCCTCCAACATCTGGGGTACATATCTCACAGCCCACCTCAAGTTGCCTATGGCGATCTTGACCGCAGTTGCATAGTTAATCAACCAATCCTCCGGCTTAGTGCTCCGTCATACGTCTTTGTGCCTCTAGGTAACTGGAAGTTAGGTACCGGAGGTTCCTTCATGATCCGGGGCCCAAAACAAGCTGGACCCAGAGGACCTTGACACTCAATTTGCTTCGACCTATACAGCTGATCCAGTTTTAACCTGGCGTCATCAGGCATCAAGTTTCTGCCTCCCAATCTTGACCCTATCACGTGATAGTCCGGTCTAGGATAGCCAGCGTTCACCATCTCCGAATCTCCATCATTGTATCTATCTTGCTCCTGTGGAGCTGCTCTCTGTTGCATACCTTGGCCGACACTGCGCTCTTGCCGTGGTATATTCCGTTGTTGCAGTTGACCTGCAACTACCGAATTACACTATCCGGCACTGCCGTTTACAGCATTCCCTTGACCGGCATTGCCTTGGTCGCGGTTACCTTGGCCAGCTCCACCTCGGCTCACACTCCTTTGATCTTAGTTTTTTGCACTTCTTTTCCTTTCCCTGCCCTTGCCGGGTCATATGGGACTATCTGTTTATTCCTCCTGGCCGAAGTTACTACCTCTTCTCTCCTAGGACCACCATGAGGAGACGATGCGGCTCCCACGGATTTCTCCGGGTTACCCACCGTCGAATGAACGATCTTGGAGGCCCCAGCTCTCTCCTGGTTAGCCCTGAGCAACTCCTCGTTTTTCCTGTTCACGATCCGAACCAACTCATTAACTCTTTCCTGCTGTCATTGACGGGCTTCACCCGTCAAACCCTCTAATTCGGACGCAGCTGCATCTGTTGCTCTGAGGTTCTTTGTCGGGGTACTATACCTCGGCAGCCCCACGGACAAATAGTTCTCTGATTCCTCAACCCTAGTATCACCCTCTCTATTCATCTCACTCATGAGATTTCTCCCTTTCACTTTTACAGCATCTACCTTATTTGCCTTAGCGTACTCACGCAGTGTCATGTTCAACGACTGCTAAGCCACGACTATCTTTTTCGCACCCTCTAGTATTTTCAGCCTAGTTTCCTCTAGCTCGGCCTGTGCCTGAGCCGGATCTATTGCTGCTGCAACTGGGTTTGCCAAGCTATCCATTGCCTGTTGCAGCACATTCTCAGGCCTCTCTAGTGGAGGTCCTCTACTTTTCCTCGGTGCCTTGGGTGTTACCTCCGGATTTGGTGCCGGATCCTTGCTTGCGCCCACACCTGGCGCAGTCATCATCACCTCCGCACGGTCCGGGGAGCGAGTGATACACGCCCCATGAACGAGCCGAGAGACGATGCGTTCGCCGGTGCGGATGAGGTTTCCCGTCCAGATCTTCACCCCTGCTAGCGCCGCTTGTCCCACGGTGGGCGCCAACTGTCGTGGTGGTGTCACGGCAGAAGCCATGGATAGGCTAAAGGTGGAGACTAAATGCACTAGGGGAATCCAGGGAGGGATAGTGTGGTGATTCCACACACGGAAGCTTTGTATTTGATTCTCCTTCACAGATTACAAGTGCTCCTCGAGCTGTATTGGAGAGAGGAGGAAGAAGGAACTCTCTTACTCTCTCCACTAGTTAGCCCTTAGGAGCTCACTAGTAAATCACTACACACTAGAGCTCAATCTCGTCCAGGCCAAACAAAAATCAACCCTTTCTACAGAGGCCCTAGCCCTCCTTATATAGGGGTGTCTAGGTCTCCACTTAGGGCATACGTGGAGGCATATTCCAGCGAATATGCCTCCTCCCAAAATAGTAAGCCGACCGGGTCACTTTTCCCCAGCGTCATCCATGCAAAGGCTACGTGAGCCTCTGCGGCGCCTGCGTCACCCGACATTGGCTTCGTCACCTTTGGCGACCACGCCTCGGTGGTCCGGCCTCTGTCTGCTTCGCTCACACTCTGCGTACAGTAGTCACCTTTGACCAGTGAGATACATTCCTTCTCTTACAAGCTTGATATAACCTGGATCCCACATAGTTGATCCGGTCAAACCTGTTCCTGCATATAAGTTAGATAAATCTTACCGACATATGGCTTAAGTCGGTTGAGACCAAGTTAGGTGGACGTCCCCTGGTCCGGGTTACTCCGTGATCCGGCCTGCCTTGAGGTGACTCGGCCAGCACTTGCTTTGACCTTGCCGTACCTCGGCTAACTAGGCCTTTAGACCCCGGCGTGACCCTACCCGGGGGTATCCCCCAACAACACACATTTCAATAACTCTGGTTGTTGTTAGTAAAAAGAACACACATGCAATAACACTAGTGGATCCATGTGTGGTCTCTGTAGAGAACACACATGCAATGACAATGGTTGTTGTTACTAAAAAGAACACACATGCAATGACACTGGTGGATCCATGAGTGGAATGTGAAGAGAAGACTCATGCAATGACACTGGTTGTTGTTAGTGAAAAGAACACACATGCAATGACACTGGTGGATCCATAGGTGGTATGTGAAAGGAGCACACATTTCAATGAATCTGGTTGTTGTTAGTAAAAAAGAACACACATGCAATGACACTGGTTGATCCATGTGTGATCTCTGTAGAGAACACACATTTCAATGACACTAGTGGATCCATATGTGGTCTATGTAGAGAAGGACACACATTTCAATGACTCTGGTCGTTGTTACTAAAAATAACACACATACAATGACACTGGTGGATCCATGGGTGGATTGTGAAAAGAGCACACATGCAATGACACTGGTGGATCCATATGTGGTATGTGAAAAGAACACACATTTCAATGACTCTGGTTTTTGTTACTGAAAAAACACACATGCAATGACACTCGTGGATCCATGTGTGGTCTCTATAGAGAACACACATTTCAATAACACTGGTGGATCCATATGTGGTATGTGAAAAGAACAAACATGCAATGACACTGATTGTTGTTAGTGAAAAGAACACACATGCAATGACACTGGTGGATCCATGTGTGGATTGTGAAGAGAACACACATTTCAATGACTCTGGTTGTTGTTAGTGAAAAGAACACACATGCAATGACACAGGTGGATCCATGTGTGGATTGTGAAGAGAACACGCATTTCAATGACTCCAGTTGTTGTTAGTGAAAAGAACACACATGCAATGACACAGGTGGATCCTTGGGTTGATTGTGAAAAGAACATACATGCAATGACACTGGTGGATCCATATGTGGATTGTGAAAAGATCACACATGCAATGACTCTGGTGTTTGTTAGTGAAAATAACACACATGCAATGACACTGGTGGATCCATAGGTGGCATGTGAAAAGAACACACATTTCAGTGACTCTGGATCCATGTGTGGTCTCTGAAGAGAACACACATGCAATGACACTGGTTGTTTTTACTAAAAAGAACACACATGCAATGACACTGGTGGATCCATGTGTGGATTGTAAAGAGAACACACATCCAATGACACTGGTTGTTGTTAGTGAAAAGAACACACATGCAATGACACTGGTGGATCCATAGGTGGTATGTGAAAGGAGCACACATTTCAATGACTCTGGTTTTTGTTAGTAAAAAGAACACACATGCAATGACACTCGTGGATCCATGTGTGGTCTCTGTAGAGAACACACATTTCAATGAAACTGGTGGATCCATATGTGGTATGTGAGAAGAACACACATTTCAATGACTCTAGTTGTTGTTACTAAAAAGAACACACATGCAATGACACTGGTGGATCCATGGGTGGATTGTGAAAAGAGCACACATGCAATGACACTGGTGGATCCATATCTGGTATGTGAAAAGAACACACATTTCAATGACTCTAGTTGTTGTTACTAAAAAGAACACACATGCAATGACACTGGTGGATCCATGTGTAGTCTCTGTAGAGAACACACATTTCAATGACACTGGTGGATCCATATGTGATATCTGAAAAGAACACACACATGCAATGACTCTAGTTGCTGTTAGTAAATAGAACACACATTTCGATGACACTGGTGGATCCACGTGTGGTCTCTGACGAGAACACACATGCAAGGACACTGGTCGTTGTTAGTGAAAAGAACACACATGCAATGACACTGGTGGATCCATAGGTGGTATGTGAAAGGAGCACACATTTCAATGATTCTGGTTGTTGTTAGTAAAAAGAACAGACATGCAATGACACTGGTGGATCCATGTGTGGTCTTTGTAGAGAACACACATTTCAATGACACTGGTGGATCCATATGTGGTATGTGAGAAGAACACACATTTCAATGACTCTGGTCGTTGTTACTAAAAATAACACATATGCAATGACACTAGTGGATCCATGGGTGGATTGTGAAAAGAGCACACATGCAATGACACTGGTGGATCCATATGTGGTATGTGAAAAGAACACACATTTCAATGACTCTAGTTGTTGTTACTGAAAAAACACACATGCAATGACACTGGTGGATCCATGTGTGGTCTCTCTAGAGAACACACATTTCAATGACACTGGTGGATCCATGTGTGGTCTCTGAAGAGAACACACATGCAATGACACTGATTGTTGTTAGTGAAAAGAACACACATGCAATGACACTGGTGGATCCATGTGTGGATTGTGAAGAGAACACACATTTCAATGACTCTAGTTGTTGTTAGTGAAAAGAACACACATGCAATGACCCCGGTGGATCCATGGGTGGATTGTGAAAAGAACATACATGCAATGACACTGGTGGATCCATATGCGGATTGTGAAAAGAGCACACATGCAATGACTCTGGTTGTTTTTAGTGAAACGAACACACATGCAATGACACTAGTGGATCCATAGGTGGCATATGAAAAGAACACACATTTCAATGACTCTGGTTGTTGTTACTAAAAAGAACACACATGAAATGACACTGGTGGATCCATGTGTGGTCTCTGTAGAGAACACACATGCAATGACCTGGTGGATCCATGTGTGGTCTCTGAAGAGAACACACATGCAATGACACTAGTTCTTGTTACTAAAAAGAACAGACATGCAATGACACTGGTGGATCCATGTGTGGATCGTGAAGAGAACACACATGCAATGACACTAGTTGTTGTTAGTGAAAAGAAGACACATCCAATGACACTGGTGGATCCATAGGTGGTATGTCAAAGGAGCACACATTTCAATGACTCTGGTTGTTGTTAGTAAAAAGAACACACATGCAATGACATTGGTGGATCCATGTCTGATCTCTGTGGGGAACACACATTTCAATGACTCTGGTTGTTGTTAGTAAAAAGAACACACATGCAATGAAATTGGTGGATCCATGTCTGGTCTCTGTGGGGAACACACATTTCAATGACACTGGAGGATCCATATGTGGTATGTGAAAAGAACACGCATGCAATGACTCTGGTTGTTGTTAGTAAAAAGAGCACATATTTCAATGACACTGGTGGATCCATGTGTGGTCTCTGAAGAGAACACACATGCAATGACACTCGTTGTTGTTAGTGAAAAGAACACACTCGCAATGACACTGGTGGATCCATGTGTGGATTGTGAAGAGAACACAGATTTGAATGACTTTAGTTGCTGTTAGTGAAAACAACACACATGCAATGACACCTGCGGATCCATGGGTGGATTGTGAAAAGAACATACATGCAATGACACTGGTGGATCCATATGTGGATTGTGAAAAGAGCACACATGCAATGAATCAGTTTGTTTTTAGTGAAAAGAACACAATGCAATGACACTGGTGGATCCATAGTTGGTATATGAAAAGAACACACATTTCAATGACTCTGGTTGTTGTTACTAAAAGGAAACCACATGCAATGACACTGGTGGATCCATGTGTGGTCTCTGTGGAGAACACACATGCAATGACCTGGTGGATTCATGTGTGGTCTCTAAAGAGAACACACATGCAATGACACTGGTTGTTGTTACTAAAAAGATAACACATGCAATGACACTGGTGGATCCATGTGTGGATTGTGAAGAGAACACACATGCAATGACACTGGTTGATGTTAGTGAAAAGAACACACATGCAATGACACTGGTGGATCCATAGGTGGTATGTGAGAGGAGCACACATTTCAATGACTCTGGTTGTTGTTAGTAATAAGAACACACATGCAATGACATTGGTGGATCCATGTGTGGTCTATGTGGGGAACACACATTTCAATGACACTAGTGGATCCATATGTGGTATGTGAAAAGAACACACATGCAATGACTCTGGTTGTTGTTAGTAAAAAGACCACACATTTCAATGACACTGGTGGATCCATGTGTGGTCTCTGAAGAGAACACACATGAAATGACACTGGTTGTTGTTAGTGAAAAGAACACACATGCAATGACACTGGTGGATCCATGTGTGGATTGTGAAGAGAACACACATTTCAATGACTCCAGTTGTTGTTAGTGAAAAGAACACACATGCAATGACACCGGTGGATCCATGGGTGGATTGTGAAAAGAACATACGTGCAATGACACTGGTGGATTCATATGTGGATTGTGAAAGGAGCACACATGCAATGACTCTGTTTGTTTTTAGTGAAAAGAACACACATGCAATGACACTAGTGGATCCATAGGTGGTATGTGAAAAGAACACACATTTCAATGACTCTGGTTATTGTTACTAAAAAGAACACACATGCAATGACTCTGGTTGTTGTTACTAAAAAGAGCACACCTTTCAATGACACTGTTGAATCCATGTGTGGTCTCTAAAGAGAACACACATGCAATGACACTGGTTGTTGTTAGTGAAAAGAACACACCTGCAACGACACTGGTGGATCCATGTGTGGACTGTGAAGAGAACACACATTTCAATGACTCCAGTTGTTGTTAGTGAAAAGAACACACATGCAATGACACTGGTGGATCCATGGGTGGATTGTGAAAAGAACATACATGCAATGACACTGGTGGATCCATATGTGGATTGTGAAAAGAGCACACATGCATTGACTCTGGTTGTTGTTAGTGAAAATAACACACATGCAATGACACTGGTGGGTCCATAGGTGGTATGTGAAAAGAACACACATTTCAATGACTCCCGTTGTTGATACTAAAAAGAACACACATGCAACAACACTGGTGGATCCATGTGTGGTCTCTGTAGAGAACACAGATGCAATGACACTGGTGGATCCATGTGTGGTCTCTGAAGAGAACACACATGCAATGACACTGGTTGTTGTTACTAAAAGGAATACACATGAAATGACACTGGGGGATCCATGTGTGGATTGTGAACAGAACACATGTCCAATGACACTGGTTGTTGTTAGAGAAAAGAACACACATGCAATGACACTAGTGGATCCATAGGTGGTATGTGAAAAGAGCACACATTTGAATGACTCTGTTTGTTGTTAGTAAAAAGAACACACATGCAATGACACTTGTGGATCCATGTGTGGTCTCTGTAGAGAACCCACATGCAATGACCTGGTGGATCCATGTGTGGTCTCTGAAGAGAACACACATGCAATGACACTGGTTGTTGTTACTAAAAAGAACACACATGCAATGACACTGGTGGATCCATGTGTGGATTGTGAAGAGAACACACATGCAATGACACTGGTTGTTGTTAGTGAAAAGAACACACATGCAATGACACTGGTGGATCCATAGGTGGTATGTGAAATGAGCACACATTTCAATGACTCTGGTTGTTGTTAGTAATAAGAACGCACATGCAATGACATTGGGGATCCATGTGTGGTCTCTGTGGGGAACACACATTTTAATGACACTGGTGAATCCAGATGTGGTATGTGAAAAGAACACACATGTAATGACTCTGGTTGTTGTTACTAAAAAGAGCACACATTTCAATGACACTGGTTGATCCATGTGTGGTCTCTGCAGAGAACACACATGCAATGACACTGGTTGTTGTTAGTGAAAAGAACACATATGCAATGACACTAGTGGATCCATGTGTGGATTGTGAAGAGAACACACATTTCAATGACTCCAGTTGTTGTTAGTGAAAAGAACACACATGCAATGACACCGGTGGATCCATGGGTGGATTGTGAAAAGAACATACATGCAATGACACTGGTGGATCCATATGTGGATTGTGAAAAGAGCACACATGCAACGACTCAGTTTGTTTTTAGTGAAAAGAACACACATGCAATGCCACTGATGGATCCATAGGTGGTATGTGAAAAGAACACACATTTCAATGACTCTGGTTGTTGTTACTAAAAAGAACACACATGCAATGACACTGGTTGTTGTTAGTGAAAAGAACACACATGCAATGACACTGGTGGATCCATGTGTGGACTGAGAAGAGAACACACATTTCAATGACACTGGTGGATCCATATGTGCTATGTAAGAAGAACACACATTTCAATGACTCTGGTTGTTGTTACTAAAAAGAACACACATGCAATGACACTGGTGGATCCATGGGTGGATTGTGAAAAGAGCACACATGCAATGACACTGGTGGATCCATATGTGGTATGTGAAAAGAACACACATTTCAATGACTCTAGTTGTTGTTACTTAAAAGAACACACATGCAATGACACTGGTGGATCCATGTGTGGTCTCTGTAGAGAAAACACATTTCAATGACACTGGTGGATCCATATGTGGTATGTGAAAATAACACACATGCAATGACTCTGGTAGTTGTTAGTAAATAGAACACACATTTCAATGACACTGGTGGATCCACGTGTGGTCTCTGAAGAGAACACACATGCAATGACACTGGTCGTTGTTAGTGAAAAGAACACACATGCAATGACACTGGTGGATCCATAGGTGGTATGTGAAAGGAGCACACATTTCAATGAGTCTGGTTGTTGTTAGTAAAAAGAACACACATACAATGACACTGGTGGATCCATGTGTGGTCTCTGTAGAGAACACACATTTCAATGACACTGGTGGATCCATATGTGGTATGTGAAAAGAACACACATGCAATGACTCTGGTTGTTAGTAAAAAGAACACACATTTCAATGACACTGGTGGATCCATGTGTGGTCTCTGAAGAGAACACACATGTAATGACGCTGGTTGTTAGTGAAAAGAACACACATGCAATGACACTGGTGGATCCATGTGTGGATTGTGAAGAGAACACCCATTTCAATGACTCCAGTTGTTGTTAGTGAAAAGAACACACATGCAATGACACCGATGGATCCATGGGTGGATTGTGAAAACAACATACATGCAATGACACTGGTGGATCCATATGTGGATTGTGAAAAGAGCACACATGCAATGACTCTCGTTGTTTTTAGTGAAAAGAACAAACATGCAATGACACTGGTGGATCCATAGGTGGTATATTAAAAGATAACACATTTCAATGACTCTGGTTGTTCTTACTAAAAAGAACACACATGCAATGACACTGGTGGATCCATGTGTGGTATCTATAGAGAACACACATGCAATGACCTGGTGGTTTATGTGTGGTCTCTGAAGAGAACACACATAAAATGACACTGGTTGTTGTTACTAAAAAGAACACACATGCAATGACACTCGTGGTTCCATGTGTGGATTGTGAAGAGAACACACATGCAATGACACTGGTTGTTGTTAGTGAAAAGAACACACATGCAATAACACGGGTTGTTGTTAGTGAAAAGAACACACATGCAATGACACTGGTGGATCCATAGGTGGTATGTGAAAGGAGCACACATTTCCATGACTCTGGTTGTTAGTAAAAAGAACACACATCCAATGACATTGGTGGATCCATGTGTGGTCTCTATGGGGAACACACATTTCAATGACACTGGTGGATCCATATCTGGTATGTGAAAAGAACACACATGCAATGACTCTGGTTGTTGTTAGTAAAAAGAGCACACATTTCAATGACACTGGTGGATCCATGTGTGGAATCTGAAGAGAACACACATGCAATGACACTGGCTGTTGTTAGTGAAAAGAACACACATGCAATGACACTGGTGGATCCATGTGTGGATTGTGAAGAGAACACACATTTCAATGACTCCATTTGTTGTTAGTGAAAAGAACACACATGCAATGACACCGGTGGATCCATGGGTGGATTGTGAAAAGAACATACATGCAATGACATTGGTGGATCCATATGTGGATTGTGAAAAGAGCACACATGCACTGACTCTGGTTGTTGTTAGTGAAAATAACACACATCCAATGACACCGGTGGATCCATAGGTGGTATGTGAAAAGAACACACATTTCAATGACTCTGGTTGTTGCTACTAAAAAGAACACACATGCAACGACACTGGTGGATCCATGTGTGGTCTCTATAGAGAACACACATGCAATGACTCTGGTGCATCCACGTGTGGTCTCTGAAGAGAACACACATGCAATGACACTAGTTGTTGTTACTAAAAAGAACACACATGCAATGACACTGGTGGATCCATGTGTGGATTGTAAAGAGAACACACATCCAATGACACTGGTTGTTAGTGAAAAGAACACACATGCAATGACACGGGTGGATCCATAGGTGGTATGTGAAAGGAGCACACATTTTCAATGACTCTGGTTGTTGTTAGTAAAAAGAACACACATGCAATGACACTGGTGGATCCATGTGTGGTCTCTGTAGAGAACACACATTTCAATGACACTGGTGGATCCATATGTGGTATGTGAGAAGAACACACATTTCAATGACTCTAGTTGTTGTTACTAAAAAGAACACACATGCAATGACACTGGTGGATCCATGGGTGGATTGTGAAAAGAGCACACATGGAATGACACTGGTGGATCCATATGTGGTATGTGAAAAGAACACACATTTCAATGACTCTGGTTGTTGTTACTAAAAAGAACACACATTTCAATGACACTGGTGGATCCACGTGTGGTCACTGAAGTGAACACACATGCAATGACAATGGTTGTTGTTAGTGAAAAGAACACACATGCAATGACACTGGTGGATCCATAGGTGGTATGTGAAAGGAGCACACATTTCAATGACTCTGGTTGTTGTTAGTAAAAAGAACACACATACAATGACACTGGTGGATCCATGTGTGGTCTCTGTAGAGAACACACATTTCAATGAGACTGGTGGATCCATATGTGGTATGTGAGAACAACACACATTTCAATGACTCTGGTCGTTGTTACTAAAAATAACACACATGCAATCACACTGGTGGATCCATGGGCGGATTGTGAAAAGAGCACACATGCAATGACACTGGTGGATCCATATGTGGTATGTGAAAAGAACACACATTTCAATGACTCTGGTTGTTCTTACTGAAAAAACACACATGCAATGACACTGGTGAATCCATGTGTGGTCTCTATAGAGAACACACATTTCAACGATACTGGTGGATCCATATGTGGTATGTATAAAGAACACACATGCAATGACTCTGGTTGTTAGTAAAAAGAACACACATTTCAATCACACTGGTGGATCCATGTGTGGTCTCTGAAGATAACACACATGCAATGACACTGGTTATTGTTAGTGAAAAGAACACACATGCAATGATACTGGTGGATCCGTGTGTGGATTGTGAAGAGAACACACATTTCAATGACTCCAGTTGTTGTTAGTGAAAAGAACACACATGCAATGACACTGGTGGATCCATATGTGGATTGTGAAAAGAGCAAACATGCAATGACTCTGGTTGTTTTTAGTGAAAAGAACACACATGCAATGATAGTAGTGGATCCATAGGTGGCATATGAAAAGAACACACATTTCAATGACTCTGGTTGTTGTTACTAAAAAGAACACACATGCAATGACACTGGTGGATCCATGTGTGGTCTCTGTAGAGAACACACATTTCAATGACACTGGTGGATCCATATGTGGTATGTGAGAAGAACACACATTTCAATGACTCTGGTCGTTGTTACTAAAAATAACACACATTCAATGACACTGGTGGATCCATGGGTGGATTGTGAAAAGAGCACACATGCAATGACACTGGTGGATCCATATGTGGTATGTGAAAAGAACACACATTTCAATGACTCTGGTTGTTGTTACTAAAAAGAACACACATGCAATGACACTGGTGGATCCATGTGTGGTCTCTATAGAGAACGTACATTTCAATGACACTGGTGGATCCATATGTGGTATGTGAAAAGAACACACATGCACTGACTCTGGTTGTTGTTAGTAAAAAGAATACACATTTCAATGATACTGGTAGATCCATGTGTGGTCTCTGAAGAGAACACACATGTAATGACACTGGTTGTTTTTAGTGAAAAGAACACATATGCAATGACATTGGTAGATCCATGTGTGGATTGTGAAGAGAACACGCATTTCAATGACTCTAGTTGTTGTTAGTGAAAAGAACACACATGCAATGACACTGGTGGATCCATGGGTGGATTGTGAAAAGAACATACATGCAATGACATTGGTGGATCCATATGTGGATTGTGAAAAGAGCACACATGCAATGACTCTGATTGTTGTTAGTGAAAATAACACACATGCAATGAAACTGGTGGATCCATAGGTGGTATGTGAAAAGAACACACATTTCAATGACTTTGGTTGTTGATACTAAAAAGAACACACACGCAATGACACTAGTGGATCCATGTGTCGTTGTATTGGGAACGACAGTACCTGAGGAGGTTAGATAGAGGTGTGGGGACTAGCAGGGAAGCTATCGACAGCGTCCGCAGGCGGGATTGGATACAAGCGAGCGTAACGGGACGCGAGAAGTACCCAGGTTCGGGGCCCTCGTGGTGAGGTAAAACCCCTACTCCTGCCGGATCTGGCTATGTGGAATATACGAACTACAAGTGCTCCTTGAGCTGTATTCTCTAGCTACTGCCTTAAATGCAATGAGACCAACCCTTTCTACTGAGGCCTTGCCTCTCCTTATATTGGTAGAGGCAAAGGTCTCACTGGCCAGTCCGACGAGAAGACCCCATAGGCGGGTCCCAGCCGACTAGTCATCCACAGTGTCCGGTATGGCTTGTCCTGTCGGAGTACCAGCGGTATGGCTGTCGTAGGCACAGTGGACGTCGTGTGAGCCTGTCGTCAGCACCAACCACTATTCCTGCGTCACCCACGCAAAGTCTTCGGTATGGCCGGGTAGTTGCCAGTCTTGTCACCGTACAGGGCGTACCGTGCAGTGATACAAACATCGCGCTGTCCCATTGATTGAGTCCGGCTATGTAGCCGTATCTGGCTGCCTCCTGCTGATCCGGCTTCCAGGGGATAGCCGGCCTGTCTTGCCTTGTCCGGCTGCCTCTGGTTAGCTGGACGCGCTCTGACTGTCTTGTTTCTTATTCGGTTGGGGTACCCGAGGATCATCCCCCTGACACTAGCCCCCGAGCGCGTGTGGATTCCCCCTTTAGGTAAAATGTGCGCGCGCTACCTCTTGCTTTTGAATTTGCGTCCGGCTGAGCTTGGCGGTTGCGCTACCCGTGACGTCTGTGCTGATGCCGGCCACGCGCGCACGCGCCATCATTACTCTGCGGTGGGCAGCGTAACGTCCCGTCCCACGTCGCCTCGGGAAGCTACTGTCCGGCGCTTCGGTTTCTGCTCCAGGATCTTCTGAGCATCCTGCTCCGGCACACGGGATCTTAGGCGGCGGTTGGGGTGTGGGTCGCCCGGATGCGCGCCACATGCCCCGTCGACGGTTGCCCTTCTGGCTCTTTAAAGGGACGCCGCGGGGGAGGCGATTTCTTTCCTTCGCTACCCCGCTGCAGTTCCTTCTTCCCCGTGTGCTTATGCTTCCGCGCTCTTGCTCTCTGCGTCGCCCGCTCGTCGTTGTCGACGTTACGGGCCACCGCCACTCTTCCGTCGCTGCTCCCCCTCATCAACCGGAGATGGCCGCCGACCACGGGGCCTGGTGCGGCTCCGCCGTCACCAAGGACCAGATCACGAAGTACCGCGCCACCCGCGTCCTCCCGCCGGCGGAGGATGTGGCGGTGTGGCTGGCGCCGGCCGGGGAAGTGTCGCCGCATCCGGAGGAGGGCGAGCGCGTCATATTCCTGTCCCATCTGGCCCGTGGGTTCGCCATTCCGGTGAACCCATTCCTCTTGACCTTCCTCGCCTTCTTTGACCTTCGTCTCCACCACCTCGGCGCCAACACAATCGGAACGTTGGCGCATTTCGTTGCTTTCTGCGAGAGCTATCTCGGGATTCAGCTGGATCTCGGGCTCCTCTGCCGGCTCTTTCAAGTCCGGCTGCAGGTGCAGTTCACCCAGGGGCCCTTAGTCGTCTGCGGCGGCGCCTTCATTTACTCCCGCTCACAGACCGGCTACCCCAAGTTCCTTCTTCATGATACGGTGCGACTGTGGCAGCAGTCGTACTTCTATGTGAAGAACCTCACCAATGTCGATTAGATCAATCTACCGGCCTTCCAGGACATTGAGTCCAGCCGGCAGAACTGGGACTTGAACTTCCACGGCGACAAGGGAGAGACAGACGAGCTGCTGAAGCGCATGCGCTCCCTCGTCCACTGCCGGCTGACTGGCTTGAACGTCACCCTCAGCTGGATGTCCAGGCTGATGATGCCGTTGCAGCAACGAGCACACAAGATGTGCTACTATTCGGGCCGGCTGGACCCGACCCGGCTATCGCGCCTCGATCCCCGCTACCACAACCTGAAGGAGTGGGTCTGGACGATCACCAAAGAGCGGCTGCCGGAGAATTGGAAGTTCAGCCTGGCGCCGTATACGTGGGAGAACCGCGTGCCTCGGGTAAGCTCTTCTAGCCGGATGCACTTTTGATGTCTTCTTATTCTTGTCCTTTGTCTTCGTCTGGCTGACTTTTGTGTTCGGCAGATGTTCCCCTGCATCATCCGCGAGGAGGGCGCGGCGGCCCTCGAGGAGTTCACGCCCAACCTTCCCGAGCCGCGTGCTCGGCGGTCCGGCGAGGAATCGGATGGGGATGGCGACGCCTTCCCCAGTCGGAACGACGAGCCGGCCGCCGACTCGCACCCGGAGGTGCACGAGGAGGAGGCCGTCCCGACCGCGGAGCCGGCGACGCGCTCCACGACGGACGGGGGAGCGGGTGGGAGCGGCTCCAGCCGCTCCAGCTCCCGTCGCCCCGCGGCGGAGGAGCCAGCGCCCAAGAGGAGCCGGTCCGGCGCCCCGCCGCCTAGCCGGTCCGGCACCCTGCCGTCAAGCCGTCTTGGCCGGAAGAAGGGGCCGCCTCCTGTGGTGCTGGGGTATGTTCCTTTTCCCCCTTCCCTTCTGTCTGTTTGCATTTTTCCTCCTTTTGTGACTTTGGCTTGTTTTGCTCCTGTCTTCCTCGCTTTTTCCTTAGGACGCTCGTTTCCTTTGGAGCCGCGAGCCCGGCTCGCGCGCCCGCCGGGTCGCCGCCCCGCACCCCGACTGCGCCGACCAGCGCTCCTCCTTCCTCTGAGGCGTAGCCTTCGCCTCCCCCTTGGGCTGAGCCGACTGACCCCGCCCATCCGGAAGTCCCCCAGCCAGAGGCGAGGTCCTCCCAGCCGGAAGGCTCCTCTGCGGGCGCGCGGGAGGCTGCTGGCAAGGAGCTCGTCGTCGTTGGCGACGACAACTCCGACGAGGAGCCCGGGAAGGAGTGGCAGGCGGCAGTGGTCGCGGCGAAGGAGTCCCTGGCCGTCAACGCCGTGGATGACGACGCCTCTTCCGCTGCCTCGCTGTCGGACCTTGCCGCCACGCTCGAGCTGGCAGTGAAGGAGATCCGGCTGCTGGAGGCCACAGCCGGCGGGAACCGGTCGTTGGAGCAGAAGCTCGCTGCCGCCAACGGGACCTCCCAGAGTAAGTTCACTTTATCCGGCTCTTTCCCCTCTTTTTTTGGGTACTAATAGACGGTTTGTTGCAGCCATCCTCGTGTGCGCTCAGCGCGAGATCGATCGCTTGAAGAGGGCGAACGACCGGTTGAGCAAGTCCAACTCCACTCTGCGGCTGCAGAACAAGGATTGGCATGCGCGGGTGGACGGTCTAGAGGCCACCATCAAGGAGCACGACGCCTCGCTCACCAGCCGGACCGAAGCCTTCTCCCTTCTCGAGGCCCAGAACAAGGACCAAGAGAAGGAGATCGAACGGTTGGCGCTCAAGGAGAAGGCGCTGGTGGAGGAGCTGATGCAGGTCGGCCACACAGCCAAGGGTGAGTTTTCTTTCCGTCTCTTTTTCTTTCCAGATCCGGTAGCCGGATCTGACTTCTTTTTTCTGACAGCTTTTTACCCCGGCATAGACCTGCTGGCCTACAACCGGCTGCAGGAGAATTGGCCGGGAGCGCAACCTACGGCCTAGGAGCTCGTCGTCCTTCTTGGCGAGGAGGCTGCTAAGCTTCGCCAGGCGGCGAGGGACGTCTTCTCCTTTGTCTGGACGGACGCTCCGGTCCCGGAGACAATGGCGCAGCTGGCTGCGAAGGTGGGAGAGGTGCTGGCTGCGGTGGACCGGCTGCGGGATCTGGCTGCACGAGCCAGAGCGGAGATGGCCTTGGCCTTGATGCTCTCCTGGTACAAGGATGCCCACATCGAGAAGATCGACGGAGGCTTCCGTGCCGGGGCTAATCTTGCCGCCATCTGCCAAGCCCATCCGGAGCTCCGCGGGTCCGCCATCAAGATCGCCGACTATGTGGACCCCGACGAGGTCCTCTCCGACTCGGAGTCCGTTGGCACTCCTGATGTGGAGGTCCCGATGCTGCCGCCTGCCAGCGTCGGAACCGGATCAGACTCCGCGCCTCCTCCGCCGCCCGAAGCTTCTGCTGGCCAAGATCTCCCTCACGGCAAGGGTCCTGCCGCCTAGATATCGCCCCGGGATACCGGGTGTAATTGTCTTGTGTTGTACACTTGTGAACCTCGTCTGTTTGTGCCGGCTGTCTTTGACGCCGGGTAAGTTGCGAGAGCTTCGTCTCTCTTTTGCTGTTATTGTTGAAATCCTTTTTCCTTACTTGTGCGCTGAGTTTCTTTTTGCCATTTTGCCCGGCTAACCGCCTTTAGCCAGATAATCTACACCCCTAGTGGGGGCGCGCAAGCGCACCCACTGGGTGTAGTCCCCGAGATTCGCAGTAGTTGGCAAAGGCAGGTGCTTCGAATCTTCCTTATTTCCCAGTTCTTCTGTCTTTATCTGACTAGACTCGTCTTAGTCGGTTGCTTTCGCCGGCTGAACCCTTTTAGCCGGGGGAACTAACATTCCAGTGGGGGCGCGCGAGCGCACCCACTGGGTGTAGCCCCCGAGATTCGGACTAGTTGGCGAAGGCAGATGCTTCGAATCTTCCTTGTCCTTTTCTTGCTCCAGCCCTTGCCCTCACCTGGGCTCCGAATGGCCGGCTAAACGCCTTTAGCCGGTCGGGAACCATAAGATTCCACTGGGGGCGCGCGAGCGCACCCAGTGGGTGTAGCCCCCGAGATTCGGAGCGCTTGATGAAGGCAAGGACTTTGAATCTTCTTTCCTTCTCCTGGACTCCGACTCTAAGTAGTCGGACGCACGTACGTACGCATACACACATGTCCACATAGGTTAGTAGGTTAGTCTGCCAAATTGTAGCCGGAAAACGGCTTGTTTTTTTTGAAAACTGGCCCGTCCCTTTCTAGCCACTTAGTCGCTTTCCCCGTGCGCTCTGCTGTTTTTGCTGTGTCCTTGCCGGGCAGCCAGATCGAAGGCAGCTGACAGTACATTGTGCATGGTACTAAAGGCTTAGCAACTGGATTGGTTCGAGCTAGTTGCAGGGCTGGGACACCCGATCTGTCGCGTCTCCTCCCCGTTTTTCGTGTGGGATGCCTCGGGCTTTTGCTCTTGCTAGCCGGACGGCCGGGTTGCGGTCTGTAGCTGAGACGAAGAGTGGGCCTCTGACATCGTTGCACAGTACTCAGCCGGTTTGTTGACTTAGCAGGCCGGGCCATCCGGCGAGCCCCGGGTAGGGGTTGCCGGAGCCGGAAAAACAATAACCGGAGAATTGGTGCATACATATTTCTGGGAAGGGGCCCCCGAGATTCTCGTGGGGTCCATACTTTATTCCTAGGGGTTTCGGGATACATACACTGTCCGGCGACTAGGTGTAAAATGGGCGTAGCAGGGCCGCGTTCTAGGGACGCTCGGTCTTCTCGTCTGATTTGTCCATCTTGTTCTTGCACGGCTGCTGCGCGTCGATGAGGTAGTAGGAGTCGTTGGGC